>CM065804.1:24029500-25229500 GCA_033398695.1 Orobanche coerulescens
GTATATTTCTATCCCCTAGAACAACTTAGAGTGAAGATCATTTGATCTAATCAAACATATTTTCTTTCGAAACATATGAAGACCATAAATATCTTCATTCATTTCCCAAATAAATAAAGATTGTTCAAACAATGAAAGTCACACACAATAATAAGTAATTCATAATAGATCTTTATACAAATATAAATAACATGACTAACCTTGTTTATAATCCCAACTAAAGATTACTTAGCCCATGAAGGGTTTATTATACATGTTACAAGCTTTGGTGGTCATTATTAGTTGAATCAAGAGAAAGAATTGATCCTAACTCCCTTAGTAGATAAAGGAGATAGAAACAATAAACTCTCTGAACAACATATGTTATACCACACTTACAAAGATCACTCAAGAACACAAGTGTGTTCTTCACACAAAAAAGAAAAGTTTACAAGAAAATGGAAAATTATAAGATGAATAATGAATGATGAAGGATCTAAGGGGTCTATTTATACACCTAAAGTCATCTAATAGCTCCAAAACTCCAGCATTATTACATTAGATCGGATCAATGCCAGCCATCCCCTCAATAATACACAAAAAGTATAAAAAATTAGACAAATCATAGTAATCTGTCAAGAGTTACGGCCGTAACAAGGGTGACTTACGGCCGTAACCCCTGAATGTTACGGCCGTAACTCGGCTTCGTAAATTTGCTCATTTGAAGCTTGGATAGTTACGTTTTCGGCCCAGAATTTCTCAAACTTTGCGTTTTTGCCCCAGATCTTCTTCGGATGATAACTTTTGATATATAACTCTGATTTTGAATCCGGAAAGACTACCGAATTCGTCTCGGAAAGCCCTACAACATGAATATATCAAAATTCAATAAAGATAATATTTATTAAACATGTTGTTTCTTGAGTAATTCAGTTATTTAATCCGATCATCATCCGATAAAAATAAAATTATTAAAACTAATAAATTAAAAGCAAAAAACGAGTAGACTAGCTCAATTATGGGTGAATTTTATCGATACAAACCATGGATAAGTGTACAAAACTGACACTTATCACACCCCCAAACTTGAATTCTTGCTAGTCCCGAGCAAGACTCTTTATTATTCACACTCCAAAAATAAAAATAAATAAAATAAGAAAATTAATACACACATAAATTAAAATATAAAAAGAGAAAAGGAGATCAAAATGCCATTAATAAACAACAACCAGCTTTATACAGTAGATAGAAATGAATCAAGATTCAAAATAAATCTACTAATATTTTTGAAGTTAAAACACGGTTTTTATTTTGTAATTCCAAAATGTAAGGTTTTCCCCCCAAAAGGTTGATTATTTCTTTCCCACTCGTGATACACACGACTCCCTTTAATGGTTGCTCTCGATCACTCGTTTATTTTTCGACTCAATATGAAGAAGAATTTCATTGGCGTCATCAAATATTGTGATTTTCACAAAATTGAGTGTATTAAAATTCAGCTGCTAATTAATTCAAATCTGCTCATAAACTACATCCCTTTTAGTGATAGCTTTCACACCGTTATTTGCTAACGTGTAGCTCTTTTCACTAACACAATTTCTATCTCATTATTTTTCTTTTCGTAAAAAGGTGATAGCTTTCACACCGTTATTTGCTAACGTGTAGCTCTTTTCACCAATTTTTCTGAGACGGCAGCTACGCACCAACAATGGTTAGTCCTTTATTTTTCGCAAAATTTAAGACTTCCAAAATTAGGCAGCTGCTGCTGCTCAACACTTCTCCTTTTCGTCATTTATTTTTTTAGGTGATAACTTTCACACCGTTATTTGCTAACGTGTAGCTCTTTTCACCAATGACTCCATTTTTTAGGGAATAAAATTTTTGCAGAAAATCATTTTTTTTAGTTAAGCATGAAAAATCAAAAACTCCACAAATTAAGTAAATTTCAGTTTTATTTTTCATCAACCAATTGATTCTTCTTTTCTCAAGGTAACGAATGACTCGATTTTATATGATAATTACAAGGCTTGGATAGAGAGATTAAGGCACAAAAAATTTTGGAATATACAATTTTTTATTTTACCGGTTAAAACGATTTTAGAAGCTTGTATATAGCTAATTTATTGGTGTTATGGCCAGATCTAGAAATCTCAAAAATCAAAATACTATAAATAAATATATATATATATATATGTATAATAAAAAAAAATTAAGGCAAATAACCAAATCAATCAAAACACACCAAAAACCAAATCAATCAAAACACACCAAAATAATTAAACAAACAAAATACTATAAATAAATATATATATATATATATATGTGTATAATAAAAAAAATTAAGGCAAATAACCAAATCAATCAAAACACACCAAAAACCAAATCAATCAAAACACACCAAAATAATTAAACAAACCACCCTCAAACTTGAAAATAAAACTGTCCTAAGTTTAAAAATAAAAAACAATAAAATCAATGCAGAAAAGCAGAATACTCCCTGTTAAGAAAGTTGATGTCTGAGCTAACACCTTTTAGAATCTGCAAGAGAATAAATATACTAGGCACACAACAAAAGAAAATAAAATATACTCGTAAGTATAACACAATTTTTAAGATGCGCATCAAGAAAGTCTGAAGAGTCGCCTTACGCTGCCATCAAAGTTTTTATAAAAGCAAAACACGAAATAAACATTACAGTAATGAAATAAAAATACATAAATCGCGAATAGATGCGCGTCAAGAGATCAAGAAGAAACTCCTTAAGCTGCCATCATTTAGCACGATTTATTACACACGTAAAGTAAAAATACAAGAGGTCAGACATGGGTTATCAAAGGGAGAGGAATGAATCCACTTTTCGTTTTCTCACGGTAAAATCTTCTACCCAGACAATTTTAGCTAGAGCTGGATCTGGTTGAGGAACAAATTCATTGAGTTTTTTGATTAGTTCTTCTGGTGTTATTGCAACGACTATGATTCGTTTTGCACGCTCGGAAATAAAGCCCTTTTCAGCAGAGTAGTCGATGAAAGACAGTAAACCATCAAAGAAACCATTGATATTAAGCACTCCTATTGATTTTTGATGAATATTTAGCTGGGCTCTGGTAACCACATGAAAAAGTTACTCAAGGGTGCCAAAACCACCGGGAAGGGCGATAAAGGCGCCAGAATTATTTATCATGTGAGTTATGCGATCTTGCATATTCACAGATCTAAACTCATCTCCAATAGTTGACCCGGTGATTTTACTTTCGGCGGAGGTTTTGGGATTATTCCTAACACTCTTACTCCTTCCATATAGGCGACGTGACTCGTCCCATTAATCCTAGACTTCCTCCTCCGTAAACTACATGAATGCATTTTCTCCTAAGGTACGACCCAAGTTGTGGGTCTTGATAAAAGCATGCCTCTTTTCAATTAGCTCCACCAAAAATGCATACTGTGTTAAATTTTTGTTGAAGATGATGACTCCATTTTTGAAAAGAAAAAAATATTTTTGAGAGAAAGCAGAGAAAAGTGCAAGTTTGGGGGATGAATAAAAGAAACCGAGAAAGTTTATTTATAGAAGAAAAAGAAGGTAAAAATTGTTTAACAAGTTTGTGATTGCGTTTGATTGTGCTTCAACTACTCAATAGAATAATGAAAGCTTTTATCGCGTATCACATTTTTTTATTCGAAAATCTCACCACGACAAAAATAAAAGATACTTACGCGTATGCATGTAGTTGTGATTGTGGCTCACATCTTCCTCGATTTTACGTTCGAAGCGGCCTAAACGCCTTCTATGAGTCGGGAGAAGCTTCCCATCCGTTTTCTTACAAATTGGCAAGCAGGTCTTTTAACGCCGATTCCCAAGGCGTTGTTCATATTCGTTTGAATTTATTCCACAAACATTGAATTAGTAATATACAAGTCCACTAGGATGCGTGTCAAGAGAAATTTCGATATTATCTAAATTCTCCTTATTCAGACCATCATTAATGAACTGAATTTTATCTTCTCTGTTTGTAGATGGAATTCCTAAAGATCGACATTTTGCATTACAGTTCCATCTAGCACATTTATAGCAAACGGCTAGAATCTTTGCTCGTCGTTTCTTGGCATATGAACTTTTTCCAAGCCCTGGTAAAAATCTAGTTGGTGTTTCTGTGAATTCACCTTCTATTCTTACTTTAGCTTCGATAATGAATCTTATGTCAAAAGGTATGCTTTTATTCGTAAGCAACCTCATCCTCTCAAGCCTTGTCTTGTAAATTTTTAAAATTGCATTTTTGCTTAGAAAGGGAAATCTTTTTTCAATTTTAAACAATGTTTCGTCCATGATAAAAAAAACAAAAATAAAAAGACAATGAAAATAATTGAATAAAATATCTACAAATATCAGTTGTTGTGGGAAACTGAAAAATCCGACTTTAATAGTCACGGAGTACCGTTATCCGCCACTTGACCGGACAAACACAATTTAGTACTAAGTTACAACGTCGAGAAATTTGTACCTATAAAAATAGTTTACAATGTAAGATTTCAAATATAACTTATACTTCCCCGGCAACGGCGCCAAAAACTTGACACGCTTTTAGTGTAACTATCGCAAGTGCACGATATCGTATCAAGTAGTAAAGTAGACTTTTTGAGTCCGGTTTATCGATCCCACAAGGAAGTTTTGTTATAATTTGAATTATACACTATTAGTCTATTTTTATAGATACTTAAGATGAGTGAAACACACAATTAAAAAGTTTTGTTTAATAATTGCAAAGAAATTGCAATAATAGTTCTAATATTATAAGGAAATAAAAAGATAGCAATAATAATAGATTGATTATCGATAAAATGAAATAGTTGGGATTACAAACTTAGTTCATCATTGGTTATAAAAGATGTATTGGAGATCATAAGATGAATTTACTTATTATGTTGTGTAGATTCGATTTTCCTTAAAAAGACGGTTTCTCTTTCGAACTATAAAACGCCCCTTACATATTGAATCAATCCACTATATTTCTATGTTGATTGGCTTCAATACATAGCATTAGGATTTATGAAAATAACTCAAAGAATCATCTAAGGACTAGGGGTATATTTCTATCCCCTAGAACAACTTAGAGTGAAGATCATTTGATCTAATCAAACATATTTTCTTTCGAAACATATGAAGACCATAAATATCTTCATTCATTGGCCAAATAAATAAAGATTGTTCAAACAATGAAAGTCACACACAATAATAAGTAATTCATAATAGATCTTTATACAAACATAAATAACATGACTAACCTTGTTTATAATCCCAACTAAAGATTACTTAGCCCATGAAGGGTTTATTATACATGTTACAAGCTTTGGTGGTCATTATTAGTTGAATCAAGAGAAAGAATTGATCCTAACTCCCTTAGTAGATAAAGGAGATAGAAACAATAAACTCTCTGAACAACATATGTTATACCACACTTACAAAGATCACTCAAGAACACAAGTGTGTTCTTCACACAAAAAGAAAAGTTTACAAGAAAATGGAAAATTATAAGATGAATGATGAATGATGAAGGATCTAAGGGGTCTATCTATACACCTAAAGTCATCTAATAGCTCCAAAACTCCAGCATTATTACATTAGATCGGATCAATGCCAGCCATCCCCTCAATAATACACAAAAAGTATAAAAAAATTAGACAAATCATAGTAATCTGTCAAGAGTTACTAGTAACATTCGGGGGTTACGGCCAGTAATAAGTGACTTACGGCCGTAACCCCTGAATGTTACGGCCGTAACTCGGCTTCGTAAATTTGCTCATTTGAAGCTTGGATAGTTACGTTTTCGGCCCAGAATTTATCAGACTTTGCGTTTTTGCCCCAGATCTTCTTCGGATGATAACTTTTGATATATAACTCTGATTTTGAATCCGAAAAGACTGCCGAATTCGCCTCGGAAAGCCCTACAACATGAATATATCAAAATTCAATAAAGAGAATATTTATTAAACATGTTGTTTCTTGAGTAATTCAGTTATTTAATCCGATCATCATCCGATAAAAATAAAATTATTAAAACTAATAAATTAAAAGCAAAAAACGAGTAGACTAGCTCAATTATGGGTGAATTTTATCGATACAAACCATGGATAAGTGTACAAAACTGACACTTATCAGCTAGCCTAGTTGAAAGGCCTGAGCTAAGTCTGACTTTAGCAAATCAATGAATAGCTGTTAGTCAACTAAGATATATAGGGCTTTTCTCGTTTAGTATTGCTTTGGCTTCGCCCTATCTTGCTGGCGCGGAAGCTACCACAACTAAAAGAAAGAAAATGAATGAAGGAAGGAGTGAAAGACTACGGAGGCTTTCCAGGTCGACTACAATACAAGTCATGAACGATAGCGAAGCCAAGCCTATCCGGCTTTTTGATGTCGAAAGCCCGGCTATCTTATAGCAGACAACTAACGCAAGCCTACTCAACTCATTTCATAAGTAAAGGGCATCGCAAACTAATAGAAAAAAACCACTAGTAGACTAGACTAGTAGTTGAGTGCTCCTTGTTCTTCGGATCTTGACCGGATCCGAGCTTCCCAAGCTCTATCTTTGTTGGGAATTCGCAAGGTCTTACCGCCTTCTTGATTGACTCTATTTGAGTCTTTGGAGTACTTTGGGATTATATTCCGCGCCGAGGATTTGTGCTTGTGGGCGGGGTGAATATTGCGGCATCAGGATCCGTGGTCGACAATTGTTCGGACTTAGTAAAGGTTGTCGCGGAACTGTAGTAGGACAGAGGACTTATCGCGATGCCCGCGGACCAATTTCGATGTCTTCGTCGGCGACGTTCGTCAAGAAGGCCACGTGGATTGGCGGGGTCTTCTTCGGCTAATGAGACCTCGATCCCGAAGCCTTCGGAGTATCTTTTTGATAGGCGCCTCCATTTGTATGGGGAATTCGCGATGATAGATCTCGCCCAGTGTCCCCCTCCTTCCCCGCCACCTTCCGACCGCGGGAGTATACAATGAACACTTAGGGCATGAGTGCCCGATCGTGAGATCGATGTTGAAGGTCCGATGGCACCTTGCTCCGACTGAGCTATGCAACAACGAGATCCCCCTTGATCCTTGCCGGATGTGCTTGACGGTCCCCCATAATACGCTCACTTGGGGACTTCTTACTCCAGTGCTCCAAGAGTCTCCGCTAGTTGAACCGCGTCCAAGAGACTCCTATTCCACTCATCCCCTTCGTCACTGTTTGATCGGCTTAGGACACCCTAGGTTCCTAAACTTGGAATGGATGGCCGAGCGTAGGTGGCAAGCAGTTAGATGGATACGGTGCTTTACCCGTAGACGCTTCTCCAGCTCTCGCAAGAATTGTATGGGAGTCATCCTCGGAGGGACTTCCCAAATGACCGTACCGAGGAATTCTACCGTACTCCGTGCAGCTATTATTGTTGATCCTGCAGAGTCTACCCAAAGGTTCAGGCCGGATTGTAGGAAGTGGTTGATACGTTTTTGTATTTCTATGAGAAGCTCTACGGCACCCACGATTCCCAGTAGTAAGTCGTTGGCATATCGCGCGTAACAAATCCTTATGTTGTAATGGGTTTTTAAGAGGGCCAGCTTACGGGCCAGGCTCTCTCTGACCTGATAACTAGTATCGCCTCCCCGCCTAGCTCTATCAGCAGACCCTTTCTTTTGCAAGACTTAAAAAAGTGTCTCATGGCCCAATTATTATTACAGCGTTCTCTACCATAGAATTCGGCCTTCGGGGTCAACCCGGTGGCTTCCATGAGGAATATGGCGCAAAGGAGGCTCGAGGGTTTGTTAAGGAAGGCGGCAAGGGCCGACGAAGGGGGGAAAACGAAAGGCCTTTTCTGGTCCCCCCTGAGCTGGGGGGTGCTTGTGGGGGGGGTGTGCCACGACGAAAGAAGGGAATGAAAGGCCGCTTTGCGTTGGACCCTCCCCACAATGATGACTCTGTTTTCTTGGGGAGCGTTGAAGCTTGCTTCTTCTCCAGAGTTTTCTTGGTCATCAATACGACCTGTCCTTAATAGAACCGATCTAATTCTCTGAACAATCGGAATTTCGTATACATCGGATCCTCCCTATGTCCTGATCGAGCTTGTGTAGGTAGATGTTGCCTGGTAGGGCCGATAGTAATACACTGTGTGGGACGGAGTAAGGGACCTTCTCACCTCCTACGAGTCGTCCGGCGGAAAACACTTTTTGAATGGAGTCAAAGAACTTGGGATCGTCGATCTCTTCCTGAAAGATTGAGATGAGTCGATGTCGGTCGATGGTGTGGCTCTGACAAGACCTGATGTCGAATTCCAAAAACCAGCGAGAGGTTCCCCACTCTTCTTTGATCCGTCTTAGAACCGAGTGGCAGCCTCGACCCGAGCGGAAGTGCGATGTGTCTGGAAACTTGGGATCGTAAATGGATTCGAGTACCATTCTGATCGCCTCTTTCATGATCCTTTCTATAGGTAGAACTCCTGTGAGCGGTCTAAACTTCGATCCTTATTTCTTTCTTCATATTGTAAAGGGGAGCAAAGCCCGTTTTTTGCTCTGATAGATCAAGGTCTTGTCAGAGCGTCGTTTCAGTGACTCATAGGTCTTGTTAGAGCGAGCTCAGTCTTTTTGGTCCTTGAGAATGGTCGCCACCTCCCAGGACCTGAATGATTATCCCTGCCCGATGGGTCTACATCCATCCCTGAATATCGTCTGCATCGTTAACTTCCCGCCATTCTTGTAATGTCACCTGTAATCCGCGCAGTGTGTCTGCACCCGGACGAGAAAGAAAGGATTTCTCGGAGCAACCAGACCCAGGAGTCAACTTTCCCGTATGAGCATTCGGTACATGTATCGGTCAGTGGAAGAGTGAAAGGGTCACCACTCGAGGATCTCCCCTAATCTTAGATAGATCGTCGAGGGTTCGCCGCGGTTCATTCTTTGTGCTTACACACTAGGCTACCCCTTTCCGAAAGCTCCGCGGGACCACCTACCACTAGTCTTCGGCCGGAGGGGTTTATTGCACAAAAACGCCGGGACGCAGGCTCCCGAAAAGGGAAGCCCAACGAATGTCAGATGCAAAGCCCCGCACCTCATTAAGATCATATTAGCATACTCTCCCAAAAAAAAAAGAGCAGACCTCATTGAAGACGAGAGTGAGGTACAACAAGGCCATTTCTGTCCACCGCCCTTCTCACGGAGCCGTACGTGGACGTTACCGCTCATACAGCTCCCAACCAGCAAGCAGTTAGCCTTCCTCTACAAGGAATGGAAGTGTGGATGAATCGACATCAAATAGAGGTCTTGCAGAGCCTTTTGTCAAACAAAGGGCAATGAAGGAAACGAAGTTGTCACTGGGGATATAAGACATAACGAAAGATTAGCTTCGCTGACTTTCTGAGGTATAACCTTCGCCACGACATTAGTGGCTTAGCTCTTCACGCTTCCCGTAGGATAGAGAGAGAGTAAGGGGGCGGAACGGAAGATTGGTCCGCTCCGAAAAGCTGAGTTTTTCGGTTCGCTCCCCTATGTGGTCGGCCTTCTTACCAGCCTGCCTCCTTTCTCTTGATGGAATATATCAATACCCGAGCTCCAGCTTTGCTTGCGTTCTTCACCGGCGCTCGCCGGATGTATCACTCATCCCGCTCCTCGGTAAGGAGTCTTCTGTGTGTTATAATCTTTACGGGGGGGCTCTGGAATTCATTGATAATGACTTTGCCAGGTTCTAGGGGGCTACTCTTCTTTTTTGTCGATCGAGCCGCTCTCCCTCATTCCACTCGTCCAGCCCTCTTCACGAACTTGTACAATCGATGCCACAAAGATAGCCAACTCTATTATCAAAGAAAGAAGGAAACGGGCAATAATTTGGCACCAGATATCCGGAGGTGTGGAAAGAGCAGCTGTGAGAAGCGTAAAAACCATCAAAAAATGACGATTGTGTTAGGAATACTTGTTAGATTTTGATGATGTCATTAATATAAAATCAAATGTTTATTACTTGGCAAAATGTAAGGAAGAACCAAATGAGTATCTTCCATAGGCCAAAATATGTTAAGTATAAAACTTGGCTAAATGTAAAGAAGAACCAAATGAGTATCTTCTATAGGCCAAAAATTAGTTAGGCTAAAATCGGCTAAGTACTGAGTACAGCTAAGTTCATCAGAGAGGATCAGTCGAGTCGAGTCAGAGTAGTCCTGGTCAACATATTTTATCAGAGAGGTTTGACCAGACTGCAGCCAAGGTACCTCAGGGAAGTCACCTGATCAGATAAGTCACAAACAGTGAACATCAGAGAGGTCCTGACTGCAGAGATGTTAGCTGCTCATCAGCCTAGTCGAAGACAGCCAAGTACTCCAAGTCCACATCAGCATGCGTTGAAAAGTGAAGTATTACGGAAAGTCACATGCAACGTGAAGAGACAAATTGGAGTGATTCCCGTTAGAGATATGATTTAAATAAATCATCCAGACCCACCTTGGAGACTTTAATCGTTTTGTATTCAAAAGATTCGGCGCTCACATGCAGAAGTCTTCACAACGGTCGGAAGATAGAATAAAATAATGGGAATCCAGCCTTGCAACGTTCAGAAAGATTAAACAATGAAGTCTCCCTCCAACGGACGGATTTGTTCAAAAGATTTGCAACGGCTACAAGGAAAAAAGCTCAGAGATCGTGACCTATATATATCCGAAGATTTGAAACTGAGCAATCACCGGTGCGAACATACTTTCAAGTGATCAAAGCGATCAAGCAATCTAAAGCAATCAATAGCATCGTGAAAAGAGCGGTTCTAAAAGTTCATACTTAAAGAAGCTCTTAGTTGGAGAAGACAAAAAACTCTTGTCTATAATCCTGAGTACGGGGTACTTCGCTGGTTGAAGTAAGAGACTGTAAAGGCATCCGAGGATCGAGGATCAAGAGGTGTAAGGCAGTCAAGTGTGGTACAACGGCACGGATTTCCACTGGTTGGAAGCTATTGTAGTTTTGTGTGAATCACTGTAATATTTATCACTGGTTGAGAATTATAGTGAATTCATCTCCAACTGGTTTGGAGAAAAGTGGATTAGTAGAGGATTACCCCACCTCTGAGACCACTATAATCGCCTGCGTTCTTTACTATTTTATTGCATCATACTTTAACTGCTGCATTCATTGTTAAGTGTTTCATTAGTTGCTTTCTATTCGTCATCAGCTGACTTCCGCATATATTAAAGAACAAACGACTCCAAGTCATTTGTTTACCTATCAGCTGAAGAAACTCACTCTACGTGAAAAAGAGTTTAAGAGTTTCTACAAGTCTATTCACCCCTCCCCCTCTAGACTTGTACCTGGACGACTTGTGACCTACAGATTGTTCGTGGAAGTTTCTACAGAAAGACCCCTTGGTTCTAGCAAACGGATCACAATTACAGGTACCTGGGAGCATACCGATGGAATGAACGAAATACGAACAGTTAACATAATATGGTCATAGATCTTAGGTTGTAACTTTATCATGAGCGAATTTGTTGATGTTTCACCCATGAAGTATGGAAAGTGCCAAACATTGGGAACTACCCGGGGAAGAGTTAGGAACAGGAACAAGGAGAAGCGAGAACCACTTAAATGGAGGAATCGATTGTATTTCCTCCTTTGTTCCCCATAGCAACTGGGGATCAAAAAGCACCAAATTTGATGACTTATTAAGGGAAAAACGAAGTAAGAACATGCCATTGAAGACGTTGCAACATATGTCGGGAAGGCCTCCGTTGATTGTGTATGAACAAAATATGAGTCAAAAGGCAGGCTAAGAAAGGGTTTAGCTAATGGAGATATTAACTCTTCCGGGAACCAGTAACGTGTAAACCATGTCAAACCAAGACCAATCAATATCCGAACGGAACGGATTCGAACTTCTCCTAGAATAGTTTCCGGTGCGAAATGAAATTCATAGGATATATATGAGAAATTCAAAGGAAAAAAGATGAGCTCTACCAAGGATATTTAGTTCTCGCCATCATTATGACTATACTTCTGAATGATGGCTTGAATTTTACTTCGAATTGACATCTAGGCCTGAGCTCCATCTTCTATATTTTGATGAGCTCTTGTTAACCAGGTTTATCAACCCGTTTTTCTTAAGTGTGGGTGGTCCATCGTAGTTGTTTTACTCTCGCGCCCTGGGGCTACCAATTCCTTTAATAAGAAGTTCCACCATTTCCATTGGCGACGGTAGTTTATCAACGCTAATGCCCGGAAAGTCATCCCGAATGAGTTGCTCTAGACGGTCGGCTAAGTGCTTTTTTTTTTATTCCCTCTCGTTTTCTTTCATAAAGCGCCCTGGGGACACATTCAAATCTAATTGCTCCTGTCCTACGGGCTTTTAGAGATTAAAGATGACACCCATTCTTCACATTGAGCGAATAGAAGAAAGGAAACAGATAGAGTAAACCATAACCATCTCCCCCCGACTAAAGAGGAAGCGGAGGCCCTTACGGAAAAGGGCTCGTATGAGCATATCAAAATTGACGTCGAAAAGCGGTAACAACCAAAAGGACAGAGCGAGGACCAAAAACACTACTATTGAAATTATGACCAAGAGACATTCGAAGACTCTTGTTACTCATATTAGCACCCTTTCTTTTTTCTCTACAGTTCTCCTTGGTCTTATCACAATCACATTTCTTTCCGGCCGTTTGTTTTTCTTTTTCTTATGGGCTCTTTTTGTTAGGTACAAGAAAGACACTATCTATTACGAGGTTGTTCATATTTCATTTTCTTCTTCCGCTTTCCCTACTCGACTAGAGAGGAGAGGGACTCGGAATTGGATCTCAAGTCTTTGGCTCTTGTATTACCTACCACTATTGGTACACATTCACAGAAGAGTAGGGCCAGGCCCCTACATCCTATTCTTTTTGCGCCTCTCCTCCCGCATTCGCCCTGTACATGGAGGAGGCTCTTTCCGTGTGAAGGACATGAAGCCCTCGGAGTCTAGGCATTGATCCTATATCTCGGTCGAAGATATAGATTCTATATACAAAATTCCAGGCGAAGAGACCAACGTAGCCTCTGCAGGATTAGGCCTACTCATCTACAGGACCAAGACATCAGAACCTGAGCCCCGTACGCTAGACGGGCAATCTACTTCCTATTCACCAGAAGCTATAGCTGTGGCCAAGCATGTCAGTTGACTTAGTGGAATTCCCTGACCCCACCCATCTTTTATCTTCTTCCCCATTTCGCCCTTATATACTTATTCCATTTTGGTTGAGAAAGCTCGCCTAATGCTGAAGTTGAAGGGGAATTTGAGAGAGGAAGAATAGCAAGATTCAAGGCGGCTATAGGCTAGGTCAATCGCTTCTACTATACTAGGTAGGACAGCTGGCACAGGAGACTGAGATAGGGATTGGATCCGATGCACACTTTGCATGCTGGGTGTGAGTCTTCGATGATTCTCTTATCTTTGATCGTGGGCTATAGCCCCGCCAAAGAAAAAGATGGAAATTTTGAGGAGCTTTGCCATCGGTGGTGAGCTAGTATGATTTGGTTATGCGTTTGGACTCACCAATGCCCCTGCCACGTTCTGCACCTCATAAACTTAGATGCTATATCCCTTTATATCTAAAAAGAAAACCAAGTCTCATTTTTGAGAAGTCTTATTAAGCTTATCCGCTAGGGTCGCTAGATCTTATGTCTTAGAAAGTGAAGATCTTCCTCTGCTCTCCTGCCAACGGGCTTGGCTTAAACTCGAGAGAAGAGGGAACGAAAAGACGGAAAAGAAATAGCTTCATGGAGTCTGGATTGAGGGTGGTATAGGTGTGCTTATAGGACAGGTTCTCGGGTAGGTGTGTCGACCGGGAGCATTGGATTGTCTATTTCTATCCCGACGAAAGCATCAAGGCGTCGTTAACAAAGCGAAAAGGCCACCGCACTTTAGGCGATCCGAGTTAGAGTCGGCAAAGAAGGCGCTCGTCGAGGTTCTTCTCTCGGGTGGAAGCATGGGCTGTGTTCTGAGAGAAGTCTTCTTTCTTTCACATTCGCTGAGTGAAGTGACCCCTTACTGTGAGGTGTGAGCCTACCAAGGTTGATCAGTTCCTAATGAGCCTAGTTCATAGAGGCACCCGGGATTGGTGAATCCAATGGAGATAGGCTGGAGTGCGAGCCGTAAGGGGCAGGTTCAATATAGACAGCATGAATCGATTCTACTACTCTAATAGTACGGGGTAGATAAGAAGAGAGCGAGAGACGAGAACTTCCGCTATTGTGACTGTCAAGGTCTTGTCAGAGCCTTCGCGGGGTACGTTCTTTTATGCGTCTGCTTGAGATCCTGCACTTACTCCCAGAAGAGCTCCGAGCTAGAGAATCCCATTTCTGAAAGTGAGGTCTTGTCAGAGCCTGAACTAGACACAAGGGAGTGACCCGAAAGAGGCCAAAAGAGCCACAGGGGACTAGTTGCATTATTGCAAGAATTTCCACTCAAAGGGGGGCCCTCTTTCACCTCGAGCAGCAGGAAACCTACTCCGAGTTCAGAGGTGGGAACGTCCCATCCAAGCAAAGGTCAGAGAGAGAGATCTTCGAGAATTGGATTATGAAAGGCTCGGAGTAGAGCAATTAGGGGAGCGAACGGAATGGCCTACATATGAGCTTTGAACTGTTGTTGAAGCTTTGTTGCACGAGACGATTGAAGATATAAGTTCATTCATAGCACCACTGGATGCGAGAGAGGAGAGAGGCTCGATGAAATTGAGCTCGACAATGATGGAGAGATAGTGATAGGTTCTCGACCACAGGGTCTGGCAGAGATAGGGACAATACAAAGGTCGCAGGATTCTCCCCAATGCCAATGTGGGATGGATGTTTTGACAATTCTACTAAAGTTTCAAAAATCTCCGGCTTTTGTGAGACTCGGTGAAGGTAAAAGACTGAGTCCCCGTAACCCCATCTAGTCAGATGGTCGGTTACCCCGATTCAAGGCGCCTCACGCCCCAGCAACTAGGGCTCCCTTCCCTCAGGGTAAAGCGCGGGTGATCCTTGGACAAGGTCGTCTCTGTCGAGAGGAGGCATCGACGGGATCGAATACCGTTCTTAGGCCGCCCTGTTATTGTCTGATTTTTCGTCTAACAATAGTATAAGTGAGCATCATGGTGAAACAACTATCAACTACTCTTAACACCCGTAGGGAAATTCGAATGGAAAATCATCTCTATGATCGTTTGGTTATCCTGGTCAAGAAAGTGGTCCGAAAAGGACTAGATGACTCCACACCTACCCCGGAAGCCAGCCTATGCCTCCTCAGAGAACTGGAATCTCATACTTATCAATTTTCGGCCATGTTCCGATCCTGGATCCCGAAAGCTAACAAGCCAGGGGAACTCAGGGCGATAACCCAACCTCACCCTTGAGACATTCCAGTGTTCGAAGCTCTTTCCGTCCTAATATCCGTAGCCTACCAACAGATGTTCTATCGAATGTCGCATGGCTTCCGAAAAGGGAAAGGACCGATTACTTTCTTTTCCTCGCTCCACCAATGGGGTCAACTTGAATATCTGATAAAAGGAGACATAATAAAATGCTTCGACAACATAGACCATGATCTCCTGTACTCCTTCCTCCAACAAGACCTCGGTCGTTGGAATACCGACATCTGTGATCTTTTGAAAGGCTTCATGAAGGCCGAGATTCTGGACAAAGAAGGACGATCCTACAGGAACCTCGTAAAAGGCATTCCTCAAGGCAGTCCCGTCTCCCCAGTCCTAATGAATATAGTCCTCCACCGGGTCGACGAAGGAGTCGCCGCCTTTCAAGCGAAAACCCTGGAACTACACTATGCCCGCTACGCCGACGGCATGATATTTGGGATTGAAATCAGAGATGTGAAACAACCCACTAATTTGATGATCTACGGTAAGCTACTACCGCTATTCCATCTGCTCAAATTGGGAAGTACCTTCACGGATATGTCTCGATCATCTCCTCGGAAGATGCGAGTGTTAGGGATGGTAACTAGCCTAAACGGCGACGGCTCCCTAATGACCCGAGCCCCCTTCAAAAGATGGCGGAAGAAACTAACCGTCGACTATCTCAAGAGTCAGATGAACCCGGAACAAGGAAGTAAACAATCCGAGTTTCACCAGGTTCTCCAATCCGCATTCCGGACCCGACTAGCTCTTGCGCTCTGTTGCACTCAACTCCATAAAGAGTCCGACCTCGTCGACTACTTCACCAACCTAGCTCGGACTCGCATCAAGGAATTCGAGCAAGGAGGAGAAGGGTCAGCGGACCACGGGCGGGAAAGAGCCGGGTTCAGGCAGAAGGTAAGGAGATGGCTCGTCCTCCACAAGGAGAGGATAGCCAAGACCCAAACCGGAAAAGCTGAATCCGAAGAGACGGAGGACAACTCTCATCCTCTAAGCCAAGTCTTACATGATCACCCGATATCAAGAGAGGGAGGAACGAAGCCGGACTAGCTGGCAAACCTCACCCAGGTCGTTCCTCCGAGATAGGGAGGGTTAGAAAAATTGACTGAAACCCGCCTGAACGTGAGCCCCCTTCTGGCCCTGGGACATTTGCCATTCCCGTCTTACTGGTTTGGGAAACAATTGCGGCTCTCCTCGGTAGAGGAGGCTGGTCCCCTTCGGTCGGGGTCGGAATTAAGACGGTGCCTTTACCCGAGATGGCGGAGGTAAAGAGGAAGAGCAAATGCTTCCAACTGGCATAGCTAACCAGAGTCTTCAATCAAACATCAATCCTTATAACTTCCGAAGATGGATTACCCCGCACCACGAGAATGACCAACCGTCATTCCAGCCATTAGGCCTGGGAAGTTAGAAAGACAAGATCTCTCGGTGAACGTAAAAGACCGAGTCCCCGTAACCCCATCTAGCCAGATGGTCGGTTACCCCGATTCAAGGCGCCTCACGCCCCAGCAACTAGGGCTCCCTTCCCTCAGGGTAAAGCGCGGGTGATCCTTGGACAAGGTCATCTATGTCGAGAGGAGGCAGTGACGGGATCGAATACCATTCTTAGGCCGCCCTGTTATTGTCTGATTTTTCGTCCAACAATAGTATAAGTGAGCATCATGGTGAAACAACTATCAACTACTCTTAACACCCGTAGGGAAATTCGAATGGAAAATCGTCTCTATGATTGTTTGGTTATCCTGGTCAAGGAAGTGGTCCGAAAAGGACTAGATGACTCCACACCTACCCCGGAAGCCAGCTTATGCCTCCTCAGAGAACTGGAATCTCATACTTATCAATTTCCGGCCATGTTCCGATCCTGGATCCCGAAAGATAACAAGCCAGGGGAACTCAGGGCGATAACCCAACCTCACCCTCGAGACATTCCAGTGTTCGAAGCTCTTTCCGTCCTAATATCCAGAGCCTACCAACAGATGTTCTATCGAATGTCGCATGGCTTCCGAAAAGGGAAAGGACCGATTACTTTCTTTTCCTCGCTCCACTAATGGGGTCAACTTGAATATCTGATAAAAGGAGACATAATAAAATACTTCGACAACATAGACCATGATCTCCTGTACTCCTTCCTCCAACAAGACCTCGATCGTTGGAATACCGACATCTGCGATCTTTTGAAAGGCTTCATGAAGGCCGAGATTCTGGACAAAGAAGGACGATCCTACATGAACCTCGTAAAAGGCATTCCTCAAGGCAGTCCCGTCTCCCCAGTCCTAATGAATATAGTCCTCCACCGGGTCGACGAAGGAGTCGCCGCCTTTCAAGCGAAAACCCCGGAACTACACTATGCCCGCTACGCCGACGACATGATATTTGGGATTGGAATCAGAGATGTGAAACAACCCACCAATTTGATGATCTACGGTAAGCTACTACCGCTATTCCATCTGCTCAAATTGGGAAGTACCTTCACGGATATGTCTCGATCATCTCCTCGGAAGATGCGAGTGTTAAGTGACAAACTCAGGTTTTGGTTTTGTGTTCAAATTTAGATATTTCAGTGGCCGACGGCGATTATGGCGATGGTGGTGGGGTTTCGATGGTCGAGAAGGTAGAACCAACGATGTGGACACCCTTAGCTCAATTCCTTTGATACTCATCAATATTGAAAATCCATCTTGGCAATCGATCCATTATTTTGGCTATAAAGAACTCGATGTCATCTTTATTTTTTAAAGATTTGGTGGGAATTAACAATTTGATTTTATAATGTTTTGGATATCTCATGGTTTGTAGGTATCTGTAGGCTATTTTGAATAGAAACATTTTAGTTGTTTAATTGTTTATAAGAAAATTGTTTGAGATTTCAAGTTTGGTATGTCGGCGGTGGAACCACTAAAACAACAACGAAACCACCCAAGCTCGAAACACCACATATTGAATTAATATTCGGTTGTGTCGGTGGCGGAAGAAGTTTATGTTGGCAGCGGTTCCGGTGGATGTGGCGGCAGAAGAATCTGTTTTACCGGAGGTGGTGGGTGTGGCCTATTTTGTGGGTGAGTTGTGTGACTTTTTGGTTTGTTTATAAGGGAGTATAAATACATCAAAGAAGAAGTTGAAATAGTTAAACAATAAACATGCTTTGTGTGGTATGACTATAGAATTTCTTAAAATTTAATAATGAGTCTTTGGCATGTTTGAGTTGGTTGAATTAATTTAGCTTATGGCAATGAACAAGTATGCATACGTTTTTTATTCTTGCATTTTTTTAATTGTGGTTTGTAAAAGCTCTTTAAAGCTTTTAAAAAAAGCTTTAGAGATTAGCAATATTTCAATCGATATGAATGACTCTAGCTTATGACATAAATGCTCACATTAATACATGGAACTCAATTATATATATATATATATATATATATATATATATATATATATATATATATATAGATAGATAGATAGATAGATAGATAGATAGATAGATAGATAGATAGATATTTTAAATTAATCTTCTTTTTACGATATTCATTTTAACATTCATTAGGCATATATATAATTAAAATATTCCTTTTTGAATAAAAGTTGTTTTTGAATAATTATTATATTATATCTTGATTTTAAATTATTTGTATATAAAATACATAAATCAGATAATTTCTAAATAATTTCATTGAAGTAAATCTATCGTTTTACAAGATCAATATTTTTACTTCAGTTTTCACCTTCTTATAATAATTTTAGATTGCTGAGTTATTTTATTTTAAAAATATTTGGGAAAAGAATTAGAGACATGTTAGACTTACAATTCCCAGTAGAAATATATATTATTCGTTAAAATAATTTTTTGATTGATTCTTCTTTTTATGAAAAGAAAAATTATATAAATAAATATAATAAATTGATTATATATTTATTTAAGTACGTCACAATAATATACTTTATCACCTTATGCCTAATGAATTAATATCATTGTGAATCTCATGGTATATTATTAGGTATAAAATGTGTGACTTTAATCTAAATATTTATCAAATATATGACGTGTTCTTTCACCTATATACTGATATGTAATTATATTAGTATATTAATATAAATATTACAAATATACATTGATCATATAGATTTCTGTCATGTTTATATATTTTATATCAAACTTTTATACTTAATATTAAAAGAGAGTCTCAAGAAAATCTAAGGAAACATGTGTTATCTCCACATTAATCCTCTTTTTTAAAATCTTAAAAAAATAGACATTTAATTTGAGAGGGGGTTGGATGATTATTCCATTATATATTATCTACCAATTAAAAACTTACTCTCATTTTATTCCTTTTATTTTTAACCTAATAGTTTAAACAATTATAACTTTTATGTATCAATTTTATTTTTGAAAAAAATATATCAAATTAATTCTTACTTCGTGCTCTTTAATTTGACATCTGTTAGATTGGTACCGCCACTAGAAGGGGGGGTTGAATAGTGCGGATAAGAGTATTGGACTCTTTTTGTGCGGAAGCAAAAATATCGGAGTAATTAAAATGCGAAAAAGAAAGAACACAAGAAATTGTTCGAGAGGTTCGGCTATTAACGAAGCCTACGTCCCCTACCTAGTTTTATCGACTAGGACTTTTCTTAGAACTTAGAATGCACTTTCTAGTTTAGTGCCAACTCTTTACAATTTCTTGATTTCCGGGCTCAAGAACAACCTCACTAAAAACTCTCTTGTTTTTCCGGGTACAAGATAACCTTTACAAAAACGAATGCGAGCAGTAACTCGACTTTACACGATATATCTCTCTTTGATACAAGAATGAAGAATGGAAATTATAGAACAAATCTTCTCGTATCACAATATGGAATAGGTATATCTCTCAAAATATATGCTTGGAATTGCTTGAGTATGCTTGGAAGCTCAGAATACTTGTGTGTCTTCCATCTCCTTGAAGTGAGCTATTTATAGCCTTCTTGAGCTCATTTTCCCGTTGGAGCAGTTTTACTGCTTACGTACGTTAGGCGCTGTTTGTTACGTACGTTATGAACGTTATGTACGTTATATGCTTTGTGTAGCGGCCGTAACGATCAGTGAAGAACTGGTTCAGTGAGATCTGATAATATACGTTACGTACGTTACATACTGTATGGTTACGTATGTAATCTTCAAGTCAGAGATCCGTTGAGTGTGACGACTTTTGTAACGGCTAAAGACTATTCCAACGGTCAGAATATTTCAAACCTTACGTACGTTAGCTAGAGATGGTTACGTACGTTACCTGTAGAGAAAAACTTATGAAAACAATGAGTGTTACGTACGTTATGACAGGCGAGTTACGTACCTTTACTGTACTGAAATTCTTGTAAACAACTATGAATGTTACGTACGTTAAGATGGTTTGATTTACGTACGTTAACTGAAGGGAAAATATGTTTTAAGTAAATTTTGGTTTTAATAACACATCATCAAAATGTATAAAAATGATCTAAAAATTATTGTTCCAACAATCTCCCCCTTTTTGATGATGACAAAATTTAAGTATGGGAGTTTTTGAAAAAATGAGTTTAGGAAGATTTCAAAAAATTTAATATCCCTTTTTCTTTGTATAAAGCTCCCCCTGAAAACGATCAAGGGTTATTTCAAGCGAATTCAAAAACGATACATATTTTTCTCCCCCTTTTTGTCATTAACAAAAAGTTGAGAGATCCACAGAATAATCAACAAAATCAGCGATACACAGAATAATCAACAAAATTCAAGACAATAACCATAAGAATTCATAAAAACAAAGATAGTTAATACAAACAAAACACATTTAAAATAAAACACCAATAGAAGTTATGCATGAAAATGAAATGTTTGGTCTTAATAGAGAAGGGAACATCATCATAATGAAAGATAATATGACTAATCAAGGTCTGCATCCGGAGGCGTCGGTGGAATCCCAAAATGAGTGCAGATGCTTTTGACCATGATTTTTATTTCGCTCATATCTTTCTCGAGTCTATCCATTCGAGTAGCCATCTGAGATGAGGAGGATTCCTGACGAGGTCGAGAGGAACCGGGCTGAGAAGAAGGACGAGGTCTAGTATGCTCAATCCCCCTAGACGTGATCCTCTCCACCGGTCTCGGAAGAGCACCTCCATCTACAAGCCGATCGACATCCTTGAGGTACGCAAAGTATATCCACCCTCGGTTTCTCGTGCGTATATACCTCATCGTCCGTATAGTCCCCTAGGTGACTAAGCTCCCCTAAGAATAGGAACCCGATGAATCCCAGATAAATCAACTCCTGCATTCTCAAAAATTTCTGTTAAGATCGACCCGAACGACATTCCAGATTTTCTTTGGCGATCAACTTTCGCGTAACTCTTTTTGTGGAAAATTTGTCCTTTTTCCACGAACCATTTAAGCACAATAAACGCAAAGTTGACTTGATGATATTTCAACACGTGATAAATGATTTCCATATCGATATTTACAAGACGAAGCTGAGCATTAACTTTAGGCATTAGGCATCGGGTAATGGCATCATGTAGCAAGCGGATGTTTATCCCAAAGTCATTGTTCTCAAAATGCCCCGAATGAACATCTAGAACGGCTTTGTCCGACAAGAAATCACGGACCTTAGACTCATAAACTCCATAGCTTTCATCGTCAGAAAAGTTGTCAATGACTTCATATGGAGCGGCAAACTCTCCTTTACAATGAAAACCTTCATTAGGGAGACTAAAAAGTTCCGAAAGTTTTGCGGCATCAAAAGATATAGGTTTGCCACGGACAAGAGAGTTAACTGTTAGGCGTATTTTTATACGCTTATTTATCATTATTTTGTAGTGTTTTGGTGAGTGAAATTGTCTAAATGAGCTTTTAATGCCTTAATTTTGTATGATTGACAGGAAATTGCAGTCCGGAAGTTAAAACGAAGCAAAACGGGCAAAAACGGCAAATCTGGACTCGAGCCGCACAAGGAAGGAAGCCGAGCACAGACAGAAGACACCACCGAAGGGCGAGTAACTGTACTGTGCCGCGGCACTGCCAGTGAGCCGCGGCACGAAGAATTAATTAACGCCTGCATTCAACAAGGCGATGTGCCGCGGCACAGGTTTAGTGAGCCGCGGCACACTTGGCGGTTTTTGTATGCCCACGCGGATTTTGAGCTGTTTCGAAGCCAGTTTTCGACCGACTAATACAGACGCGATTTGGAGGACATGTGAGCTATAAATAGGGTTTAAGACCCTAATTAAATGATCTTGGAATCTTTGGATCTTTAACCTTGAGAGCTTAAGCTTGGAGACGGCAGAAGAAGAGGGAAGCAGAAGACTTCAAGGGCAGAAGGCGGAAGCTGAAGAACGGAGGAATCCGAGCTTCATCTGCGTTTGAATTTTATGCTTTCGTTTATTTATTCTGTATTTTCAGTTTTTAGTATGTCAGGCTAAAGCCCTAATCTAGGGTTTTGATGAAACCTTTGTTTTGACGAATTGATTGAGATTATCCAATTTATTACCTTTTTATTGAGTTTTCCCAATTATGTTTAATGCTTGCAATTATCTGGCCAATAGTTGTATTGATTTAATCATTCACTTCGAATCGGGAGAGGAGATTTGGTGAGGAACTATTGGTGAGGACCGTTTTATTCTGTGAGATAGGAATATACTCATAGGAACTACGTGGCCTTTAGGAGATTTCATGCTTTTCGCCTATTGACGAATTAATTCACCTAGGGATAGAGTGCGTTATTCGCCTTTAGATAAATCTATTGACCTCGGGAGAGGCGGTAGAATATATTAGCAATCTCCGCCTTCAATAAATTGGGAAAATTATTTATTACGGATAATCGAGAGTAAATTCGGATAAACTAAGGTGGATTCAGAACCCTAGACTTATTCATCATTTGATTTCTTTTATCCAAGATATTGTTTTCTACTGCTTAGTCTTTTAGTAATTCTTTTAGTTATTAATCGCAAAACCCAAATTCGATTGTTCAGATAAAATTGGAATACGAAAAAATCGGTAGTTAGAGATTCAGTCCTCGTGGGAACGATACTCTACTTATCACTTTATTACTTGTAAACGATGACGTGCACTTGCGTGTAGGAAATATCGCAACAAGTTTTTGGCGCCGTTGCCGGGGATTGAAATTTTCTAATATCGATTTAAGTATTTCCAGTCTTAATTTGAACGTTTTATTTTTATTTTTGTGTATTTAATTTCGTTTATCTGTTTTTCTTTTCAGGACCTTTCGTGTAGTGCATGAGAAAACTCGGTAACGAAGGCCTACTACCTTTGGATACCGAGCTCGAGCGCACTCTAAGAAGGAACAAAAAGGAGAAAAGAGAGTTGCAGGCGACGGTCAACATGGCCGAGAATATCAAAGTCCAAGGAGGAGATAACCAAGTGCGGCAAGTTCAACCGGAACTAGCTCTTCGAGATTATGCCATGCCGCAGGTCAACGCTAATTTTTCGGGAATTCGGCGTCCCACTATCCAAGCTAATAATTTTTAGATCAAGCCTGCTATTATTCAGATGGTGCAAAGTAGCCAATTGCGGATCGCCGAATGACGACCCGAATGCCCATATTGCTTCTTTCCTTGAGATATGCGACACATTCAAGACTAATGGTGTCACCGACGATGCCATCCGATTGAGGCTTTTCCCTTTCTCTTTGAGGGATAAAGCAAAGTTTTGGTTAAATTCCTTACCACGGGTCGATTACAACATGGGAGAGGTTAGCGCAAGCCTTCCTTGCCAAATTTTTCCCACCGGCTAAGACGGCAAGGTTGAGAAACGAAATAACCACCTTTGTTCAAGACGATATGGAATCGCTCCACGAGGCGTGGGAGCGATATAAAGAATTGCTACGAAGATGCCCTCATCACGGCATTCCTGATTGGCTTCAGCTTCATACGTTCTATAATGGTTTGAGTGCTTCTACACGCACTCTCGTGGATGCGGCCTCCGGTGGGACCTTCATGGGAAAATCTATGGCCGAGGCACACGTGCTTTTGGAAGATATGGCCGAAAACGCATACCAATGGCCATCAGAAAGATTGACACCGAAGAGAGTCATGGAAGTTTCAAGCAATGATCCGATTTCCACTTTGTCACTCAAGTCGCCGCTTTGACACAACAGCCTGTGCATTTTCGCACGCACCAGCCCCGTTACCATAGAGACATGCAATTGGTGTAATGAATCACATCCGAGCGGAATGTCAAGTTGGAAATCCGTCGAGCAAAATCGGATGGAGCAGCTAAATTTGTGGGAAGTGGAATCGCCGAATAACCCGTACTCCAATACTTATAATCCGGGGTGGCGCAATCATCCTAACTTTTCATGGAGAAATGGACAGAACTCACACCACCCCGTTCGCCCAGAATCAACAGCAGCCCCCTTCCGCTCCCAAAGTGTCTCTCGAGGAAGCACTTGCAAAATTGGCGGCAAATACGAGTCAATTTATGACCCGTCTGGAAGCTACATTACAAAATCATTCTGCTTCCATTCGAACTTGGAGGTCCAAATTGGGCCAAATCGCTAATGTGTTGACTGTCCGGAGGGAGCATTGCCGAGTACAACAGAGACAAATCCTAGAGAGAGTCTAAACGCAATTAGCTTGAGAAGCGGAGAGAGGTCTGGATCAGCCCGAGCGGGGTAAAGAGAAGAAGGAGATTGAGGAAGAGAAGGATTTAAAGCCGAGGAGTCGAAGGATTTGAAGCCGGATAACTCGAAGACATGTGTCCCCCTGCCCGCTTCCGCAGACTACAAAGAAAGAAGGGCGGACAAATAATTTTATAAGTTCCTTGATGTGTTAAAAAAGCTTCACATAAATATTCCGTTATCAGACGCATTGGAACAGATGCCGAGTTATATCAAGTTCATGAAAGAGATATTATCGAAGAAGAGAAAGCTTGAGGAGTTTGAAACGGTCACCTTGACAGAGGAGTGCAGTGCTATTCTTCAAAAGAAGCACCCACCTAAATTGAAAGATCCGGGAAGCTTCAACATACCGTGCACCATGGGGAATCTTTCATTTAATAAGGCACTATGCGATCTTGGTGCTAGTATCAACCTCATGGCTCTGTCGATTTTCAAAAAGCTGAATATTGGGGAAGCCAAGCCAACAACAGTCTCCTTACAATTGGCGGATCGATCGATAAAGTATCCGAGGGGAGTGATCGAGGATGTATTAGTTAAGGTTGACAAGTTCATCTTTCCGGCCGATTTCATCGTACTAGACATGGAGGAAGATGAAAATATTCCAATCATCTTGGGACGACCATTTCTAGCGACGGGCCGAACCCTTATAGACGTGGAAAATGGGGAGTTAACTCTGAGGGTCCAAGACGAGCAAGTTACTTTTCAAGTATTAAAATCGTTCCCATGTCCCGGAAGTGCTGATAAAGGGTCACAAATTGATAGTGTGGATGTTGTTGAAAGAGGAAAGCACCGAAATAATCGTCGTTGGGAAAATTCAGATTTTGTGTTAAATGGTCCAAGTCTTAAGAAGGATGTAGACCGAGTGGCGTTCCTCGAGCATGAGGAAAAATCTGATGCAGTCTTGAATGCGTTTGTGAAGGAGGAGAGTGAGCCGAAAGCCAAGCGGACAATTAGTAAAGGAAAAACCGGGTGTTTCGGGAAGTTATTCACGTCGAAACCTTTTCGCAAACAACATTTGATGACCGAACCGAAATTCGAATCGCTAATGACCAATGGTCATAATTTTAATAAAAATATGAACGGTTCGATGAATGGGGCGGAAACCAAATGGAGTTTGCGAAAAGCGAACTAACGTTGTCCAATAGGTCCGGCTGAAGACTATAAACTTAGCGCTTCTCGGGAGGCAACCCGAGTTCATAGTTGTAGATTTTTGCATTTCTTTATTTTTCTTGTATTCGTGATTCTTATTTTTCATCATTTTTGTGCTTCAATTTGCTTCTGCCTCTCGTTTTTAACGTCTTCTTCTCAAAATTCTCGCGTGAAAGTCCTGTGGAAGAAATCAAGTATGAGCCGCGGCACAGGTATTGTGAGCCGAGGCACACATCAATCGCAAGGGGAGGCTAAACCAACTGAACCCTGTGCCGCGGCACGGCATAAATGAGCCGCGGCACACTTGAGCAATGAGCCGCGGCACACGAAATCTGTCTGCACACGACAAAAACGAGAACACAGTAAAAGGGATCGCACTCGTGCCGCGGCTCACTTTAGCCGCGCGGCACACTATGCGAATCAAAGGCCTGTAACATATAACACGCGTGCGGCCGGCATTTCCAGGTACGCCTTCTTCCTTTCTTCTTCCCTCCCCAGCGCGCGACCGGCCGAAGCGTTCTTCCATTGTTTTTCCTGCGATTTTTCTTGCAATCTTCAAAAGGTACGTTTCAATCTTTAATCTTGACTTTCTTATGGTTTATTTTGGAAGTTGTTTTTGCTTTGGATGAATGGAACATGCTTATTCTCCTTCGAAAGTTTTAGGATTGTTTAGAGAATAACATGGTAGTTTTATCGAATTTTCATGGTTAAATCGGAATATCAATGAGTTGAATGTGTTGAGTTGATGATGATTGAATTATGTTTTGATTTTTGAGGGTTGAATCGAGCTATAACTATGTTTATTCTTTAAGTAAACTTGTGCCCTCAAGGTGTCTGATAAATTGCCTAAATGAAAAATTTTCTTTGAAAAAGCAATCGTTTTGAATTTTCGTGCAACGTATACGTTTTGAATTTACAGCAAGCCCAACCCTTACATCCAGGTTACATGTTTAAGTCCAATTTCATCCTTCTCTCACGTATGCGCTATTTTCTTAAATTCGGAATTTCTGGCTGGACATCCTTAGCCGAGCATAGATCATTGTTATTATTTTTGCGTGAATAAACCCTCGTGTTTCACTTTTCAGGACTGATTATGGCGAGAACCAAGAAGCTAAGCAAGAGAGCTAGGACCGAGTCATCCCCTACTCGAGGGGAGACCTCTCGTGGTCGGGCCGAGGCGGAGGGGCACCAATTTTCGGACCCCGAAATTCACAAGATATTCAATGAAAAGATTCGACCACGACCACTTATTCCAGAGAGGGGTTTTACTCCAGCTCCTCAGGACGGGGAATTGCTCACTATGATTGACGAGATGGGGTGGGCCAGATTTACCGCACCTCCCGAGCCAGCAGTTATCTCGATCGTGCAGGAGTTTTACGCCAGCTTCGTCAAGCACATTCGGGCAGGCATACGTTGCCGTCTTTAGAGTCTCGGACTCGTGTCGACGTCCAAGGGGTTACGATTGATTTCTCCACGATCGCTATTCGGAGGCTTTTGGGTTTCGGTGGTTGATGAGTCACCCTATGACCGAGTGATGACCACCTCACTAAGGAGGCTCGCTTGAGACCATTGCAGACCCTGCACTGACCGGGAGCAATGAGCACAGAGTTCTTCCACTTTTCACTTCGTGAGCTCGCGCCTCGGCCGGCCTGGGCGTGCGGCTTTATTTTATCTGCGCACGCATTGACCCCACCTCCCGATCCGCATGCTTTCTCTCCCGCGCCCGACACTTTTGCTATCACTTCCGGCCGTGCTGATGTGGCCCCCATCCTGGTCCGATCTATCTTCCAGAGTATCCAGGGGGGGCCAAGACGGGGTTGAAGCACCCCTCCCTCATCTGCGCTTTATGCCGGCAGTCGGGGCTGACGTGGTCAGACGACGAGCCGATGCTTGCCCCCCAGGCTCCGATCGACCACCGCATCATATCGCACTTTGACCAGTGGGGAGGAGCGCCAGCGCACGCTCGGGGGAGAGGATTTTTGCTAGAGGAGGCTCACGAGGGATCCCCCGAGCCGCTTTTGTTGACGCATGGAGATGGCGGCCCGCAGCCCGACAGAGCGAGGTTGGAGGAGTTGTTTGATGGGCTGCGGGAGGATTTGAGGAGACAGAGAGAGGAGCAGAGAGATGAGCTGAGGAGAGAGAGAGAGAGGAGCTGAGAGAGGAGACGAGGAGAGAGAGAGATGAGATGAGGAGAGAGAGAGAGAGATTGATGGCTGTCATGCGGGAGGAGCAGCGGGCGGAGCGGGAGAGCGTTGTTGCTGCCGCCAGAGCCGAGATGCGAGAGCAGGCCCGCCGGGCCAGCCGACGAGCGGCGAGGCGTCTTGCTGCGAGGGATGCTTATCATCAGGAGCACCTCGCCGCATGGACGGCCCATATCATGCATCCCGACGGGCCATTTATTGCGCTTGCCCGGCCAGCCACACCACCCTCCTCACCGGACGATGCCGGCACCAGCTCCTGAGCAGACTGGAGGGGAGTACTTGACCTTTTACTTTTATTGCATATCATTTTTTGTCCATTGAGGTCAATGTACGTCCTAAGTTTGGAGGGGATTTACTTTCAGTTTCTACATTCATTGCTGTACTTTATTTTATTGCTGTACGTTATTCGTTGCACTTTTCATTTCTTTGCGTAAAATTTTTTTTAGATAGCCTTGCTTGTCTTAGTTTTTCTTTATTCGTGAATTTTACGTGCTTCTATTTGTGTGATACTGATGTTACGACACTGTTTTTCTCTCTGAAGAAACGGTCGAGTTTTAGTTGAGTTGTAGTCAGTTATTTCTGTTCTGCTTAGTATTCAATTAGGTCCGAAATTTTTCATGATTGTAGAGATCTTGGCAGATAAGAGACGATACATACTTGTTTTTAAATCCCCATCAATACGTTTGGCTACATTTTCCGGATAGAGAGTCGTACTGTTTCTTTATTCGTTTTGGCACTTAGATTGAGTTTAGAGTCGGTCAGTTTTTCCCTAAAGTTGAGATAATGTGTTCTATGATGGGAAGTCTAGTAACCGGGGGTATTCGCGTGACCCGTTGTTTACTCTCGCGTAAAACGACGACCCTGATTAGACTAGTGATTTAGATATTTCACATGTGCCAATGATAGGGAACCTAGTAACCGGGGGTATTCGCGTAACCCGCTGTTTACTCTCGCGTAAAACGGCAACCTTGATTCGGACATGTGGAAATTATGTATTCGAGTTGTTTCTCCGCTGTAGACGGGAACTTAGTAACTAGAAGCATCCATGTGCCCCATGAGTGTCTTTTACGTCAAACGGTTTTCCAATACATGAGAATGGTGTTCCACCCTAGGATTATCCCGATGAAACATTCCGAGATCCTAACTTAGTGGTCAACTCGAATCAAATTCTTGAGCATATATATATAAGGGAATACTGTCCGAGGTTTAATTGTTATGAAACTCGTGAAAATTTTGCCTTTCGACTGTGGAACGGGACGAACTAGCTTGGGTGTGTTAGCCTTTCATATTGACGATCGATTTGACTCACGTTTTGTTAATCTTTGAGCTGGATTTTCTTCATGAATGAGTGATTAGGACTGAGCTTGATTACTTTGCGGAATCATTATTCTGAGTGCAGCTCGCTTTTATGACACTCGTATTATTTAGAGAGAATTACAGGATAGTATTAATTAGGTTGAACACTATGAGTTGCACGATGATTCACGACATTCTTTTATTGAATTTAATTCTTTTTGCTTGAGGACAAGCAAAGGCTTAAGTTTGGGGGTATTTGTTAGGCGTATTTTTATACGCTTATTTATCATTATTTTGTAGTGTTTTGGTGAGTGAAATTGTCTAAATGAGCTTTTAATGCCTTAATTTTCTATGATTGACACGAAATTGCAGTCCGGAAGCTAAAACGAAGCAAAACGGGCGAAAACGGCAAATCTGGACTCTGAGCCGCGGCACAAGGAAGCTGAGCCGCGGCACAGGAAGACACCAGCCGAAGGCGAGTAACTGTACTGCATGCCGGCAGCCCAGTGAGCCGCGGCACGTAAGAATTAATTAACGCCTAGGCATTGGTGAAGGCGATGTGCCGCGGCACAGTTTAGTGAGCCGCGGCACACTTGGCGGTTTTTGTATGCCCGCGCGGATTTTGAGTATTTAAGCCGATTTCGGCCACCGACTAATACGGACGCGATTTGGAGGATATGTGAGCTATAAATAGGGTTTAAGACCCTAATTAAATGATCTTGGAATCTTTGGATCTTTAACCTTTGAGAGCTTAAGCTTGGAGAGACGGCGAAGAAGAGGGAAGCTAAGACTTCAAGGGCGGAAGGAAGTCAAGAACGGAGGAATCCGAGCTTCATCTGCGTTTGAATTTTATGCTTTCGTTTATTTATTCTGTATTTTCGCTTTTAGTATGTCGCTAAAGCCCTAATCTAGGTTTTGATGAAACCTTTGTTTTGACGAATTGATTGAGATTATCCAATTTATTACCTTTTTATTGAGTTTTCCCAATTATGTTTAATGCTTGCAATTATCCGCCAATAGTTGTATTGATTTAATCATTCACTTGAATCGGGAGAGGAGATTTGGTGAGGAACTATTGGTGAGGACCGTTTTATTCTGTGAGATAGGAATATACTCATAGGAACTACGTGGCCTTTAGGAGATTTCATGCTTTTCGCCTATTGACGAATTAATTCACCTAGGGATAGAGTGCGTTATTCGCCTTTAGATAAATCTATTGACCTCGGGAGAGGCGGTAGAATATATTAGCAATCTCCGCCTTCAATAAATTAGGAAAATTATTTATTACGGATAATCGAGAGTAAATTCGGATAAACTAAGGTGGATTCAGAACCCTAGACTTATTCATCATTTGATTTCTTTTATCCAAGATATTGTTTTCTACTGCTTAGTATTTTAGTAATTCTTTTAGTTATTAATCGCAAAACCCAAATTCGATTGTTCAGATAAAATTGGAATACGAAAAAAAAATCGGTAGTTAGAGATTCAGTCCTCGTGGGAACGATACTCTACTTATCACTTTATTACTTGTAAACGATGACGTGCACTTGCGTGTAGGAAATATCGCAACATTAACCACAGCGAATCCATCGGAATCATACGTGACAAAAAAATTGGCATAAAACTCTTTCACACAATCCACATATATCGGACGAGCAAGGCTAACAAAACGATTTATTCCAAGCATATCGAAGAATTCTTCGACATCAACACCAATAGAATTCAGGGATTCGAAATCAAAATGGTGACTCGGATTTACCTCTTCGTCAATAAGGATTTCGTTGAAAATTTTGATAGCTTGAGCGTTCCGAAAGGATGGTTCGCCGGAAGCCGAGGAAGACGTTTGAGAGGTTTCTCCTCTTCGCTTCTTTCCGGTTCTGGTTGCCATCTTGAGTGAATCGGCCGGAAAAGTGAAGATTGATGGATGAAATTGAAGTTTCGGTCAATTTTGTAGAGAGTTCTTCGTCGTCGAAGCTAGAGATTGAAGTGAAATGAAAGGAGACGGTCGAAATGGGTTTATAAGTATTAGGGTCATAGGCAGATTACGTACGTTATATCCTATCTGTAACGTACGTAGCGCGAAAATATGAAGGCTCTGGGCTAAATCCTGCGATTTGTTACGTACATAACATACAATCCTGTAACGTACGTAAGGTCCTATTACATACATAATGGACCCTTCTTAACGTCCGTAAGCAAGACCAAATGAACAGTCTTTTCCTTTCGATGATGTCCCGATTTAAATGACCATTTAATGTAACTATGATGAGTATGCAACATTTAAAAATGATCAACATGTCCCATTCCTAAATTTATGCGAATAAAATTGAAAGCCTCTTCGGGTAATGGTTTTGTAAAAATATCCGCCAATTGTTCATTAGTACCAACAAATTGGAGACGAGCATTCCCGTTTTGGACATGGTCACGAATAAAATGGTGACGAATTTCTATGTGTTTTGTCCTACTATGCAAAATGGGGTTTTTGCTTAAATTAATGGCACTTGTATTGTCACAAAAAATAGGAGTATTTTTAAGTTCGATGCCATAATCAAGTAATTGATTTTTGATCCAAAGGACTTGTGCACATGCACTTCCCGCAGCCACATATTCTGCTTCAGCTATGGAAGTAGCGACACTAGTCTGTTTCTTACTCCCCCATGAAATTAAACATGAACTCATAAAATGACAAGTTCCGGTGGTGCTTTTTCTATCAATTTTACATCCACCGAAGTCGGCATCACTATATTCAAAAAGTTGAAAATCAATGCTAGAGGGATACCACAGGCCTAAGCCAGCAGTATATCTTAAATATCGAAAAATCTTTTTGCATGCAATGAGATGAGATTCTTTAGGATTTGCTTGAAAGCGAGCACATAGATAAGTAGCAAACATTATATCAGGTCTAGATGCAGTTAAATAAAGTAAAGAGCCGATCATACCTCGATACTATTTTTGGTCAACAGATTTACCTTTTTCATCTTTGTCGAGTTTAAGAGTGGAAGACATAGGAGTGGATATTTCTTTGCAATCTTCCATCTTAAATTTCTTTAGGAGCTCATTGACGTACTTGGATTGGTGAATGAATATTCCGTCATTGAGTTGCCTAATTTGGAGTCCAAGAAAGTTTTTCTACTCTCCCATCATGCTCATTTCGAACTCTCCCTTCATGAGATTTGAAAATTCTTTGGACAGAGATTCGTTAGTTGCACCAAAAACAATATCGTCCACATAAATTTGACAAATTAGCATATCATCACCTAAAATATTAATGAATAAGGTATTATCAACATTACCTCTTTTATACCCATTTGAAATAAGAAAAGAGCTTAAACGATCATACCATGCTCTCGGAGCTTGTTTTAATCCATAGAGAGCTTTATGGAGCTTGTACACATGATCCGGATGATCACAATCTTCAAAACCCGGTGGTTGCTTGACATACACTTCCTCCTGGATGATTCCATTTAGGAACGCACTTTTTACATCCATTTGATGGAGTTTGATTTCTTGTATGCGGCAAAGGCACAGAGAAGACGAATAGCTTCAAGACGAGCAACAGGAGCAAATGTTTCTTCATAGTCCAACCCTTCTTCTTGATTATAACCTTGGGCAACCAACCTCGATTTATTTTTAATAGGGAGACCATCATCATCGGTTTTGATTTTATGAACCCATTTGGTACCAATGATTGATTTGTCTACCGGTGCCGGAACTAATTCCCAAACATTATTTCTTTCGAATTGGTTTAGTTCTTCTTGCATAGCAATAGCCCAATTCTCATCATTTATGGCCTCATCGATATTCTTTGGTTCTGTAAGAGAAATAAATGCAATATTGTTAATACAATCATTTATATTCCTCCTAGTTCGTACACCTTCATCGATTTTTTCCGAGGATTTATTCCATCGGATGGTCTTTCACATTTGCCCAATCTTTAGGATGGTTGTAAGAATTTTCCTCCTGGTTGTCCGAGCTTACGTCGAGTTTCTCCAACTCCTTTGATACTTCGGATACTTCGTTAGCTGGAACCATACCTGCATCATCATCAAAAACAACCTTTCTCGGGGGTAAAACTGTATCATCGAATTTTACATGAATGGACTCTTGTACCGAGCCTCTTCTACAATTAAACACACGATATGCTTTACTGTTAGTAGAATAACCAAGAAATATTCCAATATCTGATTTAGAATCGAATTTACCCAAATTATCCTTACCATTATTATGGATAAACACTTTACAACCGAATGGATGAAAATAAGATAAATTGGGCTTTTTACCTTTAAAAATCTCATAGGGAGTCATCATTTTGTTTCTCCTGAGATGAACACGATTAATAACATAACAAGCGGTGTTAACGGCTTCGGCCCAAAAATATTTAGGAAGACCATACTCATTGAGCATTGTCCGGCTCATTTCTTCTAGAGAGCGATTCTTCCTCTCGACAACTCCATTTTGTTGAGGTGTCCGAGGTGCCGAAAAGTTGTGTCCAATACCATATTTATCGCACCAATCTTCAAAGAGATTAGAATCAAATTCTCCACCATGATCGGTTTGAATGGCGATAACTGGTAATTCTTTTTCCTTCTGGGTAACCTTACACCACTTAACAAACTCGTTAAAAGCATCATCTTTATTGGCTAAGAATTTTACCTAAGTAAATCTCGAAAAATCATCGACAAGAACTAAAGTATAAAGTTTACCTGTTAGACTGGCATGTCGAGATGGACCAATTAAATCCATATGAATTAATTCAAGAATGCGACTAGTAGAAATTTCCAATTTTGGTTTAAACGAGCCTCTTGCATGTTTACCTTTAATACAGGCCTCACAAATGTGGTCTTTTCTGAAATTTAATTTTGGTAGACCACGAACAATATCATTTTTGGCCAATTTTGAAAGAAGTGGTAAAGAGGCATGTCCAATTTTCGGTGCCAAATAACGTCATTTTCATCGTACGAAAGTAGACATTTTTCGTTGAATGAAGATTCATCTTGGAGATCAACAAAGTAAATATTTCCATAACGCAATCCAATAAAAACGATTTGGTCTTTTCTCATTCCCGTGCAATGCGTAATTTCAAAAATTAATTTAAGACCGGTGTCACAAAGTTGGGAAACACATAGAAGATTATGGCTGTAATATCCGCATTTTTCTTCCCCCTTGTATTTTATTTTTTGGCATATTTCATGATAGTAGTGACCCTCGTGTATCTTTCAGCGTATCTTTCCTACTACCTATTGATTTGATTCCCGTTATTGTTGTGCGGAACCGCCGTTTCGGGGTTGCCGTGGATCCATTCTACGTTATGATGCCTGTTGAGATGTTCCGTTTAACGTTTCGTTCATATTCCGGTGTTTTGGACCGTCTATATCTCGTACCTAGCGCACGCTATATTTTCGGCATAGCGCACGCTAGGGGTCGCTTGGTAGCGCACGCTACGACCGTTTCGTAGCGCGCGCTAGAGGGCAAGCCCTGGGAGTGGCAGTGCTATTTTCCAGCCTTCTGGACTGGCGTATTAGCGTACGCTACGTAGACTAGCGCACGCTAATGTCGGGAGGCTAGCGCACGCTGATGATACCTGGTAGCGTGCGCTAGCGTGAGTGTCCAGTACTGGACAGTTTTCTACTGAACTCGGTCAGGTGCCAGGTAGCGCACGCTACGCTCGTGCGTTAGCGCACGCTAGCGGATCAGGTGAGTTCTGGACAGTTTGTCACTGGACTCGACTGATGCCCAGGTAGCGCACGCTATTGGTCGATAGCGCGCGCTACCGATAGGTTATTAGCGCACGCTACGCTTGGAGTAGCGCACGCTAACGGCCAGAAGTCGCTCCGGATCGACGCTAACTATTTTGGCCTGTAATTTTATCCCGTTAGCGCACGCTAACCTTGAGGATTAGCACACGCTAACACTCCCTGGCTATATAAACCAGGGAGTTGACCCAGATGAGCAGATTAGTTTCATTTCGTTTCCTCTCCGCGACGCAGAGCTCCTCCGGGCGATTTTCGAGTGATTCTTCCCTTCGATTATTTCAGGCATCCTCTACCTTGAGTTTTTGAAGTAGATTAACAACACCTACTTGTGTTCTTCATCATCAATCCGAGGTAAATCTCTTAGAACCCTACTTTTCGATAAATTGGGGGTTTTGGGATTTTCTTCCGATCCGTTCCGTTTTGTTGATGGATTCATGATGAATATGATTAATCTTGTTGGCATTCTTAGTTTCCCTACAGATTCATGGTATATTTCGTGGTTTTTACGGAATCGAGAGGGTTTGGTTGTGGTCCGCCCTCGTTGTTGTTTATATACAAATATACATGAATCGTAGGCGGGTTTTCGGGTGTATTCCAATTTCCGTATTCATTTAGAAATGGTGGTAATTGTATTCTTCGAATCGTTAGGTTCGGTTTCATTGGTTCCTAGCGTTCGTCGGTGACTCTCCTTTCCGTTCATTGCGTCGTCAATAATTCAAGGCAAGTATTTTTGGAAACCTTTATGCTTAACGTGGAATGGTAATATATTTTGTGTGTGATTTGCTCACCTCGTGTTGGTCCGACGGGATCAAGGAGGGAATCCAAAGGTTTGCGTCCCGGATTCATGAGTTTGTTTAGCTAGCCAGTGCGGGAGGGTCCTTAGAGGCCTCGTGCGGGAATTTATGATATGACTCTGTTCCCAAGGCGATGCATGTGCGTGTTTTGCTTTATAGTATAGCCAGTGCGGGAGGGTCCATAGAGGCCTCGTGCGGGAATTTATGATATGACTCTGTTCCCAAGGCAAATTGTTTATTTGCTTATTTAGGAAAAGACATGTCTAGTTTTGGTTTTTGAAATGATATTGGTGCATGTACTATGAAATGTGTAAGCGATTGGTTTGCCTTGATTACTTGTACTAGCGTAATTGCTAACCCCTTTGGGGGACCCGTTTCGGGGAAATTCTTGTTATGGATTTCAGGTTATGATTATCCGGACGAGCGAGCACCGGACAAGACGAGGATGTCGGCCAGGTCGTTGACATGTGCATTTGGGTCGTCTTATTTCCTTTGTCTAATTCGATATGGTTGTTTCCTATATTTCTAAACTTATAGATTGTACTCGCGAGTACTTAGGCTTTTCCTTTCGGATTGTGTTTGGACTTCGTTGGAGTTACTGTATTTGTCGGTTGATGTTTATTGTGCCGGTTGTACCGGACGTGTTGTTTTATGTTCTTGTTGTTAACAATTGTTTCCTTGCTAACCGAGACGGTTAGTCGAGAGGTGTTTTCTTGTGTTAGCCTGGTGGATCCCATGTAGGGGTCCACGGCGCTGTAATACACCTCGAATATCTTGGGGGTGTTACAGAAAATGGTATCAGAGCACTAGGTTTATGGATACCTAGGCTTGTCGGTTATTTGGGCCTAGTCGTGTTTTGTTTTGCACATTGTCACACCGCTGCCGGCATCTCAGTACTTCCAGTGTTCGTAAGTTCCCTTACTCGATTCTTTATTTTTTTTGTACTGTATTCCGTTTCCTGAACTATGGTTATTCTCCCTCCTTTGCTTATCATCGTGGTTGCTTCTTCCTTCCTTACTCATCCTCGATATACTTCTGTTATCTCTTAACACCAGTATGGATGCCGGAGGAAACCGTGGTTGTGGTCGTGGTCGTGGCCGTGGACGCGGCCGAGGACGTGCGGCAGCCGGTGGGGCGGCCACGTCGCACTCTTCAGGAGTCGGCAGTACCGACGACCGTCACAGTCATGCTTCTTCTCAGGAGCGCGCCGATCTTGGTATTGCGGCTGTTATGCAGCAAATGGTTAACCAAATGGCGGCTATAGCTCAGGTGGTCCAGAACCCCGATCAGGCCCATGCTAATCGGGGCGGAGCGGATCGCTGGCTTCAGGATGTCATCAAGATGCATCCTCCTCAGTTTTCGGGAGCTTCGGACCCGATCGGCTGGGAAGGGTGGATCAAGGAGATATCCAAAGTCTTCACTGCTACCAACTGCCCCGAGGACCGTAAGGTCCCTATTGCTCAATACTTTCTCACGGGAGATGCTACAGATTGGTGGGAGGCCGTTGGTCCCAAAGATCATGTTGCTTTGTGGGCCGAATTTCAAGAATTGATGGAGACCGAATATTGTCCGTGGCTCGGCCGAGTGCTCGAGTGCATGCTTTCTATGATGCTCAACCACGGGATATTCCCGTATCCCAAGCTATTGCCGAATTTAACAAGGAGTTGGGTTATGTGAAGACCCAAGTTGTCGCTGAGAGCGACAAAATTTTCCATTTTTCCAGGAGGATGAAACTGTCCATTCGGGACTACATGTCTGGACTCGTCTGCACTACCTTGAAGAATTATCAGAGTAGGGCCCTCGCTTATGATATGTCAGTGACGGCTAGTGATTTGGCTCGTGAAAGCAAGAAACAGAAGTCGGTCGAAAATTTTTCTGGTCCCAAGAGTGGAGGCCAGCAGAAATCTCAAGTTGCAAATATTTCTACGGGCGGTTCGGCTCGTTTCTCTGGGAGCTTTCGGGGTGCCGCCGGAACCTCCGCTCGTGAACCCACATGTTTTAACTGTGGTGTGCAGGGCCATAGGAGCCGGCAGTGTTCTCGTCCGAAATTTACTTGTCATACTTGTGGACAGCTGGGCCACAAGGCCCCTTTTTGTGAGCAGGTCAAACAGCTTCGCGGCGCCCGTTATTCTCAACCAGTACCGTTGGATCCGAGTGTGAACCAGGGCTCATTTGCTCCGCCTCCTCCACCGAGTTCCGGTCGAGGTAGGGGTCGGGGTCAGCCCACTAGGGGAGGAGCTTCCAGTGTCGGCTCTGCCCAACCGCGTATCTATGAGATGAGGAGGGCCGATGACCCAGCAGCCACTATGGCGACAGGTACCGTTCATATCCATTCTCATCCTGTCGGTGTGCTTTTTGATTCGGGTGCTACGCATTCATTAATTTCTCTAGAGTGTGTACGCCGTCTGAGTCTCGACTGCTTGTCACCTTGCGAGCCTTTCGTTATTAAACTCCCTAGCGGTGACAGAATTGTCGGTGATCGAGAAGTCCGAGACTGCTCTGTGTTTATTTGTGAGAGAGCTTGGCTCTCTAATCTTATTGTCGTTAGTATTGTGGGTGAGGATTTGATTCTCGGGGATGATTGGCTCGAGCGGCATGGCGCAATCATGAACTACCGCACGAGAATCATCACTATGTTAGCCGAGGACGGCACCGAACACTCTTTCGCAGGGCGAAAGAGGGGAAACCAGAAGTTCGTTATTAATGCCTTGAAGGCGATGAGCCTCCTGCGAAAGGGGTGTACTGGTTATTGGTGCTATGCCTTGAAGGCGGAGAATGGTGGAGTCGAGCTTTCGTCGATTCCAGTCGTTAGTGAGTTTCCTGATGTTTTTCCTCACGAGTTACTGGGATTGCCACCGGATCGTGAGGTTGAGTTTGCTATAGAGTTAGAGCCGGGTGCGGCTCCGATTTCGAAGGCGCCGTATCGCATGGCACCTTCAGAGATGTCTGAGTTGAAGAAGCAGTTGAGCGAGCTTCTTGAGTCGGGGTACGTTCGACCGAGCGCCTTGCCTTGGGGCGCACCGGTCCTGTTTGTGTGGAAGAAGGATGGTTCACTACGTTTGTGTATCGACTATCGCGACCTAAACAAGGTGACCATCAAGAACAAGTATCCTTTACCGAGAATCGATGACTTGTTTGACCAGTTGCAGGGAGCTGCGGTATTCTCGAAGATTGATTTGAAATCGGGGTACTATCAGCTTCGGGTGAGAGAGTCCGACGTGCCGAAAACAGCTTTTCGGACGAGATACGGACATTACGAGTTTGTAGTTATGCCTTTCGGGTTAACTAATGCGTCGGCGGTGTTCATGCAATTGATGAACAAAGTCTTTATCGAGTATTTGGATAAGTGTGTCGTCGTCTTCATTGACGATATTCTTATCTATTCGAGGAATGAGGAAGAGCATGCCCATCACCTGCGGATAGTGTTAGACATTTTGAGGACCGAGCAACTCTATGCGAAGTTCTCGAAATGTGAGTTCTGGCTGAAGGAAGTGATGTTTTTGGGTCACGTGATTTCACTTGAGGAGTCCGTGTGGATCCGCAGAAAATTGAGGCGGTGTTGGATTGGGCACCGCCCACAAATGTAAAGGAGGTCCGTAGTTTCTTGGAGTGCAGTGGCTACTATCGTAGGTTCATCGAGGTTTCTCAAAACTAGCTCGGCCACTTACAGCTTGCTCCGTAATCAGAAGTTAAATGCGGAATGACGAGAGACGATCGAGTTTTGAGGAATCAAGAAGCGTTTAACTTCACCGGTTTTGGCGTTGCCATGTGGCAACGAGGGATTCACCGCTTATAGCGATGCTTCGGGTCGTGGTCTTGGGTGCGTATTGATGCGGCACGGCAAGACCATTGCCTTTGCGTCGAGACAGTTGAGGCCGTATGAGCTTAACTACCCTACTCATGATTTGGAGTTAGCGGCAATCGCTTTTGCGCTCAAGATTTGGCGTCACTATCTTTTCGGCTCGCATGTCGATTTTTACCGATCATAAAAGTCTAAAATACATATTTACTCAGCGGGAGTTGAATATGAGGCAGAGGAGGTGGTTAGAACTGATTAAGGATTATGACCTCGAAATCCTTTATCATCCGGGCAAGGCGAACGTCGTGGCCGACGCCTTGAGTCGGAAACCGATCGCATTGCGAACGCTTGAGATCCTTACGCCTCAGTCTGAGCTTCGGCGGGCTTTGATCGAGTTAGATGTTGAGGTTTTGTTGCCTGGAGCTGTCGGGCAACTTTGTGCTTTAGAGATTTCGTCGTCTTTGATCGATGAAATTAAGCTGAAGCAATTAGAGGATCCGATGATTACTCAAATCCGAGAGAACGTTCTTAAGGGAAAGTCTCCTGGGTTTGTGATTCACGAGGATGGTGTTTTGAGATTCCAGAGTCGGCTTTGTGTGCCGAACGATCCAGAGTTGCGACAGAGTATTTTGCGTGAGGCCCATTCTACACCTTATTCCGTTCATCCGGGTTCGAGTAAGATGTACAAGGATCTGAGGAGGAACTTCTGGTGGAATGATATGAAGGAGGAGGTCGCACAGTTTGTAGCGAGATGTTTGACTTGCCAGCAGGTCAAAATCGAGCATCAGCGACCGGCTGGGTTATTGCAGCCACTTCCCGTTCCGGAATGGAAATGGGAAGATATATCGATGGATTTCGTTACGAGTTTGCCGAGGTCGAGGTCGGGCATGAATATGGTATGGGTGGTTGTTGATCGTCTGACCAAGTCGGCACATTTTCTGACCATCAAGGACACTTGGGGCCCGGAGAAGTTGGCTCGTGTGTTTATCGCGCAGATTGTGAGACTTCACGGTACTCCGAAGTCTATTGTTTCGGATCGTGATGGCCGTTTTGTATCGCACTTTTGGCAGGCGGTGCATAAGGCGTTGGGTACCCGTTTGCATTTGAGTACCTCTTTTCATCCCGATCGGATGGGATACGGACGCACTATCCAGACATTCGAGGACATGTTGCGTGCTTGTGCTCTCGATTGGAGTAGTGACTGGGAGGAGCATTTGCCATTGATCGAATTCACGTACAACAATAGTTGGCACGCGTCGATTCGGATGGCACCGTATGAGGCACTTTATGGGCGGCGATGTCGATCACCAATTTGTTGGAATGAGGCGTCCGATTTAGTCGGGACCGAGCCGGATGTCGTTTTAGAGACGAGGCGGAAAATAAAATTAATTCGGGAACGAATGTTGACTGCCCAGAGTCGACAGAAGTCATATGCCGATGTCCGTCGTCGACCTTTAGAATTCGAGGTGGGAGACCACGTTTTGCTGAAGGTGTCGCCGACGAGAGGAGTTTTCCGTTTCGGAAAGAAGGGGAAGTTGAGTCCGAGATTTATTGGACCCTTCGAGATTCTCGAGCGAGTCGGTGGGTTAGCATACCGTTTGGCGTTACCCCCGGCCTTGAGTCATGTTCATAGCGTTTTTCATGTTTCCCAGCTGAGGAAATATGTCCCAGATCCTAGTCACATCATCGATTATGGGGAGATCGATGTCGCCGAGGATATTAATTTTGAGGAGCGTCCTTTGAAGATTTTAGAGCATCGGGAGAAACGACTGAGGCATAAGACCATCCCTTTGGTCAAGGTGCAGTGGTCGAGACACGGTGTCGAGGAGGCAACTTGGGAAACCGAGGATAGCATGCGTGCTAGGTACCCTGAGTTGTTTGTTTCTTAAGTTTCGGGACGAAACTTGTTTTTAGAGGGGTAGAATGTAATATCCGCATTTTTCTTCCCCCTTGTATTTTCTTTTTCGGCATATTTCACGATAGTAGTGACCCTCGTGTATCTTTCAGCGTATCTTTCCTACTACCTGTTGATTTGATTCCCGTTATTGTTGTGCGGAACCGCCGTTTCGGGGTTGCCGTGGATCCATTCTACGTTATGATGCCTGTTGAGATGTTCCGTTTAACATTTCGTTCATATTCCGGTGTTTTGGACCGTCTATATCTCGTACCTAGCGCACGCTATATTTTCGGCATAGCGCACGCTACGACCGTTTCGTAGCGCACGCTAGAGGCAAGCCACAGGAGTGGCGATCTATTTTCCGGTATACGGGTGGCGTATTAGCGTACGCTGCGTAGACTAGCGCACGCTAATGTCGGAGGCTAGCGCCGCCGATGATACAGTAGCGTGCGCTAGCGTGAGTGTCGATCGACGCTTTTCATCAACTTCGGTCAGTGCGGGTAGCGCACGCTACGCTCGTGCGTTAGCGCACGCTAGCGGATCGTGAGTTCGGGCCGATTTGTCACCGACTCGATCGATGCCAGTAGCGCACGCTATTGGTCGATAGCGCGCTACCGATAGGTTATTAGCGCACGCTACGCTGAGTAGCGCACGCTAACGGCAAGTCAGCTACCGGATCGACGCTAACTATTTTGGCCTGTAATTTTATCCCGTTAGCGCACGCTAACCTTGAGGATTAGCGCACGCTAACACTCCCTGGCTATATAAACCAGGGAGTTGACCCAGATGAGCAGATTAGTTTCATTTCTTTTCCTCTCCGCGACGCAGAGCTCCTCCGGGCCATTTCCGAGCGATTCTTCCCTTCGATTATTTCAGGCATCCTCTACCTTGAGTTTTTGAAGTAGATTAACAACACCTACTTGTGTTCTTCATCATCAATCCGAGGTAAATCTCTTAGAACCCTACTTTTCGATAAATTGGGGGTTTTGGGATTTTCTTCCGATCCGTTCCGTTTTGTTGATGGATTCATGATGAATATGATTAATCTTGTTGGCATTCTTAGTTTCCCTACGGATTCATGGTATATTTCGTGGTTTTTACGGAATCGAGAGGGTTTGGTTGTGGTCCGCCCTCGTTGTTGTTTATATACAAATATACATGAATCGTAGGTGGGTTTTCGGGTGTATTCCAATTTCCGTATTCATTTAGAAATGGTGGTAATTGTATTCTTCGAATCGTTAGGTTCGGTTTCATTGGTTCCTAGCGTTCGTCGGTGACTCTCCTTTCCGTTCATTGCGTCGTCAATAATTCAAGGCAAGTATTTTTGGAAACCTTTATGCTTAACGTGGAATGGTAATGTATTTTGTGTGTGATTTGCTCACCTCGTGTTGGTCCGACGGGATCAAGGAGGGAATCCAAAGGTTTGCGTCCCGGATTCATGAGTTTGTTTAGCTAGCCAGTGCGGGAGGGTCCTTAGAGGCCTCGTGCGGGAATTTATGATATGACTCTGTTCCTAAGGCGATGCATGTGCGTGGTTTGCTTTATAATATAGCCAGTGCGAGAGGGTCCATAGAGGCCTCGTGCGGGAATTTATGATATGACTCTGTTCCCAAGGCAAATTGTTTGACTGTTTATTTCCGGAAAAGACATGTCTAGTTTTGGTTTTTGAAATGATATTTGTGCATGTACTATGAACTGAGTAAGCGATTGGTTTGCCTTGATTACTTTTACTAGCGTAATTGCTAACCCCTTTGGGGGACCCCTTTGGGAAATTCTTGTTATGGATTTCGTGTTATGATTATCCTGACGAGCGAGCACCGGACGACGAGGATGTCGGCCAGGGTCGTTGACATGTGCATTTGGGTCGTCTTATTTCCTTTGTCTAATTCGATATGGTTGTTTCCTATATTTCTAAACTTATAGATTGTACTCGCGAGTACTTAGGCTTTTCCTTTCGGATTGTGTTTGGACTTCGTTGGAGTTACTGTATTTGTCGGTTGATGTTTATTGTGCCGGTTGTACCGGACGTGTTGTTTTATGTTCTTGTTGTTAACAATTGTTTCCTTGATAACCGAGATGGTTAGTCGAGAGGTGTTTTCTTGTGTTAGCCTGGTGGATCCCATGTAGGGGTCCACGGCGCTGTAATACACCTCGAATATCTTGGGGGTGTTACAATGGCAAAGTCCATCAACAAATAGAACATTTTCAATAGTAGGTAAAGGTTTCTTACCAATTTTATCTGTCCCTTTTTATTATCGCCAAAGGTAACACAACCACGATCTTCCTTTTTCAGCTCCGTGAAGAGATGTTCATTTCCACTCATGTGATTTGAGCATCCACTATCAACATACCATTTATTTGCCTTGCTTGTACCTACAAAAATAATTTTCTTCCGTTTTATAGGTACCCAAGCTAATTTGGGTCCTGATGAGTTAGATACAAAAACTTGATTTTTAACGATGGTCCCTTTTGGTACCCAAATTTGCTTGATCCTCATTGTACGTCTAGAATTACGACAGTAAGTTTCGGTATGTTCAGGTTTTAAACATTTTGGACATAAAGGAATTCCCGTTTTTAAAGTGTCCGAATCTTTTGTGGTAATTTCTAAGGACTTTTTTATTGGAAATGAATTATACCCAAGTCCTTGTTTTGAAAGAGAAAATTTTTGACCAAATAATAGTTGCTCGAATTTGTCATTACCACATGAGAATTTTCTAACATAAAGTTTTAACTCTTTCTGAGTTTTGTGCAATTCATCTCTCAGAATTTTCTCGGTTTCCAAACAATTCGTATGATCAATCGAAACTTCCTTGTTTTTCAATAATTTAGCATTTTCATTTTCAAGTAGCTTTATTTTCTTTTTCAAATCTTTATTACTATTGCAAGCCTTTTCGTATTCATTATTTAGGGATTCAAAAGCATCAAGTAGTTCTTCATGAGAATCACTGACCTCGACTTCATTGTCACTGTCTTCGGATGCGCGGGCCATTAGAGCAAGATTGGTTTGTACTTGTGGTTCATCATCCTCATCATCATCGCTCCATGTGGCGACATAAACTTACTTCTTTTTGAACTTTTCATGAGGTGGTTTTGATGAACTTATGGGAGCAGCAGCACGACAATCTTTTGCAAAATGGCCTGGAACGCCCCACCTTCGACAAGTGTTGTCGAACTTTTTGTTTTGAGGTAAGTGAGTCTTTTTGGATTCATCCCTTGATTCTTGCTTGATGTCTCTCCGGCGCCTTTGTAGAAGATTTTTGAATTTCTTTATGTTTTTGGCATAAAATGCGGTTTCTTCGTCCTCTTCTTCGATAGGTTCATCCTCTAGATCGCTTTCTTCTTTGGCTTTGAAGGCGATTGTCCTTTCTCTCTCCTTGGGTTTTGGTTTTGAACTTCGAGATTTAATGACAATCTCATAATTAATGAGAGATCCGATGAGAGCGCTGAATTCTATGGTGTTGAGGTCTTTCGACTCCATGATAGCTGTAACAGTAGCGTCCCATTCTCTTGGTAGAGACCGGAGGATTTTCTTGGCTTTATCACTACTTGATATCGGTTTCCCGAATGAAGCTAGCCCATTAGTGATTGTCGAGAAACGGTCAAGCATAGTGGTAATGCTTTCTTCTTCTTTCATGGTGAAGAGTTCATAATCGTGAAGAAGCATATTGATTTTGGTTACCTTAACTTGACTCGTACCTTCATGGGTGATCTCTAACATTTTCCAGATTTCTTTCGCCGTCTCGCAAGAAGAAATTCTATTGTGATCTTCTGGATTGAGAGCACAGTAAAGCAATTGAGTGGCTTTACTATTGAAGTGATCGTTCTTCCAGTCGGCATCGTCGTACTCTTCAAAACTTTTGAGAGAGCCATCCGTCTTCTTAGAAATGGTAGGTCCAAGGGCAATGACCTTCCATATTTTAATGTCGTGAGCTCGGATGAATATGGACATCTTCTTCTTCCATGTCATAAAGTTTGAACTATCAAAGAAGGGAGGGCGATTGAGAGCGTTGAATAGTGCGGATAAGAGTATTGAACTCTTTTTGTGCGGAAGCAAAAATATCGGAGTAATTAAAATGCGGAAAATAAAGAACACAAGAAATTGTTCGAGAGGTTCGGCTATTAACGAAGCCTACGTCCCCTACCTAGTTTTATCGACTCGGACTTTTCTTAGAACTTAGAATGCACTTTCTAGTTTAGTGCCAACTCTTTACAATTTCTTGATTTCCGGGCTCAAGAACAACCTCACTAAAAACTCTCTTGTTTTTTCGGGTACAAGATAACCTTTACAAAAACGAATGCGAGCAGTAACTCGACTTTACACGATATATCTCTCTTTGATACAAGAATGAAGATTGGAAATTATAGAACAAATCTTCTCGTATCACAATATGGAATAGGTATATCTCTCAAAATATATGCTTGGAATTGCTTGAGTATGCTTGGAAGCTCAGAATACTTGTGTGTCTTCCATCTCCTTGAAGTGAGCTATTTATAGCCTTCTTGAGCTCATTTTCCCGTTGGAGCAGTTTTACTGCTTACGTATGTTAGGCGTTGTTTGTTACGTATGTTATGAACGTTACGTACGTTATATGCTTTGTGTATCGGCCGTAACGATCAGTGAAGAACTGGTTCAGTGAGATCTGATAATATACGTTACGTACGTTACATACTGTATGGTTACGTACGTAATCTTCAAGTCAGACATCCGTTGAGTGTGACGACTTTTGTAACGGCTAAAGACTATTCCAACGGTCAGAATATTTCAAACCTTACGTACGTTAGCTAGAGCTGGTTACGTACGTTACCTGTAGAGAAAAACTTATGAAAACAATGAGTGTTACGTACGTTATGACAAAGTAGTTACGACGCCATCAGATCAAATTCTTGTAAACAACTATGAATGTTACGTACGTTAAGATGGTTTGATTTACGTACGTTAACTGAAGGGAAAATAAGTTTTAAGTAAATTTTGGTTTTAATAACACATCATCAAAATGTATAAAAATGATCTAAAAATTATTGTTCCAACAACATCCATATAGTATATACAAAGTAATATAAATATAATTATAATATATTTAGATGATTAAAATATTTCGATATAAAAATCTAAGACTATTGAAAAAAGATATATTTTAGTTTATTTTCATAGCTTTTTAACAATTATTTAATAGAATTATTTTGTTCTGATTATAAAATAGTAAAATATATTACATTAATGTCAAATCATATAAAAAATTTTATTAGTAAGAATATCGGTTGTATACTTTGTTGTGTCGAGAATTATACATCTCGACAGGCGATCGCCTTAGAGACCGGGCGACCGAGCCGGAGCCCAGCAGCCAAGGCAGATTGGCCGACCGAAGGTCCCAGGACAAGTCCCGGTGCCGAGCGATCAACATCTAAGATGATCGTCTCTCAGTACTTGGCGATCGACTCCTGGTGGCCGACTAGCTGACGACCGAAGGTCCCAGGACAAGTCCCGGTGCCGAGCGATCGACATCTAAGGCAATCGTCTCTCGGTACTTGCCGATCGACCCATGGTGACCGATCGATGCCGACCTCTGGTGACCAACCGAATGACGACCGCCTCATGCCACGCGAAGCCATCGATCGTCCAGTCGGCAAGGGCCGATGCGCGAAGCAAGAGCCCACGTTCAGTTCCGAGACAAGATCCGCATTTCATGGATCATTGATCACAGCCTGTCAGTATCTTTCCACCAGCCGACAGACCCGCCGAAAGGTGTCACCGCCCGTGATAAAGAATCCTCAGACGCGTGCCGGCCTCATCGATCAAGACACTGGCCGCCAGAAGAAATGCAAGCTTTATGCAGACAGCCCATGTGACATAAAGACGATCGCCCCATTATTATATTGCACGAAAGGCGATCGCCCGCCAGAAAACAGGGCATCTCAGCTAGAGGTGCCCAACCACGGGTCCGGGTCCGGGTTCGGGTCGGACTCACGGGTCGGCCGCAGGACAGACCGGAACCCACCCGTACTTATGATATGTACGGGTTGTCGGGTCGACGGGTTGGCGGGTCGACGGGTCGGCCACGGGTCCGGTCCGGTCCGACCACGGTCACGGTCGAATGCCTATTTTTTTTTTTATGTATATAAAACTTTTATTTGTTATCATTTTATACATGAAAAATAACTATAAGTGAAAAAGGAAATCATTTGAAAAAATTAGCTTGTATTTAATTTTAAGTTTTTACTTAAAATTAAATTGCCTACGTATCCCCGTGAGGAATCAAAGCTCCACGTAGTTCTTTTATTTGAGAAGAGTTAAAAAAATGGGCTTGTATTTAATTTTAAGTTTTTACTTAAAATTAAATTGCCTACGTATCCTCGTGAGGAATCAAAGCCCTACGTAGTTCTTTACTTACCTGACTTACCTTACTTACCTTTAGTCGAAGTCGATGTCGTCGTCGTCTTGATCATCGGTTTGACTCATTTGACTAGACTCTCCTTCAGTAGTGCCTTCTTGATAGGCATCTTGGTCCGTTAATAGGTCATCCCATTTATTTTCTTGATCTCGTAACTCGGCTTTTGTTGCGTCTTTAAGTATCATTTGAGCCTCGAGATTTTTTGGCGTCATTCGGGATCTCCGCTCGTCCAGCATATAGCCTCCTTCACTAAAAGCACTCTCAACGGGACTGTGGATGCGGGCACTGCAAGAATTTCTTGTGCCATAATGGAAAGTATGGGAAATTCGGTTCCCCTTCTTTTCCACCAATCCAACAGATCAAAGGTACCTGCATTGTCATCCTCCAGCACAAAACTAGTTGCATAATATCTACTAAGGTCATTTCTTTGACCGACGTTACTACCACCCCTATTTCTTGCTATATTATAGAGTTGTTGTTGAAATGGGTTAGTGGGAGTTCTGTCGAATTCCATGTTAAATGTATTTGTAGTCTTAGTTCTTGTTTTTTGAGTTTGAATCTTATCACCATATTTAGAAGAATATTCAGAAAAAACAGTTTCTAAACTATTTTTCAAATCAATTTTTACTTGTTCAACGTCAGGAATATTTTCAAATAAAGTTTGACTTTCAACACTATCCTCAATATTAGGAAAACCCAAATTTTTAAGAATATTATAATATATTTCAAGTAATTGTTCTACTTGAGCTAAATTCAAATTGGGAGATAAAACAGCACTAATCAAGAAAACATCATGAATACGATTAAAGTATTTTAGCCATTTTAAACACATTGTAAATAGCATTCGATAATCTTTCGGATTTACTACAAGCATCCATTTCAGATACAATAAAACAACAATGAAATAAAACTTTAGGAGATGTGGGATAATAACAACCACTTAAATCTTTAGTTGCATTTTCAAAAACCCTTAATAGTTTTATTAAATCTTTAGTTTCATCCCAATACGTTGGCAATAAATAAAATCCTTCTACGTGAAAATACGTATCAAAAAATTCACACAATAATTCTTTATATTCATTAGTTGAATTTACCATCTCATAAGTTGAGTTCCATCTATGTTTGACGTCTGGAGTAAAAAATTTGGGCTGAATTTGTTTTGACTTTAAAAATTTTACCCATTGTCTAGCTAACTTAGTGCGATTATGTAAAAACAAGACACATTTTCTAATTGGTTCTATTGCCTCATCTACAAATTTTAATGCATCTTGTACACATAAATTTAGAATATGACATATACATCTAGTATGAAATAATCGACCCGCTAAAACAGGATTGCAAGCTTGTATTAATACTGGTACACTTGCAGTATTAGAACTAGCATTATCAAAACCAATTGTGAAAATTTTATCTTTTAAGCAATAAAAAGTTAAAATTTTAATAATTGCTCTAGCTATATTATCTCGCACTATGTGTACAATTAAATTTTTAAACGCAAGTAATCTTTTGTTTAAGTTCCAATTTTCATCAATCCAGGTATAGTTATTCCCATATAATCATTTTTTGTTTAAAATCACAAGTATCTCTGACTAAAGAAACTCTATGATTAATAGATCTAAAATAAGCTCGTAGTGCAAGTTTATGTTGTTTGGCTAAGTATACTACTTGTCTAGTCATTGTGGTACGTGGAATTCTTTTTATAGCAGGATTATAGGCATTTTGCATCCTGTATTCCCAACCCGTACTATCCGCAAAATTAAAAGGTAAAGATTCTTGTGCACATAATTTTGCCATTTGTTCTCTAGCAATTTTTTCATTATATTTATAAAGTTGAGATTCAGACATACCTTGATTGCCGTCTGGCCCGGCTCCAGTAGAAGGTTGGAAGTTGAGTTGACTTTGTGACTTTTGTTCTCCGTGGACCGAGGCATGGTTATTCTCAAAATGCCTTTTAAAATTTCCATATTCATCCCCGGCTTTATACGGATACTCTTTCGAGCAGTAGTTTCAAGATACCTTAATCGAACCATCCGGCATTTTTTCCTTCTTAAAGTGTTTTGAAAAAAGTACGGATACCGGTCTCCTTTCTGCAACAGGGGCAGGCTTGTTTCTTGCTTTAGTTTTCTTGCTTCCTCTGCCTTTCACATTTTCTTCCTCCTCGGACGATAACTCCTCAACATAAGGAGGTTCTTCTTCAGCTTGGCTTGCCGCAGGACGCTTCGACTTTGATTTTTGCGTCGGAGTTGGTACGCCATGAAGAGTGCGCTCGAATGTTGCATATGTTTGATTTAACATAGCTTCATCGATTTCATGGTCCATTTCTTCGTCGATGTTTTGCGGTTGTTGACGATTCGGGACACGTCGAAATCCCTGAGATCAACTTCTTCTTCTTGGTAGTTGTTGTACTACCGTAATAAATATTTTCATGTGTAGCATCATATTCAGGTTCTTGACTTTCATTTTCAAAACCGGGTGGAGTTTGGTTTTGGGGCTCCCGAATAATTATTCCAGATGGTTTCTTCGATTTGCCCCAAAGACCCATTCGCTCGAACTTGGACATTTTGGATTTTTTGGGAGATGTAGCAATACCCTTTCCCTTGTCAGAACTCGACATAATGATAAAATGCGAAAAAAAAAGAGAGAGATTAAGTAGTATAGCAATTAACAATGAGAGTTTGAGAGATAGGTAGTATTGAAGGTGTGGAAAAATTGTGTTGGGGAGGGGGGTATTTATAGATAGGAAATTTTTTTTTTTTTTAAAAATCGGACTAGCCGTTAGACCCGGTCACGGTCACGTCCGACTCCGGTCCGGTCACCACGGTCCAACGGCCATTTTTTGAATTTTTTTTTTTATTTCCGCCGGGTCGACGGGTTGGGAGAAGCTCGACCCGGACCCCACCCGTGTATACCATGGGTCCGGGTCGGCGGGTCGCACGGGTCGGCCGGGTCCGGGTCTTGCACGGGTCAGCCGGGTCCGGGTCGGCGGGTCGACCCGGCGGGTTGGGTCGTTTTGGGCACCTCTAATCTCAGCCCCTATAAATAGAAGGCTGTCTGCACTTGGAAACTCTCGGCTGTCTCTCTGAACTCTCGGATTCTCAGCTGCTTCTTAACAAGTTCAACTCACAACTTGGCTTTCTCACTCTTGGCTACAGCTATCTCTCGGTTCTTTCTTCTCTCTCAGCACCACTTACACAGAAGACGGTCGGCAGAGAGCAAGAACACCAAAGCTTCGCTCAAGCGCTAGATAAATAGGATCTTTTACACTCATTGTAATTAGATTCTTACATTAACACTTGTATCCACGAATATTTGTATTAATAACATCTCGCGAGAGCATTCAAGCCCGGGTCTAACAAACCCGGCAAATCTTGTGTTTTTTCCATTCCCTCGGACGTGCTCTCGCAATTTGCTGTTGCTCGACCATTCCAACAATATATATCTTCGGATAATATTTCGGGCAACAACAATTGGCGCTAGAAGGAGGGCATCTAACCCTCATTTTTATTCCTACCGTCTCGAAGAACACTCACTGTTCTCCGAGACATATACCTGAAGAAACACTCACTGTTCTTTAGAGAAAAGCTTTCAGAATCATGACTTCTGCCTCCACGTCGAAGAAAGCCGCTGGTCGATCCGCCAGACGCCTCGTTCCGTCTCAGTCTGAGCCACAGCCTATGGCGGAGGGTAGCCGCCGCGGTCCGAGACTCTCGATCCCGCCCCTGAGGGATGGCCCAAGCCTCTCGCTCGATCAGTTCCAAACCACGGAACAGATCGAAAAGGCTTTGGCCATCCTACAGGAGAGACGGAGTGCTCTCGACGCACCGCCCGCTATAACCCCCTCGGCCATCCGCCGCATGACCAAACGGAAGTTCAAGGCGTTACTGACCGAGCGATCTCTAGGAGGATCCCATTCGCAAGAAGAGGCGCCGCCTGGGCACCTCTGCTGATCGCCAGCGGCGACTCATGGCGGCCATGGCGATCCGGCCCCAGCCACGAGACGACGGAGATCGAATCCGTCACCAGGAGTTCGTCATATCCGACTCCCAGGAGGCAGGCCAGCCATCTGGCTCCTCCTCGCGAAAGAACCGAGGTCGGCAATAGCGGAGTCAGGAGATCGGTACATGATCGCCTTGGCTCCCGCACCGAAAGCCGAACCACGAGCGACCAAGCTACAGCGATGGCCGCGATGCAACGCCAGCTCGACGACATGAAGGCGCTCCTAGAATCTGGGGCATGCGCCAAGAGCAAGATCGTCGGGCCGAGCGAGCCACTCGCGGTCCACATCGAGCTCGCCCCCGTGCAGCGTAAGATCGCTCCTCCGCAAACACCTTTGTACGAGGGGAGATCGGACCCCGAAACTCACCTGAGCAAGTTTCGCATCTACATGACCAGGTGTGGGGCATCCGACACGACCAGGTGCCGAATGTTCCCGCTAACGCTGGACGACCTCACCCACAGGTGGTACACATCATTGCCGCCGCCATCCGTCAACTCCTTTGATCAACTGGCGAACAGCTTCACAGCTTACTTTGCTGCCAAGGTCGCTCGGCCGGAAGGTCCCCATCGCATGATGCAAATCAGGCAGGGAGAAGAAGAGTCCGACGCAGACTACATCGATCGGGTAGACAAGATCATCCTGAACGGCACGCCTGTAAGTGATGAGATCGCCCTCTACTCGGTCCTAGGGGGATTCCATGGTCATTCGCCTATGTTCAGGCATCTTACGAAAGATCATCCCCCGACCTACGCGATCTTCCGCGCTAAAGCCGCAGACTTTCTGACCAGGCAAAGGTTTCTTCTTAGCCTTCGAGCAGCGCGATCGGCGCCCGAACGACGATCTCCCGTCTTCCAACCCGATCGCCGATACCAAGCAACATCACCAAAACTGGAGGACTCGCTCGCCATCTACAGTTCATCATCTAACATGTTGGACTAAGGCACGAGATCGCCTCCCCGCACAACGTACACCGTCGAAGGTCGGCATTTGACATGACGATCTGAGGTGGAAGAGTGCAGCCATGGTCCTGGTGGTCGATGGAACCGACTGCTTAGGCCATGCAAGGTTCCTTTGGGCTGAGATCGCTCGCCCTTCGTTTAAATACGAGGCGGGCGTATTCGAAGGACCCTCCAAAACTAATCAGTGAACACGATTGCCCGCCCTCAAATGTTCATCATCCAACATGGCGAACCCGGACAATGCGACGCGTCACTACCCCCGTCTCAACGTATACCGTCGAGGATTGCCATCTAACATGACGATCCGAGGTAGAAAAGAGCTAGCTAGCCGCGGACGTGGAGTCGATTAATCCGATGACGCCCCGCGCAAAGACTCCTCCAGACCAAGACCGCACGCCCTTCATTTAAATACGAGGCGAGGCGCAGCCTAACGGAGGACCCTCACAATAAAATGAGTCACGAGACAGACAATGTCGCTCGCGCACAAGACATGGTCATGGAGTCGGTCCATCGAACTCCGCGACTGTGCACGATTCCTCAACGACGAGACTATCAAGTTTCTACGAGGGATCAGCCAAAATTGTTTATTGTAGGTACAAGACCGAAGATAGCTAGCCAATCGACCAGATCGCCCAAGTCCGAAACCAAAGTCCGCTCAAACGGATCACCCGTCCTCATCCTACACGATCGCCAGCAAGAACCACCTCGCCCCATGTCTTCAACATCGGAGCAAGCTGGGGGGCAATTGTTGTGTCGAGAATTATACATCTCGACAGGCGATCGCCTTAGAGACCGGGCGACCGAGCCGGAGCCCAGCAGCCAAGGCAGATTGGCCGACCGAAGGTCCCAGGACAAGTCCCGGTGCCGAGCGATCAACATCTAAGATGATCGTCTCTCAGTACTTGGCGATCGACTCCTGGTGGCCGACTAGCTGACGACCGAAGGTCCCAGAACAAGTCCCGGTGCCGAGCGATCAACATCTAAGATGATCGTCTCTCAGTACTTGGCGATCGACTCCTGGTGGCCGACTAGCTGACGACCGAAGGTCCCAGGACAAGTCCCGGTGCCGAGCGATCGACATCTAAGGCGATCGTCTCTCGGTACTTGCCGATCGACCCCTGGTGACCGATCGATGCCGACCTCTGGTGACCAACCGAATGACGACCGCCTCATGCCACGTGAAGCCATCGATCGTCCAGTCGGCAAGGGCCGATGCGCGAAGCAAGAGCCCACGTGCAGTTCCGAGACAAGATCCGCATTTCATGGATCATTGACCACAACCTGTCAGTATCTTTCCACCAGCCGACAGACCCGCCGAAAGGTGTCAGTGGGACCGCCCGTGACAGCAACTCAGGATGCGTGCCGGCTCCTCATTGGACCTTACAGTGTTTGCAATGACCATAAGCTTTATGCGAGCAGACCCATGTGACATAAAGACGATCGCCCCATTATTATATTGCACGAAAGGCGATCGCCCGCCAGAAAACAAGGCATCTCAGCCCCTATAAATAGAAGGCTGTCTGCACTTGGAAAACTCTCGGCTGTCTCTCTGAACTCTCGGATTCTCAGCTGCTTCTTAACAAGTTCAACTCACAACTTGGCTTTCTCACTCTTGGCTACAGCTATCTCTCGGTTCTTTCTTCTCTCTCAGCACCACTTACACAGAAGACGGTCGGCAGGGAGCAAGAACACCAAAGCTTCGCTCAAGAGCTAGATAAATAGGATCTTTTACACTCATTGTAATTAGATTCTTACATTAATACTTGTATCCACGAATATTTGTATTAATAACATCTCGCGAGAGCATTCAAGCCCGGGCCTAACAAACCCGGCAAATCTTGTGTTTTTTCCATTCCCTCGGACGTGCTCTCGCAATTTGCTGTTGCTCGACCATTCCAGCAATATCTATCTTCGGATAATATTTCGGGCAACAACATACTTTTAATAAAATTTAATAATATAACACCACCAACATCAACATCAGAGCCTTAGTCCCAAAATGTTTTGGGTCAGCTATAATGAAAGTTGATAATAATAAACATAATTTAATTTCTTATTTATAAAATTAGATATAAGACTCATATTTCTATATGAAAAAATAAATGTCGGTGCTTAATTAATTTACGGTTTTTCTATCATGTGTCTTTAGATCACATGATAAGAGTTTATAAATGAAATTAAATCAAATAATAATATATGTATATGTATGTGTATACTGACTCATGTATATTTTATAATAATTTTATAATATTATTAAAATTCTATCACATATTATTAATATAATAAAATATTTAATATTTTAGGCATGGCACACATCAAGTTCAAAGAAAAGATAACCATTTTATTGATGCATTATTGCGTGGGACACTTGAAAGCGGGGAGGACATACAGTATTATCGGAATAATAAAAACCTTTTTATTAATTCATTACAATCAATTAATTAAAAAGTTTCATAGGGATAATGAATTAATAAAAAGGAAGGCGGGGAGCCCAACATTTAATAAAAAAAATAATGATTGTTTTATTTTCATAATTTTTATTGATGATTATAACTTATTTGTAGGGTGGGTGGGCATGGGACGGGATGGACGGGCCTGGGGTCATCCCACGTCCCGTCCCGTGTTATAACAAGCGGGACGGGACGGGACGAGATTGGTGATTTTAAAATTTTATCCCGCGCGGGCCTTATCCCGGTTGGAACAGGACGGGACGAGTTTAGTCCCGCATAAAAAAGTTCAAAATATACATTAGAAAAAAATAAGAAAATCTATAATTTTATACATTTAAATTCAGGAAAAATATCCAATGAACTAATTTAATAGCTTAAACTAAATTTTTAAAATATCAATTATTAACATTGAATAGAACATATCCATTTTTTTTGAAAAAAATATCAGTTACTAACTTTATATCGATTGATTAGGTTTGTGTATAATTATAATATACAGATAGTAAAAAATAAAAATAGTTTATTATTAAAAATTAATTAAAAAATAGTTAAAAATAATAAAAATATATAGTTTTAAAAAGGGTTAAAAACTTAGCGGGACGGGACGGGCCTCAGATTTTTTGTCCCGTATCCCGTCCCGTAGTTACTCTAATGGGACGAGACGGGACGGGTCTAGTATTTTTAATTTTGGATCCCGTCCCATCCCGAGTAATTTTGGGACGAGACCGGGACGGGATCGAGATTTTTATTTTTTTGTGCCCACCTCTACTTATTTGGGCTTGATAGACCGGTCGTTTAACATAGTAGATCACCGAAATAAGCCCATTGTAGGGCACAGTCTGACCCAATGAAAGAATATAAATATAGTAAAACTTCTCAAAAATTATATCCATGAACATAAAAAAATATTTTCAAATGGAGATTATTCTTAAATAGAGTTTTAAGAAGATTTTTTTTTAAAATTTTAAAGTGCATGTATAATATATAAATATTACTATAATTAGTAGATACATGTATGTAATATATTGTAAACTTAGGAATTAAGCAAGAAAATTGTTTATACTTTAACCGATGAAGAAATCATTGAAGGAATTAGGCAAGAAAATGAGGAAAATAATCCGGAGGATGATAGCATAGAAGTACAAAATATTTCATATGAAGAAGCTTTAAGCTTACTCGACAAGTTGGAAATGCTTTGGGTTCAACAAGAAGTGGTCATTTGGATGAGCTAATGGGCACACGCAAGTTGAAGAATATGGTTACAACACAAAAGATTAAATCTTTATCATAATCAACCTTGAACAAGTATTTAGATCAACTTAAATCTATTGTAAAAATTATATATATATATATTATAGTTTATTCCTAAATGGAGGTGTATTTCCTTATTTTGGGATTTGAAAATATATGAATTATGACAATATGGTGATTATTCCAAATTATAACTAGTCCCAAGTTGGGACCATAAATTTTTATTCCTCAATAGAGTTTATTCTTTAATAGAGTATTTTTTTTGAGAGGTTTTACTCTAGTATTACTATTTTTGTTCGGGCCAAATTAAATTCTTAATCCAAGATTGACACAAATGATAATTATGATATGCCATAAATAAAAACATTCGGGCCCCATTAAATATTTTAATTTCAAATGATAATATTCCGAAAAAAATAACACACACACACATGATTATCACATACTTATGTGTCATTCATGCTTACTTATGGCTGGTGAGAGTGTCTATTAGTTTGATCCTGAACATTATAGATACGAGACATTATCCAACTCATGCGATGCACGGTCTTTGATTGAATATCTACATGTTTTGTACGTAATGTTGGGGCAGACGGTTGAATTAGCAGATGACAGAATTTAAATGCCTTATAGAGAAGTTTATATATATTTTTTATTGTTATTGTCCTTTTATTTTAGTCTATGTAATTAGTTATATGAAATGAGTCTTTACTAACCCGTATGTTATTCCGGGGTTGTTTTTGGTTTATTCAACCCGTACGATGCACCGAATGTATCTAAGATTTAATAGCTAAAATTTAACCATCTTGTAATTTATACTATCATTTAAAAGTTCATTTTAATCACCTTGTATATTAGAAGGTGCATTTGCATTGTGATGTTTATCATAACTTTTGTATTTAAATTAGTTTATTTACATTAAAAGTTATAATTAAAATAGTCTCTTAATATGTAATTCCACCCCAGTAATTGCTGCCGTTTACAAACTGATGTTTCTCTCCCCAAAATACATTTCTGTAATCTCTTTGCTAAAACCAAAAATTAATAAATGAAAATATGAAATTATGATAATAAAAATTAATAAATGAGGCAATTTGTTTAAATCTCTAAATACTAAATACTACCATCTTTCAAGTTAGGTATAATTATAATTTTTAAATCTTTTTTATGTATTTTCTTAGATTCTTTTATATTATATATTTAAATAATGACATAAATCCAACTTCCACATTAAATTAAGGGGATAAATTTAGATATACTCCCCGTTCACCGAATAATGCTCCGTTTGATCTTTAAAAACCGTCTACTAAGTAGTGCTATGTTTATCTTTTTGTACATTTATACCTCTCATTCTTTTCTAAATTTACTGTTTTTTCACTAAGGAACCTACTACATACTCACACCAAACACCTTTATCAATTTTTTTTTATCAATTTTATCATTGTCCTTTTACCCTAAGCGAGTATAATATTTCCTTTATTTCATGAATTAATCAAAAAATATACTGTAGGTGAATTAATCAAGTGGAGTATTCAGTTGTAGGGGTGTTCAAAACCGGATATCCGAAATTTCGGATAGTAGATTTTGATATCCGATATCCGTATTCGAAATTTCGGATACAGATATCGGATATCCGAATATCCGGAGAAAATTAAGAATTATATTCGAATATCCTTATATTCGAAAAAAATATTCGGATTTGGATATCAGATATCCGAATATCCAAAAAAAACTTCAGATATGGATATCAGATATCCGAATACCTTATATTATTTAAAATATAAAAAAATAATTTTTTTAGGATTTGTCGGATATTTTGGATATCTGAATATCCGATTTTTCTGAAAAGTACTATCCGATATCCGAATCCAAAGTTCTGGATATTCGAACTTTGAATATCCGAATTTTTGGATATTTCGAATCGAATAACAGATATCAGATATTTTTTAAAACCCACTCCATGAAAGTTGAAACTAAATTCAAAACCAACATATGAAAAGGAAAAATGAAAAAAATAAATAAGCTTAGATCAGTCTCTCTCTCTCTCTCTTTCTCTGTCTCTCTCTCACACACACAGACATTAGGTTGATGCACTGAAAATCGAATTTCTTCCAGAAATGCCGTCACCTGAAAAACCTGCCCGTAGATTCTCATTCTTCGGCCTCAATTCGATCGCATCCTCCGCCGTCAGCGGCGGCGCTAATGTTAAACCGCCGCAGCTGAAGTTGGAAGCGGACAAGGAAGTGTACAGACCCGGCGATTTGATCACCGTCACTATCGAGATTAAAAATGTTAGCAGTTCCCGGTCGCTTTTGATCGAGAAGCTCAACTTTGAAATCAAAGGGATCGAGAAATTGGATGCACAGTGGTTCACCACTCCTAAGTCCAGTCCTGATTCTAGGCAGCGGAGGGGTATTTTTTTTTTTTGTTTGATATATATAAAACAATAATTGATCTTCTCATTTATGTGCTTGGGATTTGTTTAGCTTTACAATATACTCTGTGATATGATATAGCGAGCATGCAGAAAGAAATGCAATTAAGTTAAAGTTCAATCTGAGTAATCACAATGAGTTATCCTATATAACAATGGAGACTAGGCTTTTGAATAGAAATTCAACAAAATCTGATCGTAAATGCTGTAGTTATGGAGCTCTAATCAATACAGAATGCCTAATTCACTTACATGTTGAATTTGCTATGTAATGTTCAATGTTGCATTTCTTCTTTATAAAATGAGATAAGACTGGATGAATTTACATAAAAAAGGACAAAATCAAAAGAAGAAGAGTAAAAGGGGAAAAACTACTCCAAAAAGTATTGTTCTCTATGCATGTGTAATTTTTTTTTTTCATCAGGTGAGTATGTGTTCATGGATAGCTCGGGCCCAACTACAGTTTCGAATCAATTTATATCCAGTGGGGCTACAAGAACTTGTAAGGCTTTTTGAAATTGATCATTCATGCTGTATATTACTTATATACAATATTAGGATGCTAAAGTTGAGCATTGACACCTTTAGAATTTGTAAACGTAAATAGATTTTAGTTACTGACATAAATAGACTTTAGTTACTGCGCCACTTTTATTGTTCCATGCTTCTTAATTTATTGCAAACTTATGCTTCAAAATGCATGTATACTAACCTTATATTCTTTATAACGTACTTATTTTTCTATCCTACTGAATAAATTCAAGTTTACTTCAGTTTCTAACCGTATGTTAAGCAACATCCACAGCTTCGTAAAGTTATCTATTTGGTGCTTTCCTGATAGATGATGCCAATGTTCAAATCAAGATGATGTGTTGCATAACACAGTCCATTATATTGAACTGTCCTTCAAGGGGCACTGTTTGTGCCTTGACCTAGCTTTAACTAACAATTTTTCATGCAAGTAGTCAGTTGAATTAGATTATGTCTAGAAATTAATTTCGTCTCTTGTTTTTTGTTCAATGATTTGCCAGTGCAAATAAATGTATGCATTAGATTTGCTGAAATGGTTTGAGGAGTAATCATTTTCCATGATCCTGTTGGTTTAATTTCTGGTTACAGTTTTCTTAGTTCTAGCTTGCTATTATGTTATTTTGTTTTTTACTTGTAGATGTGGTACGCACCCTTCTACCAAGCGTTATACCTCCATCTTATAGAGGCGCAACAATACGTTATTTATACTACATTAGGACTACATTGTCTGGTCAATATCTGGTTTTTGAAAATGGAACTTCTCGAGGAGAGTCGAGACAAGAAGTTCCTGAACTGGTTAGTTTCTCATTTTTCACAGCTTTTATGTTTGCCATTGCACTAGTTGTTTCTATCATACTGACTTTTACTGCTTCAAAGTTTATAATACATTTTCTAGCCATGAGATATGTTGTTAATTGGATTCTCTATTATTTTGTTTTATCCTGTATGTTACATTAGCGCACCAACTAATTTCTTTTACCCTTGCATAGACTGCATATTAGAGACCCAAAATGTTGTGTTCCTTTTTTTAGTTGCTAACTCTCTCTTATATCCTCTTTTAAGCTTTCACTAAATTCCCCTTTTGCACTGTAAATGTCAATGATAAGGTTTAATGGTTCATGTATTTTGTAGTATTTAATTTTGTGACATTTTGCTCAGGAACACGTTATGAATATTATCTAGCTTCACATTGCTTGCTTCGTATTAATGTTTCTTGTGACATCTACTGTGATCATGTAATAACCTTCAAATTTCAGGAAGAACGTCTACCCATACAGATATGGGTTACTCAAAAATCCAATGGCATCCTCAGTGAAGAAGGTCAAGCTGATGGTAAATTTTCTGTCATGTCCCGTCATTTTGTTTCTATTCCTAATTTTTTTGGGCTTTACATTATCTTACATTGAACTAAAAAAATTGTCTTCAACTCATATGTCATACCAATTGGCTTCAGATAGTATTTCTCTTTCTGTTTATGAAATAGTTTTTGCGTACTTTGTTTAACTTTCTCAGGAATAGTTCCTATAATACCAGCCCAATTGGACGTATACTGGAAAGAACTTGGTGCTGATGAGTGGGTAAAATCTGCTTCCTCTCTTCCACATCTGTTCTTTTGGTTTCAGTGCTTGAATCTGTTCTCCATTATCCTCAGAAAACGAGGCAATGGGTAACTTCATCTCTATAGTAATTATGAATTGTTTGAGTTCTTTCTTTATAGAATAAAGTGAATGATTCTTCTGATGGAGTTGAAGAAGGGTATGAAAGTTCAAGGGATGAGACCTTATCTGTCTCTTCCTTTAATCCCATGAAGGAAGATTTAAATAGAACTTTTGGAAGTTCATTATCCCTGCAGTCATTTTCCGAGAGGTCCTCAAATCGAGGTTCTCTTTATGTTGAGGGGCGCACTAGCATAGCCCCAAATGCAGGATTTCCTAGGCTGTCTGCTGAGGTCTTAAACGATTCAGCCTCTGGTATATGTTCTCTCTCTCTCTCTCTAACGCGTATTCTTAACACTTACTCTGCAGCACATGTTGCTGGTTCTGAAGGATATTCTACTTTTGATCGTTTAACCACCTATAACAGTCTGAACTGTTACCCTTTGAGAAAATATTCAGTAGTAGGCAGCTATGTGTGTTGTTTGCACTTTGAAGTGTTGATGAATTTGGATACTGTCACCAGACAGGTCTCCAACTACTTTATCTCCCAGTCAACCACCAACACATCCTAAAGCTTTTTCTGCAGAAGATAAGTCAACCATACCATCTGCATCTGTACCTGTTGAGTCTGGAACATGTAAAAATTGTTCTTGGCATTCCCATTTCCTGGAATATGAGTAACCTTGTATTATACTATAAGACTAAGTTTTTTGTTAACTTTTTTTGCAGCTGAAGGTTTTGTTAGAGGGAGGTCGTATAATATCAGACTGGATGATCAAGTACTGCTGAGATTTTCACCCAAGAACTCCGAGTCAACTTACTACTTCTGTGATATGGTATAACATGCGAGTTTTTGTCTCCAGATTGTTCTTCATTCATAGTCACAAGTGTCTCCATTTGCAATGCGCAGATCGGCGGAACCCTTACTTTTCTTCACGAGGAAGGGACTAGAAAATGCCTTGAGGTATTGGTGCATTTCAATACTATATAGTTGTCAAGAGCCTTTAGTTAATTTTGAATGATTATGATGTTTTTACTGGGATTTCTTATACCACTTTTAGCTGTCAGTATCCCTGGAGATGACAGAGACTATAAGTCGGAGTTATGTACATCATTCTCGAAGGCATACTCCCACTATCACCAAGGTTCATACTTATTTTGCATAATCACTGCATACTCTGCTTTAAAAATAGAAGCCTTGTGGACATCAATATGATGGTCGTTCTTCAAGTATGTACGCACAAGCTTTGCTTTTATCGTTATAATTTCTCATATCAAGGTTTTTATTGTAAATTTGCAATACTACCCAAGTTTTTAGGCTCTTCTAGTGCAGTATTTTCCAAGGATGAGTCGTTCTAGCCTACAGACTTAGACCACTAAAAAGCGTTATTTTTAAGTGTGTGCGTGGTGGAGAAATAAACAATATATTAAGCAGATAGCGAAAATATGAACCGCAACTTCGTGTTGAATGGCAACAACTGACAGCTGCTGTTTCTACATTGTATTCTGCAGGTTTTTAGCGATCACCACGAGGTCGTGGCTGATTTAGTCCAGACAAGCTTTCTCTTCTCAATTCCAATGGATGGGCCCATGACATTCAACACCCGCTACGTCTCTGTGCAATGGGCTCTCCGATTCGAATTTCTTACAACTCCAAGGAATATGGACTGGACAAGGTATGATTTTTTCTACGATGAGGGTGAATCAGATCCTGAAATTTCTTTGTTGGACAAAATCTTCATAGTAAATTTTGCTACTGTATCTTTTCAAACATCACCTTCTTTAAGGTTGATGACAATCAACATTTTCCTTTTGTTTGATTTTGGTGTTGCTTCCTTCATGGACAGGTACGAGCATCCTCTTATGATAGAGGGGAGAGACAAATGTGAGTGGATTCTTCCAATTACTGTACACGCACCTCCCTCACGAACATCATCAGCACAAAACAGAAACGATAAGACTGTCTCTTTGGATCCTTTGTGGGTTCGGAGATGAGGTAAACTGATACACCAACTATGTTAAGCAATTCTAGCTGTTGCAATGTAACTCATGAGTGCAAATACTATCCTGTCTGAAATTCAAAGCTTTTCTCCTTCATTCCTGCTTTGGAGATCGTGGCCTGCTCACACACTCATACATGACTGATGCCTAACTTTACTTTCGCCTTGAGGGTTGTTTGGGTGTGGAATAAATTGATGCAGTTTTTCCTTTTTACGTTTATTCAGTGCCACGGCCGAATTTGCAGGTGGAATGCTCATTTCTCAGTCGGAAATTAGAAAGAACTGAATTTTTCTCTGCACTTGTGTTCTTGATGATTATGATGGGACCTTAGGCTTTTGATCCAATTATCTCCTTTCTCAGTCTAGTAATTGAGATCGTGTTATTCTTATCCCCCCCCCCCCCCCCCACCCTTTTAGATTTGTTGTACTATAAAAATGGCCATTTTCCCATCGATTTTCACATCTAAAAATGGCAAATGTTATAAATTCTCCTCTACGTATATTATATTTTAGATTTTATATTGTTATGTCGGAATTTCGACCCACATATTAATACCTGTATATTCTTAATTTTTCTGGTTCAGTGTAATTAATTCCTTGGTTTAGATCTCATTTTATTATTGGAGTGGACTAGTACTGATTTGTGCGCGCCTTATTCTATTTTTGGTTTATTTTTATTTTCTACTATCGTTTTCTGGAATAGTTGTGCTTCACAACTTATAGTGCGGTTTATCCAAAATTCTTTTCCATTTTGACTTTTCCCCCAAATTGTGGGCTTTTCTTGCTAACCTAAGGAGTAGATTTTATATTCATTTTTTATTTTTAAAAATAAATATTTATAAGATTTCACAAGAATATATCTTAAATAAATTACAATACACTCTCAAATCATTATTGAGGTTGAGGATATACAAAATTAAGATCACAACACATTTGAACACTTGATTGATGGACCCATTTACATTAAGCTTCCTACCATAGAGTCAACCTCTTCTCTGGTAGAAAAGAGTGCATCAAGAGTGGAGTAATCAAAATCCTCTCAGGTATGGACAAAGCCATGGGCTCAGGTATTGTTTTGAGCTTTTTCAAATCATATAAATCTCTTGGTAAATATCACTCACTATTTTGTCGTGCACTAAGCTGAGGGTCTTCACGGAAACAGCCTCCCTACTCTAAAAGTAGGGGCATGGTCTGCGTACATCTACCCTCCCCAGTCCCTGCTCCGAACGGGATATAGTGGGTATGTTTGGTTTGGTTTTCCTACCATGTTGACCCATTTCAAAACCATATCGCAACTTTAAGTATTATTTAATTAAATTATTGTGATCAATTTATTTATTCATGTATATTTTTGACAATACCATGTGCCCTGTTAATATGTGGAATTCGATAAATATCATGTGCCAACCCACCCCCACCCCCACTTGGAACATCTCGTCACCAATTATCTTAAAATAATTGATTATTTAATCAACTCTATCTTGTTAGGTTACAACTAATTAGATTAATCTAGTGCCTTTTGGAAGTGATGGATATTAATCATGGTGTAATAATATAGTAATCAATCCTTTTTAACTTGTTTTGTAGTGTTTTAGTTTTAAGTTTAAGTTTTTATTTATCCACATCTTGAGTGTGTAATATGTCACCATCATAGAAGTAATACTGTAATCAGTAAATTCTATTGATATTGTTTATGAGAATGGGCAGTTTAAGTTGAATGAGATGCTTGCTTATATGGAGTATAAAATTTACCATGTGATTTTGAATGCCTATTTAACCTAGTTTATTCCTGTTTTTTCTTATAAAATCTTCATGCATTTATTTCACAACATTTTTATGTTAAATAAATAGATTAGTACAATATCTGTTTTCAGGTTATGACAATATGTTGAAAAACATGATTTAAATACTTTCAAATTAAGCAAGTCAATATTATTATTTTTTCATCCAAATATGCAAAAGGATGTCATTTAATATTCCTAGTTTATGCTATTTACAATTTTACATCAAGGATCAAGATTAATGATTTTGAGTGGGGTTCATTATTTTCTATCTAGCGTCAAAACATGTACTAGTATTAGTATTTAATTATAGTTTATCCCATCAATTTGAACTATTTTCAAAGTAAGCTATTCAATTCTAAAATCTCTTGGATTATGCTAAACGATCTGTCATAATATATTCCTAGTTGATTCTCTACTGAAATCAAGAATGAAGATCAATGTTTTTGATTGGGGTTCATTCTTTATCTGAGTAAAAAACATGTATAATTAGTTAATTTTTGGAGGACTAATTTGCAAAAAACTCCAAAATTCTCAAGTGTTATTGAAGTTCCTTTATTTAATAATTTATGAAAGGATATTCATGCGAAGATTATCAGTACAGCACACCCACAAAAAAAGACAAAACCCCCATAAATAGCAAATCGGGTTTTGATTGGTACAAATTTGTCTCTCTAAAGAAATTTACCTCGAATATAACACAAATTAATCACAAAAGCCCTAGAAAATAATCACAATCACAACATCGTATGCAGCATGGAAGCTGATGTCTTGATTTCCTCATAGTTTGAAGCCTCGTTTAGGAATTGAGCAGAAAAAGATTGCTATTTTAGGTGGAAAGAAGAAGAGGGTTTTACGGGCTTTGTGTAATATTGGATAAAGTTGGGATCTTTACGTTTGATGAAGATGTCGGATTTGTGGGTATTTTTCTGCTGCTTTTTTTGGTTAATGGCTTCTTTCACGGCGCACGGCAATGTGGTTTTGATAGGCAACAATGTTACTTTGTTATTCGAATACATTGAAGCTAATTTTGGTGAGTTCAGCTTTGATTTTCTTTTGTTTTGTGAGTCTCTGTGTTTTCTATTGAGATTCTTGAATCGGGGTGATGAGATTTTCTCTATAGTCTGTTTGATTGAATCTTCGCAATGGGCTTTTTTCAGCTTGATTTGCTTTTTATTTTTATTTTTATTTTAATTTTAATTTTTGCGTGTGTATTTCATATGCTTATGATTACCTTTATCTGTTTACTGTTTGATGAAAAGCAGAAGCTTCAATGATTTAGCTTCTGCCGTAATTAAAACTTTTCTCAAGTATTTTGGGTGTAAAAATTGGATCTTTTTATGGAAAAGATAAATTGAAGAAAAACATGCTACTGTCTTAGGCTGTGGAACTGTTAGTAGAGTTGATCGAGTAGTAAATAATTCTTGAAACTTGAAAGTGCTTAGTAATTATTAATTTATTTCAAGTGGATTAGTAATAATTATTGGTTTTTTCCTTGTTCTATAAAACTGTGATTAACAATCGAAAGACTCTAGTTAGATTACTGTTAACTCAATTACTTGAAAAACATAGTGCTTCTTTCCTTTCCTTTGAAGGCATGGTTATAGTTTTCTAGCATATGCTATGTTCATTTATCTATTAATGGCGTCTCACTGATATATCACTTGCTATGTCAGCTCCATCTGTTAAGATTTATGTCTCAGGCTGTGGATTTGTTAGTAGAGTTGATTGGTTTGTATTTACTAATTAGTTACATATAAGTTTATTTTGAAAGGGATCAGTAGCAATAATTGGTTGTTGGTTTGCAACAGAAAGACTTGTCAGGTTAATTGGCTGTTTCTTATTATTAAAACTCAATAAGTGGAAACATAGTCCTTTCTTTCTTTCTCTTGCCTTGTTTCGTTAGGTATAGTTATAGATTGCTAGCAAGTGCCTCATTCGTTTATCTACTAATTAATTGTGTCTCACTGATATACTCTCTCATGATTTCAGCTCCTTCAGTTAAAGGATCTGGGATATGTGGAACGTTATTTGTGGCCGAACCTTTGGATGCATGCACGGCGCTGACTAATAAAATTGTCCCAGTAGTGAATAACACCTAGTCTCCGTTTGTGTTAATAGTCCGAGGAGGATGTAGCTTTGACGAAAAAATCAGAAGAGCACAAGGTGCAAGGTTTAAAGCAGCCATTGTATATGATAATGAAGATGGCGATTTGGTTGCAAGTACGTCTTCTCCTACCACATCTTCGTTCTTCCACTTTGTTAGATGCAATGCTTCGTCTTTTGTGAGGGATATTGTTGAATACATGAATCAGAAGCTCCGGTCCTCAAAATTCTGCTTTCAGCAGAGTGCTACATTCTAAATTGAAAAATTTGGGTGATTCTACTTGATTTTCTTAACCTCAGTCAATTGATTTCGTGGACTTGAATTTATTTAAAGGTTTAAGGAGGGATTATGTATCAGCTCTCCCTTTGCCATAGGGGCCATAGTAGCATGGAAATCGCCATAAAATATTTTAAGATAAAGCTTTATTCATTACATTTGTGAATCACATACTCTACTACTTTTCCTGGTCTTGTATCTTCAAGTCTCCCTCTCTTTTATCGGGACATTGGATAATGCTATAGGGAATTAAAGATCATATTAGCACTTCTAAATCGATTAAGTGAATATTAGAGTATTTTTTTCCATGGACATGGACTTAGAGCGCAAATGGTGATCTCAAAAAATCACCATTTACTGTAATTTAGCTTCAAAACGGTAATGATCTTTCTATAATGCTTTGACAATCAAGCAGAAGCAAAAGCTGCATGTTCATTAACAGTCACGGGTCTGACGGCTGTTTTGGATTGTGGGAGAACAAACGAGTCGTATGTATGAAAGTTTTGACGGCTTGCACTTTATGTTAGATGGTTCAGTCATGAGTCATGACATTTCTTATAACTTACTGTTTAATATTAGTATATTTTATTTTTTATTGTTATTTATGTTTGCTAATTTGATATCGTGTAGTATAGTATTGCTTAAGAAATGTTCATGGTGGTCTGCTAATGGGAAATGGGCCAAAATGCAATATTAAATCGGAAGATCTTCTTGAAGAACTATTTTCATGTAATGTTAATATAATTATTGATTAACTGTTAAATGACCTAGCATAATTTACAGTATGAAGAAGTAATTGGTTCAAAGCAATTTCTTGAAATATTCGTATTTTCTACTCATGGCTTGGTGCCTGGCTTATTATGTACTGAAAGCATTAATTTTGACTTATGTAAATGCAGTGGCTGGAAATTCTGCTGGTATAAAGATTCATGCTGTGTTCGTTTCCAAAGTTTGTGCTGAAACACTTGCACAATATGTCAATTCCAGTGATGCGGATGTGTGGATAATACCAAGCTTTGAAGACTCAGCATGGTCGATAATGGCCATCTCTTTCATTTCCTTGCTCGCCATGTCTGCTGTGTTGGCGACCTGTTTCTTTGTCCGAAGGCATCGGATTAGAAGAGAGCGGCCTCATGCACCGCGTGTACGAGAATTCCATGGGATGAGCAGCCGTTTGGTAAAAGCCATGCCCTCCCTAGTGTTCACAGCTGTTCTCAAGGACAACTGTACTTCCGCGACATGTGCTATATGTCTCGAAGATTACAACATGGGAGAGAAGCTAAGAATCCTTCCATGTCGACATAGTAAGTGTTCTCTAATTAAAACGTGTTTCGGGTTAGGGTGTGTGAATCTGAACAACCGGAATTTGTTCAAACAATTCAAAAAGGGCATTTACTAAATGGGATAAGTCCGGATAGATGTCAATAATATAGGTTAGTCTAGTGTTTACTCTTAAGGATTAGAATTCCAGATATCCCAAAGCCCCGTGCTTGTTGCTACTATTTGGGCCTATTGAGTTGATATGTTCCACCCAAAGGGGTGGGACTGTAGGCATCTTTAGGATGGGGATAAGGATAGTCAATCCCATAGATATGCAATCCCTCTTACTGAACGTCACTTAATATGATTGGTTTTATCACTAAAATCGAATATTGAAAAAGGAGTAATTTTGTCTAGATCGATATATTGTACCCACAAATTCAAGGCGACATGTTGCCAAATTTTGACGACGTGGCAAGTTTTTTTTGTCCGCCATGTTAGTTGCGATATGGGGATAATTGCATTCTGTGGAAATTGTGGAGGAGGCTGAAGCTCATATATTTACACCAGACTCTTATTTATGTTGGAAAAAACCGAAAAATGGATATAGTTTATGGATTTGGACCAAATTTACCCTTAAAAAATGAATTTAACTGAGTATTAGTGTTAGTTTGGTGGAAATGGATTCAGTGTTTTTTCATGACAAAAACAACTGAATCAACCGAATATCCTATTTTAGATTTTGGTTCCATATATAAACTGCACTATATTTGATAATTTTCATGTAATATCTCAGAATTCAACGCAATGTGCGTCGATGCTTAGCCAACACCGTGGAGAACATTCTGTTCTGTATGCAAGCGCGACGCCAGAACCAGCAACGACAAACCACCAGCAACTGAATCGACACCATTTGTCTCATCCGCCGCAGGTTCTGTCGCTTCCTCTTCATTTTCTTCGTCGTTTAGATCATCATTAGCGTCATCACCAGCCTTTCAAATAGGCCCATCATCTTCGCAGCCTCAGTCCATCGCCTCTACCCCTTATAACCACAACTCCCTCCTCTCCCATCATCAATCGCCTCATCTGAGTGCTAGTCGGAGCTCTGTCGACCTTAGGAATATGGCGTCGCAAAGATTTCAAGGTGCTTATTTAGTCTCACCCCACTCATTAGGTTACCCTTCCTTATCGTCCATCAACTCCAGATACATGTCCCCTTACATCCCAACTCCAGGCATGGGCTCTTCGAGTTATCTCGGATCATCGAGTCGTCTGGCTAACCATTTGCATTATGGTGAGTCAGCTACTGAGACGAGACCGTTGCATTATAGCGAGTCAGCAACGAGCTTCTCGCCGTTCGTTTCATCTCAGTCCCTTCCGGAGTGTTAGTGTGACTCAAGAAATGATGGTGCTCGAATCTTCATCTTAAGGGGTAAACTTGTAAATTGCCACATAAGTTTCAAAGTACATTGATAAATTTTGTTATTACAAGTCAGATTCTTACTTGTGTTAAGTTGTTCGGTGCTTCATTTTGTAATAGCATGTCCCTCCTTTTTTAATTAATCAAAATTTCTCCTTTTTTCTGGGTTTTTTGTTATTACAAGTCAGGTTTGTTGATTTAATTCCACTTTGCGAGTTACAGATTCTAAACTTTCTGCTCCTACCCTCACATTTGATCTTCCCTATCGTGTGGTGTTTCAGTCTCGTATTTTATTTGACAGATTCTAAACTTTCTAATCCTATGTACATTTGATTTTCCCTATTGTGTGGTGTTTCAGTGTCGTACTTTATTTGACGAGCAGATGTGTGAGATTATACACGTGACAATACATGCATGCTACAACAATGTATATTGGAACTTCATCTACAAAACGGAGATAATAAAATGGGAGCATTGTCTCAAGTAGGAAATACGAACGAATCTGAATCGATGATCTTAAGTTATTGTAGTTTGTGCATTTTGAGCATTATTTGACATAAAATGTATCATTATCAAGAAAGAACGATTCTTGCTAGATCCTATGCCTGTTAATAAAAGCCTAATTAATCTAGAAGTTGTATAATCAATTGCATGCAAATTACCCTCGTTATAAATAATGATATACTAATAGTGTTGCATATCAAACATTAGATTTATGATCCCAGACGAATTTTAAGTTTTAGTAAAACAAAACTCGACAAAATTCAAGACAGGTTTGAAGATAATGAGTTTTGAAAATAGAAGATTCCGAATACAAAGCAAATATCCCTCGTAGTACTACACCACAACCATCCTATACAAAAAGTATGTCATCTAACTTCTTAGTTTTAACTACAATGAGATAAATGTTGCAATACAAATTGAGGATCACCGTTAAGTTACTGCCTAATTTTCGCAGACCATTTAACCTTTCGTGTCAAATGCAAATTTGAGATGAAGTTTTCCATAGAATTTCTTACTCAGCAAAGCACGAAATCAATCTTCCTTGACAGCATCCCGACGTTCTTCTCTGTTTTCTGTCTGAGAAGCGGAGCTCCTTTCATCACTAGTGTGGTCTCGAGTGCCAACAGTCAGAGGCTCTTCTTTGGCCATTGTCCAAATCAGCACCATCACCAATACAGCGAATACTAGCATGAGAACCAGCCTGACCCCAAACTGTGATTTTATGAATCCTGCCAAGGTTGGACCATGAAGATGTTTCTGTACGACGTTTCCCTCTCTATAACCTTCGAGAAATTTAGAGATTTGGTTGCCCATGTTGGTTTCATTGTCCATGCTTTCTGAACCGATGACCTGTTCAACCAAAAAAATGCACATGTATATGAAACTCCAGAAGGCATGGACATGATAGTTGAGAAGTACGAAGAACAAAGAGCCTAAAGACATCTTTTACGGAAAATCCTTAGAATTTAGCCCAAGGAAAAGCCTAGATGATCGAAAAACGACACTGAATACCACACTAAATCCGCCAAGATACGGCTTGATAGACTTAATTAGACCCTATTAAGTTACAAATGTGGAAGCTTTTGAGAAAGTAAAAGTGTAAAACCATCACTTACAGTATAATACTCCTCATCGCCATCCCAGACAACCAACTTGGGAAGTGGGGTCTTCTTGTAGACTTCAAATGATTCGACAAATTCCTCAAACTGCTTCAGCCCAACATAACCAAAGACCAAGTCACGATTAGCAGAAGCAGCAGATTTTAAAACTTTTATTAATTCCTTGGACTTGTCATCTACTTCATCCTCCAAGATTGTTAACACAACTTTTCTTTCATCATCTCTGAGCAACTTCAGTGAATCTTGATTTATGGGTAATATCAAAGGGAGCATACTCTGTTTTATGTACTCTTCAATAAATTTTTCTGCAATTCAAGACAATAAATAGAAATTATAAATAAGATGAAAACTGAAAAAAAGGCTAACCATCTTGACAGTTTTGATAGATGGAAAGCTCCTCAAGGGAAATGTAAATGTCTAGGCCAATATATTGTGAGACATCCCACATCATTGCTCTACTTAACATCCAAACAGGGTTCAAAGACAAAATTGACGATCAGTAATAAGCTAACCTTCAAATGGCCCATAGAAAATGCTCTGCTCATTGTAGGTTGGATGAATTGCAACCAATGCAGGCTCCTTATCAAAATCATACAAGGACACAATATCCTCTGAGAAGTCTGAGGCCACAGAAAACCAAGCTTTCTTCTTGTATTTGACAGCTAAATCTGATATTGTGGACTCATTCAAGCCAAAGCCCATAAATATAGGAAAATTTGTTCCTGCTGCCTTAGTAGTAAAGTCTCTAATGGCAGAGTCAGACATAAGAATTGCAACATCAGGAGCAACAAATTTTGTCAAAAATTGGACAAGTAAATCAGCTTTCCGTGGTCCAAAATATTCAGTAGGAACTCCATGTATGAAGATCTTTAGAGTTGGGTATCCACTGCATCAAACAGAACAAAGTCTTTAATGTTTACTAACAATGAAGATTATATACATCCAAGAAAGCGGGTCCAGATAACCCAAAACACTACTTTTTTCAGGAGAATAAGACTACGTACTCAACATCATGTTTAGCACCAAGGTCTCTGTACTTGTCAGCATCTACCTTTGCTACAACAATGGGTGGCTTTAGTCCAGCGAGAACTGGGGCTGCTTTATCTAGCTGCAATGCAACATTCGTATCCGTTACTCCAATTTATAAACAGAATATGGAGGTTGAGTACGAAAGAGATGGCGAATGAGGTTTGCCAATAGTACTGTAGGAACAACCAATATTCACTTAGAACTTAAAAAGGATATATGCAAAGTAAGTTTCTCTTTTAAGCAGAAGAGCCTTTTTACTCAATATCCTCTAGAAGTTCTATCTCATCATCATCATCATCATCTAAGCCTTAGTCCCAAAATGATTTGGGGTCGGCTAACATGAATCAAACTTTGAAACCGTCAATAATCGTTACATAAATAACATAAAAGGAAAAAAGAGGGAAAAAGTAGAGAAAAAAGCAAATTAAAAAAGAGAATGAATGAAAAAAAAAAAAGAAAAAGAAAAAAGATAACATGAAATAAAAGAAAATAGGAATTAAAAAAAAAAAAAAAAAATCAGACTCCATCCACCATCCGTATTCTTTCCCGCCACATTTGCCTCTCCATCGCCATACTTTCTCCAATTCCAAGAAACCGCATATCATTTTCAATCATCTTTATCCAAGTTTTCTTGGGTCTTCCTCTACCTTTCACAACATTACTTGCTCCCCAACTTTCTAGCCTCCTCACTGGGGCATCAATAGGTCTTCTTCTCACATGACCAAACCATCGTAATCGATTCTCCATCATCTTGTCTTCTATAGACGCAACTCTAAACATGTCGAGATTCATGATTCAGCAAGGAACAACCTCTAAACTCTAATCCTACCAATGACACCAAAAATTCAACTCACATCAGGAACACTATTGCTATTCCTGAGTCTTATCTACAGCTCTGCAGATCAACCAGAAAAACTGTAAAAGTCTTAATATTCCTTCAACCTATTCAGTGCCATATAATACAACTTGTTATATGGGTTCTAACTTCTTCCCCAATACATTTTGACTAATTTGCAGGAGCCACAATACATCCACCAATCAAGTATCAAAACTGACACGACAAACTCAGCTGTATACACTATAGAGTCACTCACGATTTCGAAATCAAGAAGACTAAATATATCCTTGAATACACCAAACGAAACCAAAATTGCTCCTCGAGTAACAAAGTAAAGCAGTCTATGCTAGATATTAGCAATAATGTATAGCACTATATGCTAAGATCATTAAATCTGATAACTATATGCAAAATCCTAAAGACGATAAAGCACGAAAATCTATAGCTTCGGCACCATTTTATTTTCATGCTATTGAAAATAAAAACAATATATAATCAGGAAAAATCACAGTAAAATGCTCTCTCCAACTCCAAGCAAGGAAATTTTTGCTAGACTTCGTCAACTCGATATATGGAGTTCATAATGTTAACTACAAACCACAAAATCGATACTAGCAGCTCAAAAGGAACCTTCTACAATACAAATATCTTCAAACAACAAATCAAACACAAATCACACACGATCCATGAAAAAAATAATAAATAAATAAACAGTAAGCGGAAAAAACCCCGGCGAAACCTCAGGAGCAAGACGTTTGCAGTGGCCACACCAAGGAGCGTAAAAATCGACGAAAACGTAATCGAAAGTCGAAATTGCGGTATCGAAATTGGTGTCGTCGAGCTCCAACACTTTGCCGTCCAACTTGAACTGATTTGCCGATGCTCCGATCGCCGGAGAAAGTAGAATTATCGCGAGTAGAGATAGTAAGTGGAGAGAGGAGCAGATCGTTGGAGAAGAAGAGGCCATTGAAGATTAACGATTTTGGAAATGGAGAAAATTTGGTTTTTGTAGGGATTTTTACTAATTTGGTCGCTGAGTTTTACTGCTAAGAAAGTCCGCTATTTTGTTTTCACTTTTCACTTTTCACTTTTGACCGTGTGATTAAAGGCATAAGGATTAAGACAAAACCGAAATATTCGATAAAAAAGAAAAAAGAAAAAAAAACAATGAATTCTGTTATAAAACCGAAATATTATAGAAAGGATTTAGAGAGAGAAAGAGAATGATTCTCATATATGTTTTTATTAATAACTGAATTCCTATTTATATGAAAACTTCAGATGGCACAATCGTAATTACATAATTACATCAGGAGCATAATAGTCATTCATATATTATAATACATTATCTTATTACGCACTACGAGAAATGCGCATTTCAACAATTCTTAACACTCCCACTTGAATGACTATTTACATAAATATATGCTGAATTAGTTTGAAGAAAAATCCAATGGGAGAAAAACTCCCAAACTGTTTGTATTGGAGCGTGTGACAATCATATCATGTTGCATCATAATGTTGTTAGGAAACCTCCTCCCCTTATCTTGATAGTTCTTGTATGAGTATTCTTGTGTCGTCTCAGTAAAACCTCGTGGGACAAAAACTGAGTGAATCTGTCATGTATATCATTCGTTGTTGAGTATCCACGTGTTGCCTCATTAAAACCTTGTCAAGAAAACCCAGTGGGAAAAACTTGATCGAAGGAAAAAGAGTACAACTACACCTTCTGTTTTTAAACCTTTGAGGAATAATCTTGATCTTTATAATTTTCCTCGTTAAAATATTATTAGGAAAAACCCAATGGGAAAAATCCTAATGAAGAGAAAATAGTACAATATTCATACTAATACGTCATTCCAGTTGCCTCGTTAAAAACCTTGCTAGGAAAACCCAATGGGACAAAACCTCAGTCAAGGAAAAAAGAGTGCAACGCGTATATACAAATATGCCCCATACATTTTAATAATCCTCCAAGGATTAGTACGAGTATCATATTCAGTGTGATTTGTAATATCGAACTCATATTCTTTGTAATATATTTCAAATCTCTTTTGGAGATTCCATATTAGTTGTGGTTAAGCTGTCTCGTTAAAACATTGCTAGGAAAACCCAGTGGGATAAAACATTAGTCAAGGAAAAGAGTACAGCATATAATTTTCTTTCACAACACCTTATTTTGAGTGACTACACGCACTGATAATATGTTTAAAATCTCTTCAGGAGTTACTTTCAGTAAGCCCATATGTTTTATTTTATTATAAGGGCATATATTTCAATTTCGATGGATTTCAATATCCTCATTTCTAATATCCATATTCCACAATCATGGATTTCAATATCCTCAATTCATTTATAGCGCTATATTGTGTCGACAATTTCAATATATATATCCTGTAGCAACATAACTTGCCGAGATATCTCATTATTTTTCTTTATAGTTATGTCTATATACTTCAAAAGTATATGCCTCCTTTTATCATTTACTTTGATTTATATTTGGGAAATTATTATGTATTTATCAAAGAGTTGTAGTTGGTACCAAAGATTAATAATTTATCATGCATCTTTGAACTTCAAGTTTATATAGTTGTGAGGATATAGTGTGATGCATTTCCCATATTTCCAACTACTAATACTCCCCCCATGCTAAGAGATTTCTTGAGCACCAAACTCATATGCCAGTACCTCCGTATTCATCTTCAGTCATGGGGGTTTATATATTATGTTCTCGATATTGGATGGAGGACTTCGAATAGTATGCCAATTAATATCCCACTTGTATGCGCATATCTTGATCCTTTCTAGGATCTATTCAAGTTTATTTGTGATATATTAATACCTTTATCTGATCTGGATTATATGCTCAAACCGTGAGCAAATTATCTCGTAAATTTCCGATTACGAGTCATATACACATGTGACTATCTAGTGGATCCATAATATCTAGTAGTTCACATGTAGAGGAAGTGGGCCCACGCTCACCCTTAATATATTCTAAATTTATTAGGAATTCATTCACAATGTTGGCTAGTAGTGATATTAATCGGGAATAAATATTTGAAGACATGATGTGTCTATATCACTGTATAGATATTTTACCGACATATCACATCATCTTTCGGTGCCATTATTGCATATCATTATCAACATGGAGTTGCCGCTCCCACATGTCATATTATGTTTACGCTTCGGGATATAAACTATTGAAACGTGGAGTCAAATCTCATACGCGTAATTCCAATTTATAAATAGATTATCATTATATTCACAATCACCCATACCGAAGGGTTTGCTTATCATAATGGATTTAATGCTTTCTAATCTTCGCAAATATTACCCATCTCTTCCAGTGAATATCATAAAAAGAATTTATTGAGCTCGACTCGAAAGATTAAGGGTGCTAATGAAGAATGACATCCCAGAAGATATTCGATGGTTGATCGACGCACAAGTTCGATTATTTGGCGAATTTTCAAATTCATTTAAGTACATGCCAGGTACAGGTAGGAGTAATTTTGCAAAGAAACGAAGAGCACAAAGATTAGGTGGATGTTATAAATGTGCTCCGTGGACATGTGACACACGGTGTAAATCGGTAGGGTTTGTATCCAAAAATCGAGAAGATAAAATCGCATTTATCAAGGATGAATTGAGTAAGGAATCTATGGATCACGATATCCAACAGATTATTGATACACATCCTAGTGGATACGTTCATCGTGAACTATTGGCTATGTGGACACAATTTAAGGATGAACTGGAATGCTATAGTCATGAAAAATTAGTCTCAAAAGATCCAGTTTGTAAGTCCGTTCTGTCACAGTTGGTATAAGGTAAATAGCAAAATAATGCAAGTTGATGAATATTGTTCTCCAATATTTAAATTTCTCAGCTTCTGATAGATAACATCATTTTCATTGAAAAATATAATATCATATCTTTCGTTTTATTCTGCAATTTTGTCAAAAAGAAAATAGTAAAAGCAGTGACTTATCTGCTGCTCATTTTTCAATGAAAATAGTGAAGTCATTTCTCTTCTAGTAAAAAGTTTGTTCTTTAAATTTGAGATCCACAAATCAGAAATTGTATATCTGATAAAAGTACTTTGAAAATATAGTGTAGAGAGATGGAGTTCAAAGAATCCTCATACAGATCAACGACGGGGTCAGCCACAATACTCAATAATGATATCGATCACATCATCATAAATAATTACATACCAATGTAATAATATTGTAACAATACTACTAAAGTAATCTTACCGTCATACCTTACCAATCCATAACAATCCAATCCTTACCATAATCCACATTTCGCATTCTCAAATGACGAGATAAACTTAACAACTATTATCTGTACTGTATTCCAAAAATACCAACAATTCTCAAAACATCATCATAACTCATAAGTGTGGAAATAATTCAATCTGTGCCAAATCCTGTCCGTCGGATTACACAATCAATTCTCAACATGTATAAACCAATAATACACAAAATATCTGTAGATCAACTACCACAAAATAATGAATACAAATCCCGAAGCAATGGCGTACAGTCCGAATGCTCATACGATCAATAACAATGATCAACCAATACATAAACTGAGAATGTCATCGACATGATAACTCCAATACGACCAACAAAGGATCGACGAAAATTGAGAATACCATCAACAAGGTAAATCTCGAACGCAATCAATGAAGGATCAACCATAACTGAGAATACCATTAACAGGGTAAACTCCAAATGATCAACAATAATGAATCTCAAGAAAATAACCTCGACTGTCGAAACATACCCCTCGGGCGTATGAACAACCAGTCGCAAACCGTCGAACATACCCAACCATGAATGGAGGATGAACGACCAAACAATATGGCTCAAAGATGGAAATCATAGTACGCCCGATCCGAATATGTGTCAGTGCACATGTCCACCCCGTATACGGAATCCAGGATATACATGGGACAATATACCTAATTAGCCTCAACGAACTACGTCTCGTGTGCACAGTCTTTCACGGAAAATATTCACGCATGACTATATATGTGCCCGGCTAAAAATCCTACACAATATCCAATCGGAACACAGATATGACTCCAGATATGTCACGATGCAACATGACAACGAAACTCAAAGAAACACATATCCAATAAGGATCAAAAGACTCACCGAAGTGAACAACAATAGTCTGAAAATGAAAAGTCGACACGACCAATTAATATTCAAAACAACAACCCTGGGGTTACAAACCCCAAAGGATAATCCATACGATCAACAATCTCAGACAACAGTTCTGGGATCGACATCCATCAACGAACAACCAATATGAATCTCAATACACGAAGCCTCAACGTACAACATATACAACAACTCAACATAATAATTATCTCATAACTGAACAATACATAAATTACCTCAAAGCCGGAGACAACATCCTTTCCACGAACCAACATCCCTGAACGAACACACAGTTATACGAATAATCCCGAAATAGGTATAGTCCATTTATACCAACAAACCACCATCCCGACATCAATATCGACACGATAACTATCCTCGATATCCGATATTCTATATCCTTGACCAAAGATAACTCACGTCTTCCTTGAACACAATTAAATCATATACCTTATGATTTAATACAAACCAGAGCACGATATACAACTCATTAACCGACAATTTACCTTTCTAACAACATTGCTATATGAATTATAAATGAAATGAAAACGAAACCATTCATCAAATATTATAAACTGAACAAGTATAAACTTGCCTCGATACCGATACCACGAAGCCGTTACCAAAATCCATTGCCTTTGTCTACGAGCTCCTCAGCCCCGACCAAAAGCAATCTACGAACTCTTCGACCTCAACCGCAACACAACGGTCATAATCCACGATCAAAACATCACAACCTATTGCAATAATCAATTAACAACAATCCGATAACAATCAATAACCGACATACCCAATCAACAAACTCAACGGCTCAACAATACCCCGATCATAAACAAAACCGAACAATACAACTCAAACAAATACGAACTCATATCCACGATACAAGTCGTAACTCGATGATCACAAATAACAATCAATACCCGATCAACAAGCACAACGGTTCTACAATATCCCGGTCAAACACATATCCAAACAACCCGAACCAATCAAACACGAATTCAAAACTACAATACGATTACACAATCCGAAGATCATATCAATAATCAATTTAAACCAACAAGGGTCTAACATTACCGATTCCAAATTCAATCTTAAATACGGATACAAGTTTCCTCCTTGTAAATTCATAATATAAACCAATTACCGGTTATCATCATCAATCCGGACAATCTGATCAATTCAACATTATAGATAACCATATTCCAAAGGTTTCAAATAATTCCATTATCCGAATTGAACACTTGTTAAATACCTATGAATTCTCAAACTCAAAAGTGAATCATAAACTTATCAAATCCGGAATCATATTCGTATTCCTATACGAATATTGTACCAAGACACATAACTTAGTTTTAGATATGAATATTCCATATTCATATCTAAAACACCAACACCTCTTAAACATGTTCAACAATTCATATAATCCAAGAGTTCCTTAAGAACACAACTAATTCCGAAATCATATTCAAAATCTCCAATACGACATAATCCGATGTGTTCTAACATCTAAACAATCCTTATTCACAATTCAAGGTGTATATAATCATGTTCTTCAACATATATACTTCTCATAACATCATGAATCGCAACAAACCACCAAGAACATCGAGAATACCACGATTCCATAATCATAACAACATGATCGAATCATTTGATCACCAATTCATTATCTTCCCTTACCAAAATTCTCGTAAATACCAAGAATCATCACAACAATATCAATTCAACCATCATTCATACGAAAACGTGTAGAATTTTCCAAGTTCTACTCATTGAGACATTTCATCGAACACTCTGAAGGCATAGTCCAATTCAATCTATTATTCAAAGAAATACTCGAATTCGTTCCACAAAACTTCAAGAGCAACGAATAATCTCAAGAATACAACAAGATTCCATCAATAATCTGAGTTAAAACGAATCAAATCGGCCAAAACATCAAGAAACTCCAAAAATATCCAAAACCAAGTGTTTAGGTGTTCTTACCTTCGATCCGGGTGGAAGATGATGTTAATACATGATTCCAACTTCTAAAACATGTTGTTATAAGTTGCTCTTACTCAAATCCATCAATTCTTGCTGAAGGAATCGCGAAAAAAATGAAGAAAAAATGAAAATGCCGAAGTGACCCGGTCCAGGCCTTATATAGGCCGAGACCTGCCGGTACCTTACGTACGTAACCGGCCATTGCCTTACGTCGTAATCGCCATGGCACACTCGCTTTGCCCGTTCGGCACCCTTACGTACGTAACCGGCACCTGGCTTACGTACGTAACTGGCCCTTACGGCCGTAACCGGCCACTGCCTTACGTACGTAATCGGCCAGTCCTAGCCATCCCTGCGAGTCACTGCCGACCGTGATCGGCCATTCATGCGAGTCACTGCCGACCATGCTCGGCCACTACAGGTCCTCTCGGCCACGACTCGGCCAGCCGCCCCGTAACGTACGTAACACTTATTCCGTTGCGTACGTAACACGTACGTTGACTTGCTACAGTACAATGGTCGTGTTACATACGTAACACATCCTGTATAACGTACGTAACACATACGTTGACTCACCTGTCAACATCCTCTGCCGAAAGTTGCCGACACCGGGTCCCACCTGCCGACCACGACTCGATCGTCTGATTCCCATGTTACGTACGTAATGTCTCGGCCATAACGTACGTAACTCTACCAATTTAACGTACGTAAGCTTCAACACATAACGTACGTAATAGCTTCCATACTTAGCCATTTACAGCAATTCCTGTCCAACGTCTCGACATAACAAATACGAACATACGGCATACTGAATACACATACTGAATCCAAAAATATTCTCATATGGTATACCTGATATCCAAATCAGTTCAACCTGATACAACATATCCTGAATATATCTGTCAATCAAAAATGATAATCACACCAGTATAACTGTCCCGGTTATCAATTTATTTTATCCATACTGTATAGATACCAAACTATACAGTATATCTCAGATAAAATAACGCGAAAAATTTATACTGAAAATTCGGGTATTACATACTACCCCCCTTAAAATAAGTTTCGTCCTCGAAACTTGCGACCTGTCACCAACAACAGATAAATCCAAAACTTCCAACTCATCACAAAAACAATCAAGCGTCGCCACAAGCGAAATAACCAAACCAATATACTTACTGGTACGTGAAGCCGATGATCTCCTGTGATACTAGCACACGACTCCATAACGAAGTCTCAACACAATACCAACACACGCCAATATCACAAATAGCAGTTTGAAAAGAATCTCAAAAATTTTGGAAACTCCAAAAATCGATTTGACTCAAAAGTCAGAAAAATCATTTTCAAAACTCACGCCACTACCGTACCGGTAGAGCCACACAACACACACGCCCGGGTTTCACAAAACCCAAGCTCCGATACCATCTTCTGTAACACCCCCAAAACCATCCGGGATATTACAGCGCCGTGGGTCCCGCGCCGGAACCCACCAGGCTAATAACCATTTACAAAACCATTTTAAAAACGTTTAAAAACGCCAAAAGGGCGATGACGGTAATATTTTGCAAATACTCAAATATTTTCAAAAACATAATTCTGAAATACCGTCATGAAATACCATTTGAAAATACAAGGCGAGGTGCCAAATCTCAACAGTTTAAAATGTACGTTAAGCCCCACTTAAACGTACCGACAAAATAGTTTAGGAAAAGGTTTAACGAAATAACCCAAGTTCGCAAAGTTCCAAAAAGCCCTTTTAAAAATACACACACGCAGCGGATAAAGATACCGAAAAGCCATTTTGAAATATACACACGCAGCGGATAAAGCAGTTCAAAATACACATTTGCGGCGGAAATAAATGACCAGAAAAGAAATACTCGATACTCCAAAACATGCCACCGCCAGTATCACATAGGGAAGCTCATCCCTTCACGACCGCTACTAGCTCGATCTCCAAGTACCTAAAAATAAAGCCCACGACGGGGTCAACCACAATACTCAATAATGATATCGATCACATCATCATAAATAATTACATACCAATGTAATAATATTGTAAGAATACTACTAAAGTAATCTTACCGTCATACCTTACCAATCCATAACAATCCAATCCTTACCATAATCCACATTTCGCATTCTCAAATGACGAGATAAACTTAACAACTATTATCTGTACTGTATTCCAAAAATACCAACAATCCTCAAAACATCATCATAACTCATAAGTGTGGAAATAATCCAATCTGTGCCAAATCCAATCCGTCGGATTACACAATCAAATCTCAACATGTATAAACCAATACTACACAACATATCTGTAGATCAACTACCACAAAAAAATGAATACAAATCCCAAAGCAACGACGTACAGTCCGAATGCTCATACGATCAATAACAATGATCAACCAATACATAAACTGAGAATGTCATCGACATGATAACTCCAGTACGACCAACAAAGGATCGACGATAATTGAGAATACCATCAACAAGGTAAATCTCGAATGCAATCAATGAAGGATCAACCATAACCGAGAATACCATCAACAGGGTAAACTCCAAATGATCAACAATAATGGATCTCAAGAAAATAACCTCGACTGTCGAAACATACCCCTCGGGCGTATGAAGAACCAGTCGCAAACCGTCGAACATAACCAACCATGAATGGAGGATGAACGACCAAACAATATGGCACAAAGATGGAAATCATAGTACGCCCGATCCGAATATATATCAGTGCACATGTCCACCCCGTATACGGAATCCAGGATATACGTGGGACAATGTACCTAATTAGCCTCAACGAACTACGTCTCGTGTGCACAGCCTTTCACGGAAAATATTCACGCATGACTATATATGTGCCCGGCTAAAAATCCTACACAATATCCAATCGGAACGCAGATATGACTCCAGATATGTCACGATGCAACATGACAACGAAACTCAAAGAAACACATATCCAATAAGGATCAAAAGACTCATCGAAGTGAACAACAATAGTCTGACAATGAAAAGTCGAAACGACCAATCAATATTCAAAACAACAACCCTGGGGTTACAAACCCCAAAGGATAATCCATACGATCAACAATCTCAGACAACAGTTCTAGGATCGACATCCATCAACGAACAACCAATATGAATCTCAATACACGGAGCCTCAACGTACAACATATACAACAACTCAACATAATAATTATCTCATAACTGAACAATACATAAATTACCTCAAAGCCGGAGACAACATCCTTTCCACGAACCAACATCCCTGAACGAACACACAGTTATACGAATAATCCCGAAATAGGTATAGTCCATTTATACCAACAAACCACCATCCCGACATCAATATCGACACGATAACTATCCTCGATATCCGATATTCTATATCCTTGACCAAAGATAACTCACGTCTTCCTTGAACACAATTAAATCATATACCTTATGATTTAATACAAACCAGAGCACGATATACAACTCATTAACCGACAATTTACCTTTCTAACAACATTGCTATATGAATTATAAATGAAATGAAAACGAAACCATTCATCAAATATTATAAACTGAACAAGTATAAACTTGCCTCGATACCGATACCACGAAGCCGTTACCAGAATCCATTGCCTTTGTCTACGAGCTCCTCAGCCCCGACGAAAAGCAATCTACGAACTCTTCGACCTCAACAGCAACACAACAGTCATAATCCACGATCAAAACATCACAACCTATTGCAATAATCAATTAACAACAATCCGATAACAATCAATAACCGACATACCCAATCAACAAACTCAACGGCTCAACAATACCCCGATCATAAACAAAACCGAACAATACAACTCAAACAAATACGAACTCATATCCACGATACAAGTCGTAACTCGATGATCACAAATAACAATCAATACCCGATCAACAAGCACAACGGTTCTACAATATCCCGATCAAACACATATCCAAACAACCCGAACCAATCAAACACGAATTCAAAACTACAATACGATTACACAATCCGAAGATCATATCAATAATCAATTTAAACCAACAAGGGTCTAACATTACCGATTCCAAATTCAATCTTAAATACGGATACAAGTTTCCTCCTTGTAAATTCATAATATAAACCAATTACCGGTTATCATCATCAATCCGGACAATCCGATCAATTCAACATTATAGATAACCATATTCCAAAGGTTTCAAATAATTCCATTATCCGAATTGAACACTTGTTAAATACCTATGAATTCTCAAACTCAAAAGTGAATCATAAACTTATCAAATCCGGAATCATATTCGTATTCCTATATGAATATTGTACCAAGACACATAACTTAGTTTTAGATATGAATATTCCATATTCATATCTAAAACACCAACACCTCTTAAACATGTTCAACAATTCATATAATCCAAGAGTTCCTTAAGAACACAACGACTTCCGAAATCATATTCAAAATCTCCAATACGACATAATCCGATGTGTTCTAACATCTAAACAATCCTTATTCACAATTCAAGGTGTATATAATCATGTTCTTCAACATATATACTTCTCATAACATCATGAATCGCAACAAACCACCAAGAACATCGAGAATACCACGATTCCATAATCATAACAACATGATCGAATCATTTGATCACCAATTCATTATCTTCCCTTACCAAAATTCTCGTAAATACCAAGAATCATCACAACAATATCAATTCAACCATCATTCATACGAAAACGTGTAGAATTTTCCAAGTTCTACTCATTGAGACATTTCATCGAACACTTTGAAGGCATAGTCCAATTCAATCGATTATTCAAAGAAATACTCGAATTCGTTCCACAAAACTTCAAGAGTAACGAATAATCTCAAGAATACAACAAGATTCCATCAATAATCTGAGTTAAAACGAATCAAATCGGCCAAAACATCAAGAAACTCCAAAAATATCCAAAACCAAGTGTTTAGGTGTTCTTACCTTCGATCCGGGTGGAAGATGATGTTAATCCATGATTCCAACTTCTAAAACATGTTGTTATAAGTTGCTCTTACTCAAATCCATCAATTCTTGCTGAAGGAATCGCGAAAAAACGAAGAAAAAATGAAAATGCCGAAGTGACCCGGTCCAGGCCTTATATAGGCCGAGACCTGCCGGTACCTTACGTACGTAACCGGCCATTGCCTTACGTACGTAACCGGCCATGGCCTGCTCACTGCCCAGTCCATTCGGCACCCTTACGTACGTAACCGACACCTGGCTTACGTACGTAACTGGCCCTTACGGCCGTAACCGGCCACTGCCTTACGTACGTAATCGGCCAGTCCTAGCCATCCCTGCGAGTCACTGCCGACCGTGATCGGCCATCCATGCGAGTCACTGCCGACCATGCTCGGACACTACAGGTCCTCTCAGCCACGACTCGGCCAGCCACCCCGTAACGTACGTAACACTTATTCCGTTGCGTACGTAACACGTACGTTGACTTGCTACAGTATAATGGTCGTGTTACGTACATAATACATCCTGTATAACGTACGTAACACGTACATTGACTCACCTGTCAACATCCTCTGCCGAAAGTTGCCGACACCGGGTCCCACCTGCCGACCACGACTCGATCGTCTGATTTTCATGTTACGTACGTAATGTCTCGGCCATAACGTACGTAACGCTACCAATTTAACGTACGTAAGCTTCAACACATAACGTACGTAATGGCTTCCATACTTAGCCATTTACAGCAATTCCTGTCCAACGTCTCGACATAACAAATACGAACATACGGCATACTGAATACACATACTGAATCCAAAAATATTCTCATATGGTATACCTGATATCCAAATCAGTTCAACCTGATACAACATATCCTGAATATATTTGTCAATCAAAAACGATAATCACACCAGTATAACTGTCCCGGTTATCAATTTATTTTATCCATACTGTATAGATACCAAACTATACAGTATATCTCAGATAAAATAACGCGAAAAATTTATACTAAAAATTCGGGTATTACAGCTATGGCACACTCAATGAGATATTCAATATCACGTCATGGGCTGAGCTGGACTTCCATACCAAACCTATAGGTTTGTTGAATATTAATAATTTCTTCAACAATTTGCTTGCCTTTCTGGATCAAGGAGTAGATCACAATTTTATCTCTCAGCTATCAAGAGATATTTTTATATGTGCTGACACGGTTGCTGATCTACTTATAAAATTTCAAGCATATATTTTAGTTAAGAATTTGGAAGTCAAAGCTCATCAGCCACAGACTATTGGCGCCAAACGAAAAAGAAGTTTAGATCCTTTAGATCTTTCATTATAAATCCTGATGCCAGGGGGTGGCAGAGTTATGAAGTTTTATACTCTCGAGACGCACCACTTTTTATGGGTTTCATATGTATTTTCCTTTTCGCATATTGTCGAGTGTTTATTACCCTTTTGGCTAGTTTCAATATTTTCCACTTCGACTGTTTTGTGCTTCTTCCAGTAATAATAAGATCATCTTTTTGCCTTTATGCAAATACACTATTCTCACGAATATGTGACATATGATTCTCCAGGAGTATTGTCATATCAATATGATTTCATATGATCTCACCATGAGATATAATCAACATGAGATTTATTGATATTATTTTTCAGTGATAGTTTCCGATATTGTAATATCCGCAATTTTCGATTTCCGGTAATTTCTTTTTTTTTCGGCGGAAGTCTGTTTTGACGACTCTCTCATGTCCGTTTCGTCATTCTGAGAATGATTAATTCTACACTTTTTGACATCCGAGTTCGTTTCGGTGTCGTTTCGTTGAGTTCTGTGCTTTTTAGCGACTTTTCCGCACTTGAGTTCGATTCTTGCGAATCTCGACCGAAACTGCTGTTTCGAGTTTCCCGCAAGTCCGTTTAACTTTGTTAGACGTGTTGTGAACTTCGGTTTGGTTATTCGATCACGTATCGTGATTTTCGGGCATTTGGGCCATTTTCGTAATTTCCCAAAGTTTGGGGTAATTACCTTCCGTTGTCGAATTTCGAGCCTTCGGGTGGTCGGAATTGTGTGTCCTACTAGCTCTTAGATTCGTCTTTGTGAGTACTTCGTAACCGTATCTTGGTTCGTATTCGTGTTCGGGTTTCTGTCGTTTTGTTGAATTCGGGATTTCTAAACGACTTTTCTAAGTATGAGTTCGTCTTTGTTAGATCACCATAAATTTTAGGGAACTCCAAAAATTATAAAACTTTGAAATATTATAGAACATCGAGTGAGCTTTCCAACGGTTCAAACGGTGAGTCAATCGAGTCCTGACGAGAGAGTTATGGTCGTTTCGATTTTGGCCGAGCACTTCCAGAGCCTTTCGGCCGATAGGGGGTCGATAGACTCTCCGCCTACTTTCGGTATGGCTATCGGTTGGGCCTATCGGCCGATAGGCCGGCCGATAGGTTCTGTGTGTTACACTATAATTGTGTTGTTTCAACGTAAATCGTTCATTTCCTCCCCTTCTTCAACCGTGCGCGAGAGAGAGACTTGAGAGGAGAGTTCCTCCATCTATCACTTACTTGTGTAAATTTCTTCATTCCTTTTCGATCGGGTGGCTCGGATTGCGGATCTAACCCGTGGTTTTGGATTTGAATGCTTGATTCATCAAGAGGTAAGAATTCCTTTAACCCTACCTTTTTGGATAATTGGGGATTTTGGGGTTTTGTCCGATTCTTTCCGTTTTGTTGATGGATTCTTGATGAATATGATTATTCTTGTTGGTATTCTTAGTTTCCCTACGGATTCATGGTATATTTCGTGATTTTTACGGAATCGAGAGGGTTTGGTTGTGGTCCGCCCTCGTTGTTATTTTTGTGCGAATATACATGAATCGTAGGCGGGTTTCCGGGTGTATTCCATTTCCGTAATCGTTTAGAAGTGGTTGTGATTGTGCTATTCGAATCGTTAGGTTCATTTCCGCCGGTTCCTTGCGGTCGTGTTCAACTCTTCCGTTCCGTTCGTGTCATCGTCTAATTATTCGAGGCAAGTACCTTGTCCATACATTTCTTGTTTTGTGGATATGATGATTGGTGATCGTCTTGGTATGTGTGTGTGTGTTTGTTTGAAACGGGTTTTTCAAAAGATTCGACTAGCCTCGTTAAAGGCTTATTTTCAAAATGCGTGTGTTTTGTAAATTGTGTGGGTTGTAAGTGACTATGTGAATCCTATGGATATGTTTGGTGTTGATGTTGCGCTTGATAACGCGTGTGTGCATATATTATCTTATTTTTGGTGCATTGTAATTTGACGATTATGTCGTGCTTTGTGTTTGTTGCCTTTGGTGGATTGTATGAATATCCTTGTTGTGACATGTTAATTGTGTGAATGTATTTCGCTCACCTCGGGAGGGTCCGACGGGATCACGGAGGGAATTCCAATGGTATAGCCCTGGATTCACGAGTGCGGTTGTTTGTTTGGTGAATGTATTTGCTCACCTCGGGAGGGTTCGACGGGGCCACGGAGGGAATTCCAATGGTATAGCCCTGGATTCACGAGTAAAACTTCACGAATTGGTGTATATGATTTCGAAAACGCATTCTACTCACCTTGGGAGGGTCCGGGGCCACGAAGGGAATCGATGGTATAGCCACGGATTCACGAGTTGATGTTGTATTTTTGGTGACCAAGGTTTACGTATCTTGGGTGATTATATTGTATTGATGTTATGTCCGTGAAGACACGTGACATGGGTTTTAACCTTGTGTATTCTTTGTTGGTTTTCTAATTGCGAAAACAAAACCTTTGGTGTGACCCTGTTGATTTTGGAAAGGTTAGGATTTGATAATCCTAAATTGTTTTCTATTAAAACTCTCGATGGCATTTTAAAGCTGTTTTGTAAATTGTTTCCCTTATTTGCGATCTTTCGGTTTTGGAAATGTTTACCCAAAACTCTTGCCTCGGGAAGTACTTTTCTTTACGTTTGGATCTTTGAGGATTCTGATTATTATTGTTCTTGGAACTTGTATTGTATGGCCCGTATTTTTGCACTTGTACTTGCACTAGCAAAACGGTGGAGTTTGCTAACCCCAGTATTCGGGGTGGATGTCTATTTTTGCATTCGGGTTTTGGAGCATAGCACGAGTCGGCACGAAGGATGATGAAAGATGAACGATACTAGTCACACGAGGTTCCGTTGATGTCGTATTGGTCCGATTGTATTTTCTTTTCATTGCGGTATCTTTTCCCGTTGTACGGGAGTTTATTTTATTTTGACCTGCGTGGGTATGTGTTTGGGAATGAGTTGTATGTTATTATTGAAAGACCAAGTCGGTCTCTTGAGTCATTTAGCCTTAAAGGCGATGTTTAGATGTTTGATTTTAGTTATCGGCTGGTAGATCCTCGAGGAGAGGGTCTACGGCGTGTAATATCCCCGAGTGGATCGGGGTGTTACATAAATGGTATCGGAGCTTAGGTTGTGGAAACCTAGGTCAGCCGGGTCGATGGTGTCTATCGAGTTTTTGTCTCGTCGGATTTTATCCGATCGAGTCGTGTCGCGACGCGTCGTCGAGTTTGTTGGTCGTGATTAGTATCGTGGGCGATCATCATCTTCGTGCGACTGTGTCGTAAGTCTCCCTTCTTTGTGTTGTGCCTCGTGTGACACGAGCTATTTTTATGATTTATTTGCTAAGTGACGGAATCCTCTTATGGATTTTGATTTCTTGATACGTGACTATTTGACTCTCATATTTCTTTCATGTGAGGAGTAGTTCTTTGGATTGTGCATGTTGGACTCTATTTCTTTTTTTTTCATTGCGTGAGTTCCTTTGTAATAGCTTGCGGTATCTTACCATTGAATTTTATTTGAAAATCGATTCCTTTAACCGAGTTGTTGACCTTGACCGTTTGACGGTAGTTGGGTGTTTTCAAATGATTTTGTGAGTTTTGATAAGTACTACCGTCATTGACCTTTTTGGGCATTTTAACCCATTGAATTATTTTTGAAAACCTTGAGTATCTTAGAAAATTGAAATTCGAGACGTACTTTTAAAGCGAATTATTTTCTTGCGGTGTTTTCAAGGTGTTTTCTAATGCCGCAATACATTTCAAAAAAAAAAAAAAATTCGGTTGAGGACCAAAAATGTTTTGAGATATTTTCAAATGCGATTGCTTAGACCCAAGGGTCTAATATTTTTGAAAGTTTTTCAATAAATTAAAGGAGTCCTAATTTTTGTAAAAACGCAAGATGATTTTCAAATTCTAGATAAAGGTTTTTGTAATAATTTTTTTAAAATGATAAGAAGATAAACAGTTGATTCCAAAATGTTTTCAAATGGTGGTTCTCGTTCTAAAACCTATCATTCCTGTTTGCGGACCGGAAATGCGTGTATGGTTTTCGAACTTTCGTTACGGTGTCAACCCCGAATTGTGATTGAATTGGTGGCGTGAGTGTCGAGTCGTTCGCCACGCATATGTTTTGTTGGCCCTCTGTGAGAGGTGTGAACTGGTGTTTACTGTTTATCGCCTCGTGGTGATTGCGTATTGTCGCACTAGTGTGAGTTGTTAAAGCCTGGATTTTTATGCGTTATACACATGGGTGATTGTTTCATGATGTTTGTGATTGTGTGATGGCTGTCGTTCGGGATGTTGTAATCTTCGAATGATGCCGTTGTTGTTGTGATTTTTGTATGCGTTGATATGTTATGCTGAGTTGGCATCTCCGGTATGTTGTTTTGCGGTGTTTTGATCCATTGTATCGAGCATTTATATTTTCGGTATGCCGAGCCGAGACGTTTCAATCGTGATGTGCCGGGCATGCACGTGTAAATTGTCTTTCTCGTCGATGACACATTTCAAGTGTGGACTCGAGGACACCGAATTCGGTTGTGAATTGGCTACCGAGACTTTCGGAGTTCGCGCTTCAAGACAGATATCGAATCGGCTTTGAGAGGCCTTTGAAGGATGTTTCATCGGTTGCTTGTTGTGTCGTCACCTTCCTTTATAAGAGGTCGAATGTAGTACCCGTGTTGTTTTTAGACTTCGTATTTTCTCTTTCTCCATCTGTCGATTCGCTCGTGATCGTTGGTACTTTATGAACTTGTTCTATATTTCGGTTTCATCGTCCGAGCAGTGTAATCTTGTTGTGGGTCGATCTGGTTATCGATGTTACTTTTTGAGTTCGATTCGATTCTTGTGAACCTTGTTTGGGAGTGACATCATCTGGTTCTACTAGTTCTTTTATTCGAAGTGGATCGGCTTTGGAACTCTTGTGTTTTCGACTGCCGACTCATTTATGTTCGTTGACATTTCTGAGCTTGTCCTGCTCCTTGCTTTTGTTGATCGAACGAGTGTGGTGTTATTTCGGAATAACTCGTTGTCGTTGTGACTTTTCAATCGCTATTCCCTTTCCTGCGGATCTTCGGCAATGCATGTCTTGTAGTTCTCACCGGATCATCCTGGGAGTTGTTGTTTGAACTTTATTGTTCTTTGTGATTCGAACATGATTCTTCGATCTTTGTTGTCTCGATCGTTGTGGTTTGATCGTTTGATTGTTCGGTTTATATTGACCTCGTTCCGTGATTGGCGAACATTCGGGCTCCTTCGTAATTCCCTTGATTCGGGAAATTAGGTTCGTTTTCGATCTTCCACCCTTAGGCGGTGGGATTTCGTGTTTGTTCAGGTGTTGAATGGCGTATTGATTGGTGTACCGTTGGGTTGGTAAATCATATTGATTTTCTTTCGTTGTGATTTGTTATTGTCGGATAATTGTCTTGGCTATATTATCCGTTTGATGTCGTTTGTCACTTGTTGTTTTTATTCTATCGCTTACTGCGACGTTGTGTCGGTAGCGGTGGATCGTGATTTCTCGCCGTATACTCCTTTGCGTTGTTTTTAACATTTCGCCGTTGGGCGTTTGTTACGCATTCTTGTGTATCTCGTTGAGTTTTCTGGCGGAATATTTCTTCTCCTACTTGTTTTAAGTTTCGGACGAAACTTCTTTTAAGGAGGGTAGAATGTAATATCATGATTTTCGATTCCGGTAATTTCTTTTTTTTCGGGAAGTCTGTTTTGACGACTTCGCTCATGTCCGTTTCGTCATTCGAGAATGATTAATTCTACACTTTTGACATCCGAGTTCGTTTGGTGTCGTTTCGTTGAGTTACGTGCTTTTTAGCGACTTTTCCGCACTTGAGTTCGATTCTTGCGAATCTCGACCAGCTAACTGTTTGAGTTTCCGCAAGTCCGTTTAACTTTGTTAGACGTGTTGTGAACTTCGGTTTGGTTATTCGATCACGTATGGTGATTTTCCGGCATTTGGGCCATTTTCGTAATTTCCCAAAGTTTGGGGTAATTACCTTCCGTTGTCGAATTTCGAGCCTTCGGGTGGTCGGAATTGTGTGTCCTACTAGCTCTTAGATTCGTCTTTGTGAGTACTTCGTAACCGTATCTTCGGTTCGTATTCAGGTTCGGGTTTCGGTGTCGTTTTGTTGAATTCAGGATTTCTAAACGACTTTTCTAAGTATGAGTTCGTCTTTGTTAGATCACCATTAATTTTTGGTAACTCCAAAAATTATAAATCTTTGCAATATTATAGAACATCGAGTTAGCTTTCCAATGGTTCAAACGGTGAGTCAATCGGAGTCCGGACGAGAGAGTTATGGTCGTTTCAGTTTTTGGCCGAGCACTTCCAGGAGCCTTTCGGCCGATAGGGGGGGTCGATAGACTCTACTGCCTACTTTCGGTATGGCTATCGGTTGGGCCTATCGGCCGATAGGTTCTGCTGTGTTACACTATAAATGTGTTGTTTCAGCGTAAATCGTTCATTTCCTCCCCCTTCTTCAACCGTGCGCGAGAGAGAGAGAGACTTGAGAGGGAGAGTTCCTCCATCTATCACTTACTTGTGTAAATTTCTTCATTCCTTTTCGATCGGGTGGCTCGGATTGCGGATCTAACCCGTGGTTTTTGGATTTGAATGCTTGATTCATCAAGAGGTAAGAATTCCTTTAACCCTACCTTTTTGGATAATTGGGGATTTTGGGGTTTTGTCCGATTCTTTCCGTTTTGTTGATGGATTCTTGATGAATATGATTATTCTTGTTGGTATTCTTAGTTTCCCTACGGATTCATGGTATATTTCGTGATTTTTACGGAATCGAGAGGGTTTGGTTGTGGTCCGCCCTCGTTGTTATTTTTGTGCGAATATACATGAATCGTAGGCGGGTTTCCGGGTGTATTCCATTTCCGTAATCGTTTAGAAGTGGTTGTGATTGTGCTATTCGAATCGTTAGGTTCATTTCCGCCGGTTCCTTGCGGTCGTGTTCAACTCTTCCGTTCCGTTCGTGTCATCGTCTAATTATTCGAGGCAAGTACCTTGTCCATACATTTCTTGTTTTGTGGATATGATGATTGGTGATCGTCTTGGTATGTGTGTGTGTGTTTGTTTGAAACGGGTTTTTCAAAAGATTCGACTAGCCTCGTTAAAGGCTCATTTTCAAAACGCGTGTGTTTTGTAAATTGTGTGGGTTGTAAGTGACTATGTGAATCCTATGGATATGTTTGGTGTTGATGTTGCGCTTGATAACGCGTGTGTGCATATATTATCTTATTTTTGGTGCATTGTAATTTGACGATTATGTCGTGCTTTGTGTTTGTTGCCTTTGGTGGATTGTATGAATATCCTTGTTGTGACATGTTAATTGTGTGAATGTATTTCGCTCACCTCGGGAGGGTCCGACGGGATCACGGAGGGAATTCCAATGGTATAGCCCTGGATTCACGAGTGCGGTTGTTTGTTTGGTGAATGTATTTGCTCACCTCGGGAGGGTTCGACGGGGCCACGGAGGAATTCCAATGGTATAGCCACGGATTCACGAGTAAAACTTCACGAATTGGTGTATATGATTTCAAAACGCATTCTACTCACCTTGGGAGGGTCCGACGGGCCACGAAGGGAATCGATGGTATAGCCTGGATTCACGAGTTGATGTTGTATTTTTGGTGACCAAGGTTTACGTATCTTGGGTGATTATATTGTATTGATGTTATGTCCGCCAAGACACGTGACATGGGTTTTAACCTTGTGTATTCTTTGTTGGTTTTCTAATTGCGAAAACAAAACCTTTGGGTTGTGACCACTGTTGATTTTGGAAAGGTTAGGATTTGATAATCCTAAATTGTTTTCTATTAAAACTCTCGATGGCATTTTAAACTGTTTTGTAAATTGTTTCCCTTATTTGCGATCTTTCGGTTTTGGAAATGTTTACCCAAAACTCTTGCCTCGGGAAGTACTTTTCTTTACGTTTGGATCTTTGAGGATTCTGATTATTATTGTTCTTGGAACTTGTATTGTATGGCCCGTATTTTTGCACTTGTACTTGCACTAGCAAAAGCGGTGGAGTTTTGCTAACCCCAGGTATTCGGGGTGGATGTCTATTTTGCATTCGGGTTTTGGAGCATAGCACGTGGTCGGCACGAAGGATGATGAAAGATGAACGATACTAGTCACACGAGGTTCCGTTGATGTCGTATTGGTCCAGATTGTATTTTCTTTTCCCATTGCGGTATCTTTTCCCCGTTGTACGGGAGTTTATTTTATTTTGACCCCTGCGTGGGTATGTGTTTGGGAATGAGTTGTATGTTATTATTGAAAGACCAAGTCGGTCTACTGAGTCATTTTAGCCTTAAAGGCGATGTTTAGATGTTTGATTTTAGTTATCAGCCTGGTAGATCCTCGAGGAGAGGGTCTACGGCGTGTAATATCCCTGAGTGGATCGGGGGTGTTACAGATATCACTTTTCAGATGATCCCACCATGCAGTGTATTTGCATGGGATTTTCTTTAATTTTATCGATTATAACTTCTGGTATCACTTCCTCAATTTTCTCTATTCGCATGTAATAATCATGGAAATCGGATATTATTTCTATCAACTGCTTCTTCTTTCGAGAGTCGGATTTGAATCATTAATCAACTACTTCTTCATAGTAGGATTTATTTCTTTCAACTGATTCTTCAAGAGTAGGATTTAAATAATTGATCAACTATTTCTTCAGAGTAGGATTTATTTTTATCAACTGCTTCTTCGGGAGCAGGATTTATGAACCATTCACGTGGAATAACCAACCATGATGGTGGTATATAATATATAAATTGCATATATGTAAAACCATCTGTCTTGTGATAATTAAACTCATCACATAGGAGGTATAATAAATATGTAGAATCATTCGTCTTGTGATAATTGAACTCATCACATAGGAGGTGTAATAAACATGTAAAACCATCCATCTTGTGACAATTACATTTATCATATAGGAGGCATCGCCAACCATCTTGTGATAATTAAACTTGTCAGATATGAGGTATCACCATCCATCTTGTGGTAATTAATTATCATATGGGAGGTATCACCATCCATCTTATGATAATCAGACTATCACATGGGAGGTATAGTAATATTTACATAATGTAAGCTCAACAAATAGATGATTTCAACCACCACTTGGAGATAATTATAATAAAGCCAGGAATTAGATTAGTAAATATTTAACTGCTTCTTCTGGAGCAGGTTCGTCCAACCATTTTCTCAAAGTATAATCATGTGGTAGTTGGTTGAATCATTAAAAGTCATCATCGATCTCAGTTGTCGACATCAGTGCCGCCTGGTCGTCCTGTAATATTACACATACCACTTTATAAATTTCCACAGTACAAGAACATATATCCACAAGTCCTTTCAATATTTTGGAGGGAATCAATATACTAATTTGTACATTTTAATAAGTTTTGATAATGACAGATATTAAAAAAGGTTATAATCAACATATCAATATTAGTGTCAAATTGAAGCTCTCGTGAAATGGGTCACGGTAGTATCAAGAAAAATCAATTCTGATATCATATGTATCTTATATGTAAGTAATAATTTAATAAATTAAAAGAATATTATATTTTTATATTTTATTGTAATAGTTTTACCTCTTCACCGTCTTTTTTTTCTTTTTTTTTTCTTTCTTCCTTATCGGCTCCTCATCTTCTTCTTGTCTTGTCCCCCCCCCCCCCTTTTTTTTTTCTTTTTCTTCCTTTCTTATCTGCCACCACCCACCGATCACCCTTTTTTTTAACATCGAAAAACACACACACACATATTAACACAGATACCTGATAGATAGATGCATTGTTCCACTGAACCACGCCGCTACTAAACGGTGATGCCATTTTGTAATCTATATTCCGTCCGACCTCACCACCGCGTACGGCATCATGGAGGATGACTGGAGCAGTCTCCTGTATTCGGTGGACATGTAACACCCCCAATCCGCTCAGGGATATTACACGCCGTAGAACCTTTCCTCAAGGATCTACCAGGCTAGTAACAACATGAAACTGTAATACCCGGTTGTAATTCAGTCATTATCATTCAGTAATTTCATTCGGTGATTGTCACTCAGTGGATTTTCACTCATTTATAATCATTCATCAATCATGTTCATTCACCGTGTTCACCGTTCGGAAAAACTTCGAGTTGTGTATCGTTATTGTTCATTGTTTCAACTTTCCTCATATGAGTTCGACTTTGTTAGATCACTATTAATTTTTGGTAACTCCAAAAATTCTGAATCTTTGCAATATTATAGAGCATCGAGTTAGCTTTCCAATGGTTCAAACGGTGAGTCAATCGGAGTCCGGACGAGAGAGTTATGGTCGTTTTAGCTCACCCGCTTATTTTTTGATTATTGGCGATCACGCCGACCGAACTTCGGCCGTGTCGTCCGACACGGCCCGTCTTTGTACTCGTCCGGAAATGCGAAGTCTCTGCCCACAGGACTCGGCCGTGTAAATGCAGCACGGCCGAGTCGAACTCTTCCGGATAAGCGAACCGGCGCCCGGGCCCGACCGTGTTCGGGACACGGTCGAGTCATCTTGAGTCGGCTGTCGGACAGTCACTATCGGAAGGCCCTTCGCGCCGCGACCGTGTCAAGCGGGACACGGTCGAGTCCCTGCCGGCCATTGCGCGCCGCGGCCGTGCCGATCGGCCACGGCCGTGTCAACAGGCGATCAACCCTATAAATTCGTTTTTGAGCATTTCAGCCCATTCCTTCCATTTCTTCCACCTTCATACGAGAGAGAGAGGCTTGAGGGAGAAAATTCTCTTCACCTATCACTTGAGTGTGGTTTTTAATCATTTTCATTCGGTTGTGAAGCTTGGATACTCGATTAAACTCGTGTTCTTCGGATCGAAGTGGTTGGATCTTCTAGAGGTAATTTCTTCAACACCTTGGACTTCGATTTTGTGTTGAGATATGATGTTTTGGACGTTATAATCATGTTATATGAAGGGATATGTATATGATTATGAGTTTGTATAAGTATTCATTGGATTATTGAGGAATTATTCAAGAACACCTTGAATATCGGGTTGAAATTGGGGGTTTTCGATTAATTGTCGTTATAATCACGTTTTCGGATATTCATTTTGGATTATTGATCTTATGGAAGATGTTTGTTGGTTTGAAAAACTTCTTGGGGGATTTGATGGTGGCTTATTAAGATTTGATTGTAAACAATCGGAGTTTGGCCACAACGTATTCGATATAATGCCCCCAATGAATTTAGTTTAATCGTATCGACGTTTTGAGTTCGTTACATTCGTGTTTGATTCGTGTATTGAACGGGTTGTTGGATATTGTATAATTCAAGGTTGTTCGAGCGATCGATATCTCAATTAGGACGTCGTTCATGGAAGGATAATTGTCACCGGTGTTGAGTAAGTTAATTCTTACTCGGTTAAAAGGATATTCATCCCTTTTGTTGTTGTTCATTCATAATCATAACTCATTCATCATTATATTAACCGTATCAAAACTTGTTGTTGTCAATTAATCACTTCAGTCATAAGGAACGATGATTCCAATCATTTCATTGAGCTGTCATTTATTTCACTACCATTCCACCTCGGTGAGTCATTATTCATTTTCGATGTCACTTTTGTTATATCGTGGCATTCCGGGTCATACTGGCGTGCCGGTTGGTATGTGTTGGATTTTCATGTCGGGCACGTTTAAGTCGTGTGTTGGTTGTTGGCCTCACATTGGACTGTGCACACGAGTCATATTGTCTCGTGAGACTGATTAGGTACAAGACCACACGTGTATTCGATCGTTGGTGGCTTGTGCACGAACACATTTCCATCCCGGGCGTAGTGTGGCGCCACCCTTTGAGCCGTACTGTTAGTTGATTCATATAGCATGTTTGATTCCGTATGTTTTGACAAGATATTTCATAACTTCAGATATAATCATGATTGTGTATTTTCAACCCTTAAGGATTGTTGTTCTTTGTAACTGACCCCGTTTGGGGATTTTGTTTTTCAGGTCTTGGCAAGGCAAAAGTACGGGGAGAACACGCTGACGTCGAGGAGTCCCAGTGATACTAGTAGGGGGCCCCGATCTTTCAGTTATTCATGTTATTGTCCTTTATTTTCCGCTGCAGACTTTTATTTGAATACTCCGTTTCATTCAGTGTTGTGTATTTTATCTTCATATAAAATATACTAGTATTCGGTATTGTCCTGGTGTGTTGTAACTAAACTCCTCATCGGAGTAATTATTGTTGTAATGTAGTTCGGTACTACATTTATCTTGTGTAATTCATTCATTTTCATTTGCCTGGTGGGTCCCAGTTGGGGATCTACGGCACTGTAATATCCGCCTAGTTTGGGGTGTTACAGAGTTGGTATCGGAGCGTGGTTTTGAATACTACCTTCCGAGTCATGTCTCATTTGAAATCATCGTCATCGGACTAGTATCATTGGACTTTCGCGTCACGTGTGACTGTGCGAATCTTGAGCCAAGCATACCGAAAGAACTGTAAGACTTCTAACGCCATGGTATAATTTCTGGCAATTATTATTCATTCATAATTCATCAGTTAACAATCCTCAAACATTATTTTCATTTTGACCAGGACGGTCATTTTAACTCATTAATCACTCAATTCATTTCATTACTCGATTGTTGATCTGGATGATCATATCATTAATCTTGTTAACTTGTTCAAGATAATCATTTCAATAATTTCATCAGATAATCATGTCACCTCAGTTAATCATTCATATAATCATTGTGTTAGAACGTGTATGCTCATTTTCATCATTTAATGACGTAATCATAACGTGATATTCATGTGGGAGATTTAACCATCATGTGACTTTCCTCCTTCAGTATGGAAAGGGCAAGAAGAGGACGTGGAGGACGAGGCCGTGGAGCGGGCCAAATCCCGAGAGCTCGTGTGAATACACGTGCGAATGCGAGGAATAATGCTAATTCATCTAGCAGCGACGCTGCTACTCATTTACCTGGACGTGATCATTCTCTATCAGGGAGTCGTACTCGGGACACCGCTCAGTCAGAAGGTGTTCGGGTTGACCCACTCGCTTTTATGCAGGGCATGATGGCCCAAATGACCCAAATGACACAGCTGATGCAGACGATGCATAACTCAGTCAATCAAAATCAACAGGCTCCTCTGCCGCCACCTCAGAGGCAAGAGAGGAATGTAAGCAATATAATTAGCGATATCTCTCGCCAGCGACCACCTACCTTTGAGGGCTCATCTGAGACGGCGGATATTGTTCATTGGCTTGAGCATTTCGAGAAGTTATTTGCTATGGTGGATTGCCCAGAAGGGCATAAAGTTTCAGTTGCGGCTTACTATCTTGGTAAGAGCGCTCATTCATGGTGGTTATCGTTGAAGCCCACAGACGGATCATGTACTTGGGATCAGTTCAAAACTCTCATGATGGAGAGGTACTATCCGGCCCCACTCAGAGAGGCCAAGCTGTCAGAGTTACTCACTCCCGACCCCTCATCAGACGCGGATGTTCTCGCCATTGAGAAATTTCAGAACTCCTTAGTTCGCCTCATCTATCATTCACTCGAGGCGGACAAGATCAAGTATTTCAGCAAGAGGTCAAACCTCGTATGCGGCTACAATCGCTTAATCATAATTGTATCACGTTGGCTGAATTCATTGAGAAAGCTCTTACCTATGAGCTTATCGCTAAGGAAATTGCTAAGCGGCAACCTTCGTCTGCTAGCAAGAAGTCCAAGAACCGTAATCGGTCCGACGGAGTCGCCACTTTCAAGAAACCACGGGCGGGCTCTACTTTTTCGAGCGACCTCCCACGGCGTCTAAACCCGCGGAATCTCGCCACGAGCGGCCGTTCGGCCATCACCTGTTTCAACTGTGAGGAACAGGTCATTTCAGCACTAAATGTCCAAGCGATGTCACGTGCCACAACTGTGGGATTGCTGGGCATAGGGCCCGTTTTTGCCGAAGGGACTCTAAACCTACTCGCGTCATCTCAGGCCCCAGTCATTCAATGTGCGTAATCAAAGCCACTCGGTCGGCGTCGTTCAAGACGACAGAGCTAAAGGCGGAGCAGAGCTATCGACGGAGCGTCCGACTGGGACCGGCAAGCCCGAATTTATGAGATGAAGAAGACCGACGATCCGAGAGGCCGGATGATCTCGTGTACACTCGATATTCTATCTCAACTTTGTGTGTACCCTTTTTGACACCGGTGCATCACATTCATTCATTTCGAGTCATGTTTGCGTAGACTACGTGCGGGTAGTGCTACTAGTTGTGAGCCTTATGTCATTGGTCTACCCGGTAGACGAATTATCGATGTCGTGAGATTCAGAATTGTCCGATTCAGTTTCATGGTCGTGTATGGCCAACGGACCTAATCGTAGTAGATTTGCCGAGGGACGACGTCATCTTGGGTATTGACTGGATGGATCGTCATGATGCCATCATTAGTGTCCGTAAGCGTATGGTCACTATCATTTCAGACGATGGGGTTGAATGTGTTTTTCAGGAGGTAATCCCTACTGCTGGTAAAGTCATTAATTTGATGAAAGCAGTGAGATTACTCAGTCAGGGGTGTGTTGGTTATTGGTGCTATATGACCAAAACCGAGAAATCATCAGTAATGTTGACGGATATTCCGGTTGTGAGAGAATATGCCGATGTATTTCCAGACGAGTTACCTGGTTTGCCTCCACAGAGGGATGTGGAATTCACGATTGAGTTGGAGCCCGGTACATCCCCGATATCGAAGGCACCGTACCGAATGGCCCCGACCGAAATGCGAGAGTTGAAGAACCAACTTGAGAAGTTGTTCGAGAAGGGTTATATTCGACCGAGTGCGTCCCCGTGGGGAGCACCAGTATTATTTGTCAAGAAGAAGGATGGTTCTTTTCGCTTGTGTATTGATTATCGGGAGTTGAACAGGGTGACAATCAAGAATAAGTATCCTTTACCCCGCATTGATGATCTCTTAGATCAACTACAGGGAGCTTCAGTATTTTCCAAGATCGACTTAAGATCTGGATATCACCAGTTGCGGATTCGAGAGTCGGATATCGCGAGGACAGCATTTCGAACACGCTATGGTCATTATGAGTTCGTAGTTATGCCGTTCGGGCTAACTAATGCACCTGCGGTATTCATGGAGTTAATGAATCGGGTTTTCATCGACTTTTTAGATCAGTTTGTTGTTGTCTTCATCGATGACATTTTGATTTATTCTCGTAGCCGAGAGGAACACGAGGTTCATCTTCATCAGGTTCTCGACGTGTTGAGACGAGAGCAACTTTATGGAAAGTTTTCCAAATGTGAGTTCTGGATGTCCGAAGTGACTTTTCTCGGACATGTAATTTCATCAGACGGAGTTCGTGTCGACCCTCAGAAGACGGAGGCTATCCGAGATTGGTTACCTCCGAAGAATGTTAAGGAAATCCGAAGTTTTCTCGGATTAGCGGGCTATTATCGGCGATTTGTGGAAGGATTTTCTAAAATCGCTCAACCCTTGACGAACCTTTTGTGAAAGGATAAGAAATACACGTGGTCCGACGCGTGTCAACGGAGTTTTGAGGGACTCAAGAGCCGGTTAATGTCAGCACCTGTACTTTCCTTGCCGCAGGGGACGGAGGGATTTGTGGTTTATAGTGATGCGTCCGGACAGGGTCTCGGATGTGTGCTCATGCAGAATGGAAAAGTTATTGCCTATGCTTCACGACAATTGAGACCTTACGAGGTTAACTATCCGACACACGACCTGGAGCTAGCAGCCGTGGTGTTCGCTTTGAAGATTTGGCGTCATTATCTTTATGGCGTTACCTGTCAGATATTCACCGATCATAAGAGTTTAAAGTATATATTTACTCAGAATGAGTTAAATATGCGGCAGAGACGGTGGTTGGAATTAATCAAAGATTATGATATCGAGATCCTTTACCACCCGGGGAAGGCGAACGTTGTCGCCGACGCCTTGAGTCGTAAGTCCGTTCAGGAGCAGATGCTTGCTCGTTTAACAATTCAGAAGGAGCTCCAACAGGAATTCCTTAGACCCGAGATCGAGGTTTGGCTTCAGCGAATTCAGGGACAGCTTTGTATGTTAGATATTTCATCATCTCTTGAGGATGCAATCAGGGAGAATCAGGGTTCAGACCCAGCATTGTTGCGCATTCGTGAGGATGTGGCTCAGGGGAAAGCCCCTGGATTCGTGATCCACGAGGATGGACTTTTGAAATTTAAGAATCGGATGTGTGTACCGGCGAATGATGAGTTGAAAAACTCGATTTTGAGAGAAGCTCATGCTACCCCTTATTCTGTTCATCCGGGGTCCAGCAAGATGTACAAGGACTTGAAACAAAATTACTGGTGGAGTAATATGAAGCGAGAAATCGCAGAATTTGTTTCGAGATGCTTAACCTGTCAACAAGTCAAGATTGAACATCAGCGACCGGCAGGTATGCTGAAACCTCTTCCTATTCCCGAATGGAAGTGGGAAGACATTTCTATAGATTTCATCACGAGTTTGCCGACGAGTCGTTGTGGCATGAATACGATCTGGGTGATTGTGGACCGCTTAACTAAATCAGCTCATTTTCTTGAGATTAAGGATACTTGGGGTCCCGAGAGACTTGCCCAGTTATTCATCAAAGAGATAGTGAGACTGCACGGTACTCCTAAAAGTATCGTTTCCGATCGTGACGGACGGTTTGTGTCTCATATTTGGAAATCAGTTCATCGTGCTATGGGAACTCAGCTTAATCTCAGTACTGCCTTTCATCCTCAGTCCGACGGACAATCAGAGAGAACTATTCAGACATTAGAGGACATGTTGAGGGCATGCGTCCTCGATTGGAAGGACGATTGGGAAGCCCAACTACCACTGATCGAGTTCACGTATAATAATAGTTGGAATGCCTCCATTAAGATGGCACCTTACGAGGCCTTGTACAGTCGTCGTTGTCGATCTCCTTTGTGTTGGGATGACTTGTCAGAATCAATCGGCACCGAGCCCGATATGCTTATAACCGCCCGGGAGAAGGTAGCTTTGATCAAGAGTCGTCATTGATGACATTCGTAGTCGGCGTAAATCATATGCAGATAATCGTCGTCGACCACTAGAGTTCGAGACGGGTGACCACATTTTGGTCAAGGTATCCCCGAGTCGAGTTATTTTCCGTTTCGGAAAACGGGGGAAGTTGAGTCCGAGATTCATTGGACCGTTTGAAATTTTGGATCGAGTAGGCGAGTTAGCTTATCGATTGGCTTTGCCTCCGGCATTGAGCCGAATTCATAATGTGTTTCACGTCTCTCAGTTGCAGAAGTATGTTTCCGACCCGAGTCACATACTTCAGTTCGACGAAATCGAGATCGCGGATGATCATTCGTACGAGGAGCGTCCTGTACGAGTGTTGGAGCGGCGAATCAAACAGTTGATAAATAAGTCGATTCCTTTAGTCAAGATTCAGTAGTCTAGACACGGAGTCGAAGAGGATACTTGGGAAACCGAGGATAGTATGCGGGAGAGTTATCCCGAGTTGTTTGACCCTTAGTTTCGGGGACGAAACTCTTTTAAGGGGGGTGTATGTAATACCCGGTTGTAATTCAGTCATTATCATTCAGTAATTTCATTCGGTGATTGTCACTCAGTGGATTTTCACTCATTTATAATCATTCATCAATCATGTTCATTCACCGTGTTCACCGTTCGGAAAAACTTCGAGTTGTGTATCGTTATTGTTCATTGTTTCAACTTTCCTCATATGAGTTCGACTTTGTTAGATCACTATTAATTTTTGGTAACTCCAAAAATTCTGAATCTTTGCAATATTATATAGCATCGAGTTAGCTTTCCAATGGTTCAAACGGTGAGTCAATCGGAGTCCGGACGAGAGAGTTATGGTCGTTTTAGCTCACCCGCTCATTTTTCAGTTATTGGCGATCATCGCTGACCGAACTCGGCCGTGTCGTCCGACACGGCCCGTGCTGTACTCGTCCGAAATGCCGAAGTCTCGCCACGTGACTCGACCGTGTCGCCGGCACGGCCGAGTCGAACTCTTCCGGATAAGCGTAACCGATCGCCCAGACGCCCGACCGTGTTCCAGACACGGCCGAGTCATGCCGAAGTCCGTCGGACAGTCACTATCGGAAGGCCCTTCGCGCCGCAACCGTGTCAAGCAGACACGGTCGAGTCCTCGCCGGACGATGCGGCCGCGACCGTGCCGATCGGCACGGCCGTGTCCGACAGGCCAACCCCTATAAATTCGTTTTTTGAGCATTTCAGCCCATTCCTTCCATTTCTTCCACCTTCATACGAGAGAGAGAGGCTTGAGGGAGAAAATTCTCTTCACCTATCACTTGAGTATGGTTTTTAATCATTTTCATTCGGTTTTGAAGCTTGGATACTCGATTAAACTCGTGTTCTTCGGATCGAAGTGGTTGGATCTTCTAGAGGTAATTTCTTCAACACCTTGGACTTCGATTTTGTGTTGAGATATGATGTTTTGGACGTTATAATCATGTTATATGAAGGGATATGTATATGATTATGAGTTTGTATAAGGATTCATTGGATTATTGAGGAATTATTCAAGAACACCTTGAATATCGGGTTGAAATTGGGGGTTTTCGATTAATTGTCGTTATAATCACGTTTTCGGATATTTATTTTGGATTATTGATCTTATGGAAGATGTTTGTTGGTTTGAAAAACTTCTTGGGGGATTTGATGGTGGCTTATTAAGATTTGACTGTAAACAATCGGAGTTTGGCCACAACGTATTTCATATAATGCCCCAATGAATTTAGTTTAATCGTATCGACGTTTTGAGTTCGTTACATTCGTGTTTGATTCGTGTATTGAACGGGTTGTTGGATATTGTATAATTCAAGGTTGTTCGAGCGATCGATATCTCAATTAGGACGTCGTTCGTGGAAGGATAATTGTCACCGGTGTTGAGTAAGTTAATTCTTACTCGGTTAAAAGGATATTCATCCCTTTTGTTGTTGCTCATTCATAATCATAACTCATTCATCATTATATTAACCGTCAATTAATCACTTCAGTCATAAGGAACGACGGTTCCAATCATTTCATTGAGCTGTCATTTATTTCACTACCATTCCACCTCGGTGAGTCATTATTCATTTTCGATGTTACTTTTGTTATATCGTGGCATTCATTCCGGCGTCATACCATTGGTATGTGTTGGATTTTCATGTCGGGCACGTTTAAGTCGTGTGTTGGTTGTTGGCCTCACATTGGACTGTGCACACGAGTCATATTATCTCGTGAGACTGATTAGGTACAAGACCACACGTGTATTCGATCGTTGGTGGCTTGTGCACGAACACATTTCCATCCCGGGCGTAGTGTGGCGCCACCCTTTGAGCCGTACTGTTAGTTGATTCATATAGCATGTTTGATTGCGTATGTTTCGACAAGATATTTCATAACTTCAGATATAATCATGATTGTGTATTTTCAACCCTTGAGGATTGTTGTTCTTTGTAATTGACCCCGTTTGGGGATTTTGTTTTTCAGGTCTTGGCAAGGCAAAAGTACGGGGAGAACACGCTGACGTCGAGGAGTCCCAGTGATACTAGTAGGGGGCCCCGATCTTTCAGTTATTCATGTTATTGTCCTTTATTTTCCGCTGCAGACTTTCATTTGAATACTCCGTTTCATTCAGTGTTGTGTATTTTATCTTCATATAAAATACACTAGTATTCGGTATTGTCCTGGTGTGTTGTAACTAAACTCCTCATCGGAGTAATTATTGTTGTAATGTAGTTCGGAACTACATTTATCTTGTGTAATTCATTCATTTTCATTTGACTGGTGGGTCCCAGTTGGGGATCTACGGCACTGTAATATCCGCCTAGTTTGGGGTGTTACAGAAACAACTCGACAATTCCTTTAAGGCTAAAATGACTCAGTAGACCGATTTGGCCTTTCAATAAAAACATACAACTCGATTACAACTCATGCCCACGCAGGGGTCAAAACACAACCACACCCGTACAACGGGAAAAATATAGCAGTGGAAAATAAAGTGCAACTGAACCAATACACGATGTACGGTTCCTCATGTGATTAGTATCGATCATATTTCATCATCCTTCGTGCCGACCCTGTGTTTTGCTCCAAAACCTGAATGCAAAAATAGACATCCACCCCCGAATACTCGGGGGTTAGCAAAACTCCACTGTTTTGCTAGTGCAAGAACAAAGTGCAAATACGAGTCATACAATTCGCATTCCACGAATAACAATAACCAGGAATCCTCAAAGATCCAAACGAAATGAAAAGTACTTCCCGAGGTAAGAGTTTGAGAAAAACATTTCAAAATCGAAAGATCACAAATCAATGGAAATAATTTGTAAAACGGTTTAGAATGCCATCGAGAGTTTTAATAGAAAACAATTTAGGACTTATCAAATCCTACTTTTCAAAACCCAAAAGACGAAAGGGGTCACCGCCCCAAAGGTTTACTTTCCGAAAAATGACCTTTACCAAACCGTTGGGATTTTAGCCCCAATCCGTAAAATGACTTTTACAAAACCATTGGGATTTTAGCCCCAAATCTCATCAACTCACAGTACGCAAGAACGACCACAAGGTTCATCTTCCAACGTCAAAATCCACAATTAAAGGATTTAACACAAACAACAAAATACTCTAGAGCCATCCTAGCCAAGTAGGCCAAACGAACAACTTACCTCTTACACACTTAGTCAATGCATGCAATGATGAAAACCGTTCAAAAGCACTCATTTCCGGAAATGCCATAATCAAATCACATTTGAAATATGCACCACAATTAACCGTCGATCCACGTCTCTGTGGACCCCTACCGAGACCCCGTCGGATCTAACCCGTAGTGGTTAAAAGCAAGCTCGTCGATCCACGTCTCTGTGGACCCCTACCGAGACCCCGTCGGATCTAACCCGTAGTGAGCATACACACACACGTTACTCATGCAATACTAATATGCTAAGAATGTAAGTTCATCAAGAATAATTACTAGAGATGGCCACTAATCCGACACCATTATCAAACTCTTCAAAAACATAATAACAAGATTAAACACGGAATACATGATTCCACAACTTTAAACAACAGGGGGTATCATCAAAGCCCTCAACGTTCAAAATAATCAAACCATAATCAATTCCCAAAACAAACCGTTCACAAAACACACACGCATTTTGAAAGAGAGCCTTTAACGAGGCCAAAATAATCTTTTGAAAATTCATTTGCAAATAACCAAACAAACACACTAAGACGACCATCGATCATCATATTCACAAAATGAGAAGCGTATGAACAAGGTACTTGCCTCGAATAAGAATAACGCGGAGAATTGATCGAAGTAGGTTGACACGAACCGACTACGAACCCGCCGACTCCACCGAACGACAATCCGCAACAATGAACTACGAACGAAGACAATAACAACGAAAATGAATTCCAAAGTACGACCCAAAGCCGCTGAATTCAAAGAACAAATGATGAAGGTTCAAGGATTTCCCCCAAAACGGCCAAGAACACGATTCGTCCCGACAAAACACGAAAACTGAATTCCAAGTTGAAATATGGATATACAATCCATAGAATGTGTTCAACAACATCATTTAACCACAATCGATTCATCAAAAATGGATGAAAAACGAGATCGAGAACAAATCCCCCAAAAAGTCAATTTGAAGGAAATCAAGAAATATACTTCGATTCGACGAAGAAGAATGGATTAAATGATGTTAAACACAAGAATACTACCAAGATTAATCATACCCATCATGAATTAATCAATAATACGGAACGAATCGGACAAAAACGCAAAAACCCCAAAATTCAAGAAACTAGGGTTCTAAGAAAGATTACCTTGATTCGCTGAATCAAAGGACGATAAAGGATGATTGATTGATGATATAACCTCAATAACTTTGAGGATTTGTTGTTAAACAACATGGCTCCATGATGAGCATACCCTCAGCCGCGGAAGAGAAGGAGAAGAAGGAGAAAAATGGCAAAAAAGCATCGCAGGACCTTAAATAGCCGCACAGTGTGCATGGCCCGGGAGTGTGCATGAGACAGGCCAAAATCGCGCCATGATCGGCGGTGCCGCGGCCCGGTCGACATGTGCCGCGGCACAAGGTACAGACGGTTTGGCCGAAAAATGCAACAGAGTGTGCCGCGGCCCTGCCGGCATGTGCCGCGGCCCACGGTACGGCCTGCTCGGCCAGAAGTAACTACCGAGCACTACCGGCCATAACTCGGCCCGTGCTAGCCTGGGCCCAGATTGCCCGGCCATGACTCGTCTGGGGCCAACTCCGACGGCCCGAACGACCCCGAAACCCGAACCTGAATATGAATCGAAGAAACGGTTACGAAATACTCGCAAAGACGAATTCGAGCACTAAGAGAACACACGATTCCGACCATCCGAAGGCTCGAAATTCGACAACGGAAAGTAATTACACTAAACTTTGGGAAATTACGAAAATGGCCCAATGTAACACCCCCAATCCACTCAGGGATATTACACGCCGTAGACCCTCTCCTCGAGGATCTACCAGGCTGGTAACAACATTTAACATCTCGACAATGCCTTCAAGGCAAAATGACTCAGTAGACCGATTTGGTCTTTCAATAAATACATACAACTCGAATACAACTCATGCCCACGCAGGGGTCAAAATACAACCACACCCGTACAACGGGAAAATATAGCAGCGGAAAATAAAGTACAACTATACCAATACGACATCAACGGGTCCTCGTGTGATTAGTATCATTCATCTTTCATCATCCTTCATGCCGACCCTGTGCTCTGCTCCAAAACCTGAATGCAATACAGACATCCACCCCCCGAATACTCGGGGGTTAGCAAAACTCCACTGTTTTGCTAGTGCAAGTATAAAATACGAAAACGAGCCATACATATCATACTCCACGGAAACAGAATAATCGCGAATATACTTCCCGAGAAAATTCACTTGATCAAACCATTCAAAACGTGAAAGGTAGGAAATAACCCAATGTCCATATTACAAAACATTTGACGATCTCGGGAGTTTAGAAAACATTTGGGATATAAGAATTCTAAAACATTTCGAAAACATTTAGGGACACATCCCAAAAGTCATTTTCCAAAATTCAAGTTCCTAACAATACTCGTGGTCCACAACCCATTTCACAAAACACGGGTCCGTGACCCAAATCACAAATCACATGTTCCTAAGGATTATTCGTGTCCCGTGCTAACAAGCCACGAACCTCAGATGCTCCCGAAGAACAAACCCGAGTGAATAACCCAATAGGAAAAACATATCAAATCACATGTCTCCACGACACGAATATCACAACCAAACCACAACCATAAGTTATCCCGGCATCGCGCTAACAAGCCACGAACCTCGGAGTCCCCGCAAGACATACCCGATGATAACCCCACAAGTTATCCGGCATCGGGCTAGCAAGCCCCGAACCTCGGAGTCCCAAGACATTACCGTATTGGATAACCTTACGGTTTCGCCCGACCCATACTAGCAAGTATGGATCCCGGAGATTCAACAATCCTACCCGGAGGCACATCACATACATCAAGCACACAACAATAATCACTTATCAATCCAAACAACATTAAGCATCACAAACTCCTTTCAAGGAGTAACAACTAATATCACACACATTACGTTCTTACCGAACAAGTACATAATAACAATACGTAATCCCCGACAAAGGATTACGGTCTATCAAACTCACTCGAAATGATCATATTATCTTTCAACATACAAAACCAACACACATATTCCGAGAATACATATTCACGAAGTATACGAATTATCGTTGAAAGACAACATTTATCGAGAACATACCGATCCCTTTTTACGTTCATTAAACATTTGGATTTCGTATAAAAAAATCATTTATCAACAATTATGCCTATTAAACATGAAACGTATGGGCAAGATACTTGCCTCGATACCACGAGCACGGAACCACGAACGGATACGGCTCAACCGGGAAGCTTCGGAACGCCCGATGCTAACGAAAAGGAAGACGACAACGAACGGAAGGGTTCAACACGGTTTCTTCACAAGAAACTCGACCCTAACAACAATATAATCAATAAATCATCGATCATACGATGAAGAATAATCGTAGAACGCCCGAAAAAACCTCTATAATATTTTACCGGACACCTTCAAGGCGTCGGTCAAGAACTCGACCCAAATAACGAATCGATACGATCCAACCATGGAGTAACAAGGGAAATGATATAATACATCTAAATAATCATCAATCCATCAAAATCCTAAGTTAAATCGGATTAATCGGACGAAAACAACAAAAACCCCCAAATTCCCAAAACTAGATTTCTAGGAAATCGGCTGGTCAGTAGATCGGAGGATGTTATAGGACGGATGATTGACGATATAACCTCAAGAACTCCATGGATATGTTGTTAAACAACATGGCTTCAAGCTTAGAACACGCCCAGTGCGGGCGAGAAGAAGAAGGTGAAAAATGGCAAGAAAAAGCGTCTGCGGGGCCTTTTATAGGGGTTGGTGCTGCCGGACACGGCCGTGCCGATCGGCACGGTCGTGTTACCGGTGGCGACAGGACTCGACCGTGTCACCTTGACATGGTCGCGGCGCGGAGGGCCTTCCGACGGTGACCCGTCCGACGGCGACTTCGGCATGACTCGACCGTGTCACGGAACACGGTCGGGCGTGTCAGCGATCGGTTCGCTTATCGGGAAGAGATCGGCACGGGCCGTGTCGGGACGACACGGTCGGGTCTGAGACGAAACTTTCGGCATTTCCGGGAAAGTGCAGCACGGGCCGTGTCGGACGACACGGCCGAGTTCGGCCGGCAGTGATCGGCCAATAACGAGCGGGTGAGCTAAAACGACCATAACTCTCTCGTCCGGACTCCGATTGACTCACCGTTTGAACCATTGGAAAGCTAACTCGATGCTCTTTAATGTTGCAAAGATTTAGAATTTTTAGAGTTACCAAAAATTAATGGTGATCTAACAAAGTCGAACTCCCACGTGAAAAAGTCGATTAAGGACACGGAACTCAACAAAACGACACCGAAACGAACTCGGATGACAAAAAGTGCACAATTAATCATTCTCGGAATGACGAAATGGTCATGATAGAATTGTCCAAACGAACTTCCTCCAAAAAAAGAAAATTACCGAAATTTGAAATTGCGGATATTACACCCAAAACGCCCGAAAATCACGATACGTGATCGAATAACCAAACCGAAGTTCATAACACGTCTAACAAAGTTAAACGGACTTACGGAAAACTCGAAATAGCAGTTTCGAACGAGATTCGCAAGAATCGAACTCAAGTGCGGAAAAGTCGCTAAAAAACACGGAACTCAACAAAACGACACCGGAACGAACTCAGATGTCAAAAAGTGTAGAATTAATCATTCTCAGAATGACGAAAAGGTCATGAGCGAGTCGTCAAAACGGACTTCCGCTGGAAAAGAAAAAAGAAATTACCGGAAATCGAAATTACGGGTATTACATTCTACCCTCCTTAAAAGAAGTTTCGTCCCGAAACTTAAAACAAGTAGGGAGAAGAAATATACTGCTAGGAAAACTCAACGAGATACACAAGAAGCGCATAACTTACGCCCATCGGCGAAATGTTACAAGCAACGCAAAGGAATATACGGCGTGAAAACACGCTCCACGACGACCAACACAACGTCGCTGTTAGAGACACAATAAAACCAACAAGTGACAAGCATCATCAAACAGATAATCAACACGCGAGCCAATCGCTGAACAAATATGGAATTCCACCGCCCAAGGGTTGGAAGATCGAAAACGAGACTAATTTCCCGAACATAAGGAAATTAGGAAGGAGTCTTGAACGATCAACAATCACGAAACGAGAACAAACAAACGACCGAGACAACAAAAATCGAACAATCATGTCCGAAACACGAAGGATAATAAAATTCAAACAACAACTCCGAGGATGATCTAGTGAGAACTACAAGACATGTATTCCCATAAGATCCACAGGAAAGGGAATAGCGATTGAAAGTCACAACGACAAACGAGTTGTTCCGAAACAATACCACACTCGTTCGATCAACAAAAACAAGGGGCAGGACAAGCTCAGAAATGTCAACGAACATAATGAGTCGACAGAGTCGAAAATACAGAAGTTCAAAATCCGATCCACTTCGAATAAAAGAACTAGTAGAACCAGATGATGTCACTCCCGAACAAGGTTCACAAGAATCGAACCGAACCCGAAAAAGTTACAGTGATAACCAGATCGACCCACAACAAGGTCGCAGCTCGTTCGGACGATGAAACCGAAATACAGAACAAGTTCATAAAGTATCAGCGAACATGAGCGAATCGATAGACTGGAGAAAGAAAAAATACAGAAGTCAAAATAGTACGGGCATTACCTCCGACCTCGTCCACGAAATTCACAAAAACGGGAGCAAGGTAACAAGACATTAAACAACCGACACATAACGGAACCATCACCGATGCACACGGTCATACCAAACCAAGCTCTAACAGCTCGCACATGCGCGAAAACGCAGAAATCACTACGAGGCGACAATATTCAACACCAACATCCCACCTTTCACAGAGGGCTAACACAACAAATGTGTGGAAAACGACTCAACGCTCACACCGCCAATTCGATCATACTCGGGAGCAAACATCATAATGAGAACGCGAACATCATACATACATACCCAGCCCTTAAACGGGAATGGATAGGTTTAAAAACGAAAACCTCATTTTGAAAATAATTTTAGAAGAACACCGGTTGATCTTGAGTATCACCCTTCAAAAAGTACAAACGTGAAACATCGTTATCGAGACTTTGGAGAACCATTCGCATTTGATAAAATGAGGACACTTTCTCTTAGTGATAGACTTTCAGAATATTCGACCCTCAGGTCTAAGTAAAAGTGTTTCTAAAATATTGAAAATATCTCAAAACATTTTGTTCCTCAATTGGAATAATTTTGAAATATATTGCGGCACTAGAAGACACTTTGAAAGTACTGCGAGAAAATAATTCATTTTAAAAGTACGCCTCAAAATTTATTTTCTAAGATACTCAAGTTTTCAAAAATCCAATAAGCCAGAATGCCCAAAACTCACACATATCGACGTTCACTAAAACAACTCCTAGTACACGCATCAAAACGTTTAAAATCAAGACAATACATGTCTTTTAAAGGAAATAAACGATAAAATACCACATTCAGAACAAAACCACTGACCCCATTCGAGGCCTCTAAGGACCCTCCCGTACTGGCTAGTGAACAAGTCGAACGCGTATAAGCACAAAGCTTCCACAAGAGAACTTGTAAAATGTGCAAATCGATTCGAAAATCATCAGCAAAGGACAAAAACAACAATAAAAATACACCACAAGCGACGACACTCCTCGTATAAATCAAATACGAGAGTCGACTAAATACATATCGTGAAATCAAAATCCACATAAGGATTCCACCACTTAACAAATAATCATAAAAATAGCTCGTGTCACACGAGGCACAACACAAAGAAGGGAGACTTACTTCCACAGGTCGCACGAAGATGATGATCGCCCCACGATACTAATCACGACCAACAAACTCAAACGACGCATCGCGACATGACTCAGTCAGATAAAATCCGACGAAACAAGACTCAAACAACACGACTTGACCCGACAACCTAGGTTTCCATAATCTAAGCTCTGATACCATTTATGTGACACCCCCAATCCGCTCAGGGATATTACACGCCGTAGAACCTTTCCTCAAGGATCTACCAGGCTAGTAACAACATGAAACAACTCGACAATGCCTTTAAGGCTAAAATGACTCAGTAGACCGATTTGGCCTTTCAATAAAAACATACAACTCAATTACAACTCATGCCCACGCAGGGGTCAAAACACAACCACACCCGTACAACGGGAAAAATATAGTAGCGGAAAATAAAGTGCAACTGAACCAATACACGATGTACGGTTCCTCATGTGATTAGTATCGATCATATTTCATCATCCTTCGTGCCGACCCTGTGTTTTGCTCCAAAACCTGAATGCAAAAATAGACATCCACCCCCGAATACTCGGGGGTTAGCAAAACTCCACTGTTTTGCTAGTGCAAGAACAAAGTGCAAATACGAGTCATACAATTCGCATTCCACAAATAACAATAACCAGGAATCCTCAAAGATCCAAACGAAACGAAAAGTACTTCCCGAGGCAAGAGTTTGAGAAAACATTTCAAAATCGAAAGATCACAAATCAATGGAAATAATTTGTAAAACGGTTTAGAATGCCATCGAGAGTTTTAATAGAAAACAATTTAGGATTTATCAAATCCTACTTTTCAAAACCCAAAAGACGAAAGAGGTCACCGCCCCAAAGGTTTACTTTCCGAAAAATGACCTTTACCAAACCGTTGGGATTTTAGCCCCAATCCGTAAAATGACTTTTACAAAACCATTGGGATTTTAGCTCCAAATATCATCAACTCACAGTACGCAAGAACGACCACAAGGTTCATCTTCCAACGTCAAAATCCACAATTAAAGGATTTAACACAAACAACAAAATACTCTAGAGCCATCCTAGCCAAGTAGGCCAAACGAACAACTTACCTCTTACACACTTAGTCAATGCATACAATCATGAAAACCGTTCAAAAGCACTCATTTCCGAAAATGCCATAATCAAATCACATTTGAAATATGCACCACAATTAACCGTCGATCCACGTCTCTGTGGACCCCTACCGAGACCCCGTCGGATCTAACCCGTAGTGGTTAAAAGCAAGCTCGTCGATCCACGTCTCTATGTACCCCTACCGAGACCCCGTCGGATCTAACCCGTAGTGAGCATACACACACACGTTACTCATGCAATACTAATATGCTAAGAATGTAAGTTCATCAAGAATAATTACTAGAGATGGCCACTAATCCGACACCATTATCAAACTCTTCAAAAACATAATAACAAGATTAAACACGGAATACACGATTCCACAACTTTAAACAACAGGGGGTATCATCAAAGCCCTCAACGTTCAAAATAATCAAACCATAATCAATTCCCAAAACACACCGTTCACAAAACACACACGCATTTTGAAAGAGAGCCTTTAACGAGGCCAAAATAATCTTTTGAAAATTCATTTGCAAATAACCAAACAAACACACCAAGACGACCACCGATCATCATATTCACAAAACGAGAAGCGTATGAACAAGGTACTTGCCTCGAATAAGAATAACGCGGAGAATCGACCGAAGTAGGTTGACACGAACCGACTATGAACCTGCCGACTCCACCGAACGACAATCCGTAACAATGAATTACGAACGAAGACAATAACAACGAAAATGAATTCCAAAGTACGACCCAAAGCCGCTGAATTCAAAGAACAAATGACGAAGGTTCAAGGATTTCCCCCAAAACGGCCAAGAACACGATTCGTCCCGACAAAACACGAAAGTTGAATTCCAAGTTGAAATATGGATATACAATCCATAGAATGTGTTTAACAATATCATTTAACCACAATCGATTCATCAAAAATGGATGAAAAACGAGATCGAGAACAAATCCCCCAAAAAGTCAATTTGAAGGAAATCAAGAAATATACTTCGATTCGACGAAGAACAATGGATTAAATGATGTTAAACACAAGAATACTACCAAGATTAATCATACCCATCATGAATTAATCAATAATACGGAACGAATCGGACAAAAACGCAAAAACCCCAAAATTCAAGAAACTAGGGTTCTAAGAAAGATTACCTTGATTCGCTGGATCAAAGGACGATAAAGGATGATTGATTGATGATATAACCTCAATAACTTCGAGGATTTGTTGGTAAACAATATGGCTCCATGATGAGCATACCCTCAGCCGCGGAAGAGAAGGAGAAGAAGGAGAAAAATGGCAAAAAAAAAACGATCATAGGACCTTAAATAGCCGCACAGGTGTGCTGCCCGGCCGGGAGTGTGCCGCGCACAGGCCAAAATCGCGCCCGGTGATCGGCAAGCAGCCGCGGCCGACATGTGCCGCGGCACAAGGTACATACGGTTTGGCCGAAAAATGCAACAGAGTGTGCCGCGGCCCGGCCGGCAAGTGCCGCGGCCCACTGCACGGCTGCTCGGCCAAGTAATCGCGAGCACTACTGCCATAACTCGGCAAGGCTTTCGGGCCTGGATTGCCCGTCCATGACTCAGCTGGGGTCAACTCCGACGGCCCGAACGATCCCGAAACCCGAACCTGAATACGAATCGAAGATACGGTTACGAAATACTCGCAAAGACGAATTCGTGCACTAAGAGAACACACGATTCCGACCATCCGAAGGCTCGAAATTCGACAACGGAAAGTAATTACCCTAAACTTTGGGAAATTACGAAAATGGCCCAAAACGCCCAAAAATCACGATACGTGATCGAATAACCAAACCGAAGTTCATAACACGTCTAACAAAGTTAAACGGACTTACGAAACTCAAACAAATAGCCAACGAGATTCGCAAGAATCGAACTCAAGTGCGGAAAAGTCGCTAAAAAGCACGGAACTCAACAAAACGACACCGGAACGAACTCGGATGTCAAAAAGTGTAGAATTAATCATTCTCAGAATAACGATTCGGTCATGAGCGAGTCGTCAAAACGGACTTCCGCCGAAAAAAAAAGAAATTACCGGAAATCGAAATTACGGGTATTACAGGACAATCACTCCGGACACCCGTCTCCGACGTCCTCCACTGCCGACAGGAGCTTCCTATCGCAGTTCTTTGTCCAGTGATTTTTTTTTCTTAAAAAAATTTTGGCCCTTGAGCTGGGCCGACCATAGAGAGGTTCTAGCATCAATTTTGGTAGATGAGTTGCGGAAGATTTGGATCTAAAATTGATGATTAGTAATAATTTGATTTCTGATATAGAGGATCATCTATACTATACAACTGTAGAGCATACTCTTGACCTATTACTCAAATGGTTAGAGTCGTGCTGATAACGTGTTATAAAACCGAAATATTATAGAGAGAATTTAGGGAGAGAATAGAGAGAATGATTCTCATGTATGTTTTTATTAATAACTGAATTCATATTTATAGGAAAACTTCACATAACAGAATCGTAATTACATAATTATATTAATGGCATAATAGTCATTTATATATTATAATACATTATCTTATTACGCACTACGATAAGTGCGCATTTCAACTATTCTTAACCAATTCCTTGATTTCAATTTCACTATTGTTTTGCATATTTGAATGTTAATTAGCCTATAAATACAAAACGTTTAATACATATTTACGTAACCAAAAGTATACTACTATTATATAAATGAATATAGTATAGTTTATATTATATTTATTTAAAATTCTAAGTGACTATTTATTAATATCAAATCAAATATCATAATTTATATTTATTTTGAATACTAATCAACTAAGAATATATATATATATATATATATTCATTCGAATTTTAATCATAAAATTTAAAAAATGAAACTCAAAATTTGCATACGAATACTAATTCGAACCAAAATATTTGATTTGCTTATATGCATTTAATTTAACCATGATATATTGCTTTGGGCGGAAATAACACTAAAATTCATCCCATAAAATTTATTTTTAGTTAACATGTACTCCTATTTTAAAAATATGTCAAAAAGACTATTTCGAAAAATATCTTAAATTTATACCACATTCCTATTCATTTTTTTTAGTAATGACCCCACCACCTCTCAATATTTTATACCTCACAGCAATTCAATTTGGTGGGTAGAAGTGGCCATGGGCCGGGCCGGTCCGGGCTGAAGCGGGCTGGGCTGGGACTTGTGAATCCAGGACCAGCCCATGTATTTGGCGGGCTGAGCCTGGGCTGGGCGGCCGTGGCCCACTGCCCGCCCGCCCCTGGGCTGTCGTGGGCCGGTCTGGGCCGGGCCGGTCCCGGTCCGAAAATTTGAAAAAAAATCATATGTTAACATTAAATTAAAAATTATTTTGTAAAAATTTGTTTTGAATTTTTAAAATAAATTAATTAATATTAATTAAAAATTCAATTTAAAAAAACTTGAATTAAAAAAATTGTAAAACTTAGTAATCTATTTCAAGTTTAAGAAATATCATTTTGACTTTTTATATATATTAACATTAAATTAAATGGGGAGAAAAAGAAAAAAAAATTGGACTTAATTTATAAAAATTAGATTATTTTATGAAATTTGAATGGTGTATTTGGGGTGGGCTTGTCTGTGCTTCGGGTGGACTGAGGGGGGCTGGAGGTGGCCTGTGGGTGGGCTATGAATACCTTTACATAAAAATAAATACCTTTAAATAAGGTAACATTTAATCATAAATACGAGGTAAAAATTTGCGGCGGAAGAATAATTCATAATTTTGGGATCGGGACCGCTCGGGTGGCCGGGGGGGCTGGGCTCGGTTCTGGGCCGGGCTGGCCCGGCCGGCCCCCGGGCCAAGGAAATCCGGGCTGGGCCGGGCCGGCCCACTGGCCACCTCTAATGGTGGGCCCCTTTCTCCACTCAACAAATATCCGTAGTACATTTATTAAAACCCGTGTCACATTATTTGTGATATATTTTTAGGAGTGGAGTAGGAACCTAGCCATATGGACCCCTTAGAATACAAATTTTGTCATGCAACTTTATATTGTCAAATTCTAGCCAATTTCATAAACTGTGGATAATTTTACCCTTCAACGCACCTACTTTTAGCTCATCCTTTTCTTTTCATTTATTATTTTTCCCTCTCCGCTCTTTTCACCTTTCTCCTCTCCCTTTTCTATCTCATCCTTTTTCTCTCTCCCCTCTCTTTTCATTTTTTCATTTCACCCTTCACTTTCTCCTCTCCTCTCATCTTTCTCTCCCTATTTCTTTCTCTTTCTCTATCTAAAAATATTCAAAATCTCGTCGGAAACCATCGCCACCGCTACTACCCCACAAACCACCATGGAGCTCGTAATATTCTCGACAGAACTCAAGGTTCCGGATCTTCCCTACTCTCTCTTTCGATTTTATTTCTCTTTCTCCATCTTTCTCTCTCTAGAAAAATCCTAGATCTAGCTTGAAATAATGTTATTTTCGTATTTATTTTTGATGATTTACAAGTTTTCATATGATTCCTGGTGATTCGTGGTATATTTGGGGTGATTTCCGACCGACTTATATGTATTGGTGTTTTAGATCTAGTTTTTCGCTTGTTTGCATACGTGGTTACGAATTTACAGTTGTTACGATTTATTGATTTCGTACTGGGTTACCATGTTACAATATTGTCATTTCGTATCACTATGCCTTGATTTACTGTTAAGATTTTATCACTTCGTATCAGTATGAAGTTACGAAATTTGAATTTCATAACACATTTGTGCCGATTTGAAATTTTCATATTGGAGATTTGGTATACATGTTACGAATTCGTAACTGTTACGATTGGTGATTGATACGATTTGTGGTTGAACTGATAGGTGAATTCATGCAAATCTTGTTATTATCGCCTGTTTTTCTCAGATCTGTTACACATGTTACGAAAAAATTCAATTTCGTATTGAATATTCTGATACGATTTTACATTTTCGTATTGAAGTAATGGTATGAAAAACAAGAATAAATGATACGAAATGTGTTCATAATAAGGTTATAACTCTGTTACGAATTTAGAATTTCGTATTGGATATATGCTTGTTACGAAATTCGTATTTGGTATCATAATTTTTATGCTTATTGAGTTTTTTGGATTTAGTAACACTGTTAATTATGTTGTTATGAAATTCGTATTTCGTAACAAATATTACCAATTTCGTAACAGATCTTACGAATTTTGAAATTCGTAACTAATTCTGTTGTGTGAGATCTGGTTACGAAGTTACGAAATTTAAATTTCGTAACACATTTGGGGTAATGACACGAAAAGCAAGAATAAGTAATACGAAATGTGATTTTCATAATAAGGTTATAACTTTGTTACGAATTTAAAATTTCGTATTGGATATTTTGTATCCTGTTAAGAATTTCGTAATTCATATGGTCATTTTTAAGCTTATTGGGTTTTTTTTGTGAGATTTAGTAACACTATTAATTATACCGTTACGAATTTCGTATTTCATAACAAATATTTATCAATTTCCTAACATATGTTACGAATTTCAAAATTCATAACTAATTATGCCGTGTGAGATGTTGTTACGAAGTTACGAAATTTAAATTTCGTAACACATTTGTGCGATGTACATATTTTTGTCCTGTTTTTTAACCCGGTTAAGAAGTATAATTTCGTAACACTTATTGTTGATACGAATTTCGTAACATTGTACTCCTTTGCTTTTGTTGTGAATTCTTGTTACGCCGTAACTAATTCTGATCAGTTACGAAATTGTAAAATCGTAACAGGTTTTGTTTTGTAACTGTGTTACGAATTATAATTTTGTAACATAATTTGCTATTTCGTAACATTATTTACATGTTCCGAATTATTGATTTGATTTTATTGTTTGTTTATTGTAGAACAAATAAACTTTTAGTCGAAAGAATCGCATCAAGACCACCGGATTATGCTAACTGGTGGGAGAACACAGAAAGGATATCCGCTGAAATCAACACTTGGAGCCTTCATGAAACTCCCCGATATCGTCTTAAGATCCGAAAAAGCGCTCCATTACATCATGACTTGTTTCTCTATTACGAATTATAATTTTTTTATTTCGTATCAACATGACTTGTTTCTCTATTACGAATTTACGATTTCGTATCAGTTTGTCATTATTCTATGTTACGAATTTTAAAGTTCATATAAATATGCCTTGTTTCTCTGATTTAATTTATGATTTCATATCACTTTGTCATAATTCCATGTTACGATTTTATGAATTCGTATCAGTTTGTCATAATTCCAAGTTACGAATTCAATATTTCATATCAGTGCGATGTACATATTTTTAAACTTAAAAATCTACAAAATACAAAACAATACCTCAAAATCGACTTCAAGTCGCGAAATCAGAAAAAGGAAAAGAAAAAAAAATGAAGAAGAAAAAAAAGCAAGAAAAAAAGGTGAAGAAGAAAGAGAGAGAAAAGAGAGAAAAGAGAAAAATGAAGAAATGAAGAGTGGAGAGAATGTTTCTCGAGAAAGAGAGAGAGAGAAAAAGAGAAAAGAGAAGATGGAAAAGAAATGAAGAAAAAATAATGGGAAAAAATAAAGAGAAAATAGGGGAAAAATGAAAAGTAAGGGTAAAATGGTCCAAAAATACTAAAATTGTCTAGAATTTGTCCATATAAAGTTGCTTGACAAATATTGTAGTCCACTTAGTCAAAGTGGTTATTTGGTTGTATTACCTCTATTTTTAGTGTATGGAGGGAGTATCATTGAGCTAGTTCTTCAAAAAGTGAGAAAAAAGCAAAGGTAAATGAAAATCAGACGAGCTTAACCACCAATAAGTTCTCAACTCCATCGACATATCAACTCGAACATCATATTATCTCATGTTTGTAATAAAAAAAATTAATTTTTACACACGAGGATTACTTGTTTCATTTCCCTTTCCTACAAAATAGAGTAACAATTTATTCACCAAAAAGGTCAAAATATGCTACCTTCTGGTAACTGGTGAGCATTCTACACTCTGATTCTGCAGCTGCTATCCACACTCCATAGTATCCTTTCATTTGGAGATCAAGACACCATCCTGTAGTAAACAAAGACTCAGATCAATTACATATGAAGATCGGATCAAGTTGAATAGTGTATAATCATACGTCGTTTACGGTGAAATGGTCTGAGAACTTCAGTGGTGGCAACAACCATTCTGTACAAAAAGTAGGGTGCTTCTGATGCTTGTTTTCCCCATCTGAAATAGGGAATACACAACAAGTTACTGGCATTACACGCGATGATCACGATGAGAAGTTGTAGGAATGGAGAGTTTGTTGATCCAAACCTGAAGCGCGGAGAAGCATTCTGTGTGAAACAAAGGACTGCAAGAATAAAGAATATTTTCAAGTTCTTAGTTTTCAGATTTCAGGACAAATTAAATGTAATACAGTATGAAAGATTTCGAGATTGTCTGAGTAATTTCGCCATTTCATGACGCACACTCTTGGATAAAATTGAAAGCTAAGAGAGTTGTTGTGTGATAGCTTAGATATACAGATAAAAGTAATTTAGCTAATCTGCTGCAATATAGTTTGATGGATCGAGCAATTTTGAGCTTTCATAATCATCTAATCCTTCACATACTCAATCACATATACTTGTCAATCAATTGTCACTTAAGTAACTAAAATGGTTAAAGATCATACCTGATGCGACCCCCACACGACGTGCCGTGGTAACCGCTATCGCTAGTATGATTTTAGTTCCCAAGATCGTTCCAATATTAAGCAAATGATTGTTTTACTTCAAGCCCTCTACGTGACGCGCCGTAGCATACTTCAAACACGCCACGAGGTTTCTAACGCCTCGATAAGTGAATTGAAATCATGATTTATATTTTGAAGACACACTCAACAAAATAAGAAGAAAGTTTGTTAACACAAACACTCACAATTTTGATAAATTTCAAGGTGTCCTTACAAATGAAAATGAGGGCTATTTATAGCCAAAATTCCTACAACTATTACAATATAAAAATATAAAATAAAGACTAAGAAATTATAAATTCAACATTCAAAACTCCTAAAATCTGATCAATGACTAATCAACCCATAAATTAAGGAGTCAATACATTTTTAGGGGACAAAAATCAAGGACCAAGACTTATATTTTGAAAATAAGAAATCAAAGTTAAAGGAAAAATATGTTGTTGTCGTTTTAGTGGCATAACAGATCCTAAACTTCGGATTTTGGTCTTGATGTATTCTAGATGATTGTAGTACCACCTCTTAGCTTTTCAAATCCACCAGAATCGTCTCAATCGGACATCGGACGCGAAAGTCCGTGTGACAAAAATACGAAGGTATATCGTATCTAAAATTTCCAACGCCTGCTTTCAATTGTATCGATTTTGATGTCATGATGAACATAAAAATTTAGGACTTTCTCTTAGCTTTCCGATGGTATAAATATGAGCTTAATTGGACACTGTATGTAGGAGATATATCTGAATTACCAAAGCTGCTTCAGTTAGGCTTATTGCTTGGAATGATGACATCAACACTTTTGATCTAACATGTGACGGCTTCAATAACACAAATAAAGATGTTATTATATTTATGGTCATCGGTCCGATTGAAATGATTTTGCACGAGCATTGTTAATGAATTCTTTATCGCATTTGCTCGTGATCTTGTTATTGGTCCCACAGGAATGTATAGTTCTTTCTTCTGACTGACTGCTTCTTGATTCACATCAACACCTGCCACACTGATGGCATGAAGTCGCGATATGGAATGTTTTGAGAACCTCTTGGATCCAGCGTCTTCTCATCTGGCCTTCTTCTGGAAGGACAAAGTATGAATGCTTTAGATCAGAGCAGGAAAATGAAGAGAATGGAAGCAGTATTTGCAGGAGATTATTACACGAACTAAACAAGCCATAGCAGTTATACTTTTTTATCCAGAAGATAGCACGATCACCGGGATATGTTTAATACTTCACGAACCTTATCATTTCGATTGTTGATGGCCTATCAGCAAATGCAGCTGATTTAGTAGCTAAAACAAGCATAGGATGCACGGCGAGACGCCTCTGTATCTAAATAACTAAGAAAACAGGTAAGTCTTAGCATCTAACATAGTAAAGAAACTAGCTGAGTCTGATCACATGACTTTAGACAAGAAAGGGGAAATCAATATATATATATATATATATATATATATATAAAAGCTAAACCAAAACCACAAAAGTTTTCCCTCCAAAATGTCCACTCACATACAATATTTTATTATGTCCACTAACTTTAATATTATATTATTATTTTTTTTCCACTAACTTATTATATTTTTCTATTATTATTTTTTACAAAGATATTTGATTTCAACTACAACTATTTAAATGTCTATTCTTTTTAACAAATTCAAATTGAAAATAACTATATGCACGTTTTAGCCACATCTTATTAAATTACAAATATCTATCTCATTTTCGTTTTGTGTTGTGATGAAGAGCTACACATATTAAGGACAATTATCATTATTAAGAAAACTCAATATTAAGGACAATTATCATTTTAAAATTTTAACACTAACGCTTTCATAGTATTAATTATAAGTATAAATAAATTCAAACACGTGAAGACGTGTGTTGAATGGGTCAATTTTCAAATCGGGTAGATTCAATCGTAATATAAGTTCAATCGTATCCAAACTTTTATCTTGCAAATATGAATAACTGAAGCAAACTTTTTAAAAGTTTGCGATAAATTATTAAAGAGTTCATAATTTTTTTTTTAAGAAAGTGTTACCCGTTCATCGCACGGGAAAAATACTAGTTTTTGTCAAGGGACTGATGAAATCAAATGCGTGGATATGAAAGTCGAAAAATATTTATCAACTCAAGGGAAATCTTACTACTCAGCATGAGAGTTAGAACGATGAAACGCGAATAAGCAAAGAATCATCATGAGACCATCACCTGTTGATGTTCCGTGTTGATGAAAATGGTAAAGCACGATCCATCCAGTAAAAAGCCCCGATGCTGGTTCAAAGAATTGCTTGAGGGTGATTAAATAGTTCTATTATGAAACTGCTGAAGAACTATAAAGTAGGATTATAACAGTGTAAAAAAGTATAAGCCACTGCCACTGCCACGCCCACGCCTTATCATATCTGCTAAACTAAAGTTCAATAATATATCTAGGAACCGAAAAAGTTTGCACAGATCTACTCAGATGGTGTTAAGTGATACTAACCCTTAAACCTTTGATTAAAACAGCGAAAAATCTATGAAACCATAATCCTGTTCATTTAGCCCTCTAATTTCCTCAATTCATCATCAGTAATTACCAAAATAGTCATGCTAGTGAGTCGTAATTTGATTATTAAAGTTAAAATCATGCAGCTAACTACAGATTGCAAGGGTATATAAGGGGGATGAAAAATGTTCCCGATTAGCATGCAGCATTCGTCGGGGGTTTATGAACAAATCAAGTTCTCGTGAAAGGAACAGCACGAAAAACTTGAATGTGCTGCTAAACATAATGATACCAACCTGTCGATCAAAAGCATATAAACAGCACTACCTCACTTCTCCTTCTCCAGCTGAAGCCGATGATGCAATGTCTGCAATAACGGGCGAATCTTCAAGAAATAATGCTTAACCTTATACAAGCATCACACCATTATACTTGAAACATCAAAACGGCAGTCCAAATCATTAAATAACACCGCGCGCTCCAGACCTCCGTAGAGCACACCCTTCCACTCTTTAGGCAAAATACAATTTATCGCAAAAACAAACCCAATTATAGGTTTTGACATTAAAATTGAGCTTCGGAAAAACGAAGAGCATGCCATTACAGTGATTGGTGGGTGGAATCGAGCTGATGTTTTCACCTGGATGAAGATTAGGGTTTTGGCCGAAGTAGAGGGCCCCACGATTCGACGACGTTGACTGCGCGAACGGGGAGGCGGTGGAGCGGGGGCGGCAGTACGAGAAAGGAACGCTCTGTGAGGATTCTGACGAGTGCTTGCTCGGCTGTTTCGTCTGCCGTGATCCATGAAAATGCTGACGTCATATTCGTGGCGGTTGCATTTGGGCGGGAAGGAAGAAGAGGAAAATTGCTTAAATACATGTCATTTCTTTTTCAAAGTTTAAATATGTCATTTTTAATTGGCTAAGTTACATCCAAATCAATGTTTTTAAAATCGGATCTGAGAGTGACCCGAGTGCTTGATCGAGTCACTGGATCACCGATTCGACCGATACCCGACTTAGAAAAATCGAACGACACATTAATATATATATATATATATTCATTATAATATGTAAATTAAAATATGATATACGCTTTAAAATTTAAATTATATAATTATTTTATAAAATTATTAGTATGTAAAAGTTAAATGAACTTATAAAAATATACTATACACTAATAAAAAAGAAATGTAATCGTTCATTAATATTACTAAAACATTAAAATTATAATAAATTATTTACATATAATAATTATTATTATTTTAGAAATGAAAGAGAGAAGGCTTCTAAATTTCATTTAATAAGAATTTTCATTAATGTTAATTTTAAAAGAAAAAAATAGTTTTAAGATACTAATTTTAGAAATAATTATTTTGAAGAGATAACTAAAATATATTAACAAAAGAATTGATTACAAATCATTTGACTTGATGTAGTGCTCAAATATTTGCATTTACATTTTACATAAAAATCTGAAAATCGATTCAATTGTAAATTGTCGGGTCAGTCAGATTACCGATTTTATCCGATTTTTAGCGGTTCAAACCGATCATTTGCGGGTCAAAACTATAATACAATCAGGCCGGTCAAGTGGTCGGTTCGCCAGTTTTCCGGTCGATTAGTAAGACGTTTTTCCTCTAGCATTTCATTCGAAGGTTTGATTCGCTTACTATGTTTAAAGAATAAAATGAACACACACACACACTCATACATATATATATATATATATATATATATATATATATATATATATGGAGAGGATCATATAGGAATGAGTTTTTATATAGCAATAAAAATGAAATCTCCACCACTCATTCATAGGAGGTGGATGATCCAGATTTGACTCGATTAAGTCTAGGTCAATTCTGGTCAACCAGATCATATGAGAGGATAGATTCAAAGGACGAAGTCTAAACTTGATGTGTCTAGATGCTGTACTATTTTTCCTACGATCAAGGCATTTTTCCCACTGGGTTTTTGCTTGACGAGGTTTTAACGAGGCAACATGACATGCGCTTATAGACTAGGCACAAGGGGGAGTGTTAAAGGAATAATACTCATTGTGTGCCTAAGTCTGTTAGTTTACGGGCTTTCCTAGTTAGGGTTTGACTAAGGCCTGTTTGTATGTATTTCTCCCTATTTAAAGAGATGTCATCAATGGAATAATACAACAACTTTTGCCCTACTTTATTGTGTCAGTTATTTTCCGTTCAACATAGGGCTATTTTTAGGGGGAGCTTTTAGGGGTATTTTAGGGGGCTTTTAGAGTTTTAGGGAGGGCTTTTAGGGTTTTTAGGGGGGGTTTAGAATAAGGTTTAGGGTTTAGGATTTATGATACCGTAAACTATAAAAATAAATTAAAATAAAAAAAATGAAAAAACTATTTCTTTAATGCATAGTTATGCATCAAAAATTTGGTATTTGTGCATTTATTTGTACTATTTAATGCATCGTTGTGCGTCTGTTTGTGCATTAAAAATATGGTATTTGTGCATTTTTTTGTACTAGTTAATGCATCACGTAGGATTTGAAAAAAAATCGGAAAAAGAAATCGAAAAAATTTTTGGGAAAAAAGATTTCAAAAAAAAAATTAAAAACCGAGCTGACTCGAGTTGACTTGGATTTGACCACATCAAATCTGGAATATCCTTCTCATAAAGATGGAGGGTTGAAATTAAATTCTTATTCTTATATAAGAGCCATTCCCATCGGATCCGCACACACCATATATATATATATATATATATATAAGTAAGACAGTTTTTTTCCTAACATTTCATTGGAAGTTATATTACTAAATCTTTTTTCTACTCAATATACAGGTCAGTGAATCTAGCAATAGAGACAATCAGCCAAGAGTCTGGAGTAGTAGAAATAGAGACAATCTAGCAATATAGACAATCAGCCGATGAAAGACAATCGATGCTAAGGGAGAAACAATATAAAGAGAAGATAAGAGAGAGGGGAGAAAAATTCAGAAGTCCGTTAAAGTCCGCCCTAGACCCTTAAACCAAGAGGTCAGTGAATCTAGCAATAGAGACAATCAACCAAGAGATAGAGAATATGTATGATTCACGCAAAAATCAGAAGAGCCAATTAAAGAAAGACAATCGATGCTAAGGGAGAAACAATATAAAGAGAAGATAAGAGAGAGAAGAAAAACGGGTGGAATATAAAAATAGAATAATGCTGCACACACACATAATTACACACCCCTGCTTTGTAGGGGTTGTACCCTGCGTAGTAGGGGTTGTACCCTGCTTTATGGATAGTAGGGATTGTGTAGGGGTACAACCTCTACTACGCAGGGTACAACTCCTACAAAGCAGGGTGTGCAATTGTGTGTGCAATTATGTGTTTGTGTAGCAGCTTTGATAAAAATAAGATGAAGGGGGATAAAAATGGGAGCAGAATAAGGAAAAATAAAGCTTACCAAATAGAGCAAAAGTTTAGGCGGGAGAAATTAGAGGAAAAATGGAAAATAAAATTAAAAATCAAATAAAATGAATTAATAAATTATGGAAAAACTTTCATGTTATATAATATAGATAGATGACTGAATCTTTATATTATATATATATATATATATATATGTTTGAGGAGAAAGCAAAAGACAACAAATCAATTCATTCATAACACTGATTGAGGGGCCTTTATATAGGCATTACAATGAGAGTCCTTCCATACATAGGATTCCTAGATAAGGTAAGACATCTAATAGGATCCTACTACCTCTAGAAGGATCTAGAACCTTCCATCTATGTATCTACAATCAGTATTAGGTAAGACACATCACGAGAATAATAATCCCCGGAACACTCCCCCTGTGTCGAGCACTAATACAACAATGGTGCAGAAGATGTTGCCTTCGTAAAAACCTATTCCAAGCCAAAACAAAACCCCATGGGAAAAATAAAGGCTTGATGAGGAAAAGATTGCAACGCACCAACATAACATGTCATGTATACTCCCCTTGATGTATACATAACGACTCCCCCTGATGAGTACCTCAAATCATAGGAGTCAGATGCCAAGTTGCCCTCACAACTATACCAAGGAAAAACCCAGTGGGAAAAATACCTCTTGGTCTAAGTTGAACAGAAGTACAACGCATCATTGTCTGGATGTTCTCATAGGTCGCATCATTATGGTGGAGCGGGGGCGGCAGTACGAGAAAGGGACGCTCTGTGAGGATTCTGACGAGTGCTTGCTCGGCTGTTTCGTCTGCCGTGATCCATGAAAATGCTGACGTCATATTCGTGGTGGTTGCATTTGGGCGGGAAGGAAGAAGAGGAAAATTGCTTAAATACATGTCATTTCTTTTTCAAAGTTTAAATATGTCATTTTTAATTGGCTAAGTTACATCCAAATTAATGTTTTTAAAATCGAATCTGACAGTGACCTGATTACTTGATCGAGTCACTGGATCACCGCTTCGACCGATGGACCCGATTTAGAAAAATCGAACGACCCATTAATACACACACATATATATATATATTCATTATAATATGTAAATTAAAATATGATATACGCTTTAAAATTTACATTATATAATTATTTTATTAAATTATTAGTATGTAATAGTTAAATGAACTTATAAAAATATACTATACACTAATAAAAAAGAAATGTAATCGTTCATTAATATTACTAAAACATTAAAATTATAATAAATTAATTACATATAATAATTATTATTATTTTAGAAATGAAAGAGAGAAGGCTTCTAAATTTCATTTAATAAGAATTTTCATTAATGTTAATTTTAAAAGAAAAAAAATAGTTTTAAGATACTAATTTTAGAAATAATTATTTTGAAGAGATAACTAAAATATATTAACAAAAGAATTGATTACAAATCATTTGACTTGATGTAGTGCTCAAATATTTGCATTTACATTTTACATAAAAATCTGAAAATCGATTTAATTGTAAATTGTCGGGTTAGTCAGATCACCGATTTTATCCGATTTTTAGCGGTTCAAAACTATAATACAACCAGGCCGGTCAAGTAGTCGGTTCGCCAGTTTTCCGGTCGATTAGTAAGACGTTTTTCCTCTAGCATTTCATTCGAAGGTTTGATTCGCTTACTATGTTTAAAGAATAAAATGAACACACACACACACACACACACATATATATATATATATATATATATATGGAGAGGATCATATAGGAATGAGTTTTTATATAGCAATAAAAATGAAATCTCCACCACTCATTCATAGGAGGTGGATGGTCCAGATTTGACTCGATTAAGTCTAGGTCAATCCTGGTCAACCAGGTCAGTCCGGTCAATGCGGGTCGACCCGGTCAACTGTTGACTTTTTAATTTTTTCGAAATTTCTTTTTTGAATTTTTTTTCAAAATATATTTTTTATGAATTACTTTTCCGATTTTATTTACAAATCTTACGTGATGCATTAAATAGTACAAACAAATGCACAAATACCACATCTTTTTCCAAGCTTTTGTTTTAAGGCCAATTTCTTTAGGGCTATTTTCAGGGGGCTTTTAGAGTTTTAGGGAGGGCTTTTAGGGTTTTTGGGGGGGGGGGGGGGGTAGAATAGGTTTAGGGTTTAGGATTTATGATATCGTAAACTATAAAAATAAACTAAAATAAAAAAAACTGAAAATACTATTTCTTTAATGCATAGTTATGCATCAAAAATTTGGTATTTGTGCATTTATTTGTACTATTTAATGCATCGTCGTGCATCTGTTTGTGCATTAAAAATATGGTATTTGTGCATTTTATTGTACTAGTTAATGCATCAAGTAGGATTTGAAAAAAAATCGGAAAAAGAAATCGAAAAAAAATTTGGGAAAAAAGATTTCAAAAAAAAAATTAAAAACCGAACTGACCCGAGTTGACCTGGATTTGACCAAGTCAAATCTGGAACATCCTTCTCATAAAGATGGAGGGTTGAAATTAAATTCTTCTTCTTATATAAGGAGCCATTCTCATAGGATCCGCACAATATATATATTTATTAGTAAGACGTTTTTTTTTAACATTTCATTGGAAGTTACTCGATATTACTAGATCTTTTTTCTACTCAATATACAGGTCAGTGAATCTAGCAATAGAGACAATCAGCCAAGAGTCTGGAGTAGTAGAAATAGAGACAATCTAGCAATAGAGACAATCAGCCAAGAGCTAATCAGTCGATGAAAGACAATCGATGCTAAGGGGAAAACAATATAAAGAGAAGATAAGAGAGAGGGGAGAAAAAATCAGAAGCCCGTTAAAGTCCGCCCTAAACCCTTAAACCAAAAGGTCAGTGAATCTAGCAATTGTTCGCTATATTTTTAACCAATCCGCAAGTGTACGGAAAATATGTAGAAAGCGGCGAGCAAGGTCGTATTCCACAGAGACTAAATATTTTTATTGTGTTGAGTATTAGATTGTAGTATTCTCGACTTATCTAGACGATCGAAAGGTAAAATGGACGATTAATGAAATAACATACAATAATCACAATAAATTAAAACGATTGAAAATATCCGAATGGAAGCGAATTGCAAGAGTTTAGAAAGGTAGATTCCAAGGCTAGGTTTCCGTTGATTACTAAATTTAGTCGGGATTGGTTTCAAAAGGTTCTAAGTGCGTTTCTAAAACGACGATCACAACAATATTCTAAAGTCCCTCTCGAGATGCATTAAAACGTAGATTAAACAACTTATAACAACGTCTCCGTTTACTATAAATTATCTAACTCCAAAATGTTCATAAGATTTAGATATCATCATAGTTCATCACCGATTTCTCAATCTCGTAATTTACTACGTCAAATACTCGAAACCTATTAATGCCCTCTTCTCTCGAATTATGAGCAATTAAGTTTAACATGTAAAAACATTGATCAAGTGTCTAAACATGAATCAAACCAAGTATTTGATAAAGAAATCACACTAGATAAATATAATTATCAATCCCTCAAAATCATAGTAAATCAACGTACTCCCATGCCCGGAATCTAAAGAGTGTAGCCGGACATGGAATTGAAAGGAAGATAGATAATCATCATGTTCATGCTAATAAAAACAACAAAATGAAGAAAAGATAGGAAGAAGATAAAACTCGTGGTGTGTCTTGATCGATCCCGGTTGAAACCTTCAAATGTTCTTGAAGTGTTCTTCAAGAATTTCTTCAAAACCTCCTCTTTTTGGAATCAAAGTCTCTTGATCTTTTGTTATTTTCTCTCTCTAATCTCTCAATTTTCAGCATATCCCTCAAGTCTTCCCCAATACCTCTTTTTATAAAGCTTAAAAAACCACTTTTTCATGTTCAAATCTTCAAAAATGTCAAAAAGTGATTTTTCCACCGAAAAGTGACACGGCCCGTGTCAAATGACACGGCCCGTGTCATACTGTCCCAGAAAATGCAAAAACTTGCTGGACAGCAGACCCGGTCGTGTCATTTGACACGGCCCGTCATACCGTCTTAGAAAATGCAAAAACTTTCTGAACTGTGAAGTCGTGGTCTAGAAGCCATATCTCCCTCAATACACCTCAGAATTTAGCGTATGATATACCGTTGCGAAGCTGATTTCATGAGGAATCCATATATATATAGAACACATCCTTATTCAAAGTAATGAATCTGGAGATTAGAAAATACGACAGGTAGTGCTTCAATCTTCATCGTTTTAGGCCTCGTTCTCTCGTTTCTGCATTGCTTGATATGTATTTGGGGATTGAGACTTCGGTCTTGCTTGATGATGTCCTTAAAACACCTATAAATTCAAATAAAATATACCCAAGCGTGATCGAGTCCAACAAGCACAATATGAGTACAAACGACACAATTCAACACATTTTAGGATCTTAAAATCCGGAAAAACCTTATAAAAATATGTGTAAAAATGTGTGTTATCAAAATCCCCCAAACTTGAACGTTGATCGTCCCGAGCAATGCACTTTAAAATAACCACTCTTAAGGGAACTCGTCCCTCAACATACCTCAAAGGATCATTTTGAAAATTCATCAATACGCCTCAAGAAATAAATAAGTCGAGTTCTATAAAGTATTCAAATCTCGGGGGTGCTTCCTTAACATCATAGCTAATACTTGAATAATAAGAACCTCGCCGGTCAAGTGTATTCCCTCACTCTCAAAGTGTATAATGGGATAAGTGACGCTCAAAACTCATTCAATGAAATAAGAATCCCCATAGGCTTGCCAATCGTCTACATCTCTACCACTAGTTGTGCATGCAAATTTGGTGAATCAAAAAGGACTTTATCGGTTGTAATGTAGGCTTTTTGGTCGGGGTAGGATAAGTATGGCTTAAAGTGACTTGACTTGAGCAAATTAGAACATTATCTCAATAATCACTTCGCTCAATTAGAAGCTCAATAATCCCTTAGAATTTGTTTCCTTCAACCCCTTGATTTTAATATCATCGCACTAAGCACTTTTGAAAGTGAGAATCACAACCTAATTCCTCCTTATTGCTCCATACATCTCGTTTCTTTTGTGTCCACGGTTTTTTTTTTTTTATGTTTTCATGTGGTGGACAATATCATCATTAAATCACACCAATCTTCCTTCAAATTTATTTTGATAAATCATTGCATTTTGAACCAACAATCTTCCCCATCGCCTCCACATATCTTTTCATTCTTTTGCCAATTTGTTCTAAGTAGCTCAAGTATAGGGACAAAAGTTTATAATGGAACGGAAAGCTCATAATGTGGCTAACAAGAAATATGCTTTAAGCTCAAATGGGCTAACTAGGGAAATAAATTTTTCGGGTTGGCCAAAAGGTTTGAAGGGTTGTCAATAAAAATCGCCTAAAATCACTTTCACTAATTTGCGCACACACTTGTAGTTTCGAATAAGATACTGTGGCAAGTTCTAGAGTCTTAAAACATGAATGGTACACTCGACAATGAAACTTGCATATTTAAAGATGCATGAAGGCTCAAAAGCTCACAAGCTAGATTTGTTCATATTTCCAAGAGATTAAACTATTTATTCAATTTCACACCCTTTTGATTATTCTACAATTTTTTCCTCTTCAAATTATCCTCGATTTGCATATCAAAATAACAAAATAAATCCCGAGGTATCCAAGACAAGAGTTCATTCTTTCGAGTTTCATCCAAGTACATGATACTCAAAACACACCAAGTTCAAAAACAACAATCCACACCAAAATCCAAGCAAATCTTCACACTAAAATTCGAAAAAAAATAGAAACAAACAAATAATAAAATAAACAAATAAAACAAGGTGTTAAAAAAAATAAACGAACAATATAAGTATATCTTGACCCAATATCTCCCCCCAAACTTGAATTAAAGAATGTACACACGAAGGGGGTATAGTATTTAAGCAATAAAAACTTTGGGTCAAGAAATACTTACAACCGGTCATATTGAGTGGGCGGAGGGAAGTGGCCTTGTTGGACATGCCACGTGTCACACCCGCCGTATTTGCCAAAATCGTCTGCCCACCTGACCTGACCGTGTCAAATGACACGGCCCGTGTCATACTTGCCCAGAAACTCAAAAAATGTCTGGATGGCCAACCCGACCGTGTCAAATGACACGGCCCGTGTCGTACTAGCCTGGATAGTGCGCTTCTGGTCTCCGGATCTTTTCCCGCGACCGACTACAGATTGAACCGGCCGTTCCTCATCAAGTAAAAATAGAAATAAAATGCGAATAAGAACAAAATAAAATAACAAGAACCATTGGGTTGCCTCCCAATTAGCGCTAAGTTTAACGTCTTCAGCCGGACGCAAGTGTTCGGTTGCCTCCCAACCAGCGCTAAATTTAACGTCTTCAGCCAGACGCATGTTTCCTTCATCCCGGATCATTCAACGAGCTCTTATAATCCGGTTTACGTGCAATTTTATCGGGAGGAGTCATCAAAAATACAACATTTTGACTATGCGTCCTAATCGTTAATTCTCCTCGATCCACATCAATTAATGCTCGTGCAGTGGCTAAGAACGGACGTCCAAGTATTACTAGACCATTTTGCTTCTCATCATCATCAAGCACTATAAAATCAACGGGGAAGGCGAACTTATCAATTTTTAAAATTACATCCTCCACAATTCCCTTTGGGTAAGCTAAAGATCGATCTATGAATTGTAAGCTCACTGGAGATGGTCTCAAATCTCCTAATCCAAGTGTCCTGAAAATAGACAAAGGCAATATATTGACACTTGAACCATGATCAACAAATACATCATTTAATGAAAAACCCAAAATAGAGCAAGGAATTGAAAAACTCCCTCGATCCTTAAGCTTAGTCGGTAGGCGCTCCAATTCTTTTTTCTTTGATGCCATGTCTTGCACGAAAACCTCAAAATTTTTCTTCTCCTCGATATGTTCAATTTCGGATCGATCTTTCTCCTCATCAACATTATTAGACAACACGATTGCATCTTCGTCTTCATTCTCCGATTCCGATATCACTTCATTCATGGCGCACGAAAAAATGGCATTGCATTGTGCTTGTGGATTTTCTTCGGTGTTGCTTGGAAATTGGCCCTTTTGATATTGGCTGCCCACAATCTTAGCCAATTGACCGATTTGCGTTTCTAAGTTTCTCATTTGAGCTCCAACGGTGGTTGCTAATTGAGTGACATAATTTTCAATCTGATCAAGCTTTTCTTCATCTCGGGTAAACCGACTTTTTGTTTCCATCATAAAAGTAGCCAAAATATTCTCTAGATTAGAATTTGGCTTGGACTCTTCTATCACCTCACCATTCGACACTTTAAATCCCGTCGGTGGTTTGAACACATTTCTCGAATTCCCGTAGCTAAGATTCTCGTGATTCTTATTTGAAGGATGATAAGACCCCGGATGAGGATTATTTCGATAGTTATTGAAATTATGGTTATTGATATAATGAGCTTCCTCCAACGGGTCCGGTGGTGGTGCACTTCCTTTTGGATTTATTTTTTCATTTTCACTCTTCGTTAGAATTCCCAAATGGTTGGTCAAAATCGACATTTGTGCAGTTAAAGCCTTTATAGGATTCGAGTCTGAAATTTCAGCCACTCTACGAATATTACTCCTCTCGGTAGGCCATTGATAGCTATTCATGGCCATCTCCTCGATCAATTCATATGCTTCCTCTGCACTTTTAGCTAGCAAAGCTCCTCCGGCCGAAGCGTCAACAAGATTTCTCGTCTCTCCGGCCAACCCATTATAAAAGAAACACATTTGTTGGTCTTCCGGAAACCCATGAAGAGGACATCGTCTTAACAAATCCTTGAAGCGTTCCCACGCCTCATATAACATCTCTGAATCCATTTGTCGGAATTGCATTATTTCGCTCTTCAATCTCATAGTCTTGTTGGGCGGGAAGAATTTGAAAAGAAACTTTTCGCCCAACTCGTTCCATGTACTTATGCTCCCCGAAGCAAGAGTTCCAAGCCAACTACGAGCCTTTTCTCTCAAGGAGAACGGAAATAGCTTCAATCTTATTGCATTGTTTGGCACCCCATTCATTTTAATGGTATCACAAATTTGAATAAAGTGGAATAAATGGGCGTGCGGATCTTACGTGGCAAATCCTCAAACCGATTTTGTTGAACCATCGATATTAATGAAGGTTTCAACTCAAAATTGAGGGCGTTGATAGGAATATGAGAAATTCCCCATAATTTTGGTCAAGCCTCGGCCGAAATCCATCCCGAATCGATTGAATTGATCGGGCCGCCACTTTCGGCCGTACGCCTTCATTGTTTGGATTGTGGGTTATTGCATTATCATTGCCCATGTCGGCAATTACGCCTCCCGCTCTTTCCATTTCGCCGATAGATCCCTTCGTAATTTCCGTAGCAACACTTGTTCTTCGAGCAAATGCCTCTACTTCGGGAATAAAGTTTTCCAAAGGTTCTCGAGAGGAGCGGGTGTTCATGTACTTCCTGTAACACGGCCAAAAACAATACGGAAGTAACAAAATAAAATAAAACATAAAAATATGTCTAAAGTAAGACCGGAAACACTTATCGTAATATCAATACAAACAAAAATAAATTAGTCCCCGGCAACGGCGCCAAAAACTTGTTCGCTATATTTTTAACCAATCCGCAAGTGTACGGAAAATATGTAGAAAGCGGCGAGCAAGGTCGTATTCCACAGAGACTAAATATTTTTATTGTGTTGAGTATTAGATTGTAGTATTCTCGACTTATCTAGACGATCGAAAGGTAAAATGGACGGTTAATGAAATAACATACAATAATCACAATAAATTAAAACGATTGAAAATATCCGAATGGAAGCGAATTGCAAGAGTTTAGAAAGGTAGATTCCAAGGCTAGGTTTCCGTTGATTACTAAATTTAGTCGGGATTGGTTTCAAAAGGTTCTAAGTGCGTTTCTAAAACGACGATCACAACAATATTCTAAAGTCCCTCTCGAGATGCATTAAAACGTAGATTAAACAACTTATAACAACGTCTCCGTTTACTATAAATTATCTAACTCCAAAATGTTCATAAGATTTAGATATCATCATAGTTCATCACCGATTTCTCAATCTCGTAATTTACTACGTCAAATACTCGAAACCTATTAATGCCCTCTTCTCTCGAATTATGAGCAATTAAGTTTAACATGTAAAAACATTGATCAAGTGTCTAAACATGAATCAAACCAAGTATTTGATAAATAAATCACACTAGATAAATATAATTATCAATCCCTCAAAATCATAGTAAATCAACGTACTCCCATGCCCTAATCTAAAGAGTTTAGCCGACATGGAATTGAAAGGAAGATAGATAATCATCATGTTCATGCTAATAAAAACAACAAAATGAAGAAAAGATAGGAAGAAGATAAAACTCGTGGTGTGTCTTGATCGATCCCGGTTGAAACCTTCAAATGTTCTTGAAGTGTTCTTCAAGAATTTCTTCAAAACCTCCTCTTTTTGGAATCAAAGTCTCTTGATCTTTTGTTATTTTCTCTCTCTAATCTCGCAATCTTCACATATCCCTCAAGTCTTCCCCAATACCTCTTTTTATAAAGCTTAAAAACCACTTTTTCATGTTCAAATCTTCAAAATATCAAAAAGTGATTTTTCCATCAAAAGTGACACGGCCCGTGTCATACCGTCCCGTAAAATGCAAAAACTTGCCGACAATGACCCGGTCGTGTCATTTGACACGGCCCGTGTCATACCGTCCCGTAAAATGCAAAACTTTCTGAACGCGGAAGTCGTGGTCTAGAAGCCATATCTCCTCAATACACCTCGGAATTTAGCGTATGATATACCGTTGCGAAGCTGATTTCATGAGGAATCCATATATATATAGAACACATCCTTATTCGAAGTAATGAATCTGGAGATTAGAAAATACGACAGGTAGTGCTTCAATCTTCATCGTTTTAGGCCTCGTTCTCTCGTTTCTGCATTGCTTGATATGTATTTGGGGATTGAGACTTCGGTCTTACTTGATGATGTCCTTAAAACACCTATAAATTCAAATAAAATATACCCAAGCGTGATCGAGTCCAACAAGCACAATATGAGTACAAACGACACAATTCAACACATTTTAGGATCTTAAAATCCGGAAAAACCTTATAAAAATATGTGTAAAAATGTGTGTTATCAGCAATAGAGACAATCAGCCAAGAGATAGAGAGTAGGTATGATTCACGCAAAAATCAGAAGGGCCAATTAAAGAAAGACAATCGATGCTAAGGGAGAAACAATATAAAGAGAAGATAAGAGAGAGGGGAGAAAAACGGATGGAATATAAAGATAAGATGAATGGAGGATAAAAAGGGGAGCAGAATAAGGGGAAAAAAAAAGCTTACCAAGTAGAGCAAAAGTTTAGGCGGGAGAAACTAGAGGAAAAATGGGAAATAAAATTAAAAATCAAATAAAATGAATTAATAAATTATGGAAAAACTTTCATGTTATATAATATAGATTATGACACATGTAAAATATTTACATGTATAACAATTTCTCTTAATTACTTATTTTTTTCTTTTATTTATTATTGGATATTGTCCTTGAAAACTGTTTCCATCATTATCTCTTGTCGTTTCCATATGGGGAGTTCCTTTATCGGTTTTACTCTCCTTTTATAAAACCTCCTTCTTCAATTTTTCCGTCTCTGCCATACGTCTCTTCGAAAATTGTAATTTGGTAACCTAAATCTCGTCTGAAATCTATATTTCTTTCTACGATTGTTGCAGAATGCGTTTGGGAACGAGAATAGTACGACAGTCGCCTAGGCTGCAAAATCGTGGTGTAGAAGAAGGCGAGTGTAGTAGGCGCACTCGATCGATGAAGTGTTCAGTCAAATTTTGTGAAGCTATGGGTCGAAGAGTGACTCAGATTCGGATTTTGACTGTATGAATGGAAAAGGCGAAGGTGAAGTTGTTATTGATTATAAAAAACACACCGAATTGAAGGTTGATGCATGTATTCAACTGGGTTTCGAGGTTTTTGAAGGTTTGTAATTGTTATTTGCATTCGTCTTTGGTGTCATGATCCATTATTTGTTACTTTTTTAAACTGAATTTATCATATATGTTTATTGTTTGATTTTTTTTTTGGAATATATTATTTGTAATAAGTAGACTGTTTTATTAGATTTGCTTAGATTATTTTTTATTTATATAACAAATGTAAACTAGACTGTTTGAAGGTTTTTGATTTTTGTTTATTTTATTTGTGATGTGTATAGTATAATCCTTCTACATTGTTATATATGTTTTGTGTGTAAAGTAAGAGACGTACATTTGAGCATATTTATATTTGTGTACTTATGTAACTCAGTTGGTTAAAAGTGGATACTATTTTATCTGAATTGGTTACTAATATTAACAGGTGGATACTATTTTATGTGATTGATATTTTATAACAACTGTTTATTGTTGCTCTCTGTATATTGACATTGGTTGTCTTACAGTATAATTAATTTTTTTTTTGTAGATTTGGGATTTTTACTACGATGAGAACAATCGGAATTTTCATGAGAAAGCTACTTATTGGAATGATTATAGTGTTCCTCAAAGATTGTCCAGAAATTAACAGGAAGTCAATTTGAATTGTTTATGCTTACTCCTTTTTCGCATTTTATGAATTTAGGGCAGCCCAAGATGTATTCTCAAATTATTCACCAAGCATTAGTTAGAGAAATTTATCAGCGGGATAATGGAGAAATCTGGTTTGAATTTGGTGAGAAACGGGTACGCTTTGGGTTACCAGAGTTTTGTTTTATTAGTGGGTTGAATGGTGTTGGTAATGCAGATGTTTCTGGTTAGTTGGGTAAGAAAAGTGTTCTTGTTGCCAAGTATTTTAGAGAGTCACGTGTTACACGTGCTTTCATTCAGTTTGTTTATGAGAAAACTTCCTTTGATAATGATGGGGAGGCCGTGAGGTTATCTGCTATTTATCTACTGTTTAATTTTTATTAGCTGTTGCGCCTCCTAGATATGTATATATGGATCTGCTCACTTATGCAGCTATAGGATATCTAAATGTGTTTTCTTGGGGGGAAATTTGTTTTGATCAAACTGTTAGGTCTTTGTCGATTGCTGTGAAGAGATCTGTTAGTCGATTGAAAAGCAGTTTTGTTGAATATAATATTTTCAAGGAGAGGTATACAAAATTGTATAAGTTGTGTGGGTTTCCATATTGCTTTCAAGTTTTTTTTTTTGTATGAAACCATTCCTACTTTGAAGAATCGTGGATTTTGTGTTCGAAAAGGTGTTTCGAAATTTAGGATTTTGGCGTGGAAAGAAATTGGAAAGTCACCAACGAATGAGCAATTGAATGATTTTGTCTTTGGATCTGAACAGGTATTCTTGTAATATTTATCATTATTTTTTATTTAATGTAATTTGTATCCATTTTTGATTGAATATTTTTTTTTTGCTTGATGTGTACGTTTAATTCAGATGAGGGTCCAGCTCATTAAACCAAGCTTGGAGGAATTTTGTGAAATGAGTTTTTTGGATGGGTTTAGGTTTTTAGAAGTTAATGATGGGGGTTTTGGGGTGGACTATAATATTAATGCCAAAGGTAAAACAATGTTTAGTGGTTCTTCTGTCTATTCAAGTATTCTACTTTTTATTTTGCCAACAGGTACTTCAAAGTAGTGTTAAATGCTATTTTAGTGCAAAAAACCTCTCCAACAATACACTAAATTTTACACTACTTTAGTGAATGTGAATAGTGCTGCACCAAATTTTACACTACATTTTAATATATTTTCCTTTTCATTTTTGTTTTATTATTTTATGTTAAGTTTTGTATTATGTAGTTATTATTATTTATCTTACTTAAAATTCATAAAAGATAGTATTATATAAGATTTTAAAATACAATAACATAAAATTACAACACAATAAAAATACAATAACATAAATTCACAAATAGAAATACAATAATATTAAATTAGCAATACAATAAACTCCAGTAAGATACAAGATCACTTCCAGATCCCCCAACACCGCTTCCAGATCCCCCAAGATCTTGAAAATCGCCCCGAAACATATTGAAAGTAGGACCGTAAACGAGTCGAACGGTACCAAATCTTCTCTGGATTCAGCTCGACTCGGACTTATTCGAACCTTAGGTTAGATTCGGCTCGAAAGGGCCAAGCTTTTATTTTTGTTATTCGGCTCGAGTTTGAAGGTTTTCTTTAACATTAACATTCGATTCGATTCGAAATTTTCTGAACAGTTCGAACATGTTCGGCTCGTGTTAGACAAAATCTATAATATTATTCAAATTTCTCATAAATCATGAAATGGGCTTGAGCTTAATGGATCTGGAGTTCTGGACCAGTGTATATAATAAATATAAATATGTATAATATGTCAATTTATATATAATTTTCCTAAAAAAAATAAGACGACCGAGCCGAACATGTTCGAATTATTCGTCTCGATTCGCCGAATAGCAAAAACAAATATTCAGCTTGGCTCGTTGATCACCGAATCGAACATCAAACTGAACTATTTCGAGCCGAACATGCCGAATCGAATCGAACTTTTAAGTTCGTTCACAACCCTAACTGAGAGCATCATTTGCACTTGAATCTTCTTGCCTTTTTTTATAATGATTATTGTTTGTTCTTGTTTGAAGCACTCCCGACCAATGGGATGTGAATCTAAATGCTATAAAAAGATTAGTAAACTTAGATTTACTAAAATTAAATGAAGTCAATACTCAAAACAAATGTGAAATTTGTGTTGAAGCAAAAATGACGAAACTTCCGTTTCATTCGGTAAAACGAAACACACAACCCCTTGAATTAATTCACACAGATGTGTGTGATTTAAAGTTTGTGCAAACTAGAGGTGGTAAGAAGTACTTTATCACTTTTATAGATGATTGCACAAGATATTGTTATCTTTATCTTTTGAGAAGTAAAGATGAGGCTATTGAAGCTTTTAAGAACTTCAAGAATGAAGCCGAGAATCAATTAGGCTGTCGTATTAAGATGGTTCGAAGCGATAGAGGTGGCGAATATGTAGCCCCGTTTGAGGAATTATGCAACGAAAGTGGTATAATTCATCAAACAACAGCTCCATATGCACCACAATCTAATGGCGTTGCTGAACGTAAGAATCGAACCCTTAAAGATATGATGAATGCCTTATTGATTAGTTCAGGGTTGCCCCAGAACATGTGGGGGGAAGCTGTCCTGACAGCCAACTACATATTGAACAAGATTCCACGCAAAGGTAAGGATATTACCCCTTATGAGTTGTGGAAAGGTAGAAAACCTTCATACAAATATCTCAAAGTGTGGGGGTGTTTGGCTAAGGTTGAGGTACCTCTACCTAAATAAGTTAAAATCGGACCTAAGACGGTCGATTGTATCTTTATTGGGTATACACTAAACAGTAGTGCCTATCGGTTCGTCATCCACAAGTCAGAAGTTCCTGAAATGACTGTGGGAACAACAATTGAATCAAGGAATGTTGTATTCTTTGAAAACATCTATCCTTGTAAGGATAATGATAAAGTTGAGAACAATTCTAGCAATAGAGTTGAAGATGAAGGAACAAGTTTAAAACCTTTGGATGTAAATCCAAAGTCACGTAAGCGATCGAGATCTAATCTGGAAGATGTAGAACCGAGACGTGGTAGCAGGGTTAGGACACCAAAGACATTTGGACCTGACTACATAGCATTCATGTTGGATGAAGAACCAACGTCGATTAAAGTAGCTTATGCCGGACTGCACGGGTTGCTCGGAAAGAAGGCTCAGAGTGAAATTGACTCAATTTTACAAAACCAAACTTGGGTTTTGGTTGATTTACCTGAAGGTTGTAAGCCCTTAGGATGCAAATGGATCCTTAAAAGAAAGTACAAGGCTGATGGGTCAATTGACAAGTATAAAGCTCGTTTAGTAGTCAAAGATTTCAAACAGAAGGAAGGGTACGATTTTTTCGATACCTATTCACCTGTAACGAGAATTACATCTATTCGAGTGCTTCTCGCGATTGCTGCTTTGCACGATCTTGAGATTCATCAAATGGATGTTAAGACTGCTTTTCTGAATGGTGATCTGGATGAAGAGATCTATATGGAACAACCTGAAGGGTTTGTAGTACCTGGACAAGAGAAAAAGGTTTGCAAACTCGTTAAGTCTCTATATGGATTGAAACAAGCTCCACTACAGTGGCACTTGAAATTTGATAATGTAATGTTATCAAATGGTTTTAAAATAAACGAGTGTGATAAATATGTTTATATTAAGAACACTAATAATGGTTATGTTATTGTGTGTCTTTATATAGATGACATGTTAATCATGGGTAACAATATACAAGTGATTAACGATACTAAGAACATGTTAAAAAGAAATTTTGACATGAAAGACATGGGGCTAGCCGATGTGATTCTTGGAATGAAAATTTTGAGAAAATCAGATGGAATCATCTTGACACAATCTCACTATGCCGAGAAAGTTCTCAAGAAGTTTAATGCTTTTGATAGCTTGCCGGCTAAGACCCCTATAGATTTAAATGATCACTTGAGCAAAAATCGAGGGGAGCCCGTTGCACAAGAAGAATATGCACGAGTCATCGGGTGTTTAATGTATCTTACAAATTGCACTCGACCCGATTTAGCTTGCGCTATGAACAAATTAAGTCGTTACACGAGCAATCCAAGCAAAGAGCATTGGAAAGCTCTCGTTAGAGTTTTGAGGTACTTAAAGCATACTCAAAACCTTGGGCTACACTATTCGAGATACCCCCCGGTACTTGAAGGGTACTGTGATGCGAATTGGATATCCGATACGAAAAGTTCATTTTCTACAAGTGGTTACGTGTTTACCATTGGGGGTGGAACTGTCTCGTGGAAGTCCGCGAAACAAACGTGTATAGCCCGATCCACCATGGAATCGGAATTCATAGCTTTGGACAAAGCTGGTGAAGAAGCCGAATGGCTCAGAAACTTTCTAGAAGATATTCCATGTTGGTCAAAACCAGTACCAGCAGTGATGATACACTGCGATAGCCAACCTGCTATAGGTAGGGCAAGAAGTAACGTGTATAATGGAAAGTCTCGACATATTCGTCGACGCCATAATACCGTGAGACATTTGATCAAAAATGGGGTTATCTCTATTGACTATGTGAGGTCAATGGATAATCTAGCGGATCCGCTAACCAAAGGGTTAAACCGTGATCAAATGAATAAATTGCTAGAGGGAATGGGTTTAAAATCCACAAATTGAGAATTATCATAGTGGTAACCCAACCAAGATGACTGGAGATCCCAAGAACTTGGTTCAATGGGAGAACTAAGCTATGAGAGTTCGTGTGAAACACTCATCTAAGTTTATTCCCTATAGAGCAATTGAGTGTTGAAAGCTTGCCTAGTGGTGAGGTTAAGTCTATGACTTTTAATGATTCCTAAAGACCTCAAGGAGGTTGAGTATGGCAAGATACTCGGTAAAGAATCACCTATATAAGTGAGAAGTGGGGGCCGCTTCATGAAATACACTTATGAATCCAAAGGGGTGTCCAAGGCCCGCAAAGGACACAAAACGTGAGAACGGATGAGGTTGAGGTGTTCAAGTGTTAGCACCATTGTCTCGGTGCACGCCATGGGGGAATAGTTCAAAGCATCAAGCCACTAATCCGCCTGTGTACCCGATGATGTTAACTATGGAAGGTTCAAAGTCACGAACTACCTATCCTTATACTTTAACGCCTCTTGAGGACTGAGCTTGAGTCTGCATATTGCATTTGGGCTATTTTCACTCATGTGGGGGATTGTTGGAATCGTTAATGATTTTAATTTTATTTTTTAAAATTAAATATCATAGGATCGATCTACGTTCCGAGTAGATGATCGTGGTATATTCACTTTCTAAACCGATTCGGTGAGTGAGAAATAGTGAATTAAAGTTTCACTTAATTGTGAATTAATAAGGATAGAATCCCACATCAATAATGAACCATCATTATTCTAAGATATGCGAGTTACCTTTATGCATGTAATAATTAATGGCACGTGTGATGGGCTTAAAGCCCACACGCGCGCACACGCACGCGCGCCGCCGCCCGCCCGCCTCGCCGGCTGGCCGCGGCCAAGGCCGCGAGCCGCGTGGACCGTGGACCTTGGACCTCGACTGGACCTTGGACCTTGGACCTTGGCCTCGACCTTGGTCTTGGTCTTGGTCTTGCCTCGACTTGGATCTTGGATCTGGATCTTGCAATTGGTCTTTGGGGCCTGGCCTCGTTTCGTGGGCTTGGCGAGCTAGGCCTTGGGAGTCAATACACCTGTGTGTCCCGACTGCTCACCGGGCCCAACCCTAAGTAACCTCCAGTGTTATGGGAGGAGTTAATGGCAGTTTGAATTTCGTAACCCCCGCCATTTGTTTGAAAAACGTAACTCTCGACCATAATGCGGATAAATGATCGCATTATGATAGCCATTAGTGGTCAGATTAACTCCTCGCAGTGAGATGGCCTATAAATAGCATGCATCTCATATGCATCGCATACGTAAAAACACGAAAATATATTCTCGCATACCCGCATCTCATAGTCGATGGGCTTCGACTGCTCTTGTTCGTCTGAGCTCATTGAATTGTGGTGCTACATCCGTCGAGACGAAAGTCGCTTTTACCTTTGGAGACAAATTGCTAAACCGAAGAGCACTACCGGGCAATATTTGTATTATGAAGAGGCCTCCTCGACTGACTTCATTTACGGTTTTTATTATTTTTCTCAGATTTTCAATTGCTTTGAGTTTTGTACTTCTTCTTCATGAGTCCCGTAGCTTTGAGTTCGAGTTGTAATTGCTTTTTCCAACAGATTTTATTTTTCGCCGTGAGTTTCAGAAATGTATAAATTACCAAGATAAAGTTGACTGTTGAGATGAATATGATATTGCTCTACTTTTCACTCTAAAATAGTGTAAATAGCACTACTTTAGTGCCAACGGCTGCGGATGCTCCAAATATACAATCTTTGATGTCGTTATGATTTTTAACTCGGGTTCATTTTTCGATGAATTATAAGCTAAGCTGAAGGACGGAATTGACACTATGGACGACAGAATTTACAAAACGACGTCGTTTTGCTTTAAAACAAACATAGAAAAATGACACATCATTTACCAACTCATTTTTCTCGATAAAAAAAATACTCTTTCCGTCCATCAAAAGTATCACAATTTTGGTGGGTACGAAGATTAAGTAAAAAGGTGAAAGATGATCTTTTAGTGAATAAAGTAAGATTTGTGTGGATGAAAATTAAAGTAGAGTGTGAGGCTAAATGTTTGTGTGGATGAAAATTAAAGTAAAATATGGGGCCATGTTTTAAAATAGAAAGTGCGATACTTTTCGTGGACGCCCGATTTAGCAGTTGTGTGATACTTTTGGCGGAGGGGGGGGGGGGGGGGGTAAAACATAAAAAAATAATTGAAACTCTCTCGCTCGTCAGTTCTCTTTCTTTCCCACCATTCTTCTCTCTCCAACCCTTCTTATCCAACCTCCACCACCACCATCTAGGATTTGAATGGCATCGGGTCGCTCAACACCACCTGTAAGCTCAACACCAGCTTGAATTTCATGGAGGGCATGGACAACTTCTATGTTTTGCAGGGGGTGAATTTGATTTGCCCCAAAATCGGGTGCTTGATTGTGATTAATGTCATGGGCATGTTCATATTGAAATCCTTCGTTGAAATCGTCCTCACAGCTGAGCAGAAGCCGACCGGCACAGCAGACCAACAACGGCAACGGTAGCAGTAGCAGGGGGAAGCGGAAGCGGCCTATTTGTAAACACATGCCGAAAAATATACTCGCTCCGTCCACCAAAAACTTGCCCCAATTTCCTTTTCGAAGTGTCCACGAAAAGCTTACTCCATTCCATTTATAGACATGACCCTGCCACTATTTTTATTAGTTTAATCATTCACCCACTCATACACACAACTTTATTGTGGCCCCTTTCTCTTTTTACACAACTTTCTATCGGCTTTATTAAAACCGATATCGTCATTGTTGGGTATCGAGTCGTACACTTCAAATAAACAAGATCGATTATACAAGTGGATTAACGAATATAACTATTACAAATTATATTCTACGGGATAGGGTTTAAGGATTACAGACCAACTAAATGAACCTTGTAATTATAACCAATATAATTAATCCAATAAACCCGAACAAAACGCAACCGATAAGAATTCCAACAGTCCAGAACGAATCTGAAATACACAGAACCGATCTAGGTTAACAACAACAACAATAATAATAATGATAATAATAATAATAATAACCGATCGGAAATTATATAGTATAGTATATGTATAAAACGAATAACCAGGAATATATTATATATTTTATAATATATATAACGAATATATATAATATATAAATATATATCAGTGTATATATATAACAAATATATATGTATATATATATATATATTATATATATATATATATGAATAACAAATTAAATGCACAAAATCACGAAGAACAGCAATTAATTTGAGGATAGATAAGGAATCGAAAAACCCCTTTTAATTTAAGAAAGTAGCGGCTCAGATCTTCCGAAGCCCTAGAAATTTGACACCAAGAAATTTGTTTCCACATAGGAGGAACGCCGAACCACCGTCGGGCGACCACAAAGCCCGGTAGCACCTTCACTTAACCCAGAAACCTCATAAACCAAGCCTTGATCTCACTCACAGTAATCACAACAAGAATTTCTCACGATTTCACTCGGATTCATAGAAGGTATAACTCGGTGTGTCAAACTCCAATTCCGGCAGAGCCTTTTATACACACAGGGAGGGAATTGGACATGGAGAATGTCACGGGATTCTATTGTGTTAGTTATATGCTCACGGGGGGAAGGAGGTTGTGAGAATCGGGACCAGATTATGTGGTTGGAGGAGTTGACTGAGAATGAGAGGAATCATGAGGGGGAGAGAAGTGACACGAGAGAGAAGAGTGAGAGCGGCAGTGAGAATGAGGGAGAGAGAGTAGGGTTAGGGTATATATGGAGTAATCGGACGGTCGAGATTAGGTGTAGTTATCTCGATTGGATGGCTCCTAATAAGAGGGCTGCCATGGGCTTTGGGCCGGGTTCTGACTGGATTAATAAAATGTTATAACAAGCCGGGTTCGGCTAAAATATTATAACAGCCACCATCAGGGCAAGCTTTTAGTGGACAGAGGGAGTATGGCCCTGTTCTTTTGGACTTATTTTTCAGTTTTTCAGTTCAGTTCAGTTCAGGTCCATTCAGTTCAGTTCAGTTCAGTTCAGCTCCGTTCTTCTTCTTCTTATTTTTATTATTAATCTTAATTATTATTATTGTTATTATTACTAATAATATTACTATTATCGTTGTTGTTGTTAATTACTATTATTATTATTTACCATTATTATTATTATTATTATTATTATTATTTACCCTTAATATATATTTCAGTTCATTTCATTTCATTTCGATTCGATTGGGCCTATTCGATTCAATTCGATTCGATTGATTCATTCAAATTCAAAAAGAAATCTTATATGCATATATAATTTATAAATTATCATGTCACCTCGAAAGTAACACAAGGGAGTTTTGTCTTAAAAGGCTCATGCTTACTAAATTCTTTTGTAATCTACCATATCTGAAACTTTTGTGCCGGGAAGGCGGGCACCTTCCACGGACACCTTGACCGGCCAACTCACTAGATGACTCATAGTCGATATGTGCACACTAGTCCAAGCAGGATAGCTATCCCACTAGGACCCAAATTCGATTCTCAAAATTGGCAAAACCAATGTAGATAGATATCACACGTAAATCTAAAATATTTATGGCAAGACAATACTCGAAAATGATTTTCAATTCAAATGTTTTTGAAAGCAATCAACTCGGTTTCTATTATAACATTTATCTTTATTTGTTATGTAAGAAAGTCCACCTGATTCTACTCCCTCTTTCATTGGTGTATAACTTCTCATCTCCTCTTAATCTTCGCATTCGCTAAAAACCAAACCAAACATACCTATTATATTCCGCACGCAGTGCAGGCGGGAGGTAAGATGTCGCAGACTACGCCCTACATTTTACGGTAGAGATACTGCTTTCCATAAGACTTCAGACACAAGACAACAAAGTAATGAGTGATATATACAAAAAAAAAGCATATGATTCGAAAAAGCTCAAAACCATACCTGAGCCCATGGCTTAATTCACATTCGACTTACCTAAGGGGACTTTGACAACTACACTCTCGATGAACGCTGCTCTAACAGAAGAGAGGTTGACTCTGCCCACAGCTCTCTGTAGAAAATACACCACACGCAAAAGGCAATAGGATAAAATATGTAATAAAAGTAAAGGTAGGCCAAAGCTAACCGAGACAACCCAACCCTAAGACTCTCTACTACAGCACCGCTCCCTACAAAAGAATCTACAACTCTGATCTGGCGCCTCCACGAGCACCTATCCACAATCATGGTCTCGGAAAGGTTTAAGACCTTCAAATCTAATCTCACTTGCTCCTCCCACATCCTCTTCGGTCTGCCTCTCCTCCTCCCCCGACAACTAATAAGCTCTCAATCCTCCTCACTGGAGCAGATGCCTGCCTCCTGCGGACATGGCCAAACCATCTCAATCTCCATTCCCTAACTTTCGCAGAAATTGGCGCCACTTCGCATAAATTGGCGCCACTTCGCATTCGCTCTTGACCTTAATCGTAAGAATAAGGATAAGGTGTTTGGAACGAAAGGAAAAGTCTTAGAGAAACGAAACTTAAGATGTTGCTTGGTTAGAGAATTTGCATTCATTTCTAAGACTTGTCTTATTGTTTTAATTCTCGTTGGATAGCTCTATCTCGTTATCTTAACGATCTAGGATGATTAAAACGATTCATGTTGGTGATCGTTTAAACTCAATTTGCTCATTTTGAGACTTAAACCTAAATTCGAATAATTGTTATGGTGGTGGAAATAAAATCTTAACCTGCTGGAACTTGTAGATGAACTCTTCAATAATTCGAATAACTACATTTAACTTTTTCGGTTATAAATTTCTGAACTGAAGTTAACTTAATTTCCCATATTACTTAAATCATACTATGATTTAATTAAACAAACTAAATTAATTAAGTTAAATCTGAACCTTAAATCTAATTGCAGCCCAATTATTAGTAAGGCCCAACTCTTTAACTTAAATCTAAGCCCAATAAATAACAAAGAAAACTTAGCCCAATACTTTAAAACTTCTTAATCTGCCGTAACATCCATTGGCCCAAATCTCTATTTTTTTCTTCCTGTCTCTCTCTTTCTCAGCGTCACCTCCATCTCTTCCGATTCTCACTGCTATTGCTCCACCGTCTTCGGCAAGCACTGTGGTGTAACCCCGCCGCCTATATCCCTTTTAATCTCATCCTCTCTCTATTCCTCTCATTCTCACCTCTCTCTCTCTCTCGATTATCGATCCATCGCCGCCTCAGACGGTGTATACGCGGCGTCACCGGGCCCTTGATACCGGAATGACAGCAACAGTAGAGCGGCACTCGTCGGCTGCAACACCTGTAACACCCCCAAGTTATTCAGGGTATATTACAATAAGTTCGCCATGTGACTCCACAAGCCTATTTATACGCGGGAATGGCTTAACTTTGACCGGTACCCAAGTACAATGAAATGGAAGACAATAAAAATGGTATTCAAAACCATATCCAATACATCTGAATACAATACATCACAAATCAATACCACGGCAACACAGGCCGAAACATCAAGAAAACCGAAAACAGTACTCGAGTATTCAAAAACCATTCAAGTACAACAACGCTGAATGGAGGAAATACAAAACATAACCAGAGACACGACACAACATCACACTTGCCCATCATTTTCATGCCGACCCAGTACATGCCTATCCGCTCTCCTGGATCCTGAAATACATGAAAGGTATTCCCCCCATAAAGGGGTTAGCCGTCGAATAACTAGTACAAGTATATCGAATATGAAACACAATACTCCTCGACAATAAAGTAAATGTAATCATCATTTCATCAGCTCAAGACTAGTATTCCGAAATAACTAAATCTCATAACATCACATTCAATACATACATGATTAATCGCGGAACCGCACTAGAGGCTACGGAACCCTCAGAGGATCCGTCGGTCCGTCCTAGAGTGGTTAACCAAAAATATCCGCGGAACCGCACCAGAGGCTACGGAACCCTCAGAGGACCCGTCGGCTCGTCCCAGGGTGGATATAAACCATTATACAATTCATATATCTTACTTTCAAAGTCGAAAATGTACAATCATAAACATATATTTGCCTTTGAGACATCGAGAATCGGAAGGAAAAGAATATAAGTTTGGTAGGTTCAAGAACGCACTTCCGGCACCTAAACGATTCATAAGGAATACGATAATCTATACTCGAATCACACGAAGAAACTCCCGAAAACTTCATACGATTCACGAAACTACAAGGATAAACATCTAGAGGTTTGAAAATCACCCAAACCCTCTCAAGTCCGAACAAGGTACAAAACAATCCATATAATCGTAGGGGAAACATGGGTACGGGGTAGATATATCATAATTTCAAAGATCTCAATCTCCAAAATGGATAAATCGGACGAATCTAAGAAAATCCCCAAAAATTCCCAAAACTAGGGTTCTAAGGATTTTACCTTGATTTGGAAGGTAGAAATGGATTAGATGTTGTGTAATCTTTGTTATCCAACCAAAGATGATGATAGTTGAAGAAGGACCGCCTCAAATCTCCCCAAATCTCCCTCTCCCGAGTTCTCCCATCGAAATGAGTGAAAAAGATGTAAAATGACAAGTGCAGGGGTTGACTGTCCCTTATATAAAACGCCAGGTTAGCGCGCGCTAAAAATCGGGGTTAGCGTGCGCTAATGGGGTCGCCCGGTAGTCTAGTCTGTCCTGAGACGTTAGCGCGTGCTACCACAACTTAGCATGCGCTAATCGGTATCCTGCAAAAATTCCAGTTCACTGCCCAAACCCATTAGCGTGCGCTACGACTGGGCACTAGCGCGCGCTATGCAACACCTATAACGTGCGCTAGCTGCTGCCTAGCGTGCGTTACCTGCTAGTCCAGAAAGTAGAAATACCCCACTGCCTATGCCAACTCAGCTCATTAGCGTACACTACGGGCGATGTTAGCGCGCGCTACTGAACACGAATAGCATGCGCTAGCTAACTGCTAGTCCAGAGGGCAGAATCAGCTACTGCCTCTGCCATGCTCCGAACGTTAGCGAGCGCTAAGGCTCAAAGCTAGCGTGCGCTACTCAAGTAGAAATAGCGTGCGTTAGCCTAGGCCTAGCGTGCACTATCTGCCTATCCCAAAACACTTCCGAAAGGTCCAGTCAACACGATCATGATCCAAAAAGGTACGAAACTCTAAATCAACATCTCAAAGTGTTTACAGAGCGACAAAAGAGGAAGAACAGCAAGGTCAAACATTCAATAATAAGTACGGGTATTACATTTCCCCCCCTAAAAAGAAGTTTCGTCCCGAAACTTAAGAAATAAAAAGTTCGGGGTATTCCGATCGCATCTTCTCATCCGTCTCCCAAGTCGCCTCCTCGACTCCATGCCTCGACCATTGCACTTTAACCAATGGGATGGTTTTGTGCCAAAGTTGCTTCTCACGACGTTCAAGGATCTTCACCGGCCTCTCCGAGAAGGTAACATCCTCCACTACGTCAATGTCGCTATAGTCGATAATATGACTCGGATCCGGCACGTACTTTCTTAACTGGGACACATGAAAAACGTTATGGACATGACTCAAAGCTGGAGGCAACCCCAAGAGATAAGCTAAATCTCCAACCTTGTCCAAAATTTCAAAAGGTCCGATATACCTCGGACTAAATTTCCCCTTTTTCCCGAAGTGGAAAACTCCTCTGGTCGGCGACACCTTGAGTAGAACATGGTCTCCCACTTCAAACTCTAAAGGCCGACGATGGGTATCAGCATAAGATTTCTGACGGCTCTGGGCGGTCAACAACCGGTCCTGGATAATAGAAATCTTCTCCTTAGTCTCCAACAACATGTCCGGTTCCGTTCCGACTAGCTCCGAAGCCTCGTCCCAACATAATGGCGATCTACACCGCCTACCATAAAGTGCCTCGAACGGTGCCATTTTGATCGACGCATGCCAACTATTATTCTAGGCAAACTCGATCAACGGCAAGTGAAGCTCCCAATCATTACTCCAGTCTAGGGCACAAGCCCGCAATATATCCTCCAATGTCTGAATCATCCACTCCGTCTGACCGTATGACTGAGGATGAAAAGACGTGCTCAATCTCAACTCGGTGCCCAAAGCCTGATGAACGGCCTGCCAAAAATACGATACGAAACGACCATCTCGATCAGAAACAATGGTCTTAGGGGCACCATGCAATCTCACGATCTCGGCTATAAAAGTTCGAGCCAATCTCTCCGGTCCCCAAGTATCCTAGAAACTAGAAAGTGTGCAGACTTGGTCAATCGATCGACGATTACCCAAATCATATTCATTCCAGCTCTAGTTCTCGGCATCCCAGTGATAGAATCCATAGAGATATCTTCCCACTTCCACTCGGGAATGGGAAGATGCTTCAACAACCCCGCCGGTCGTTGATGTTCAATCTTGAGTTGTTGACACGTCAAGCACCGTAGTACAAACTCTGTGACATCTTTCTTCATATTATTCTACCAAAAATTTTGCTTCAATTCCTTGTACATCTTACTCGTTCCGGGGTGGATTGAGTAAAGGCGTAGCATAAGCTTCTCGGAGAATTCTCTGCCTCAACTCTAGATCATTCGGAATAAAAGGCCTGCCCTGGAATCTCATAATACTATCCTCGTGGACCATAAAACCAGGGGCTTTTCCTTCAATTACATCTTCCTTCAGTTGAGAGATCATCGGGTCACTCCACTGTTTCCCTTTGATGTCGTCAACCAAGGATGAAGTAATTTCGAGAGTGCACAACTGCCCTTGCACTCTTTGAAGCCAACTTCTATTCCTTGCTCGATTAAATCCTGACGAATTTGCATCTGAGATGTAAGAACCTCGAGCATCTGAAGCGATGCCGAGCGGCTCAAAGCGTCCGCGATGACATTGGCCTTCCCCGGATGGTAAAGAATTTCCAAATCACAATCCTTGATCAATTCCAACCAATGTCTCTGCCTCATATTCCGCTCTTTCTGACTGAAAATATACTTCAAACTCTTGTGATCGGTATAAATCCGACATGGAGAGCCATACAAATAATGCCGCCAAATCTTAAGTGCGAAGACAATCGCGGCCAACTCCAAATCGTGAGTAGGATAGTTCATATCATATGGCTTCAACTGTCATGACGCAAAAGCTATCGTCTTATCATGCTGCATAAGCACACATCCAAGCCCTTGTCCCAAAGCGTCGCTATAAACTACAAATCCTTCATTACCCTATGGTAAAGCTAAAATCGGCGCTGAGGTCAACCGTCTCTTCAGCTCATCGAAGCTCTGCTGTCTCTCAGCAGTCCAAACAAACTTTTCTGTCTTCTGGAGTAATTTAGTAAGCGGCCAAACGAGTTTCGAGAACCCCTCGACAAACCGACGGTAATACCCAACAAGACCCAAAAAGCTACGAACTTCTTTAACATTTTTAGGCGGTGCCCAATCTAGCACTGCCTCAACCTTCTGCGGGTTTACATGAACCCCTTCGGCCGAAATCACTTGGCCGAGAAACATAACTTCTTCCAACTAGAACTCACACTTCGAGAATTTTGCATAGAGGTGCTCCGCTCTCAAAATATCTAGTATCAAATGCAAGTGCCGTGCATGTTCCTCCTTATCCCGAGAATAAATCAAAATATCGTCAATAAAGACGACTACACATCTGTCCAGGTATTCGATGAATATCTTGTTCATTAGTTGTATGAATACTGTCGGTGCATTAGTCAATCCAAAAGCATGACCACAAATTCATAATGTCCGTACCTCGTTCGAATGCAGTCTTCGGAACGTCGGACTCTTTCACCCAAAGCTGATAGTACCCTGATCTCAAATCAATTTTTGAGAATACTGCGGCTCTCTGCAACTGATCAAATAAATCATCTATACGAGGCAAAGGATACTTTTTCTTGATGGTCACTTTGTTTAGTTCACGGTAATCAATGCATAAACGTAGTGAACCATCTTTCTTCTTCACAAAAAGAACAGGCGCGCCCCAAGGCGAAGCGCTCGGTTTGATGTACCCTTTCTCCAAAATTCTCTCAGCTGACTCTTTAATTCTTTCATCTCGTAAGGTGCCATCCGATAAGGTGCCGTAAAAATCGGAGCCGCGTCAGGCTCTAAGTCTACAGAGAATTCTATCTCTTGATCCGGCGGTAATCCCGAGAGGTCGTCCGGAAAAAACGTCGGGATACTCATTAACAACTGGAATCGAAGAGAAATTTACTTCATTCCCTTCCGTCTTCAAAGTGTAACACCAATAGCCCGTGCAACCTTTATTCACAAGTTTTACGGCCTTCGTGGCGCTGATAAGTAATTTAGGTTGGCCCGACTTACGTCCCATAAATGAGTGCTCGGAACTGTCTTTAGTCATCATAGTGATAACCTTAGTACGGTAATTCATAATCGCTTGGTGACTGTCAAGCCAATCCTCGCCGAGGATCACATCTTTGTCTTCCATATCAACCACAATCAAGTTCGTTAACCAATTCGTACCGGCTATATTCACCGAAAAATCTCTAATCTCCCGATTCCCCACGATTCTATCCCCGCTACAATGAAAGGATCGCAAGCAGTCATACAAGTTATATTCAAACGGCGTATACACTACAAGGAGATGAAAGAATGTGTAGCACCCGAATCAAAAGGTACACGAATTGAATGAGATATGATATGAATGGTACCTGAGGCCACCGCCGCATCGGGTTCGTCTACTCGACGCATCTCATAGACTCATGGATGTGCCAAACCGATGCTAGAATCTCCCCATCTAGCGTTATCACTCCGTTCCCGGCCTCTGCCATAACTCTGCTGTGATTGTCCAACTGGTTGTCGCTGATTCATACCCTAATCTAAAGGTGCTGGGGCAGAAGCCCGAGTGTCCACAGTCTGATCTTGTTCGGGGCAATAAGCTGCCCTATGTCCCATCTGTCCACAAGTGTGACACTTCAGTGGTGGGAAATTGCACTCCAGATTAACGTGGCCTGGACGACCATAATTAAAACAAGTTACCGGGCGAGTTGAGGTGCCCAGAGCAGAACGAAAACTCCTCTTCCCTCTATCAGAACGTGACAACTGCCCGACAGAATGGTTAGTCATCTAAGGTCTCTAGAAGTTGCCACCCTTAAAACCAGAAAAGTTACCAACGATCTTCTGCTTCTTCGGTTCTTCTGCGGTATCATTGTTGGGACTTAACATGTCATATGCCAAGGCCCTGTATTGGTATTCCTTCAAAGTAGTACAAGCAAACCCGGCCATATAACACCGTAAATCCATATTCATCCGCATATCAAAGTAACGGATCTTGTCACGCTCATCCCGCACTTGATTCTTCACGTGGATCAGCTGTTGGTTGTATTCCACTATCGCCTGCGAGACTGGAATATTCTGCGGCTTAGCCTCGAAAAAGGATCGGATTCTGCCTTCTTGCACTGGCCAAGGACAAAACTCGGCCTTCAGTAGCTCTTTAAACTCTCCCCATATAGCAGCATGATCCTGAGGCTTGATAACTTTCCACCAAGTCGCGGCTTCCTTGGTAAGGAAGTACTGAGCAATCGGTACCTTCCTCACTTCCGGACAATGAACCGCTTCAAACACTTTCTCTAACTCTGCTAACCAATTCTCCCAACCCATCGGTTCTATAGCACCGCTGAACTGAGTAGGGTGCATACGGATCAGATTCTGAAGCAAGGCATCCGATGTCGGGTTCGGATTGTTCAGTTGAACGACTTGGGACAGGATAGTCATCTGGTTAGCCAATTGTTGAAGGACATTCGTAACTTCAAAATCTGCGTTATTCCGTTGTCCGGTTGACTGGTCATGATGACCCTAGGTATTAGGATGTACTGAGTTAGATAAACTAGGGGTGGTCGACCCCGCAATGGAACTGAGGGAAGCGGCCGCACTACGTCCTCGTCTGCATCCACGACCACGGCCTCATCGTTGTCCCCTATCAGCAGACATGCTGAAGGATACACAAAGCACGTAAGTACAATTCAAATCGCACGTCATCGAAGTGACCTATTCTCAAGGATACCAAATCAAAAGTAAAGCGATTAAGGAAACACTAGGAGAGTAAGAGATCTTACAAGTACCGGTCGCATTGTGATGATGGCAAAGTAGTGATACTATAGACAAACGATGACTCAATCGACCCAAAAGACCGACAGCCTAGGTATCCATAAACCTAAGCTCTGATACCATATTCTGTAACACCCCTAAGTTATTCAGGGTATATTACAGCGTTGTGAGCCCCGCCTTGGGACCCACAAGGCTATTTATACGCGAAACTATAAACTTTGACCGAGAAGGTCCAAGTACAATGAAATGGAAGACAATAAAAATGGTATTCAAAACCATATCCAATACATCCATATACAATACATTACAAATCAATACCACGGCAACACAGGCCGAAACATCAAGAAAACCGAAAACAATACTCGAGTATTAAAAAAGCATTCAAGTACAACAACACTGAATGGAGGAAATACAAAACATAACCAGAGACAAGACACAACATCACACTTGCCCATCATCTTCATGCCGACCCGGTACATGCCTATCCGCTCTTCTGGATCCTGAAATACATGAAAGGTATTTCCCCCATAAAGGGGTTAGCCGTCGAATAGCTAGTACAAGTATATCGAATATGAAACACAATACTCCTCGACAATAAAGTAAATGTAATCATCATTTCATCAGCTCAAGACTAGTATTCCGGAATAACTAAATCTCATAACATCACATTCAATACATACATGATTAACCGCGGAACCGCACTCAGAGGCTACAGAACCCTCAGAGGACCCGTCGGTCCGTCCCAGAGTGGTTAACCAAAAATATCCGTGGACCCGCACCAGAGGCTACGGAACCCTCAGAGGACCCGTCGGCCCGTCCCAGAGTGGATATAAACCATTATACAATTCATATATCTTACTTTCAAAGTCGAAAACGTGTAATCATAAATATATACTTGCCTTTGAGACATCGAGAATCGGAAGGAAAAGAGTATAAGTTCGGTAGGTCCAAGAATGCCCTTCCGGCACCTAAACGATTCATAAGGAATACGATAATCTATACTCAAATCACACGAAGAAACTCCCGAAAACTGCCTACGATTCACGAAACTACAAGGATAAACATCTAGAGGTTTGAAAATCACCCAAACCCTCTCAAGTCCGAACAAGCTACAAAACAATCCATATAATCGTAGAGGAAATATGGGTACGGGGTAGATACATCATAATCTCAAAGATCTCAAGCTCCAAAATGGATAAATCGGACGAATCTAAGAAAATCCCCAAAATTTCCCAAAACTAGGGTTCTAAGGATTTTACCTTGATTTAGAAGGTAGAAATGGATTAGATGTTATGTAATCTTTGTTATCCAACCAAAGATGATGATAGTGGAAGAAGGACCGCCTCAAATCGCCCCAAATCGCCTTCTCCCGAGTTCTCCCGTCAAATGAGTGAAAAAGATGTAAAATGACAAGTGCAGGGGTTGACTGCCCCTTATATAAAACGCCAGGTTAGCGCGCGCTAAAAATCGGGGTTAACGGGGTCACACGGTAGTCCAGTGGCTTCTGTCCTGAGACGTTAGCGCGTGCTACCATACCTTAGCGTGCGCTAACCGGTATCCTGCAAAAATTCCAGTTCACTACCCAAACCCGTTAGCGTGCGCTATGACTGGGCACTAGCGCGCGCTACGCAACACCTATAACGTGCGCTAGCTGCTGCCTAGCGTGCGTTACCTGCTAGTCCAGAAAGTAGAAATACGCAACTGTCTCTCCTGACTCATCTCATTAGCGTACGCTACGGGCGATGTTAGCGCGCGCTACTGAATACGAATAGTGTGCGCTAGCTAACACCTAGCGTGTGCTAACTGCTAGTCCAGAGGGCAGAATCAGCTACTGCCTCTGCCATGCTCCGAACATTAGCGGGCGCTAAGGCTCAAAGCTAGCGTGCGCTACTCAAGTAGAAATAGCGTGCGTTAGCCTAGGCCTAGCGTGCGCTATCTGCCTGTCCCAGAACACTTCCGAAAGGTCCAGTCAACACGATCATTATCTAAAAAGGTATTAAACTCTAAATCAACATCGACAACATCTCAAAGTGTTTACAGAGCGACAAAAGAGGAAGAATGGCAAGGTCAAACATTCAATAAAAAGTACGGGTATTACAATACCAACAAGGAGACGCCGTCACCGCCCCTTATGGACACTCAAGAGTAGGGCTGTTCTCAGTCCGGTTCGGTCCAGATATTGTCTTCCCGGGTCTGGACCGTTAAGGTATCTAGTATTACCGGTTTCGGTCTTTACCGATTTCGGGTCCCAACTTCAATACTTGTATCCGGATCGCTAACGTTTCAGGTGAGTATCGGTTCCGGGTATTTCGGGTGGGTTCTCGGGTATCTTGTATCATTAAATGCCCTAATCATCAAAACCTCATAATTGAAACAAGAATGGAGGGTTTTTTTCAAATGTATGTTAAGGAAATTAAGAGATAAGGTCTTTTAAACTTATTTTTTCTATATGTACTAATAACTTACACAATATTTTGTGCAATGTATGTTTACGAAAAATTACCGGGGTTTTAGCTGGGTTAACGGTTTCGGTCCTTATCGGTTTCGGTTCTAACTTCGGTATCAGTATCTGGACCGCTAACGTTTCGGGTGAGTATCGGTTCCTGGTATTATCGGAGGGTTCTCGAGTATACTTGGACCGCTAACAGCCCTACTCAAGATGTACAATATATAAGTTCAATCGATTCTATAAGTTTTTTTGTGATGAATATTCTAAGTTAAGCTATTTTTAGTTTGTTGAAAAGCTGAACATTGATTCCACATGCAAAACCCTTAGCCCAATTTTGATGATTCGAACCAGTATAAATTAATTATGTATGTTCAATCAAAACAAAGATCATCGACAATACCATATAGCAAAAATCAAAGAGAAAATTGTCTACACACACGTGTATATATATATATAGCAAAAATCAAAGAGAAAATTGTCTACACACACGTGTGTATATATATATATATATATATATATATATATATTCGTGAACTCCCTTTCAAATTGATCATAAAAGGATTTGGATTTTGGAAAACAAAACTAGTGGAATTGGGATTTAGCGATTTTAATGCCAACTTCAATCTTTTCGATTCGGTCTCAATATGTCAGCTAAATTGGGCTCTTTACTTTACGTACGATGATTCAATCAATGATCAGAATTTGATTTGTGTACGTAGGCACATATCACGCGATTGCACTACATCCAAATCCTTACAATTACAATCAGCGCAAACAAGTACATACATAGTAATTTGTTTAATCTTGAACCACTCAGTAGTCTTTGTCAAATTGAGGTTGTTGAGTATCCATGACAATTTACTAATAATGGATTTTAAGGCGGAGACCGCATTTCTCGGCTAAACGCACATTATTTGCGAAGGTCATTTTTTTTTGCGATGCTAATTAGTTAGGTTTAATGTAATTAATTTTTTCTAATTACTATGTTAACCCTAATTAGGTTTGGCGCCAAACATCTCTTCTTCTTCCAATTAAAGCCGAAAACCTTTTCTGCTTCCTATTAAAGCCGTTATTTTCAGTTTAACTAAGAGATTATGATGTTTTAAAAAAAATAGCATTAATTAGCCACACATTGAACTTGATGATATTGATTATTCATCTTCTTCATGTGTTCGTCACCATATTCTTGATATTTCGAACGCCACATTATTTTCCTCTTGTTTTTTTTCCTTCATATAATATCGAAATTGTTGGATTATTTCATTCAAAATATGAATACAGATAGATCTGCAATTTTTCATGAAATATTTGGCAGTGAATCCAGTGATAATACCGAATATGTAGGAGACACCTTCGACAATGGAGATATTTATTTCAACAATATCGTGAATGAAACACATTCCAACTCCAATCACGAACCAAATCCAGAAGATGAAATAATTTCTGAGTCTCACAACAATACGGGTGTACAAGGAGGTGAACCATCTCCAGGTATGACTTATGAGAGCCTTGACAGTCTTTTTCGTGCTTATCAAGATCATGCTAAAAGATCGGGCTTCAGTATTATGAAGAGGACACTAAGCAAAGACAAGTATGCTCTCTTGACGTGTGATAGATCACGACATTCATCATTACAAAAAAGTTCAAAAAGAATAGGGTGCCCTGCCAGACTCAATACAAAAAGGCAAGTTGATGGATCATGGGTTGTTTCACACACACATACAACCCACAATCATGATATTGATCCTAGTATGTCAATCTTAATGCCCGCTCATAGGAATTTATCGTTACACATGAAAAGGCAGTTGGAGGCCAATGATATTGCAGGTATAAGGCCGAGTAAAAATGTTCGATTGTGTGAAGTTCAAGTTGGTGGTCCTATGAATATAGGATGTCTTCCGAAAGATTGTAGGAATTTTATAGAGAGCATGAGAAGGTTCAGGTTAGGTGATGGAGATGCAGAGGCTATTCGCAAAGTTTTTGTCAGATTGCAACATAAAGATCGAAATGTTTTTCATCTGGTGGATATCGATAATAAGGGTAGGTTGAGAAATGTTTTGTGGATTCATTTGAGAAGCGGAGCTGCCTATGAACATTTTCACGATGTTGTGAGTTTTGACACAACATATTTAGTCAATCTCTATGAAATGCCATTTAGAGCTTTTGTTGGTATGAATCATCACAGCCAATCTATATTGTTAGGTTGTGCTTTGGTGACACACGAAGATGCGGCATCTTTTAAATGGATTTTTTCAAATTGGATCTTAGCGATGAGTGGCATTCATCCTACTGCCATAATTACAGATCAATGTGAAAGTATCAAGATTACAGTAAGGGAGGTGATGTCAACAACCATTCATCGTTATTGTTTATGGCATATACTATTCAAGTTGCCAACTAAATTTAAAGGTGTTGTTGACTCTCATCGTGCAGTTAATAAATTGAAAGGTATCGTATATGATAACATTACGATCCCTATATTTGAGGAAAAATGGGGTGCATTTTTAGTAAAATTTCAACTGGAAAAATAAATTATGGCTCAAAGATTTGTACTATGAGAGGGGATGATGGGTTCCCGTTTACTTGGATCATATTTTCTAGGGTGGTATAAGGTCGACTCAGAGAAGTGAAGGGATGCATGCATATTTGGATGTTTCTTTACTCAAGATGCACACTTAAGCAATTTATGGAACAATATGAAGTGGCAATTGGTAAGAAGATTCAAAAGGAGTTTATGGCTGACTCTGAATCAAAGATGAAGGTTGAAAGATGCAATATATATTTTATTTGCGATAGGCAGTTTCAAAAGCATTATACAAGTGCTATTTTCATGAAAGTCCAGAAGGAGATGAATCAAATGATGTATTGTCATATAGTTCCAGCATATGAAGATGAAGTTGTTGAAGTTGGTATCGAAAAGTATAATATGTTGGAGACAAGTATTCGCAATGATTTTTTTCATGAAGGAATTTACGTATAAAGTCGAGTACCGTCCGACCGGAGAAAATATTTTACATGCCAATGCAAGAACTTTGAGTTTAGTGGTATTCTTTGTTGTCATATTTTCAAGGTGATGGCTCAAAAGGATATCCAACATATTAATGAGAGATATATATTAAGTAGGTTGAGAAAAGACGTGTTCAGGAGACATTAAACAATTTTTTTTGAAGGAGGATACCCACACATGACCGAGGAGTATAAAAAATTTCAAGAAGTTGAAAAATATTTTCAAATGTGTACTGATGCAGAGCGTACATAAGATGGAAATCATTAAGGACGGGTTGATCGAATTGAAGAATGAACTTTTGAATTTGGATGAAAATGAAATTACTGCAAGTTTGTTGGGAACAACACCAGAGAGTTTTCGTGTTATAGGTACCCCAATATTGGATCCTCATGTTACTCGAAGAAGGGGAAGGCCTAGAACTAATTGTTTGATGCCAGCTAGGGAAGTTGCTCAAAGAGCAATTGGTACTAGAGCAAGGTCAAGGGGCAGAGGTCGTGGAGCTGGTGCAAGAAGAGGAAGAGCAAGCTCACAAAAAATGAATAATGATATCATGTTCAATTTAGACCTGAACCAGCCATATCCATTGTTGCGAACACAAAACAGATTGTAATCTTAAGAGTTCTTTTTTGTTTGAAGTGTTCTTCGCAATGGCTATCAATTTCTCTTAATGATAATCACTTAATGTAGGTTGTTTGAGGTATAATCAATTTTTTTTGTTCCCGGGGTTTCTATCCCGATCTCGGGATGATTAAGTTTCATATTCCTCTTCTTATATAATTAATTTTCATATTTACTTTCACTATTACTTTACCTATCCCTATCCTGTGAGAAGCAAGAAGACAAAGCAAAAAAAAGGCATTATTTAAGGAAAGTAAATAACAATTCAAAGCTGAAAAATTAAAAACTAAGGCAGCACAGTAGATCTCAGCTTGCATTATTTAAGAAAAGTAGATAAGTTACTTCCACCAACATTACTTCCACCGAATCAAATCTCGCTTGAGCTATCATCAGATATGACGATTAAAGGAACATCCCTCTGAGTTGTATTCTGAATTGCAGAATTTCCACCAACATTACTTCCACCATGATATGTTACAACTCTAATACCCAAGATTCCATTTCCGGCTACTTAGAATTATTGGATGGTTGTGCCAGTTATTTTGTTGCGTTGATGATTATTTGGATTGTTTCCCTATGTTGTGTGCGGTATAATGTACAGTGTTGTGTTGAGTCTCCGGAACTGTCCTGCATACTTGTATAGTAGGTATAGCGCATAATAAGTATTTTAGTTACCGCGCTATACTTGGTGATAGCGCACGCTAATACTTCGTGATTAGCGCACACTACCTGAATAGGCTGAGACAGTCCAGTAGTTACTGCATTCGACTGGGAGTTCGGTAGCGCACGCTATGCAGATTTATAGTACGCGCTAAGGTGCATCAGTTAGCGCACGCTACGGGAGGGTAGCGCATGCTAACTGATAGTTCTTGGGCAGTCCAGAAGCCACTGGACCGGTATTGGGACTCGTTAGCGCACACTAGTACTTAGCGATTAGGGCATGCTAACTGTGCTGTTGGGCAGAACATTGATTCGATAGCGCATGCTAATCTTGTAATATCCGGTACCCTCGTTTTCCGTTATCTTGAATTGTTTGTGTTTTGACGTCGGACATTTTCTTGTTGATGAGAGTCGGAATGATTTCTATCGTGATACTCTATTTGTTTCTATCGCGTAGCCGTTTTAGTCGGGTGCGACTTGTTGTCGCGTACGTTTCTTTGATTAAATGTATGCATGTGATGTGGTATGTGATGCATCGTTAATTGCTCGTTATTGTTTTGAATCATTGTCGGTGGCGTTGTGTTGGTCGTCGTGGAGCGTGTTTTCACGCCGTATGTCTCCTTGCGTTTCTTGCAGCGTTTCGCCGTTGGGCGCGAGTTTTCGATCTTTGTGTATCTCGTCGAGTTTTCCTGGCGGGGATATCGCTTCTCCCTACTTGTTTTAAGTTCCGGGACGAAACTTCTTTTAAGGAGGGTAGAATGTAATACTCGTAATTTCGATTTCTGGTAATTTCTTTTTTCGGCGAAAGTCCGTTTTGACGACTCGCTCATGACCGTTTCATCATTCTGAGAATGATTAATTTTGCACTTTTCGACATCCGAGTTTGTTTCGGTGCTGTTTTGTTGAGTTTCGTGCTTTTTAACGAATTTTCCGCGCTTGAGTTCGGTTCTTGCGAATCTCATTCGAAACTGTCGTTTGGGGTTTCTCGTAAGTTCATTTAACGTTGTTATACGTGTTATGAGCTTCGGTTTGATTATTCGTTGTCGTATCGTGATGTTTCGGACATTTGGGGCTATTTTGTAATTTCCCAAAGTTGTGGGTATGTCGTCATACCCATTTCTGAGATGTTCTGTTGTTGTCTCTATGAGTTGTTAGCGCACGCTACACATTGTGGCTAGCGCGCGCTAAGTTGCCGAAGTTAGCGCACGCTAAGTGTTGCCGTTAGCGCGCGCTAACGGGTGGTGCAGAAACAGTCCAGAGGCTACTAGACTGGGTTAGAACGTTGGTTAGCGCACGCTATTTGGTAACATAGCGCGCGCTAGGGTGCATTAGTAGCGCACGCTGGGGGGGGAGGATAGCGCGCGCTACCCGGTACTTCAGGGCAGTCCAGGAGCTACTGGACTGGGTTTGGGGGTCTCGTTAGCGCACGCTAGCATTTGTAGCTAGCGCGCACTAACTGTACATTTTGGCAAAACGCTTTGTTCTGATGCTTCGATAGCGCACGCTAATCAGGTAGGATTAGCGCACGCTAAGCTGTCCAGTATATAAACTGTACAGCAGTCATTACTCTTCATTTTTCTTCATTTATTCTTCTTCCTCCGCGGGTTGAGACGAGGGCGACTAGGGCTTGGGCTCCTGGCCGATTTCTACTCCATCCAAGGTGTTTTGGAGTATCCTAGGTGATTATAACATCATCTAATCCATTGTTCTTCACCGAATCAAGGTATTTTTCTTGAATCCCTAGAGTTGACTTTTTGGGGGATTTGTTTTTGATTTCGTTTTCCATACGTTTTGATGGATAGATTGTTGTTAAATGATGTTGTTAAACATATCCTATGGATTGTATATCCATATTTCGATTTGGAACTTTGTTTTCGCGTTTTGACGGGACGAATCGTGTTCTTGGCCGATTTGGGGGAAACACTTGAACTTTCGTCATTTGTTCTTTGAATTCAACGGCTTTAAGTCTTGCTATGGAATTCATATTCATTGTTGTTATTGTCCTTCGTAGTTTATTATCGCGAGTTGGCGTTCGGTGGAGTCGATGGGTTCGTAGTCGGTTCGCGCCAACCTACTTCGGCCGATTCTCCGCGTTGTGGTTATTCGAGGCAAGTATCTTATTATACGACTTGTATCTTGCGACTAGTAATTACGTATGAGATGTATGACGATTTTGCTTGCCTTCGTAAATATGTTCCGTTTGAGTTGGTTGTGTTTTCCGCAATTTGAAGGCTTTGTGATAATGGTGTTATATTGGTATACGTGTTAGGCGTTGTGCCATTTTGTGCAGGATTGCAATGTACATATGGGATGGTTGTACACTTGGTTGTGCAAGGTATTGTGTATCGAACGTGTGTTATGTTGGTTGTGTGTCGCTGATTGATGATAGTTGTTGAGATTGTGTTATGTGCGTGTGATGTACGATTCTGTGGTGATCAACGTGATTGATCTCATTGTTGTCTGTAATGTGAATGTGAATGTGGTGCGTTGGAACGCTAAGTTCACTCGTGTGGGTTCGACGGGGCCTACGAGGATTCATGGCACAGGTCCATAGGATCAGAACTTAGTGTGTGGTGCTGAGGTCCAGTCGTGCGGGTCTGACGAGGCCTACGATGATTCATGGCACAGGTCCATTGAATCAGGACACAGTACGTCCAACCATGCGGGTTCGACGGAACCACGGTGACACGTGACACAGGTTCACGGGGTCGGGACTGGTTGTTGTGTTGGCTCAATCCGTGTGGGTTGTTGAACCTACGGAGACTCGTGGCAAGCGATCACAGAGTCATGAGCATGTTTGATTGTTGTGATTATTATGATTGGTTAAGTCCGTGCGGGTTGTTGAACCTACGGAGACACGTGACAGGGGATCACGGTGTCACGAATCATGTTTGTAAATCAAACTTTTTGTAAGAAAGTTTTAAGAAAAGAATGTTGGGCCGAGCCCCACGAGATTTATGGAAATGTTTTCGTACTGTAAATTGTTGAAATACAATTTGAGATTTGGGTTAAGACCCTAAGATTTTCGAAAGGTTTTGAAGTTCTAAGAATTCCCGAGATGATAATATATCTTGATACTTGATTTTTATATTTGATTCACGATTATTATTTGCTTGTTACATTTCGTATGATTTGATACTTGCACTAGTAAAATAGTGGAGTTTTACTAACCCCCGAGTAATCGGGGGGTGGATGTCTGTTTTGCGTCCAGGTACATGCAGATTCAGTGGAGCAGTCACAGGATTGGCACAAGAGGATGACGAGCTGCGATACTAATCAAGAGTTGAGAGTTGTTCTGATTTTTGTTGTGTTGTCAGAGTTGATTTCAGTCTTCTGTTGTATTGTATTTCAACCCCTGTGTGGGTAATGTTATATAAGTCAATTTCGTTGATCGAGTTATGTGACCTCATCGGTCTGTATTATTTTATTGTTTGACCCTGGCCGGGCAAGCAGTTGGTCGTTTTGTGAGGTATAGCCTGGTAGATCCTCGTAAAAAGGGGTCTACGACATGTAATATTCCCATATAGTTTTGGGGGTGTTACATTTATGGTATCGGAGCTTAGGTTGCGGAAACCTAGGCTGTCGGGTCGAGTCAAGTCGTGATCGGTCGAGTAATGTGTTGTCTTGTCGTTCGAGTCGTCAGGTGACAAGTTGAGTTGTGCGTAGTCACAATGTGTCGATTATGTTGTCAGACGAGATTAGTATCGTGGGCGACCGTCACCTCCATGCGGCCTGTGGATGTAAGTCTCCTCCTTTATGCGTAATACCTGTGTATCTCGATTTTATCTTAGTGAGTTAATTGCGGTGCATGATTTTATTTACACAGTATTGTGTAATGTAGTTGTGTTTAATACTTGTGGCACATAGTATGAGTATAGCTGGGTGTATTGCTGTTTTACTTTTGAACCACCGTGTGGGGTGGTATGGTGTGAAAGATGTAAACTTTGATGGGTTCTGTGAAGGTATCAACGGTAGAGTTTGTGAGAAACTCCGATGAATGATTTTGCTGTGTGTTTAAACTTGATACCACGAGATGCATTTGATTCAATTGAAGACCCTGACTGCCATTTGAGTATGTGGTTTTAAATTCGTCTGTTTTCGGAATGTTTTAATTTTTGTCCGCTATGGGTAAGTTTGAGAATTTTTGTGGAAATCGATTTTTGGAAAATATTTTGGTGGTGCGGTCAAACCACGGTCTAAGTGGATTTTTAAAATTTGTTAATTTTTGACAAATGGGTCGTGTATTTCCAATGACACGATCAGACAGTATTTGAAAAATGCGTTTTGAAGTACTTCAGACAATGTAAAATATTACCATCGTTTTGGTTAGGAACTAAAGGATTTTGGGAAATTTTTATTTTGCAGAACGATTTTTGGTTTTCGGAATTTTGAACTTTTTATGTCCACGTGTTGGGGTTAAGTGGTTGTGATAAGTTTGTAGTGTTGTTGTGCTTGCCGAAGGATGTTTCAGTGTTTTCTAAATGTTGAGATACATGATTTTGATTAAACGATCGAGGTATTAATAGTGTTTTCAAAAATTTCATTTCACCAAATTTTTCAAACTTGAGAATTTTAAAATTTTATCATTTGAATAATACCCCGGAAATATTTTATTTTTGCTGCTAGTGTTTGATCCCTACGATAGGTGTGTGGTTTTGACTATGTTTGATTTGGTAAAATCTAAACACATCTGTTGATGTGACTGTGTTGAATTATTTTTGACTGAAGTTCTTAAATTACAGTGTTAGTTCGTGCACTTGTGTGATGACTTGAAGTTGATGCTTTATCGTGCTGCTAATATCGTCCTATGTTGATGTTGTGACGTTTGTTTGGTTACGTTATTCTATTTGGTCGTCCGTTCAGTATGCCGAGAGGTCGTGGCCGAGGACGTGGTCATAGTCGTGGTCGTGATCAGGAGCGTGAGAGGGCGACTCCCTCCTTGCCGAGTACCAATCAGCTCAGTACAGATCAGGGACATTCGACTAGCGTTATTGTTGACGTTGGCGCCGCCACCATCCTTCGTCAGGTGGTTGATCAGTTAGTGCAGATGAATCAGGCTGTACATCTGATTGAGAATCCAGATGGGGATAATGGGGCTAGTAAGTGGTTACGAGATGTGATGAGGATGCAGCCGCCCCGTTTTGTGAGTTCGTCTGACTCGTTAGGTTGGGAAGGCTGGCTCTTCTAGTTGGATAGAACATTTGAGGCTGTAGCTTGTCCAGATGAAAAGAGGGTACCCATTGCTCAGTACTTGCTTGATAAAGAAGCTGCAGACTGGTGGCAGGCTGTAGTGCCTGCAGATCGTACACCTACACGGACTGAGTTTAAGACCGCCATGGAGGCAGGTTGCCTGTTCGTGAACGCAGGATCGTTGAGTTTTTCTCGGCTACGCCCCAGGATGTGTCGATATCCCAGGCGATAGCCTATTTTAATCGACAGCTGGCTTATGTTCGTGATCAAGTAAGAAGTGAAGCGGACAAGGTCCGATACTTCAATATGCGCATGAAAGCCCATATCCGTGAGAGTATGGCTCCGCTCATGTGTACCACCTTGAAAGATTATCTGGACTGAGCTCTAGCCATCGAGATGGCTGTTTCCATGTCAGAGGGTAGCTCAGGAGGTAAGAGGCAGAAGACCTCGAGTAACTTTTCAAGAGGCCAGAGAAGTGAGATTCGTGAGCCTATTACCTTGTGTTGCCCTTCTGGGAACACTTATCGTTCGTTTGATCAGTCTAAGAATCCTACTCACGAGCCGAGTAAGACAAACGGCATGAAGTTATGTTTCAATTGTAGCCGTGTGGGCCATACTCGGAAGAATTATCGCTCGCCGCAAGTTAACTGTTTTAAATGTGGACATGTGGGACATCAGGCGGTACACGGCGAGGCCGTCGTTGAGATGTTCGGGAGCCGAGATCCCACCCCTATGCGTGGAGAGCTCAGCGGTGCCTAGTAGCATAGTTGCGTGTTGTATTTGTGTTGTAATTTGAGTAGAGATTGATATTTGTTGCGTGAACTTTTTGGTTTTGTTTGTATTCTACCCTGATGTTTTATTTTAAGTTTCGGGACGAAACTTATTTTTTGTGTGATAGAATGTAATATCTGGTACCCTCGTTTTCTATTATCTTGAATTGTTTGTGTTTTGACGTCGGACATTTTCTTGTTGATGAGAATCGGAATGATTTCTATCGTGATACTCTATTTTTTTCTATCGCATAGCCGTTTTAGTCGGGTGCGACTTGTTGTCGCGTGCGTTTATTTGATTAAATGTGTGCATGTGATGTGGTATTTGATGCGTCGTTAATTGCTCGTTATTGTTTTGAATCATTGTCGGTGGCGTTGTGTTGGTCGTCGTGGAGCGTGTTTTCACGTCGTATGTCTCCTTGCGTTTCTTGCAGCGTTTCGCCGTTGGGCGTGAGTTTTTGGTCTTTGTGTATCTCGTCGAGTTTTCCTGGCGGGGATATCGCTTCTCCCTACTTGTTTTAAGTTCCGGGACGAAACTTCTTTTAAGGAGGGTAGAATGTAATACCCGTAATTTCGATTTCCGGTAATTTCTTTTTTTGGCGAAAGTCCGTTTTGACGACTTGCTCATGACCGTTTCATCATTCTGAGAATGATTAATTCTGCACTTTTCGACATCCGAGTTCGTTTCGGTGCTGTTTTGTTGAGTTCCATGCTTTTTAGCGACTTTTCCGCGCTTGAGTTCGGTTCGTGCGTATCTCGTTCGAAACTGTCGTTTGGGGTTTCTCGTAAGTTCATTTAACGTTGTTATACGTGTTGTGAGCTTCGGTTTGATTATTCGTTGTCGTATCGTGATGTTTCGGACATTTGGGGCTATTTTGTAATTTTCCAAAGTTGTGGGTATGTCGTCATACCCATTTTTGAGATGTTCTGTTGTTGTCTCTCTGAGTTGTTAGCGCACACTACGCATTGTGGCTAGCGCGCGCTAAGTTGCCGAAGTTAGCGCACGCTAAGTGTTGCCGTTAGCGCGCACTAACGGGTGGTGCAGAAACAGTCCAGAGGCTACTGGACTGGGTTAGAATGTTGGTTAGCGCACGCTATTTGGTAACATAGTGCGCGCTAGGGTGCATTAGTAGTGCACGCTGTGGGGGAGGATAGCGCGCGCTACCCGGTACTTCAGGGCAGTCCAGGGGCTACTGGACTGGGTTTGGGGGTCCCGTTAGCGCATGCTAGCATTTGTAGCTAGCGCGCGCTAACTGTACATTTTGGCAGAACGCTTTGTTCTGATGCTTCGATAGCGCACGCTAATCAGGTAGGATTAGCGCACGCTAATCAGGTAGGATTAGCGCACGCTAAGCTGTCCAGTATATAAACTGAACAGCATTCATTACTCTTCATTTTTCTTCATTTATTCTTCTTCCTCCGCGGGTTGAGACGAGGGCGACTAGGGCTTGGGCTCCTGGCCGATTTCTACTCCATCCAAGGTGTTTTGGAGTATCCTAGGTGATTATAACATCATCTAATTCATTGTTCTTCACCGAATCAAGGTATTTTTCTTGAATCCCTAGAGTTGACTTTTTGGGGGATTTGTTCTTGATTTCGTTTTCCATACGTTTTTTATGGATAGATTGTTGTTAAATGATGTTGTTAAACATATCCTATGGATTGTATATCCATATTTCAATTTAGAATTTTGTTTTCGCGTTTTGACGGGACGAATCGTGTTCTTGGCCGTTTTGGGGGAAACACTTGAACTTTCGTCATTCGTTCTTTGAATTCAACGGCTTTAAGTCGTGCTATGGAATTCATATTCATTGTTGTGATTGTCCTTCATAGTTTATTATCGCGAGTTGGCGTTCGGTGGAGTAGATGGGTTCGTAGTCGGTTCGTGCCAACCTACTTCGGTCGATTCTCCGCGTTGTGGTTATTCGAGGCAAGTATCTTATTATACGACTTGTATCTTGCGACTAGTAATTACGTATGAGATGTTTGACGATTTTATTTGCCTTCGTAAATATGTTCCGTTTGAGTTGGTTGTGTTTTCCGCAATTTGAAGGCTTTGTGATAATGGTGTTATATTGGTATACGTGTTAGGCATTGTGCCATTTTGTGCTGGATTGCGACGTACATATGGGATGGTTGTACACTTGGTTGTGCAAGGTATTGTGTACCGAATGTGTTTTATGTTGGTTGTGTGTCGTTGATTGATGATAGTTGTTGAGATTGTGTTATGTGCGTGTGATGTACGATTCTGTGGTGATCAATGTGATTGATTAACTGTGCTCATTGTTGTCTGTAATGTGAATGTGAATGTGGTGCACTGGAACGCTAAGTTCACTCGTGTGGGTTCGACGGGGCCTATGAGGATTCATGGCACAGGTCCATGGGATCAGAACTTAGTGTGTGGTGTTGAGGTCCAGTCGTGCGGGTCTGACGAGGCCTACGATGATTCATGGCACAGGTCCATTGAATCAGGACACAATACGTCCAACCGTGCAGGTTCGACGGAACCTACGGTAACACGTGACACATGTTCACGGGGTCGGGACTGGTTGTTGTGATTGTTGTGTTGGCTCAATCCGTGTGGGTTGTTGAACCTACGGAGACTCGTGGCAAGCGATCACGGAGTCATGAGCATGTTTGATTGTTGTGATTATTGTGATTGGTTAAGTCCGTGCGGGTTGTTGAACCTACGGAGACACATGACAGGGGATCACGGTGTCACGAATCATGTTTGTAAATCAAACTTTTTGTAAGGAAGTTTTAAGAAAAGAATGTTGGGCCGAGCCCCACGAGATTTATGGAAATGTTTTCGTACTGTAATTTGTTGAAATACAATTTGAGATTTAGGTTAAGACCCTAAGATTTTCGAAAGATTTTGAAATTCTAAGAATTCCCGAGATGATAATCTTATTTTCGAATGCTTCATAGCCTATATTCCCTTGTGAAAACCTCCCGGGAATATCTTGATACTTGATTTTTATATTTGATTCACGATTATTATTTGCTTGTTATATTTCGTATGATTTGATACTTGCACTAGTAAAACAGTGGAGTTTTACTAACCCCCGAGTAATCGGGGGGTGGATGTTTGTTTTGCGTCCAGGTACATGCAGATTCAGGGGATCAGTCACAGGATTGGCACAAGAGGATGACGAGCTGCGATACTAATCAAGAGTTGAGAGTTGTTCTGATTTTTGTTTTGTTGTCAGAGTTGATTTCAGTCTTCCGCTGTATTGTATTTCGACCCCTGTGTGGGTAATGTTGTATAAGTCAATTTCGTTGATCGAGTTGTGTGACTGTTAGGCGTATTTTTATACGCTTATTTATCATTATTTTGTAGTATTTTGGAGAGTGAAATTGTCTAAATGAGCCTTTAATGCCTTAATTTTGTATGATTGACAGGTAATTGAAGTCCGAAAGCTAAAACGAGGCAAAACGGCGAAACGGCAACTGACTATGAGCCGCGGCACAAGGAAGCGGGCCGCGGCACAGAAGACACCACCAAAGGCGAGTAAACTCTACTGTGCCGCGGCACACCCAGTGAGCCGCGCACGGAAGAAATTGAGGACGCCTGACATCCAATGAAGGCTCGTGCCGCGGCACAGTTTAGTGCGCCGCGCACACTTGGCGGTTTTGGTTGTCCGCGCGAATTAGGGCCGTTTGAAGCCGCCGACCTACGGATACGGAAGCGATTTGGAGGATATGCTGAGCTATAAATAGGGTTTAAGACCCTAATTAATTATCTTTGGATCTTGAATCTTTTGGAGCTTAAGCTTGGAGACGGCAGAAGAAGAGGGAAGCAGAAGACTTCAAAGGCAAAGGGCGGAAGCTGAAGAACGGAGGAATCCGAGCTTCATCTGCGTTTGATTTTTATGCTTTCATTTATTTATTCTGTATTTTCAATTATTAGTATGTCAGGCTAAAGCCCTAATCTAGGGTTTTGATGAAACCTTTGTTTTGACGAATTGATTGAGATTATCCAATTAATTACCTTTTTGTTGAGTTTTCCCAATTGTGTTTAATGCTTGCAATTATCTGGCCAATAGTTGTATTGATTTAATCATTCACTTCGAATCGGGAGAGGAGATTTGGTGAGGACCGTTTTATTCTGTGAGATAGGAATATACTCATAGGAACTACGTGGCCTTTAGGAGATTTTAAGCTTTTCGCCTATTGACGAATTAATTCACCTAGGGATAGAGTGCGTTATTCGTCTTTAGATAAATCTATTGACCTCGGGAGAGGCGGTAGAATATATTAGCAATCTCCGCCTTCAATAAATTGGGAAAATTATTTATTACGGATAATCAAGAGTAAATTCGGATAAACCGAGGTGGATTCAGAACCCTAGACTTATTCATCATTTGATTTCTTTTATTCAAGCTATCGTTTTCTACTGTTTAGTCGCTTAGTAATTCTTTTAGTTATTAATTGCAAAAACCCAAATTCGATTGTTCAAATAAAATTGGAATACACAAAAATCGGTAGTTAGAGATTCAGTCCTCGTGGGAACGATACTCTACTTATCACTTTATTACTTGTAAACGATGACATGCACTTGCGTGTAAGAGATATCGCAACAAGTTTTTGGCGCCGTTGCCGGGGACTGAAATTTTCTAATATCGATTTAAGTATTTCTAGTCTTAATTTGAACATTTTATTTTTATTTTTGTGTATTTAATTTCGTTTATTTGTTTTTCCTTTCAGGACCTTTCGTGTAGTGCATGAGAAAACTCGGTAACGAAGGCCTACTACCTTTGGATACCGTGCTCGAGCGCACTCTAAGAAGGAACAAAAGGAGAAAAGAGAGTTGCAGACGACGGTCAACATGGCCGAGAATATCGAAGTCCAAGGAGGAGATAACCAAGTGCGGCAAGTTCAACCGAACTAGCTCTTCGAGATTATGCCATACCGCAGATCAATGCTAATTTTTCGGAATTCGGCGTCCCACTATCCAAGCCAATAATTTTGAGATCAAGCCTGCTATTATTCGGATGGTGCAAGCGAGCCAATTCTGTGGATCGCCGAATGACGACCCGAATGCCCATATTGCTTCTTTCCTTGAGATATGCGACACGTTCAAGACCAATGGTGTCACCGACGATGCCATCCGATTGAGGCTTTTCCCTTTCTCTTTGAGGGATAAAGCAAAATTTTGGTTAAATTCCTTACCGCCGGGGTCGATTACAACATGGGAGGGGTTAGCGCAAGCCTTCCTTGCCAAATTCTTCCCACCTGCTAAGACGGCGAGGTTGAGAAACGAAATAACCACCTTTGGTCAGTACGATATGGAATCGCTCCACGAGGTGTGGGAGCGATATAAAGATTTGTTACGAAGATGCCCTCATCACGGCCTTCCTGATTGGCTTCAGATTCAGACGTTCTATCTTGGTTTGAGTGCTTCTACACGCACTCTCGTGGACGCGGCCGCTGGAGGGGCCTTGATGGGAAAGTCTATGGCCGAGGCACACTCGCTTTTGGAAGCTATGGCCGCAAACAAATATCAATGGCCATCGGAAAGATTGACACCGAAGAGAGTTATGGAAGTTTCAAGTAATGATCCAATTTCCACCTTGTCAGCTCAAGTCGCCGCTTTGACCCAACAGCTCCAAGCATTTTCGCACGCACCAGCCCCCGTTACCATAGAGACATGCAATTGGTGTAACGGATCACACCCGAGCGCTGAGTGTCAAGTTGGAAACCCGTTCGAGCAACATCAGATGGAGCAGGCTCAATTCGTGGGCAATGGAAATCGACAAAACAATTCTTACCCCAGCACTTATAATCAAGGGTGGCGAAATCAACAAAATTTTCCATGGGCAAGCTTTGAAACCTCCACAAGCTCACTTCGCGCAGCCCCCACAGCAGCCCCCTCAATCACCAAAGGTATCTTTGGAAGATGCTCTTGCTCAATTGGCGGCTAACACAAGTCAATTCATGACCCGCACCGAGACGACCCTCCAAAATCATTCTACCTCCATCCGAAATCTAGAAACACAAATGGGGCAGATTGCCAATTTATTGTCTTCTCGGTCTCAAGGTGCATCGCCCGCACCAAGTGAAATCCAAGGAAAATGTGCAAGCGATCGACCAAGCGGAAAGGAGTTGAAAGGGCAGCCTATTAATGACAAAGAGCACCGATCGAAAGGTAACGAGAAGGAAAAGGATGAGGCGCCCAAGCCAAAGGAAGTATCGACTACTCACCCACTCCTCAAATTCCATTCCCACATTGCTTTCCAAAAGCAAAAACTGGACAAGCATTAAAATTCTCGACGTCTTCAAGAAATTGCACATAAACATTCCATTTGCCGACGCATTGGAACAAATGCCGAGTTATGTGAAATTCATGAAAGAAGTCTTGTCCAATAAAAGAAAGCTCGAGGAATATGAGACGGTCGCTTTAACGGAGGAGTGCAGCGCTATTTTACAAAAGAAGCTCCCACCTAAATTGAGAGATCCGGGAAGTTTCACCATCCCTTGCATCATCTGAAATTCATCTTTTGAAAGAGCCCTATGCGATCTCGGGGCCGTATAAATCTTATGCCCCTTTCTATTTTTAAAAAGTCGAGATTGGGAAGCCAAGCCGACGGCGATCTCTTTACAATCGTCGATAGATCCATCAAATATCCGAGGGGTGTGATAGAGGACGTTTTAGTCAAAGTTGATAAGTTCATCTTTCCGGCCGATTTCATCGTACTTGACATGGAAGAAGACCAAGATATCCCAATTATCTTGGGAAGACCATTTTTGGCAACCGGCCGAACGTTGATTGATGTGGAAAAGGGGAAGCTGACTTTGCGTGTTCAAGAGGAGCAAGTAACATTCAATATCTTTCGATCCGTAAAATATCCAAGTGACGCTGAAAATTGTTTCCAAGTTGACGTCATTGACTCGTGCGTGAGTAGAACTTTTCGAGAAAATTATCCACCCGATCCATTGGAATCCGTTTTGATTGGGGCTGTTTCCGAACCAAATGGAGAGCATGCAGCCTACGTACGACACATGGATGCTTCCCCGCCAATTTTTATTCGTAAACCATTCGAGGAGCTCGGAAGTTCACTAACTCGACCAACCCATCGATTGAAAAACCTCCAAAGTTGGAACTCAAAAAGCTGCCACCTCATTTGAAATATGCATTCCTGGGGCCCATCGATTAAGAGGGAGTACAAATCTGCTCTTGGATGGTCTATTGCGGATATTAAGGGGATCAGCCCATCGATTTGCATGCACAAGATTTTGATGGAAGAAGACTACAAACCATCCGTGGAGCATCAACGCCGGCTGAATCCTAACATGAAGGAGGTGGTAAAAGTCGAGGTTTTAAAACTCCTCGACGCAGGTATGATCTTTCCAATTTCTGATAGTAAGTGGGTAAGTCCGGTTCAAGTTGTGTCGAAAAAGGGTGGGATAACAGTTGTTCAAAACGATAATAATGAATTAATTCCCACTAGGATTGTCACGGGGTGGCGTATGTGCATAGATTATAGGAAATTAAATAAGGCCACTAGAAAAGATCATTTCCCCTTGCCTTTTATTGATCAGATGTTAGATAGATTAGCCGGACACGATTTCTATTGCTTTCTCGATGGTTACTCGGGGTATAATCAGATTTACATAGCCCCCGAGGACCAAGAGAAAACGACATTTACATGTCCTTACGGCATTTTCGCTTATAGGCGCATGCCTTTTGGATTGTGTAATGCGCCGGCTACTTTCCAACGGTGTATGATGGCTATTTTTTCTGACATGGTAGAGCAGTGTATTGAGATTTTTATGGATGATTTTTCTGTTTTTGGAGATTCGTTTGACATTTGTTTGGAAAATTTGCAGAAAGTCTTGAAAAGATGCGAAGAGACCAATTTAGTCTTGAATTGGGAGAAGTGTCATTTTATGGTGCAGGAGGGCATTGTGCTTGGCCATCGAATATCCTCACATGGAATTGAAGTCGACCGAGCGAAAATTGAAACAATTGAGAAGATGCCTCCACCCACTTCGGTCAAGGGGATTAGAAGTTTTTTGGGACATGTCGGTTTCTATCGCCGATTTATTAAGGATTTTTCGAAGATCACGAAGCCGCTGTGCAATCTACTCATGAAGGATGTCCCATTTACTTTTGACGAGTCTTGTAAAGAAAGTTTCGAATTGATGAAGAAAGCTCTAAGCACGGCACCGGTGATAGTCGCTCCGGATTGGGACCTTCCGTTCGAGTTAATGTGTGATGCTAGCGACTTTGCCATTGGGGCTGTTTTGGGGCAAAGACTAGGGAAGGTGTTCCATGTCATATACTATGCGAGCCGAACACTCGATGACGCCCAAAGAAATTATGCCACAACGGAGAAGGAATTGTTGGCGGTTATCTTTGCATTCGATAAATTCCGGGCTTATCTATTGGGAACGAAAGTGATAGTGTGGACCGATCATTCAGCAATAAAATACCTTTTGGAGAAGAAGGATGCCAAACCAAGGTTGATTCGGTGGGTGCTACGCCTTCAAGAATTCAACTTGGAGATTCGAGACAAGAAAGGGACTGAAAATGTTATAGCCGATCACCTTTCACGATTAGAGAGTCCCCTCGAGAAGGAAGAAAGTCAGCCAAAAATCATAGAAACCTTCCCCGACGAGCAGGTCTACAAGTTGGATTCAAAACACGCGCCTTGGTATGCTGATCTAGTGAACTACTTGGCAAGTAAAACAATTCCGAACGACCTCTCACGTCATCAAAAGAAGAAGCTAATCTCGGATGCTAAGTACTATTTGTGGGACGATCCTTTTCTCTTCAAGCGATGCCCCGATCAAATTATCCGTAGATGCATTCCGGATGAGGAAATCCACAGTGTGCTGAACCATTGCCATGCATCACCCTACGGTGGACATTTTAGTGGAAATAGAACAGCGGCGAAGGTCTTACAATCGGGATTCTATTGGCCGTCCTTATTCAAAGATGCTCACTCCTTCGTGTCCGCGTGTGATCGGTGTCAACGGATGGGAAACATCTCAAGACGACACGAAATGCCGCTGAACACCATACTTCAAGTCGAATTGTTCGATGTATGGGGGATCGACTTCATGGGTCCATTTCCCCCATCAAACAAGAATCTCTATATTTTGGTGGCCGTAGATTATGTCTCAAAATGGGTTGAAGCGGTGGCACTACCTACGAATGGGTCCAATGTCGTAATCAAGTTTATTAAACAACATATCTTCACACGCTTTGGGACTCCACGTGCTATTATCAGTGATGGTGGGTCACACTTCGACAACAAATTTCTTGATGCGGTTTTGAGAAAATACGGAGTCACTCATCGTGTTGCTACAGCATACCATCCTCAGACGAGCGGTCAGGTCGAGATATCAAATCGAGAGCTGAAGTGGATTCTAGAAAAGACGGTCAGCTCGTCTCGAAAAGATTGGTCATTTAAACTCGATGATGCACTTTGGGCGTCTGGATCGCGTATAAAACACCTATCGGAATGTCGCCCTACAGATTGGTCTATGGGAAAGGTTGCCATCTACCCGTAGAGATGGAACACCGTGCTTACTGGGCGATAAAGAAACTAAACTTTGATCTAAAATCCGCTGGTGAAAAGCGTTGTTTGCAGCAGAACGAGTTGGAAGAAATTCGCCATAACTCATACGAAAATGCGAAACTTTATAAGGAGCGGACAAAGATTTGGCATGATAAGCACATCACGCAGAGAGAATTTGTCCTGGGTCAAGAGGTGTTGCTATTTAACTCTCGCTTAAAGTTATTTCCCGGGAAATTGCGTTCACGATGGTCGGGACCGTTCACCGTAGTTCAAGTGTTTCCACATGGTGCAGTAGAAGTTCAAAGAGATGCCCGAAAATTCAAAGTTAATGGACAACGGTTGAAGGCGTACTTGGGAAATCCAATAGACACGCAGAAAACGAGCGTCACCTTATCCACCGCCGGATGAATGCGAGAAAAGTCCGGCTGAAGACTATAAACTTAGCGCTCCTCGGGAGGCAACCCGAGTATTAGTTGTAGATTCTTTATTGTTTTCTTGCATTTTTAGAATCTCTCTTTGTCGTCATTCTTCTTTGATACGTCCTTCCCTCTCGTCTTGATGTTTTCGTGTAAAAATTCTGTGCAGGAATCAGCAAAGGGGAGAAATTCAATGATGGGCCGCGACACAACAAAAGTGAGCCGCGGCACACACCAACTGATGAAAAATAGCCGATCAAACTGTACCCTGTGCCACGGCGCGATCTTACTGAGCCGCGGCACACCAGGTCACTGATCCGCGGCACACTAAACCTGAGCCGCGGCACACCAAATGGCCAAGAAACACCCAGGAGACTGTAATTTGTGCCGCGGCACACTAACACACTGAGCCGCGGCACACGAAAACTGAGCCGCGGCACCCGGTGATATTACAAAATGTCCCAGGCCCACTGTACTTTGGGCCGCGGCTCACTTTTATTGTGCCGCGGCCCCCGTCGCAAATTAAGAGCAACCAGGTAGGGCTCATTCAATCGATCGGCCTGCACAAGGTACCTTCTTCCCTCCCTTCCTTCCTTCCTTCACACAATGAGGTCAGTTGATACCATTCTATTAGTCTCCTTCTCAAATTCTCCAGGTAATTTTTGATTTCTAAATCATAAGTGATTCTTGATGTGAAAAGATTTGAGGTTATATATTGCTAGTTGTTCTTCACTGTTGTTTCTAAAATGGAGTTGGAATATGGGGAATTTGATATTGTGATGGAATTGATATTTATGAATGAATTGTTGATGATAGTTATTGTGATTCAGGGTTATTATCTGTGTTATTATTTTTGGGATTTGGAATTAACCATCAAAATTCTTGTTCTTCATTTTAACTTGTGCACACAAGGTGTTTGATAAATTGCAGCAATGGAAAATTGGTAAACTAGGCATTTTCAAAATTATATGCAATGAATCATGTTATCGAATTACATTATCCCCAACCCTTACATCATGTTAAACTTGAGAGCTCGTACTTAACTTCCTTTCTGATGATGCAAGCTCATTTATTCACACTCCGCATGATGTAGTCAAGAAGCGTGCAAGCTCACCGGATGATGCCGGCACCAGCTCCTGAGCGGACTGGAGGGGAGTACTTGACCTTTTACTTTTATTGCATATCATATTTCGTCCATTGAGGTCAATGTACGTCCTAAGTTTGGGGGGGGGGGGGGTTTACTTTCAGTTGCTACATTCATTGCTGTACTTTATTTTGTTGCACTTTTCATTGCTTTGCGTTATTTTTTTTATATACGTTTGGATAGCCTTGCTTGTCTTAATTCTCCTTTATTCGTGAATTTGTCGTGCTTCTATTTATGTGATACTGATGTTACGGCACTGTTTTTCTCTCTGAAGAAACGGTCGAGTTTTATTCGAGTTGTAGTCAGTAATTTCGGTTTCTGCTTAGTATTCATTTAGGTCCGAAATTTTTTCGTAATTGTAGAGGTCTTGGCGGATAAGAGAGGATACATACTTGTTTTAAAATCACCGTCGATACGTTTGGTTACATTTTCCGGATAGTGAGTCGTACTATTTCATTTGTCGTGTTGGCACTTAGATTGAGTTTAGAGTCGGTCAGTTTTTTCCAAAAGTCGAGATAATGTTGTTCTATGAAGGGAAGTCTAGTAACCGGGGGCATTCGCGTGACCCGTTGTTTACTCTCGCGTAAAACGACGACCCTGATTAGACTAGTGATTTGGATATTTCACATGTGCCAATGATAGGGAGCCTAGTAACCGGGGGTATTCGCGTGACCCGTTGTTTACTCTCGCGTAAAACGGCGACCTTGATTCGGACATGCGGAAATTATATATTCGAGTTGTTTCTCCACCGTAGAAGGGAACTTAGTAACTAGAAGCATCCATGTGCCCCATGAGTGTCTTTTACGTCAAACGGTTTCCCAATACATGAGAATGGAAGTTCCACCCTAGGATTATCCCGATGAAACATCCCGAGATCCTAACCTAGTGGTCAACTCGAATCAAATTCTTGAACATATATGTAAGGGGATACTGTCCGAGGTTTATTTGTTATGAAACTCGTGAAAATTGTGCCACTAGATTGTGGAACGGGACGAACTAGCTTGTTTATTTTAGCCTTTCATATTGACGGTCGATTTGACTCACGTTTTGTTAATCTTTGAGCTGGATTTTCTTCATGAACGAGTGATTAGGACTGAACTTGATTACTTTGCGGAATCATTATTCTGAGTGCAGCTCGCTATTATGACACTCGTATGATTTAGAGAAAATTACAGGAGAGTATTGATTAGGTTGAACACTATGAGTTGCACGATGATTCACGACATGCTTCTATTGAATTTAATTCTTTTTGCTTGAGGACAAGCAAAGGCTTAAGTTTGGGGGTATTTGTTAGGCGTATTTTTATACGCTTATTTATCATTATTTTGTAGTATTTAGGAGAGTGAAATTGTCTAAATGAGCCTTTAATGCCTTAATTTTGTATGATTGACAGGTAATTGAAGTCCGGAAGCTAAAACGAGGCAAAACGGGCGAAAACGGCAAATCTGGACTATGAGCCGCGGCACAAGGAAGCAGGGCCGCGGCACAGGAAGACACCCAGCCAAAGGCATAGTAAATCAGACTGTGCGCGGCACAGTTTAGTGCGCCGCAGCTTTGCTTGGCGGTTTTTGGTTGTCCGCGCAATTAGGGCGTTTGGCGATTTTCGACCTACGGATACGGATGCGATTTGGAGGATATGCTGAGCTATAAATAGGGTTTAAGACCCTAATTAATTATCTTTGGATCTTGAATCTTTTGGAGCTTAAGCTTGGAGACGGCAGAAGAAGAGGGAAGCAGAAGACTTCAAAGGCAGAGGGCGGAAGCTGAAGAACGGAGGAATCCGAGCTTCATCTGCGTTTGATTTTTATGCTTTCATTTATTTATTCTGTATTTTCAATTATTAGTATGTCAGGCTAAAGCCATAATCTAGGGTTTTGATGAAACCTTTGTTTTGACGAATTGATTGAGATTATCCAATTAATTACCTTTTTGTTGAGTTTTCCCAATTGTGTTTAATGCTTGCAATTATCTGGCCAATAGTTGTATTGATCTAATCATTCACTTCGAATCGGGAGAGGAGATTTGGTGAGGAACTATTGGTGAGGACCGTTTTATTCTGTGAGGTAGGAATATACTCATAGGAACTACGTGGCCTTTGGGAGATTTTAAGCTTTTCACCTATTGACGAATTAATTCACCTAGGGATAGAGTGCGTTATTCGTCTTTAGATAAATCTATTGACCTCGGGAGAGGCGGTAGAATATATTAGCAATCTCCGCCTTCAATAAATTGGGAAAATTATTTATTACGGATAATCAAGAGTAAATTCGGATAAACCGAGGTGGATTCAGAACCCCAGACTTATTCATCATTTGATTTCTTTTATTCAAGCTATCGTTTTCTACTGTTTAGTCGCTTAGTAATTCTTTTAGTTATTAATTGCAAAAACCCAAATTCGATTGTTCAAATAAAATTGGAATACACAAAAATAGGTAGTTAGAGATTCAGTCCTTGTGGGAACGATACTCTACTTATCACTTTATTACTTGTAAACGATGACGTGCACTTGCGTGTAAGAGATATCGCAACAGTGACCTCATCGGTCTGTATTATTTTATTGTTTGACCCTGGCCGGGCAAGCAGTTGGTCTTTTTGTGAGGTATGGCCTGGTAGATCCTCGTAAAAAGGGGTCTACGGCGTGTAATATTCCCATATAGTTTTGGGGGTGTTACATTTATGGTATCAGAGCTTAGGTTGCGAAAACCTAGACTGTCGGGTCGAGTCAAGTTGTGATCGGTCGAGTAATATGTTGTCTTGTCGTTCGAGTCGTCAGGTGACAAGTTGAGTTGTGCGTAGTCACAATGTGTCGGTTATGTTGTCAGACAAGATTAGTATCGTGGGTGACCGTCACCTCCGTGCGGCCTGTGGATGTAAGTCTCCTCCTTTATGCGTAATACCTGTGTATCTCGATTTTATCTTAGTGAGTTAATTGCGGTGCATGATTTTATTTACACAGTATTGTGTAATGTAGTTGTGTTTAATACTTGTGGCACATAGTATGAGTATAGCTGGGCGTATTGCTGTTTTACTTTTAAACCACCGTGTGGGGTGGTATGGTGTGAAAGATGTAAACCTTGATGGGTTATGTGAAGGTATCAATGGTAGAGTTTGTGAGAAACTCCGATGAATGATTTTGCTGTGTGTTTAAACTTGATACCACGAGATGCATTTGATTGAATTGGCGACCCTGGCTGCCATTTGAGTATGTGGTTTTAAATTCGTCTGTTTTTGGAATGTTGTAATTTTTGTCCGCTATGGGTAAGTTTGAGAATTTTTGTGGAAATCGATTTTTGGAAAATATTTTGGTGGTGCGGTCAAACCACGGTCTATGTGGATTTTTAAAATTTGTTAATTTTTGACAAATGGGCCGTGTATTTCCAATGACACGATCAGACGGTATTTGAAAAATGTGTTTTGAAGTACTTCACACAATGTAAAATATTACCGTCGTTTTGGTTAGGAACTAAAGGATTTTGGGAAATTTTTATTTTGCAGAACGATTTTTGGTTTTCGGAATTTTGAACTTCTTATGTCCACGTGTTGGGGTTAAGTGGTTGTGATGAGTTTGTAGTGTTGTTGTGCTTGCCGGTGTAATATCCGCAATTTCGGATTTCCGGTAATTTTCTTTTTTCGGCGGAGGCCCATTTAGACAACTCGTTTTTGACCGTTTCGTCATTCGGAGAATATTTAATTTTGCACTTTTTGTCATCCGAGTTCGTTTCGGTGCTGCTTTGTTGAGTTCCGTGCTTTTTAGCGACTTTTCCGCGCTTGAGTTCGGTTCTTGCGAATCTCATTCGAAACTGTCGTTTGGGGTTTTTCGTAAGTTCATTTAACGTTGTTATACGTGTTGTGAGCTTCGGTTTGATTATTCGTTGTCGTATGGTGATTTTCGGGCATTTGGGCCATTTTCGTAATTTCCCAAAGTTTGGGGTAATTACCTTCCGTTGTCGAATTTCGAGCCTTCAGGTGGTCGGAATCGTGTGTTCTACTAGCTCTTAGATTCGTCTTTGTGAGTACTTTGTAACCGTATCTTCGGTTCGTATTCAGGTTCGGGTTTCGGTGTCGTTTTGTTGAGTTCAGGATTACTAAACGACTTTTCTAAGTATGAGTTCGGCTTTGTAAAAATCACCATAAATTCTTGGAAACTCCAAAAAATTCTGAATCTTTGCAATATTATAAAGCATCAAGTTAGCTTTCCAATGGTTCAAACGGTGAGTCAATCGGAGTCCGGACGAGAGAGTTATGGTCGTTTTAGCTCACCCGCTCGTTATTGGCGATCATCGCGGCCGAACTTCGGCCGTGTCGTCCGACACGGCACGTGCCGTGCTCGTCCGGAAATGCCGAGTCTCGCCTCAGACCCGACCGTGTCGCAGCACGGCCGAGTCGAACTCTTCCGATAGGCGAACCGATCGCCAGACGCCCGACCGTGTTCCAGACACGGCCGAGTCGTGCCGAGTCGGCCGCCGGACGGGTCACTATCGGAAGGCCCCTCGCGCCGCGACCGTGTCTAGCAGACACGGTCGAGTCCCCGCCAGTGCGCGCCACGACCGTGTCAGGCGGACACGGTCGAGTCTGTCAGCCTATTTAAGGCCCAGCAGTCGTTTTTTTCGCCATTTTTTTCTCCTTCTTCTACTTCTCTTCCGCGGCTGGGGTTGTTTCTATCATGGAGAGATGTTGTTGTTCAATAAATCCATGAAGTCTTGGAGTTCATATCATCAATCATCCATCCTATAACATCCTTTGATCGAGCGAATCAGGTCAGATTTTCTAGAAATCTAATTTTGGGGATTCTGGGTATTTTGTTCGATTTCGTCCGTTTAATCCGATTTAACTTAGGATTGTGATGGATTGATGATTATTTAGATGTATTGTATCATTTTCCTTGTTATCCCATGGTTGGATCGTATCGATTCGTTGTTTTGGTCGAGTTCTTGACCGATGCCTTGAAGGTGTCCGGTAAAATGTCATAGAGGGGTTTTCGGGCGTTCTACGATTATTCTTCCTCGTATGATCGATGATTTTTTGAATTTATGTTGTTAGGGTCGAATTCTTGTGAAGAACTCGAGTCGAAACCCTTCCGTTCATTGTCTTCTTCGGGGTCCGAGCTTCCCGGTCGAACCGTATTCTTCGGAGCGTTTGGTAGCGGTTATTAAGGCAAGTATCTTATTATACGACTTGTATCTTGTGAATAGTAATTACGTATGATATGTATAACGATTTTGCTTGCCTCCGTAAATATGTTCCGTTTGAGTTGGTTGTGTTTTCCGAAATTTGAAGGCTTTGTGATAATAGTGATATATTGGTATACGTGTTAGGCGTTGTGCCATTTGTGCAGGATTGCGACGTACATATGAGATGGTTGTACACGTGTTTGTTCAATGTATTGTGTACCGAATGTGTGTTGTGTTGGTTAAGAGTCGTTGTGATGATCATGATGTTTGTGTTGTTTTGGTTTACATGCTTGATTGTACATTTCGGCGTAATGTGGAATGACTTGACATTTAATGATTATGAATTGTGTCGAGTCGATGTGTGTGTGATCCAGGTAGGGTCTGACGAGGCCTCTGTAGTTCGGTACGTGATGTGTACGAACAAAGTGTGTGAACCAGGTAGGGTCTGACGAGGCCTCTGGAGTCCGGTACATGACGTGTACGGACAAGGTGTGTGATCCAGGTAGGGTCTGACTAGGCCTCTGGAGTTCGGTACATGATGTGTACGAACGATCTTTGTAGCCGGGTAGGGTCGTTGAGGCCTCGGAGTTCGGTACATGATGTGTACGAGCGGTGTGTGTGGTCGGGTAAGGTCCGTCGAGGCCTCGGAGTTCGGTACATGATGTGTACGAACGGTGTGTGTGGTCGGGTAAGGTCCGTCGAGGCCTCGGAGTTCGGTACATGATGTGTACGAACAATGATCGTGTAGCGATGATCGTTCGGGTAACATTTTAAATATGGATCTCGGACTCATAATGATATATTATTTGGTGTGCTTTGAACGAGAATCGGGCTAAGGCCTATTGTTTACGAAAAGGTTTTGTAAATTGGGACTCGAGGTCCAAAAGATTTTACGCTTTAAAAATCCCCGAGATGATGTGTTCCTTTTCAAATATCTCTTACTTGAGTTCGAAATTCTAAAACTTCTAGAACATTTTGATAATGGATTTCCGTATTAAATTCGTAGTTGCTATTTGCTTGTTACATTTCGTATGGTTTGATACTTGCACTAGTAAAACAGTGGAGTTTTACTAACCCCAGTATTCGGGGTGGATGTCTGCTTGCGTCCGGTACATGCAGATTCGGGGCGATCACGGGATTGGCACAAGAGGATGACAAGCTGCGATACTAATCATGAGTCGAGAGTTGTTTTATTTTCATTGTGTTGTCAGAGTTGATTTCAGTCTTCCGATGTATTGTATTTCGACCCCTGCGTGGGTAATGTTGTTAGTCAGTCTTGTTGATAGAGTTGTGTGACCTCATCAGTCTGTGTGTTTATGTGTAAGTGACCTTAACGGTCTGTATTATTATATTGTTTGACCCTGGCCGGGCAAGCATTTGGTTGTTTATGGACGTTTAGTCTGGTAGATCCTTGCGGAAAGGGTTTACGGCGTGTAATATTCCCATACAGTTTTGGGGATGTTACATTTATGGTATCAGAGCTTAGGTTGCGGAAACCTAGGCTGTCGGGTCGAGTCAAGTCGTGATTTGTCGAGTAATGTGTTGTCATGTCGTTTGAGTCATCAGGTGACAAGTTGAGCTGTGCGTAGTCACAACGTGTCGGTTATGTTGTCGGACGAGATTAGTATCGTGGGCGACCGTCACCTCCGTGCGACCTGTGGATGTAAGTCTCCTCTTTTATGCGAAGTACCTGTGTATCTCGATTTTATCTTAGTGAGTTAATTGCGGTGCATGATTTTCTTTACACAGTATTGTGTAATATAATTGTGTTTAGTACTTGTGGCATATAGTATGTGCATAGAACTGGGCACATTATTGTTTTATCTTTGAACCACCGGGTGGTGTGGTATGGTGTGGAAGTTGTAAACCTTGATGGATTTCGAAAAGGTATCGACGACTGAGTTCGTGGGAAACTCCGAGGAATGGTTTTGTTATATGTTTAAACTAGATGCGGTGAGACGTATTCAATTGGATTGTGCATGTTGGACTGTATTTTTTTTTATCCGCTGCGTGAGTTCTTTTGTAATGGCTTTCAGTATTTTACCGACTGAGTTTTATCTTGAAAATCGATTCCCTTAACCGAGTTTTGACATTATGGCCTTGATCGTTTTGGCGAAATTCTTATGACGGTATTTAGTATTTTGTAAATGGCTTTTGTGAGTTTTTGAAATATTACCGTCATCGGCCCTTTTGGCGTTTTTGTAAATAGTTTTTATCTGCTTTGAGTTCGTGGCAGGACCCACAACGCTATAATGTTCCGTGTAATTACCTGAGATTTTTGGGCATTCTAGCCCATTGAATTATCTTTGAAAATCTTGAGTATCCTAGAAATAAATTTCGAGACGTACGTTTAAAATGAATTGTTTTCTCATGGTACTTCCAAGGTGCCACGATATGTTTCCGAATTCTTCTACCTCGAGGACCAAAATGTTTTGAGATATTTTTCAATGTTTTATAAACACTTTTACTTAGACGAGGGTCGAATATTCAAAGTTTTCCACTAAGAGAAAGTGTCCTCATTTTTCTCAAATGCGAAATGGTTTTCCAAAGTCTCGATAACGATGTTTCACGTTTGTACTTTTTTTGAAAGGTGATACTCAAGATCAACCGGTGTTTTTCTAAATTATTTTCAAAAGGTGGTTTTTATTTCTTTTTTTTTTTTTAAAACCTATCAATTCCCGTTTGCGTTTGGGAATGTATGTATGATTTTTGCTTTGTCGTTTTGATGTTCCTCCCGAGTATGATCGAATTGGTGGCATGAACGTCGAGGCATTGCCACACAATTATTGTACTAGCCCTCTGTGAGGGGTGTGAACTGGTGTTTACTGTTTATCGCCTCGTGGCGATTTGCGTGTTGTCGCACGAGTGTGAGATGTTGAAGCTTGGGTTTGTACGTTTGTGTACATGTGTGATTGTTTCATAATGTTTGTAAATATGTGCTGATTATCGTTCGGGTCGTTGATGTCGCCGAACGATACTGTCGTTGTTGTAGTGTTTGTGTGTGTATTACTTTACGATGGTAATCGTTGTATATGATATGTGTTATGATTCTTTATTATGCTGAGTTGGCATCTCCGGTATGTTGTTTTGCGGTGTTATGTTCCATTGTATCTAGCATCTGTATTTTCGATATGCCGAGCCGAGGCATTTCGAACGTATTGTGCCGGGGGCATGTACGTGCCAATTGTCCTTCTCGTCGATGCGCTTTTCAAGTGTGGACCCGAGAGACACGGGATCCGATTTTGCGAGTTGGGTTCCGAGTCTTTGGGCGCGAACTTCGATAAAGATATGAGGATCGGATCGAGAGGCCCATGGGAGATATTTCATCGTTTGCTTTTTGTGTTGTCACCTTACTCCAGTTGTTGTGAGTTGCGGGAACGACATTTCTTTTATAAGAGGTCGAATGTAATGCCTGTATCGTTTTGACTTCTGCATTTCCTCTTTCTCAGGTCTATCGACTCGTCGTGTTCGTTGATACTTTATGAACTTGTTCTGTATTTCGGTTTCATCGTTCGAACGAGCTGTGATCTTATTTTGGGTCGATCTGGTTATCATTGTGACTTTTCAATTTCTATTCCCTTTCCTGTGGATCTTATGTGAAGGCACATGTTGTTTTCACCAGATCATATATTGTCTCGAGTCGAGATGTGAACCTTGGAGTTGTTGTTTGAATTTTGTTGTCCTTCGTGATTCGAACGTGATTGTTCGATTTTTGTTGTCTCGATCGTTTGATTGATCGTTTTTTGTTGATCTCGTTTCGTGATTGTTGAACGTTCAGACTCCTTCGTAATTCCCTTAAGTTTGAGAAATTAGTCTCGTTTCGATCTTCCAACCTTTGGGCGGTGGAATTCCGTATTTGTTCAGCGTTTGGCTCGCGTTTTGATTGATGAACCGTTGGGTTGGTCAATCGTATTGATTTTTGTTCGTTGTGTTTTGTAATTGTTCAGATAATCGACTCGATTGTATTATCTGTTTGATGACGCTTGTCACTTGTTGATTTTATTATGTCTCTACCGGTGGCGTCGTGTTGGTCGTCGTGGGGCGTGTTTTCACGCTGTATGTTCTTTCGCGTTGCTTGTAACGTTTCACCGTTGGGCGCGATTTTTTTTTTCGGTTCTTGTGTATCTCGTTGAGTTTTCCTGGCAGGATATTGCTTCTCCCTACTTGATTTAAGTTTCGGGACGAAACTTCTTTTAAGGAGGGTAGAATGTAATATCCGCAATTTCGGATTTCCGGTAATTTTCTTTTTTCGGCGGAGGCCCGTTTAGACATCTCGCTTTTGACCGTTTCGTCATTCGGAGAATATTTAATTCTGCACTTTTTGTCATCCGAGTTCGTTTCGGTGCTGCTTTGTTGAGTTCCGTGCTTTTTAGCGACTTTTCCGCGCTTGAGTTCGGTTCTTGCGAATCTCGTTCGAAACTGTCGTTTGGGGTTTTTCGTAAGTTCATTTAACGTTGTTATACGTGTTGTGAGCTTCGGTTTGATTATTCGTTGTCGTATGGTGATTTTCGGGCATTTGGGCCATTTTCGTAATTTCCCAAAGTTTGGGGTAATTACCTTTCGTTGTCGAATTTCGAGCCTTCGGGTGGTCGGAATCGTGTGTTCTACTAGCTCTTAGATTCGTCTTTGTGAGTACTTCGTAACCGTATCTTCGGTTCGTATTCAGGTTCGGGTTTCGGTGTCGTTTTGTTGAGTTCAGGATTACTAAACGACTTTTCTAAGTATGAGTTCGGCTTTGTAAAAATCACCATAAATTCTTGGAAACTCCAAAAAAATTCTGAATCTCTGCAATATTATAAAACATCAAGTTAGCTTTCCAATGGTTCAAACGGTGAGTCAATCGGAGTCCGGACGAGAGAGTTATGGTCGTTTTAGCTCACCCGCTCGTTATTGGCCGATCACTGCCGGCCGAACTCGGCCGTGTCGTCCGACACGGCTCGTGTGCCGTTCGGAAATGCGGAGTCTCGCCTCGTGACCCGACCGTGTCGTCTGCAGCGCGGCGAGTCGAACTCTTCCGGATAGGCGTAACCGAAGCGCCAGACGCCCGACCGTGTTCCAGACACGGTCGAGTCGTCTTGAGTCGGCTTCGGACGGGTCACTATCGGAAGGCCCCTCACGCGCGCGACCGTGTCTAGCAGACACGGTCGAGTCCCGACAGTGCGCGCCACGACCGTGTCGGGCGGACACGGTCGAGTCCTGTCGACTATTTAAGGCCAATGATCGTTTTTTCGCCATTTTTTCTCCTTCTTCTACTTCTCTTCCGCTTGGGGTTGTTTCTATCATGGAGAGATGTTGTTGTTCAATAAATCCATGAAGTCTTGGAGTTCATATCATCAATCATCCATCCTATAACATCCTTTGATCGAGCGAATCAGGTCAGATTTTCTAGAAATCTAATTTTGGGGATTCTGGGTATTTTGTTCGATTTCGTCCGTTTAATCCGATTTAACTTAGGATTGTGATGGATTGATGATTATTTAGATGTATTGTATCATTTCCCTTGTTATCCCATGGTTGGATCGTATCGATTCGTTGTTTTGGTCGAGTTCTTGACCGACGCCTTGAAGGTGTCCGGTAAAATGTCATAGAGGGGTTTTCGGGTGTTCTACGATTATTCTTCCTCGTATGATCGATGATTTTTTGAATTTATGTTGTTAGGGTCGAATTTTTGTGAAGAACTAGAGTCGAAACCCTTCCGTTCATTGTCTTCTTCGGGGTCCGAGCTTCCCGGTCGAACCGTATTCTTCGGAGCGTTTGGTAGCGGTTATTAAGGCAAGTATCTTATTATACGACTTGTATCTTGTGAATAGTAATTACGTATGATATGTATAACGATTTTGCTTACCTCCGTAAATATGTTCCGTTTGAGTTGGTTGTGTTTTCCGAAATTTGAAGGCTTTGTGATAATAGTGATATATTGGTATACGTGTTAGGCGTTGTGCCATTTGTGCAGGATTGCGACGTACATATGAGATGGTTGTACACGTGTTTGTTCAATGTATTGTGTACCGAATGTGTGTTGTGTTGGTTAAGAGTCGTTGTGATGATCATGATGTTTGTGTTGTTTTGGTTTACATGCTTGATTGTACATTTCGGCGTAATGTGTAACACCCCGAGATATTCGGAATAATTACAGCGCCGTAAACCCTTTAAGTAAGGATTTACAAGGCTAATTAAAAAGGGAAGTGAATATAAGACATCAATACTGCGAAAATTCAAGTTTATGACAACGTACAACTGGTTCAACGGGTAATTAATACAACCATATCGAATTAATTTCAAAAGGACACGCGTACTCGAGTACAGAAACCAAACCAAGACAACAAATCCCCAATAACAATAAACATCACTGAGCCCCTTCGTCGTCACGTCGGTACTGTGGCTGTTTCCCTGCTCCTTGGCTACCTGAACATCAAAACAAATGTCCACCCCCGAAGGGGTTAGCAAAACGATGCTAGTACAAGTATCATATTAAACAATTCGAATATGCATCAACAATACATAACAAGATACATCACACGGACTTCCGCTACCGGATTCGACAATGCGAATCTACAAGATTCCATTACACAGCATGGGTATTCCAATGATCCAGCGCCCTCAGCATAGATCCCAAGATGATCCCGTCGGACCAACACGAGGTGGAAATAACCCGTCCCATGATCCAGCGCCCTCAGCCTAGATCCCAAGATGATCCCGTCGGATCAACACGAGGTGGACATCCGATCCAGCGCCCTCAGCATAGATCGTTCAACGTATACAAACACGACTCATGCATACACATATGCCAAATCATTATGTTCATCATCATGAACATATAAACACTATATCACGAATATCATGACAAATCAACGAAGTAAATATCATGTTCAACAACTTGCATAATCATACACATACTCCAAAAATACCGATATTAACATATCACGATACTTGCCTCGTAGATGGCAAGAACGATATACTTCAATGCTCTCAACGCACTCGAAGGCCGCCCCCTCCGATCAACGTAACAAGCTCGAACCTTAACAAAAGGAACGATATACAAATCATCTTGAGTCGAACAATGGCCTAACAATTCGACCTACGGCCGAAAAGCTCAAACTTAAACAAGCTGCCTGGATTGCTTAGCGCGCGCTACGTACTATACGTAACGTGCGCTAAGCTGAACTGTTAGCGTACGCTATCGTATAAGACTAGCGTGCGCTAGCCACGAATCGCGATCGACTCATTGTCTCATAACGTCGCTACGTCGTTTTGTGCAACCGAACCTCGATAGCGCACGTTAACTCACACATGTTAGCGTGCGCTACTCTTGCATGGCGAATCGCAAACCGAAAGCTGGGTTGAATGATGAAGAACTCATGAATCTATGGTGATATTACAAGTTATCCTCGGGCATATCATGCTAATAAGGTTTCTGAAGATTTGTGATTATGAAATACCAATATACGGATAGTTATCTCGATATCACAATTCCTCTACGATCTTCAAGAAATAAATCTAAGTTCCATCGTCTTACGTTCCAAAACACATGATTCCAACGTATACAACGTATCAACTGGGTAATATCCGATTACTTGATCATAAATCGATTTAAACATGCTTAGGAGTCCTTATAATAAGATGGTTCAAAGGTTCATTCGACATCTAGTACCGATACGTCAAAAGCATCCTTCTAACATGTGATGACCGATAAAAACGAGATACTTGCTATCCAAACATGATTCAAACTTCCTTATGAACATTACTAATCATTGGTGAAGAATCACCTACCTCAAAGTAGTGAAGAACACGGATGAAAATGAAGCAATCCAACACCCAAGGCTTGAACACCAATCTCCAATGGTATATGATCTTCAATCTCGAACTAGGAGGTTGATATGGAGTGTTTAGGACGAATGGAGTTATGTTTCAAGTGCAAGAGTTCGGGTTATGTGGGAAGAAAGGACTGAAATCACGAATAGGATGCTGTCCTATTTATAATAAATGGCTATTAGCGCGCTACACCTGTTCAGAAGCGTGCGCTAACGGCTCACGATCTAAATCAGACTCGGCACTTAGCGTACGCTACGCATATACCAGTAGCGTGCGCTAGGCGTTGACCCGGCTTTTCCGGGCCGTCTATGTACGTCCGACACGATCCGGCGGGTCCCGGCGAGATCTCACCTACCGCCGCGTCTCCATCGATCGACCACGCATAGCGTGCGCTACTTACACTCGGTAGCGTGCGCTATGAAACCATGTTAGCGTACGCTACCCTTAGCCTGTAGCGTGCGCTACATGCACAGAATTTCAATATTTATATCACATATACGAAATTATATGCTCGACAACATCGGATAATGAAATACAGAGAATAGTACTCATACAAAAGTACAATCATAACAATATCACAAGTTCCAATTACATAACAAAATCTCGGGTATTACATCCTTCCTCCCTAAAAAGAAGTTTCGTCCCGAAACTTAGGATGAAAACAACTCCGGATATTTAGCCTTCATACCGTCCTCCGTTTCCCAAGTGGCCTCTTCGACTCCATGTCGTGACCATTGTACTTTAACCAAATGTATTGGTTTATTCCTCAATTGTTTGATCCGGCTCTCAAGTATCTTGATTGGTCTCTCTTCGAAGGTGCCATCATTAGCTATCTCGATCTCGTCGAAATCAATGACGTGACTGGGGTCCATTACATACTTTCGCAGTTGGGATACGTGAAACACATTGTGAACATGACTCAGCGATGGCGGTAAGGCCAACCTGTACGCTAAATCCCCAACTCTCTCTAGGATCTCAAATGGTCTGATATATCTTGGACTAAGCTTGCCTCTTCTCCCAAAACGGAAAATCCCTCGTGTAGGAGACACCTTCAATAGTACGTGGTCCCCAACGTCGAACTCTAGAGGGCGACGACGTACATCTGCATAAGACTTCTGTCGACTCTGGGCAGTCAACAGTCTCTCTCGAATCACCGCTATCTTCTCTTGAGTCTGGATAATCAAATCCGGTTCCGTCCCGATCAAATCCGAAGAATCATCCCAACACAGGGGTGATCGGCACCTCCTCCCGTACAAAGCTTCAAATGGTGCCATCTTAATAGAAGCATGCCAACTATTATTGTAAGTGAATTCGATCAAGGGCAAGTGAACTTCCCAATCAGTTGACCAATCCAACGCACAAGCTCTAAGCATGTCTTCTACAGTTTGAATAGTCCTTTCGGACTAACCGTCCGTTTGGGGATGATAAGCTGTGCTAAAATTGAGCTCAGTCCCTAAAGCCTTGTGAACTGCTTTCCAGAAGTGCGACACGAAACGACCATCTCGATCCGAAATAATGGTCTTCGGCGTCCCATGAAATCTGACTATCTCCGCAACAAATACTCGTGCCAATCTCTCGGGTCCCCATGTATCTTTGATCCCTAGGAAATGAGCTGACTTGGTTAGTCGATCAACTATAACCCAAATCATGTTCATTCCCGCTCTAGTCCTTGGCATACTGGTGATGAAATCCATCGAGATATCCTCCCACTTCCACTCAGGGATCGGAAGCGGCTTTAACATCCGTGGTCGCCGATGCTCAATCTTGACCTCTCGACAAGTCAAACACTTCGAAACGTACTCTGCTACGTCCTTCTTCATATTCCCCCACCAGAAGTTTTGTTTAAGATCCTTATACATCTTACTGCTGCCCGGGTGAATAGAATAGGGCGCGCTATGAGCTTCTTTCAGAATAGTCCGTCTCAAGTCATCATCGTCGGGAACGCAAAGTCGACTCTGAAATATCAGAACTCCATCATCTTGTATCACGAATCCTGGGGCTTTTCCTTTCTTTACTTCATCACATAATCGAAGGATCAGAGAATCGTCTAACTGCTTGGACTTGATCTTCTCGACTAGTGATGAAGTCAGTTCCATCACATAAAGTCGCCCTTGGATTTCTGGTGCCCATACTTCAATCCCTTCGCGGATCAGTTCTCGTTGAAGGCTGATCTGGGGCGTAAGTGCTTCCAACACTCGAAGAGAAACGGGTTTACGGCTCAATGCATCGGCTACTACATTTGCTTTCCCCGGATGATAGAGAATCTCTAGGTCGTAATCCTTGATCAATTCCAGCCACCTTCTCTGCCTCATGTTTAATTCTTTCTGACTGAAAATGTATTTGAGGCTCTTGTGATCCGTAAAGATCTGACAATGAGTGCCGTACAAATAGTGTCTCCAAATTTTCAAAGCAAAAACCACAGCTGCTAACTCCAGATCATGAGTCGGATAATTAACTTCATACGGTTTCAATTGCCGAGAAGCATAAGCAATTACTTTACCCTTTTGCATCAACACACAACCCAAACCCTGATTCGAAGTGTCGCTGTATACCAAAAATCCGTCGGCCTTCATAGCGGCGCTAATATAGGTCTTGTCGTCAGTCTCTTCTTAAGTTCACAAAACCCGGCTGGCACTTCTCATTCCACGCGAACTTTTGAGTTTTACCTTAATTTGGGTGAGCGGACGAGCAATTTTGGAAAATCCCTCTACAAAGCGGCGATAATATCCGGCCAAGTCCTAAGAAGCTTCGGACTTCTTTCACGTTTTAGGGGCTTCCCATTCCAAGATTGCTTCGACTTTCTTCGGTCCACCTGAACTCCGTCGGATGATATCACGTGCCCAAGGAAGGTTACTTCCTTAAGCCTGATTCGCATTTAGAAAGCTTAGCATACACTGTTCCTTTCTCAAGATGCTCAAAACCACACGTAAATGTTCGGTATGTTCCTCTGCGTCCTCGAATATATCAAGATGTCTTCAATGAAGACAACCACAAATTTATCCAAGTACTCCAAGAATACCCGATTCATCAATTGCATGAATACCGCAGAGCATTTGTAAGTCCAAATGGCATCACTACAAATTCATAATGCCCGCATCGATCTGAAAGCGATTTCGGTATGTCCGATTTCTTAATTCTCAATTGGTGGTATCCCGATCGCAAGTCAATCTTCGAGAATACCTCGCCCCTTGCAGTTGATCAAACAAGTCGTCGATCCGAGGTATAGGATACTTATTCTTGATCGTCATCTTGTTAAGCTCCCTGTAATCAATACACAATCGGAGGGATCCGTCTTTCTTAGGACAAAGAGAACGGCGCTCCCCAAGGGGAAACGCTCGGTTGAATGTAGCCCTTCGTAACAATTCCTCCGGTTGCTTCTTGAGTTCATACATCTCGGTTGGCGCCATGCGGTATGGTGCCACTGAAATAGGGGTTGCTCAGGGCTCTAATTCGATGGTGAATTCCACTTCTCTTTGCGGAGGTAACCACAGTAGCTCGTCAGAAATGCATCGAGAACTCATTCACAATCAAATAGACGAGAGCTCTACTCCTTCCTCTTTCCTCATGGCATAACACCAAAGTCCATGACATCCTGTTTGATAATTTCTTGCTTTCATTGCTTTGATCACTTTCCCGAGCTTCCGGTCTCCATCCTCGGAATAAGTGTTCGGATCCGTCATCGGCAATGATGGAAATGACTCTCTCTCGGTAATTGACATGACTCCATAACGGTTGAGCCAATCATCTCCGAGAATTAAATCGTCACCGCAGATGTCGACTACAATAAGATTCGATGGCCAATCTCTTCCTTCTATAGATACTGGGAAATCCCTAGCTTCTAGTGTTCCCACAATTTTCTCTCCGCTTGGTAATCCCACAACATACGGTTCACAATCAATTAAGCACGAGATTTTCAAACGATTAACACAGTTCAAAGATATAAAAGAATGTGTGGCCCCGGAATCGAATAAAACACTAACTGGTTGCAAAAGGATCTGGATCGTACCTGATGCAACGGTGGTGTTCGCCGCCGAGATCTCCTCATTTCAAATGCAGCGCGGAGGAACGGACCCAGCACTGGATGTCTCTCTCTTCCCAGCGTTCTGCTGCTGGAATCCACTCTGCTGTGTCTGGTTCACACTTATCTCCTTAGGAACTGGTGCTGGAGTGCGGGTACCAAAAGATCTAGTAGCGGCTCCACAGAAGGCCGCACGGTGCCCTTCTTGCCCACAGTCGTAACAAGTCACAGAAGATGCGGGGCAATCACGTCGAACATGCCCTGCTCGACCACAATTGTAGCATTTCTTTGATACGTCCGAAACTGCTGATGATGTCCGGAACTTCTTTCCGCCTCTAGAAGGATGTGGAGGTTTCCTAGCCGAATAAAAGGAAGACTGGCCCTTGCGGGCCCCACCACTCTTGTTTTCTGCAAAGCTGCCGGTCACCTTCTGCTTCTTTGCCTCTACTGATTTCTCCACCGCCGCCTCTTTCATGTTGTAGGCCAGCGCCTTGTCTTGATCTTATGCAACGTAGTACACTCAAATCGGACATGTATGCTGAATCTCCGCTTCATCCGCATATCAAAATGAAAAATCTTTTACGCCTCCGTTCGACCAAGTGTCGCACACAAGTCGGTGATGATTAAAGGTTTTAATTACATCATCACAGATGCCTCGAACTCTGTGGTGAGAAAAACTCTCGGATCATCGCCTCTCTTACTGGACGGGGACAATACGTGCTTCCATCATTTGTTTGAATTCCGTCAATCCGCATTATGATCCTCGGGTCGAATAGCTTCCCACCAATCAAAGGCCTCCCGGTCGGAAAATCTTGGGCAATAGGAACCTTAGGTCCTCGGACAGTTAAGACCCGCGAATATCTTTTCCAACTCCTTGAGCGGTGATCCCAAGTAAGTTTCTCGTAGATCCACAAATTTTGGCGGGTGCAATTTAACCACTTCCGCAAGCCATCTGTCTCCCCGGTTATCCTCGTGGTGCTGCTGTCCCATCGCTGTCTGCATGCGATCAACGACTTGAGCGAACTGGTTTATCTGCGCCACCACCTGTTGAAGCACTCCCGGCATGTTCGGATTTGCGTCATCATTCGCTGATCCTTGCTGCCCTCCAGAATGGGAATCGGTTCGACTAGCCGATATTTCGGGAGTAGTTGCGGAATCCTCGTGTCTCAAGTTACCCGCGTCGCGTCCACGACCAGCGTCGCGTCCACGTCCTCCTCTCAACATACTGTAAACGCAATTTCTCAATATACAGAACAAAATTTTTGGAATAAAGTCCGTCAATACTCTCAAAACAGTAATTAAGTAAGACGGTAGTACAAGAGATTAAGAGACTTACAACCACGGTCCACATGACGACTTCGGCTGAACAGTGATGTTACAAACGACCCGTAAATCAAATAACGTAAACAGACCCAAACAAAACCCGACTGCCAAGATATCCATAAATCTTAGCTCCGATACCATATTCTGTAACACCCCGAGATATTCGGAATAATTACAGCGCCGTAAACCCTTTAAGTAAGGATTTACAAGGCTAATTAAAAAGGGAAGTGAATATAAGACATCAATACTGCGAAAATTCAAGTTTATGACAACGTACAACTGGTTCAACGGGTAATTAATACAACCATATCGAATTAATTTCAAAAGGACACGCGTACTCGAGTACAGAAACCAAACCAAGACAACAAATCCCCAATAACAATAAACATCACTGAGCCCCTTCGTCGTCACGTCGGTACTGTGGCTGTTTCCCTGCTCCTTGGCTACCTGAACATCAAAACAAATGTCCACCCCCGAAGGGGTTAGCAAAACGATGCTAGTACAAGTATCATATTAAACAATTCGAATATGCATCAACAATACATAACAAGATACATCACACGGACTTCGCTCTAGAATCCGACAATGCGAATCTACAAGATTCCATTACACAGCATGGGTATTCCAATGATCCAGCGCCCTCGGCATAGATCCCAAGATGATCCCGTCGGACCAACACGAGGTGGAAATAACCCGTCCCATGATCCAGCGCCCTCAGCCTAGATCCCAAGATGATCCCGTCGGATCAACACGAGGTGGACATCCGATCCAGCGCCCTCAGCATAGATCGTTCAACGTATACAAACACGACTCATGCATACACATATGCCAAATCATTATGTTCATCATCATGAACATATAAACACTATATCACGAATATCATGACAAATCAACGAAGTAAATATCATGTTCAACAACTTGCATAATCATACACATACTCCAAAAATACCGATATTAACATATCACGATACTTGCCTCGTAGATGGCAAGAACGATATACTTCAATGCTCTCGACGCACTCGAAGGCCGCCCCCTCCGATCAACGTAACAAGCTCGAACCTTAACAAAAGGAACGATATACAAATCATCTCGAGTCGAACAATGGCCTAACAATTCGACCTACGGCCGAAAAGCTCAAACTTAAACAAGTGCTGGATTGCTTAGCGCGCTACGTACTATACGTAACGTGCGCTAAGGCTGGCTGATCAGCGTACGCTATCGTATAAGACTAGCGTCGCTAGCCACGACGCGATCGACTCGGTGTCTCATAACGTACGCTACGTGCGTTTTGTCGAAACCGAACCTCGATAGCGCACGTTAACTCACACATGTTAGCGTCGCTACTCTTGCATGGCGTAATCGCAAACCAAATGGGTTGAATGATGAAGAACTCATGAATCTATGGTGATATTACAAGTTATCCTCGGGCATATCATGCTAATAAGGTTTTCGAAGATTTGTGATTATGAAATACCAATATACGGATAGTTATCTCGATATCACAATTCCTCTACGATCTTCAAGAAATAAATCTAAGTTCCATCGTCTTACGTTCCAAAACACATGATTCCAACGTATACAACGTATCAACTGGGTAATATCCGATTACTTGATCATAAATCGATTTAAACATGCTTAGGAGTCCTTATAATAATATGGTTCAAAGGTTCATTCGACATCTAGTACCGATACGTCAAAAGCATCCTTCTAACATGTGATGACCGATAAAAACGAGATACTTGCTATCCAAACATGATTCAAACTTCCTTATGAACATTACTAATCATTGGTGAAGAATCACCTACCTCAAAGTAGTGAAGAACACGGATGAAAATGAAGCAATCCAACACCCAAGGCTTGAACACCAATCTCCAATGGTATATGATCTTCAATCTCGAACTAGGAGGTTGATATGGAGTGTTTAGGACGAATGGAGTTATGTTTCAAGTGCAAGAGTTCGGGTTATGTGGGAAGAAAGGATGAAATCACGAATAGGATGTCATCTATTTATAATAAATGGCTATTAGCGCGCGCTACACCTGCTCGTAGCGTGCGCTAACGCTCACGATCTAAATCAGACTCGGCACTTAGCGTACGCTACGCATATACATGGCGTGCGCTAGGGCATTGACCCGGCTTTTCGAAGCCGTCCAGTCGTCGACACGATCCGACAGGGGTCCCCCGGCCAGATCTCACCTACCGCACGTCTCCATCAGTCTGACCACGCATAGCGTGCGCTACTTACACTCGGTAGCGTGCGCTATGAAACCATGTTAGCGTACGCTACCCTTAGCCTGTAGCGTGCGCTACATGCACAGAATTTCAATCTTTATATCACATATACGAAATTATATGCTCGACAACATCGGATAATGAAATACAGAGAATAGTACTCATACAAAAGTACAATCATAACAATATCACAAGTTCCAATTACATAACAAAAATCTCGGGTATTACATAATGTGGAATGACTTGACATTTAATGATTATGAATTGTGTCAAGTCGATGTGTGTGTGATCCAGGTAGGGTCTGACGAGGCCTCTGAGTTCGGTACATGATGTGTACGAACAAAGTGTGTGAACCAGGTAGGGTCTGACGAGGCCTCTGGAGTCCGGTACATGACGTGTACGGACAAGGTGTGTGATCCAGGTAGGGTCTGACGAGGCCTATGGAGTTCGGTACATGATGTGTACGAACGATGCTGTAGCCGGGTAGGGTCCGTTGAGGCCTCCGGAGTTCGGTACATGATGTGTACGAACAGTGTGTGTGGTCCGGGTAAGGTCCGTCGAGGCCTCCGGAGTTCGGTACATGATGTGTACGAACGGTGTGTGTGGTCCGGGTAAGGTCCGTCGAGGCCTCCGGAGTTCGGTACATGATGTGTACGAACAATGATCGTGTAGCAGTGATCGTTCGGGTAACATTTTAAATATGGATCTCGGACTCATAATGATGTATTATTTGGTGTGCTTTGAAACGAGAATCGGGCTAAGGCCCTATTGTTTACGAAAAGGTTTTGTAAATTGGGACTCGAGGTCCAAAAGATTTTCTGCTTTAAAAATCCCCGAGATGATGTGTTCCTTTTCAAATATCTCTTACTTGAGTTCGAAATTCTAAAACTTCTCGGGAACATTTTGATAATGGATTTCCGTATTAAATTCGTAGTTGCTATTTGCTTGTTACATTTCGTATGGTTTGATACTTGCACTAGTAAAACAGTGGAGTTTTACTAACCCCCGAGTATTCGGGGGGTGGATGTCTGTTTTGCGTCCAGGTACATGCAGATTCAGGGGAGCAGTCACAGGATTGGCACAAGAGGATGACGAGCTGCAATGCTAATCATGAGTCGAGAGTTGTTTTATTTTCATTGTGTTGTCAGAGTTGATTTCAGTCTTCCGATGTATTGTATTTCGACCCCTACGTGGGTAATGTTGTTAGTCAGTCTTGTTGATAGAGTTGTGTGACCTCATCAGTCTGTGTGTTTATGTGTAAGTGACCTTAACGGTCTGTATTATTATATTGTTTGACCCTGGCCGGGCAAGCATTTGGTTGTTTATGGACGTTTAGTCTGGTAGATCCTTGCGGAAAGGGTTTACGGCGTGTAATATTCCCATACAGTTTTGGGGATGTTACAGCCGGAGGATGTTTCAGTGTTTTCTAAATGTTGAGATACATGGTTTTGATTAAACGATCGAGGTATTAATAGTGTTTTCAAAAATTTCATTTCACCAAATTTTTCAAACTTGAGAATTTTAAAATTTTATCATTTGAATAATACCCCGGAAATATTTTATTTTTGCTGCTAGTGTTTGATCCCTACGATACGTATGTGGTTTTGACTATGTTTGATTTGGTAAAATCCAAACACCTCTGTTGATGTGACTGTGTGAATTATTTTTGAATGAAGTTCTTAAATTATACTATTAGTTCGTGCACTTGTGTGATGACTTGAAGTTGATGCTTTATCGTGCTGCTACTATCGTCCTATGTTGACGTTGTGATGTTTGTTTGGTTACGTTATTCTGTTTGGTCGTCCGTTCAGTATGCCGAGAGGTCGTGGCCGAGGACGTGGTCGTAGTCGTGGTCGTGATCAGGAGCGTGAGAGGGCGACTCCCTCCTTGCCGAGTACCAATCAGCTCAGTACAGATCAGGGACATTCGACTAGCGTTAATGTTGACGTTGGCGCCGCCACCATCCTTCGTCAGGTGGTTGATCAGTTAGTGCAGATGAATCAGGCTGTACATCTGATTGAGAATCCAGATGGGGATAACGGGGCTAGTAAGTGGTTACGAGAGGTGATGAGGATGCAGCCGCCCCGTTTTGTGGGTTCGTCTGACTCGTTAGGTTGGGAAAGCTGGCTCTTCCAGTTGGACAGAACATTTGAGGCTGTAGCTTGTCCGGATGAAAAGAGGGTACCCATTGCTCAGTACTTGCTTGATAAAGAAGCTGCAGACTGGTGGCAGGCTGTAGTGCCTGCAGATCGTACACCTACACGGACTAAGTTTAAGACCGCCATGGAGGCAGGTTGCCTGTTCGTGAACGCAGGATCGTTGAGTTTTTCTCGGCTACGCCCCAGGATGTGTCGATATCCCAGGCGATAGCCTATTTTAATCGACAGCTGGCTTATGTTCGTGATCAAGTAAGAAGTGAAGCGGACAAGGTCCGATACTTCAATATGCGCATGAAAGCCCATATCCGTGAGAGTATGGCTCCGCTCATGTGTACCACCTTGAAAGATTATCTGGACTGAGCTCTAGCCATCGAGATGGCTGTTTCCATGTAAGAGGGTAGCTCAGGAGGTAAGAGGCAGAAGACCTCGAGTAACTTTTCAAGAGGCCAGAGAAGTGAGATTCGTGAGCCTATTACCTTGTGTTGCCCTTCTGGGAACACTTATCGTTCATTTGATCAGTCTAAGAATCCTACTCACGAGCCGAGTAAGACAAACGGCGTGAAGTTATGTTTCAATTGTAGCCGTGTGGGCCATACTCAGAAGAATTGTCGCTCGCCGCAAGTTAACTGTTTTAAATGTGGACATGTGGGACATCAGGCGGTACACTACGAGACCGTCGTTGAGATGTTCGGGAGCCGAGATCCCGCCCCTATGCGTGGAGAGATCAGCGGTGCCCAGTAGCATAGTTGTGTGTTGTATTTGTGTTGTAATTCAAGTAGAGATTGATATTTATTGCGTGAACTTTTTGGTTTTGTTTGTATTCTACCCTGATGTTTTATTTTAAGTTTTGGGATGAAACTTATTTTTTTTGTGATAGAATGTAATATCCGGTACCCTCGTTTTCCGTTATCTTGAATTGTTTGTGTTTTGACGTCGGACATTTTCTTGTTGATGAGAATCGGAATGATTTCTATCGTGATACTCTATTTGTTTCTATCGCATAGCCGTTTTAGTCGGGTGCGACTTGTTGTCACGTACGTTTCTTTGATTAAATGTGTGCATGTGATGTGGTATGTGATGCGTCGTTAATTGCTCGTTATTGTTTTGAATCATTGTCGGTGGCGTTGTGTTGGTCGTCGTGGAGCGTGTTTTCACGCCGTATATCTCCTTGCGTTTCTTGCAGCGTTTCGCCGTTGGGCGCGAGTTTTTGGTCTTTGTGTATCTCGTCGAGTTTTCCTGGCGGGGATATCGCTTCTCCCTACTTGTTTTAAGTTCCGGGACGAAACTTCTTTTAAGGAGGGTAGAATATAATACCCGTAATTTCGATTTCCGGTAATTTCTTTTTTCGGCGAAAGTCCGTTTTGACGACTCGCTCATGACCGTTTCATAATTCTGGGAATGATTAATTCTGCACTTTTCGACATCCGAGTTTGTTTCGGTGCTGTTTTGTTGAGTTCCGTGCTTTTTAGCGACTTTTCCGCGCTTGAGTTCGGTTCTTGCGAATCTCGTTCGAAACTGTCGTTTGGGGTTTCTCGTAAGTTCATTTAACGTTGTTATACGTGTTGTGAGCTTCGATTTGATTATTCGCTGTCGTATCGTGATGTTTCGGACATTTGGGGCTATTTTGTAATTTCCCAAAGTTGTGGGTATGTCGTCATACCCATTTCTGAGATGTTCTGTTGCTGTCTCTCTGAGTTGTTAGCGCATGCTACGCATTATGGCTAGCGCGCGCTAAGTTGCCGAAGTTATCGCACGCTAAATTTTGCCGTTAGCGCGCTAACGGTGGTGCGTAAGCTTGATCCGAGGGCTACCGAATCAGGTTAGAACGTTGGTTAGCGCACGCTATTTGGTAACATAGCGCGCTAGGTGCATTAGTAGCGCACTGGGGGAGGATAGCGCGCTACCCGTGCCAGGCGATCCCAGAGCTACCGGGTAGTGCAGGGTCTCGTTAGCGCACGCTAACATTTGTAGCTAGCGCGCGCTAATCAGTATATTTTGGCGTAACGCTTTGTTCGATGCTTGATAGCGCACGCTAATCGGGTAGGATTAGCGCACGCTAAGTCATCGATATATAAACCGGACGCTAGTCATTACTCTTCATTTTTCTTCATTTATTCTTCTTCCTCCGTGGGTTGAGACGAGGGCGACTAGGGCTTGGGCTCCTGGCCGATTTCTACTACATTCAAGGTGTTTTGGAGTATCCTAGGTGATTATAACATCATCTAATCCATTGTTCTTCACCGAATCAAGGTATTTTTCTTGAATCCCTAGAGTTGACTTTTTGGGGGATTTGTTCTTGATTTCGTTTTCCATACGTTTTTGATGGATAGGTTGTTGTTAAATGATGTTGTTAAACATATCCTATGGATTGTATATCCATATTTCGATTTGGAATTTTGTTTTCGCGTTTTGACGGGACGAATCATGTTCTTGGCCGTTTTGGGGGAAACACTTGAACTTTCGTCATTCGTTATTTGAATTCAACGGCTTTAAGTCGTGCTATGGAATTCATATTCATTGTTGTTATTGTCCTTCGTAGTTTATTATCTCGAGTTGGCGTTCGGTGGAGTCGACGGGTTCATAGTCGGTTCGTGCCAACCTACTTCGGTCGATTCTCCGCGTTGTGGTTATTCGAGGCAAGTATCTTATTATACGACTTGTATCTTGCGACTAGTAATTACGTATGAGATGTATGACGATTTTGCTTGCCTTCGTAAATATGTTCTGTTTGAGTTGGTTGTGTTTTCCACAATTTGAAGGCTTTGTGATAATGGTGTTATATTGGTATACGTGTTAGGCGTTGTGCCATTTTGTGCAGGATTGCGACGTACATATGGGATGGTTGTACACTTGGTTGTGCAAGGTATTGTGTACCGAACATGTGTTATATTGGTTGTGTGTCGTTGATTGATGATAGTTGTTGAGATTGTGTTATGTGCGTGTGATGTACGATTCTGTGGTGATCAACGTGATTGATTAACTGTGCTCATTGTTGTCTGTAATGTGAATGTGAATGTGGTGTGCTGGAACGCTAAGTTCACTCGTGTGGGTTCGATGGGGCCTACGAGGATTCATGGCACAGGTCCATGAGATCAGAACTTAGTGTGTGATGCTGAGGTCCAGTCGTGCGGGTCTGACGAGGCCTACGATGATTCATGGCACAGGTCCATTGAATCAGGACACAGTACGTTCAACCGTGCGGGTTCGACGGAACCTACGGTGACACGTGACACAGGTTCACGGGGTCGGGACTGGTTGTTGTGATTGTTGTGTTGGCTCAATCCGTGTGGGTTGTTGAACCTACGGAGACTCGTGGCAAGCGATCAAGGAGTCATGAGCATGTTTGATTGTTGTGATTATTGTGATTGGTTAAGTCTGTGCGGGTTGTTGAACCTACGGAGACACGTGACAGGGGATCACGGTGTCACGAATCATGTTTGTAAATCAAACTTTTTGTAAGAAAGTTTTAAGAAAAGAATGTTGGGCCGAGCCCCACGAGATTTATGGAAATGTTTTCGTACTGTAAATTGTTGAAATACAATTTGAGATTTGGGTTAAGACCCTAAGATTTTCTAAAGGTTTTGAAATTCTAAGAATTCCCGAGATGATAATCTTATTTTCGAATGCTTCATAGCCTATCTTCCCTTGTGAAAACCTCCCGGGAATATCTTGATACTTGATTTTTATATTTGATTCACTATTATTATTTGCTTGTTACATTTCGTATGATTTGATACTTGCACTAGTAAAACAGTGGAGTTTTACTAACCCCTGAGTAATCGGGGGGTGGATGTCTGTTTTGCGTCCAGGTACATGCAGATTCAGGGGAGCAGTCACAGGATTGGCACAAGAGGATGACGAGTTGCGATACTAATCAAGAGTTGAGAGTTGTTCTGATTTTTGTTGTGTTGTCAGAGTTGATTTCAGTCTTCCGCTGTATTGTATTTCGACCCCTGTGTGGGTAATGTTGTATAAGTCAATTTCGTTGATCGAGTTGTGTGACCTCATCGGTCTGTATTATTTTATTGTTTGACCCTGGACGGGCAAGCAGTTGGTCGTTTTGTGAGGTATAGCCTGGTAGATCCTCGTAAAAAGGGGTCTACGGCGTGTAATATTCCCATATGGTTTTGGGGGTGTTACAAATCTGGGGTGATTAGCGCACGCTAAGCCGTCCAGTATATAAACTGGACAGCAGGTTACCTTTCTCATTTCTCACTTCTTTCTCTCCTCTCCGCGGATGTGAGTCAAGGGCGACTAGGGTTCTTGGTCTGGGCCGATTTTGTTCCATTCCAAGGTGTTTTAGAGCATCCTAAGTGAATATAACATCATCTAATCCATTGTTCTTCGTCAGATCGAGGTATTTTTCTTGATTTTCCTAGAGTTGACTTTTTAGAGATTTGTTCTTGATTTCATATTCAATCCGATTTTTATGAATCGATTGGTGTTAAATGATGTTGTTAAACATGTTTTATGGATTGTATATCCATATCTACGATTGGTTTAGCCCGATTGATGATTTTAGTGTTCTTGAGGAACCGTGAACATTCAATGTTCGATTAAATCTTCATATGAGTTTTCCTTCGTTGGTTGGAGGCGATTTCCGCCGTTTTTGGTTTAGTCCTCATAGTAATTATGTTATCGTTGTTGTTCGTGAGGATTGTAGGTGTTTAGGGCTACCCGACCGAGCCGGGATCGTAGGAGTAAGCGGGTGTGGATTATCGAGGCAAGTATCTTGCCCATACCTTTCGTATTTTGTAGATGTGATGATTGGTTAATGTGTGTTATTTGAGTAATCATGATGAATGTTCAAAAAGGAATGATATGATCCCTTTAATGACTTTCTTTCAAAAATGCTCAAGTACTTTACGAACGAATGAGTTCTATGGGTATGTGCGTTATGGATGCAAATTGATATATATATATATATATATATATATATATATATATATATATATATTGCCTTTGTACGATGTGATTATAAAAGCCCTTTTCCCTTGCTAAGGGTTGTATGTTTGAATGTGTATTCGTTTGATGAGTGCGAATTGTTGCGTTTGTAATGTTTATTGACCCCTTGGTAAAAGGTGGTATTATTCGGTATTGTTCGAGAAGTATATCTCCTCACAGTATGTGATCAATTATAAGTGATGTTGTACCGGGTAGGGTGTGTTGAGACCTCCGGGATCCGTCCTTGTTAGTATGGGTCGAGTTTTACCATAGGGTTATCCAAACCGGGTATGTCTTGTGGATACTCCGAGGTTGCATACTCGTCATGGGTTATCCAAATGGGTACGTCATCGCAAGGCTCCGAGGTTCATGCTTGCTAGCACGATGCCAGGATAACTATGAGTGTATGTTATATGTCCGTTGTGGAATTCTAATGATTGAGTTGTTTGTTTGACGGTTGTCATGATGATGTGTGTTAACCACTCATGGATGGGACTTCGAGTTCTCTAAGGGATCGTAGCTTATAGTGCGAATCCACGTTTAATCATGAGGTATGGATATTTCGTTTGCTTACCATTGGTTTATTCACTCATGTATGCACGAGGAAGCTCCGAGGTTCATGCTTGTTAGCATGGGACGAGAATAACCTTTGGGCGTATGATTGATATGGATGTTTAGGTCATGGACCCCATAATTTATTGGTACGATTTATATATATGTTTGGGTCGTGGACCTGTAATTTATTGTCGGATTATTAATTTGGGAAAACAAACCTTTGGGTTGTGACCCTAATGAGGAATTTTGTGGCGATGAGGATTCTTAAATCCTAAATGTATTTTCTGAAAACTCTAGAGATCTTTAAAACGCTTTACAAGTTGTTTACTTGTTTTATTATTGTCTTTCAAGACTTTGGACTATCTCTTTCAAAGGAAACATCTCGGGTAGACCTTCGATGTGTTTTGACTCGATGGTTATTTAAATAACTATATTCTTAGAATATGATGTGTATGGCTCGTAATTGCACTTTATACTTGTATTAGAAAATTAGTGGAATTTTGCTAACCCCGAGTAATCGGGGGGTGGATGTCTGTATTGCAATCAGGTACGTGTAGATTCTTGGGGAGCAAAACCACGGGATCGGTATGAGGGATGATGGAAGGTAAATGATACTAATCACATGAGGGCCAGTATTGGGCATTCGACATGGTCGAATTGTATTATTCTTTCTGCTGTATTGTTCTCCTGTCTTATGGGAGTGTTGTTATATTTTGACCCCTGTGCGGGTATGAGTTTTGAAACAGAGTTGTATAAGACGTTTACATTGTATGTATTGATGAAAGACCAAATCGGTCTACCGTTTCATTTGTTTAGCCATGTTGGCATTAGATATGATGTCTTGTGTTAGTATCCAGCCTAGTAGATCCTCTTAAGAGGGTCTGCGGCGGTGTAATATTTCCAATTGTGTTGGGGGTGTTACAAAATATGGTATCGGAGCTTAGGTTGTAGAAACAAGGCTGTCGGGTCAAGTCGAGAATTGTTGAGTCTGGTCTTGTAGGATTTTGTCTGACTGAATCGTGTCGCGATGCGTCGTCTGAGTTGTCGGTCGTGATTAGTATCGTGATGCAACCATCATTTTCGTGCGACCTGTGGATGTAAGTCTTCTATTTTATGTATATTATTTGTGTTTCATGACTCTGTTTACATACGTGTCATGGAGATGAAATTCATATTTGATACTTGTGGTATATTACGTGTGTAATGACCTAGATGTATCGATGGATTTGACACTGATTGGTGTCGTGTGATGTGAAAACTTGAAACATTAATGTGTTTCGATAGGTGTATTGGTATAGAGTTGATTGATAACTCATATAGATGGTTTCGACATGTGTTCGAATTAATGTTCATTAGCTATGCCGTTAAACTTGGAGAGATGGTTTGACGTATGTTGAAATTAGTGTTCCCAAGCTGTGTTTGTTGAACTAATGATTTTGATTGCCGCATGGGCATGTGTTTGAGATGTCAATTGTGATTGACTAATTGTTGTTTACAACCAATGTGTTCCTGTTAGTAATTATATCTATTGCGTGCGTGTTTGAAAATTATTTCCTAAAATTTCTTAGACCTGAGTGTATTGTGGAAAATCAGCTTTCGAAAATGCTTTGACGATGCGATCAAATGGCGGGGTGTTGTGGATTTTGAAAAGTGATATGAATTTAGGCAAGCCAGCCTTATATTTTAAATGAAACCTTTCGACGGCATTTGAGAATTGTGTTTGAAGTGTCTTGAGATATTTTGAGAAATGTTTCCGTCGTTAATCCCTTGTCGTGTTTGAAAGGGTTTTGAAAATAATTTTTTACTTATCGATTTTATTTTTCAATAACTCGAATATACGATTTTAAAAATCTTTCACACTATCAGAATATTTATATTCTAAATCAAAAATATGATTTTTACTTTCCAAAATAAATAGTGAAAGAAAAAAATCTTACTTCGTTTAAACTCTGAATTCGAATTTGGAAAATTTTCTAAATTGAGTCGGTTAGCGCAGGCTAATCGCAATTATAGTGTGTGTTCTAAATGGATTTATCGCTTAAGGCGATATGATAGAGTTGGAACTAAAGCGATTGTTTGTGAGACCGAATGATTTGATTTATTGTCATATTATCATTCTCATTGGAGAACTATAGTTGTATGCCTGAATGTTATGATGGCATGGTTTGGTTTGCTCATGGGTTCTATGATGTTATCCCGACGTGATTGTGGATCCATGGGAATGAATAGTACGAGCATGAGTGTTTTCCCACCCGAGGATGGTTCGGTGAAACCTCTCAGGGTCGGTGCCAGGAGAGCATGACCACGGGATACACCTTTTGCTGTTAATTGTGATGATGTTGTTTCCGAAGAAATTGATATTTCGGAATATTGGTTTGTAATTGTTTTCAAAGGTAGATGGTTAAAACTTATGATTCATGAATTTGGTAAAACAACCCGAGGTGTCATAAGTATTTCCAAATTTTATTTCGGAAAAATATATGTATTCAAATACTTTCTAATGATATTATTCAAATGGATACCTCGTGGAGTTTTAAAAAAAAAATGTTAAAGATGATCGGCTACCATGTGTAGTATGTTATGACCGTGATTGTAACGATAATGGTAGTTAATTTTCTATTGATACGGTTATATGAACCGTTAATTACGACCGTAAGTTTCGTTTGTTGCAATTGTAAATTTTCGTATTCGTGTATTTATCCGGAGTGGATAATTTTACAGTGTTACTATTTGTTGTCTTATGTTGATATGTTGTGCCGAGATTGGCACTTGGTATATTATTTTGCGATGTGGTGCTTCATCGTGTTGAGTGGGTATTTGCTCAGTATGCCAAGGGGCAAAGGTCGCAGTCGTGGCCGCGGTACAGATGGTCATGGAGATCAGATGCGGAACCAAGAGAATATTCCCTGGAATGGCATTGGAATGGACGTTGCTACTATATTGCAACAAGTAGAGACACAGATGACTCAGTTGACCCAAGCGGTTCAATGTAACACAGATGTGACCCAGAATGTCGATGCAAACCAATGGCTATGAGAAGTGGTTCGTATGAATCCCCCTCGTTTCACGGGTGTCGCAGATGTATTAGGCTGGGATGGTTGGCTTTTCCATTTGGGAAAAATATTTGAGGCAATTGATTGTCCCGAAGAACGGAAAGTGCCTATCGCTCAATACCTTCTTGATAGAGATGCCTCTAACTGGTGGGAGGCTATTAAGCCTCGTGATCGTGTTGTCACGTGGGCATAATTCCATGAATCAATGGAAGCTGAGTTTTGTCCGGAATCGATCCGAGAGCAGAGAATTCGTGATTTTTATTTGGCAAAACCACAAGATGTACCAGTGTCTCAAGCTATCATCAATTATAGCAAACAACTCAGCTATGTGCGAGATCTAGTGAGGACTAAAGAAGAGAAGATCCGTCACTTTGACATGTGGATGAAGCCGGAGATTCACCGGTATATGGCGGGATTCACTTGCACTACATTGAGAGGGTATCATAATCGAGCATTAGCCTATGAACTAGCCTCATCATCTACTGAGCATATGCCCGAGTCGAAGAAGCAGAGGACGTTTGATGATATTCCTGTCAGTTCAAGAGTTGGAGTTTCTAAACTACAACACCGTAGTCTTTCTGCCGTGAAGCTCCATCGCTCGACGAGTGGAATCGAGAGTTCCAAGTCATCAGCGTTGACTTCTGGTAAGGCCAGGAGGTGTTTCAACTGTAATGTGCCGGGTCATGTTCGTGCAAATTGTCCTTCCCCATCAGTAATGTGTTACAAGTGCGGACTTGAGGGGCACAAAATCTAGTTTTGTGAGATGGTTGCCGAGTCTTCCGAGATGCGGGCATCAGCACCGATATCAGGATCGACTTTGAGGTATCCTTGAGAGATACTGTTTGTCCGTTACTTCTATGTTGTTGCCTTGTTTTGTGTTTTAAGTTTCGGGACGAAACTTCTTTTAAGGAGTGTAGAATGTAATACCTAAGATTTCCGTTTCCGGCTACCCTGAATTATTGGACAGTTGTGCCGGTTATTTTGTTGCGTTGATGATTATTTGGAATGTTTCCCTATGTTGTGTACAGTATGATGTACCGTGTTGTGTTGAGTCTCTGGAACTATCCTGCATGCCTGTGTAGTAGGCATAGCGCACGCTAAGTATTGTAGTTAGCGCGCGCTAATACTTGGTGATAGCGCACGCTAATACTTCGTGATTAGCGCACACTACCTGAATAGGCTGAGACAGTCCAGTAGTTACTGCATTCGACTGGGAGTTCGGTAGCGCACGCTATGCAGATTTATAGCGCGCGCTAAGGTGCAGCAGTTAGGCACGCTACGGGAGGGTGGCGCATGCTAACTGATAGTTCTTGGGCAGTCCAGAAGCCACTGGACTGGTATTGGGACTCGTTAGCGCACACTAGTACTTAGCGATTAGCGCATGCTAAGTGTGCTATTGGGCAGAACATTGATTCGATGTGCATGCTAATCTGGGGTGATTAGCGCACGCTAAGCTGTCCAGTATATAAACTGGACAGCAGGTTACTTTTCTCATTTCTCACTTCTTTCTCTCCTCTCCGCGGATGTGAGTCAAGGGCGACTAAGGTTCATGGTCTGGGCCGATTTTTTTCCATTCCAAGGTGTTTTGGAGCATCCTAGGTGATTATAACATCATCTAATCCATTGTTCTTCGTCGGATCGAGGTATTTTTCTTGATTTTCCTAGAGTTGACTTTTTGGAGATTTGTTCTTGATTTCATATTCAATCCGATTTTTATGAATCTATTGGTGTTAAACGATTTTGTTAAACATGTTCTATGTATTGTATATCCATATCTCCGATTCGTTCGGCCCGATTGATGATTTTAGAGTTCTTGAGGAACCGTGAACATTTAATGTTCGATTAAATGTTCATATGAGTTTTCCTTCATTGGTTAGAGGCGATTTCCGCACTACACCATATATGACTTTCAACAACAGTTTTTATGTTACAAGCAAAAGTGTAGCCTTAGATGCCTTAAAATTGGTCAAATTTGATTTAAGGCTACACATTTTTCTAACGTTATTGTTGATAAAAATTAGTGTTACCATAGACTAAATTGAATATCTACGCCAACACAAAATTTGGTGTTGCCGTTGCTATTTTAAAAAAGTGTAACTAAACACTAAAAAAAATAAGAGGGCTTGCTAAAATATTTTAGGCGGTCCAAATAAATTATTTTCAATTTTAGCGGGTCAATACACTCATAGTAGTCAATACTCACTCAACACAGTTTCTCTAAAAACGCAAACTCACTCATCACACTTTATCTCTAAAACACAATTTCCACTTAGGGGTGTTAAAAAATATCTGATACGCGATATTCGATCCGAAAATTCAAAAATACGATCCGAAATTAACCGAAAAATCAGATATCCGAAATTTTGGATATTCGAAATTCGGAAATCAATTTTTTCGGATTCGGATAGTATTTTTTAAAAAATTCATATTTCGAATATTTGAATCCAAAATATATTAGGCATGTGTTACTTTTTTATTTCTTTTACATTTATCACCTAACACTTTTAAGTTTATCACTTAACACTTTAATCAGATTTTTATTTTCCACAACTACAAACGAGTCAACTTCACTTTACCTTCCCTCCTCAGATTTTTTTTCCCGTCAACTTCACTTTCCTCACCTTCCCTCCTGCAATAAGTAGCTTTTTCCAAATCTGAACCTTCAATCGATTGGACCTTCCCTCCTGCGATCGGACTTCCCTCCTACTATTCGAGTTTCATCTTGTACAACCTCCGTACATCTAAATACCACTGCGAGCTTCACGAAGGCACGACCTAGGGTTTTAATCGATTCAAGCTTCACTGTTGTTGTTCGAACTTCATCCCTACTGTGCGAGGTTGCGGGTTTCACTCCTACTGTTCGGTTCGGTATGTTGCTACTTCGGAGAGTTTTGTTTTTTTGTTATTTTCTTTGTCAAAATCAATCTTGCTTTGCTGAAACTGTGAAATTTACAAATGTCCGTGGAACTTTACTGGTTTATACATTCCATAGCAACATTGCATCATATTTTTGTTTATTGGTTATATAGAAATCAATCCTGCGGTGCTGAAACATTTGAAATGATTTTTTGTTTTTGGAACTTTACTGATTTTGTGGAACTTTACTAATTCTGTCTAGTATCAACATTACAAGGTTTAAAATGTTTGTTTTAAAGTTGAGAATCTATTGATTTGGCAATTTTTTTTGTTTTTCAATGGAAATGGTTGAAATCTAGTAAACGATTTATTTAAATGAGTTAAGGTATTTATATGGTTATCCAAAACTAAAACACAGGTTAGATTAAGTAGAATCAGTGGCTAACCATAGTTGTTTTTTCACTGTAGTCATGAGTGAAGCATGTAATAATTGGTTGAATCTTCCCAACTATACCAAAGATTATATAGATGGTGTCAATTTTTTTGTGAAAAATGCGATGGCCAAATTTGCTGATGGAAATGAAATAAAGTGTCCTTGTCGTAAGTGTGAAAATCGATTTTGGCGGAGTCCGAACAATGTTCATGATCACCTCATCTGCAACGGACCTTGTCTAATGTTTGTAGAATGGATTTATGATGTTACTTCATTGAAAGACAGTAATATCATGGATTCTGAACTAGATACCAGATTTGATGACAATCTTGACGAGATGTTGAACGTTATGAAAGCCAACATGGGACCAAATGATGATGCAAGAAAATTTTATCGTCACGTTGAGGATGGAAAAGAACCCCTCTATCCTGGTTGTAAGAAGTTTTCTCGCTTAAGTTTTTTAGTTAGGCTTTACCATTGGAAGTGCATGCATGGTGTGACTGAGTCTGCATTTGGTGAGATATTACAGTTGATGAAAGAGGCTGTTACTGATCTCAATGTTCCAGACTCCTTCAATTCCGCTAAAAAGATCATCAAGAATTTAGGTCTTGACTACAAGAAGATACATGCATGTCTAAATGACTGCATGTTGTATTGGGGTGTGAATAAAAATGAAGTATCTTGCAAAACTTTTGGTGAATCAAGGTGGAAGCACGTGGCCCAAGAATCGGACAATGACAACAAAATTCCTGCCAAAATGATGAGATATTTTCCGCTGACACCAAGGCTTCAACGAATGTTTATGTGTAAAGATTTTTCCAAACAAATGGTGTGGCACGCTGTAGAACGAAAAAAAGATGGGAAATTACGACATCCAGCTGATGGTGAAGCTTGGAAGACGATGAATGCCAAATATCCACAATTTTCGTCGGATAAACGCAATGTGAGATTGGGTTTAGCTTCTGATGGGTTCAATCCATTCTGCACAATGAGTTCCACACACAGCACCTGGCCAATTGTAGTCGTAAACTACAATCTTCCTCCCTGGCTAAACATGAAACCAGAAAACTTAATCCTCTCAACCCTTATACCTGGCCCAAATGATCTCGGAAACAATATTGATGTCTATATGCAACAGCTGATAGAGGAGTTGAAAGGGCTATGGAATACGGGAGTAGAAACGTACGATGCTTTGAATGATCAAACTTTTACATTACGTGCAGTTGCCATATGGACCATTAGTGACTTCCCTGGATATGCAATGTTGTCAGGGTGGAGCACAAAAGGGAAGCTTGCGTGTCCAATATGTCATTACGTGACATCTTCGATGTATTTGAAACATAGCAAGAAAGTGTGTTATATGAACCATCGAAAATTCTTAGACCCCAACCACAAATGGCGATCTGATAAAAAGAGATTTAATGGTGATGTTGAGGCTGGAACAAGTGCTCCAATGTTAACCGGGAGGCAAATTGAAATAACGCTGGATGGTTACGAGAATGATTTTGGTGGCGTTGGTAAAAAACGAAAAGTTGTGATGTCAACCCTTGGAATAAGAAGTCAATATTTTTTGACCTTCCATATTGGGGAGATAACTTAATTCGACATAACTTGGATGTGATGCATATAGAAAAGAACATTTGTGATAGTGTTTTGGGCACTCTTTTAAATATTGGTGGTAAGACGAAGGACCATCTAAGTGCTCGGTATGATTTGCAAGAATTAGGCATTCGAAAGGCCCTTCATCCGATCACCTCTGCCGATGGAAAGCAGATCCAAATTAGGGCGGCAAATTTTGACATGACAGACAAAGAAAAGGAAGTATTTTGTTCGGTGCTTCAAAATGCTAAATTCCCATATGGTTTTGCTTCCAACATTAGCAAATGCGTGCAAGATAAGAAAGTGGTGGGATATAAGAGTCATGATGCACATATAATAATGCAATTCTTGTTACAATTTGCTGTCAAAAGTACATTAAAGCCTGATGTTGCAATTCCTTTGATCAGACTAGGTGAATTTTTAAGAGGTATATATTCCCGAGTTATTGAGTTGGATGAAATAAAGAAGCTGCAGCTTGAGATTATCGAAATACTATGTCAACTTGAGACGATATTTCCAAATGCTTTGTTTGACATAATGATTCACCTTCCGGTACATTTATGCAAGGAAATTGAATACGGTGGACCAGTCCACCAAAGATGGATGTATTCGATTGAGCGGTACCTAGGTGTATTAAAAAAATATGTCCGCAATAAGAGCAGACCAGAGGGGTCCATTGCGGAAGGGTATCTTACTGATGAATGTTTGACGTTTTGTGCAAGATTTCTGAATGATGGCGAAGAGAAGTCATTGAAGGAGTCTGCAACTCCAAATGTAGAAACTGGTGGGTATTCTATTTGTTCGGGGAAAAACAAAACCGGGAAATATATTCACTGACCTGAAGATATGTGGATCGCAGCTCATCGGTATATTTTATTTAACTACAATGACGAGGCAGTGGAAGAGCTAATTGAGTAAGCCCTTAAAGCTTAATAATTCTGGAATATTTAATAAGTAATAAAGTAATTTATCTAAAATAGTAAATTGACACACTATACATATGTATAATTTCAGGAAACATCGTGCAATAGTGGACAATAACGTGAAGTCCAAACGATATCAAAAATAAAGAACACATACCGATGAAATATGTGAGCGGTTCAGGACTGAAATCAGGAAACAACCAGGGGTTTCCAGGGAACTACTCTCCTTAGCAAAGGGTCCAAGACGAAATGCTAAGTTGTTTAGTGGTTATGTAATAAATGGCTATAGGTTTCATACAAAAAAAGGATCGTAAGTGTACCACGCAGAATAGTGGTGTGTTTTTGACAGCCTTAACAACTAGTTTCGCAAGTTCAAAAGATCCTAATCCATCAATTGGGGATGTTAGTTACTACGGATCAATTGAAGAAATATTAGAAGTTGACTACTAGGCTACTTTCAGTGTTGTTTTGTTTAGGTGTACTTGGTATAAAGATGAAAAGGATTCTTTTGGTTTTACTCGAGTTAACTTCAACCGGGTTTGTCAAAAAAATGATCCATATGTCATGGCGAATCAAGTGCAACAGGTGTTTTACATTGAAGACCCCGTTGAAAAATATTTCAATGATCCTATTAAGAGGCTGTCAACTGAATTTCAGGAAGCCCAAGAGGATGTAGTTGAAAATGATTTAAACGGGCAATTTTCAAATGACAAAATATTTCGTTCTATAATAGAAGAACAAGATCGTGAAGTTAGCTATTTCAGAGAAGACATCCCTGTAATAGAAATTCCCGTTTCGCCGCCTAAGAGAGTAAATCATGAATCAGACTCGGTAATCTAATTATAAAAATTAGATTAAGTGTAGTATAATAGACTTGTATGTGAAAATTAAACTTGTTTATACATTATTCTTGTTAAATAGTTAGATTTACCATCTTAATTTAGTTATTCAATTGTCATGTAATTTTAAACTTGTCTTGTACTTTATTCTTGTTAATTATTTAGTTAATTGTCATGTCTTTTTAAACTTGTCTTGTACATTATTCTTGTTAAATAGTTAGCTAATTATCATATAACTTGACTGACTATTTTTCCGCTATTTTATTACAGGATGGAGAATCTTGTTATCCGATTGCACCACAATGGAGACTTTTTAAAGAATGAGTGTTCTGGTGGAGATCACACGATATTTGACTCTGACCCTGACAGGTTTTCATATGCGGTACTGATGGAGTGTGTTAAAGAAATGAAGTACGATGAGATTGGAGGAGTATATGTCCCTAAAGGGAAGAAGGGTGGCTGGAAACTGATTTCAGATGATAAAACTCTTGGCGAATATATTAAAGGAAAATCTGAGGCTGATTTTTACATCGACTCCACTGTCGATGAGGCTATACCAGTAAAGAACCAAATGCAACCACATGTGATCGTAAGGCTAAGACCAAGCCCTCTTGCTAAGGAAAGGAATGGTGAGAAGCGGACTTTTGTGACTCTAAAGACTATCAATGCCGAGATATCACGGAGGCTGAAGGCTGTGAATGATGAGAAGGAACGGAAGCTGAAGGCAGTGAATGATGAGAAGGAACGAAGGCTGAAGGAAGTGAATAATGAGATGGAACAGCAGCTGAACCCAAGGAAGAAATTACAATTTACAGCTGCTGAAACTAGTTCACATGAACTGTCAGGCTATATAAAAGAATTTGAGAGAGCTGGAGGAAATACAGAGACAGAGAGAACTGCTGGTGATGAATTGGGAAAAAATGTCGAAGGTCAAGGATGTAATGATTTTGAAATGAGAAGGAATCAGAATGTTTTGAAAAATTATGCTAAACTTGAAGAACTCCGATTGCTCAAAACAAAATCTGCTAAGAGTTGTGAAAATGATAAAAATAAACGCAAGGAATCAAATGATGATGCAGCTGAAAGTGAGTATGTCCAGAATATGAATGATTCTGAACCTGAACGACAAAGTGATAATGAGGATGATAATGTCACTTCAAATGTATTTTTTTTGCTTAATCTATGCATCAATTCATGTTTATAGTGGTGCGGGTGATTGACAAATATAAATTTTTTGTAGAGAATAAAAAAGGTCAAGAGATAGAGAGTTGACACCGGTGCTGGACCAAGAACTCGTTCTCAAGCAAATAAATTTCCGGATTCATCTAAAAAGAAGGAAGCAACTGCCGGCACAGCTTCACTTCCTTTAGAGGTATTAATTTCGACAATATAATACTGTTATGTTTCTAATCATATGGGTCAAAAATTTCGACATCTCTGTCTCTTTATGTTTTGGTTATCAGCGGAGTTTTAATTGTTGTGTTTTGTATTATTGAAATTCTGTTTATGATCTGTTGAAGATTTATTAGATGTTACAACTCTCTTGTAGCATTTTCAATTAGGACGATAAGAATACATTTGGTGCTGAATTGTAGTCGGTATTAGAATATACAATCTTACCATTGGGTCCGACCGCTTGATATACAAGAAGAAATTATATTTTTTAAAATATTGAGGGGGGAATCCCCCCCCCCCCCATCACCACCACCACCACCACCACACACACCATCGTTGTAATTAATTACTAGTTACTTAGCTGCTTCCAATTTTATTTTTCCTCAGGAAAAAAAGCGGATCACACTAGGATTCAGATAATATCTGGAGATAGCAATCCAAAACTTGATCAAAGAATAACAATACATAACTAATTATGTTCATGCATAAAGTTAAAGAAAAAAAAATAAGAGCACTTCCATGTTCTAAGCACTGTGAGCATAAATAAATGCAAGAAGATAGATTTTATGTTCAAAGTACTGTCCTATAAACCAACAAGTATGTTTGTCCAAATCTTATAACAGACAGAATAAAAAAGAATGCAATGCGCAACTGAAAAAAGCAGTAAGTTATTCGACCAAACTACACAGGGGTCCTGATTTCTCGCTCAGATCATATATATATATATATATATATATATATATATATCAATCTTTACCAACACCGAAAAGATATTTTTTTGAACAAAGGACAATAATACTTTCAGTTGAAAAATTCCTTGGTATTTTATTTATGGAGGGATTATTTCTACTTAGAAGTTTATTCAACTCGGCTTCTAAACCTATACTTGTTCTGAGACCAACATTCACACTACTATACTAACTATACAAGTGTGTTGTATGTAATTAATATTGCTAATATATTTGTCCTGTGTAGGTCAATAATGCACCAGTGGTTTCTGTTAAAGAGAAGTTAAAACAGCTGAGAGACGGTCCTGGTTCAATGACTGCATACTTGGAGTTCAGGGAACGTGAAAAACTAGAACTTCAAAAAGAGATTCCACAGCCACACTCTAAATCACAACAGTTGCAGTCACAAGCCGGTAATTTTAGTTGTAAAAAGTGCACTACAGATGTAAGCTTTCATGTCGGTATTTATGGTTAAATTGCAGATAATAAAATGTTGTTGCTTAAATCATATTCTGGTGGTTATATATTTGATTATCTAGCTAGATATGAAGCTAGATTATAAAATGTTGTTGCTTAAATCAGCTTTTTATTACTTGTCAAACTAAAAAAATCTAATTGTCTAGCTAGCTAGGTTGTTATATATTTGATTGTCTAGTTAGATATGAAGTAAAATTTACTTCTCTGGAAATTGGTTACTTATTGATTATTTACTGAATCATGCTAAACCAATCTCATGTCTCTCAGTGTCATAGTTATTTTAACTCATTACCTTGTTTTGTTAATTTGCAGTTGATACACCGGTTGATGAGGCTCTAAAAAGAAAAAGAGGGAAAACAAAGATGGATCATGTTCATAATAGAGCGGACAAAAAAAGGATCACACTCAATTATCTCAACCAACCTATAGCGGATGATGGCAAGTTACTATCTGAGTTTAGCAACTTTTTGGGGACCACTGTGAGGCAGTTTGTGTCTCTTACTTGTGCCAGTTGGCGTCAAGTTCCTGAAAAAGAACTGTTGTGGGAGTACGTCAAGGTAAACTAAGCAACATTTGATTTATATGTTCCTTAACTTGTCCTGAAGAATATTAAAATTAGGCCAAATCCATTATTTACGTAGTACTTTGTGACTTTTTGGTAGGACAAGTACATCATTTCGGAAGATGCCAAAAACTGGGTTCTAAAGTCGTTGAATGATCAGTTTAGGAGCTTCAAAAGTAGGATTAAGCGAGACTATTACTATCCTTATCCTACAGATGAGGAGCGGATGGAAAAAAGGCCCGAAGAGGTTCCTCTTTCAGATTGGAAGATTCTTTTAAAATATTGGGGTGATGAAAAAGTTAAGGTAATAAATTCAATTTTCCTTTTTATTCATTGTTTCGTTGGCAATTTAGTATGAAAAGTAATGACGATAAGTGTTCCTTTATTTTATAGAAAACTGCGGAAAAGAATGCCGAGGCACGAAAAAAGATAACAGAGACGCATACTACTGGGCCCAGAAGTTTCGCTCAAGTTGCTAATAAGCTGGTAATGTATATTTGATCATATTTTAATAATAAATTGCAAATGTATTATTATCGGTAACATGTAAAATTTATTGAATTCAGCGACTTAAAAAACTTGAAGAAATGCATGTCGATGTCGATGGTGATGGTGATCGTGAGGAAGAGCCGGTTGTAATCTCTGATGCTGATATATATATTTAGCGACTCGCAAACGAAAAGAGAATGGGAAGTACAAGTTACCTAAGGAGGTGCTTAAAACCATTGATGAAAAAATTGTAAGTATTTTCATATCTACTAAATGATATGTGCTTATAACTATGTTCTTTTTTTTCTTGAAGATTGGGTATAACTGGAAGTGCTGATTTTCATCAATCTTTTAACTGCCATTACTGTCATTGCTGCCATTTAACTGGAAGTGTTGATATTATGTATAAGTGGAAGTGTGATATTATGGATTTAACTGGAAGTGTTGATATTATGGATTTAACTGGAAGTGTTGATATTATGTATAACTGATATTCTGTCATTACTGCCATTTTTCTTTTCTTTTTTCTTGAAGATTGGGTATAACTGGAAGTGCTGATTTTCATCAATCTTTTAACTGCCATTACTGCCATTGATGCCATTTAACTGGAAGTGTTGATATTATGTATAACTGGAAGTGTGATATTATGGATTTAACTGGAAGTGTTGATATTATGGATTTAACTGGAAGTGTTGATATTATGTATAACTGATATTCTGCCATTACTGCCATTTTTCTTTTTTTTTTTTTCTTGAAGATTGGGTATAACTGGAAGTGCTGATTTTCATCAATCTTTTAACTGCCATTACTGCCATTGCTGGCATTTAACTAGAAGTATTGATATTATGTATAACTGGAAGTGTGATATTATGGATTTAACTAGAAGTGTTGATATTATGGATTTAACTGGAAGTGTTGATATTATGTATAACTGATATTCTGCCATTACTGCCATTTTTCTTTTTTTTTTTCTTGAAGATTGGGTATAACTGTGTTGAGGTTCTGCCATTACTGGAAGTGTATAACTACCGGTTATGTATGCTTTTATCTGCTCCTGTTGTTTAGGTTCCGGTTATGCATGCTTTTTTTCTTTTTTTTTCTTGAAGATTGGGTAAATTTAGCTGCTGTATATTATAACTACTTATGAAACAGGAATTAAGATAATTTTCCATTATTGTTATTGTTTGTATTTTATGTTTCTGTTAATTATTTGAGGGAAATACTTGATACTTTTATTTACAGGCTGATGTTAAGAAAGCTCTTGAAACGGAAGGTGTTGAGGCTGCTAATAAATTGAGTCATGATGGCAAAGAACACCGACCATCTTATCTAATTGGGAGACTTATTTAGAAAAAGGAACCAAAATCGAAGTCTTCAGCATCACCATCCGTTCAAGTTGCTGATCAGTACGTGGCGGACCTAACTGCTAAGATCAGGGCCCAACTTCAACAAGAGATGGATGAAAAACTTGACCAAAAAGATCGAGAAATGATGAAAATATTGGCCGAGAAGAATCCTGATTTGAACTTAAAGATTGATGACTCTCAGAAATCAGTCGAGGAGTCCTATGGCGGTGACAATGTCACTCCTTGACTGATCTCATCATTTTATATTATGCTAGCTAAGTGACTCAAGTAGTTTTGTTATATTTGTGGATTGCGATCGTAACTTGTTCTTAGCTATTATGGATTGAATATTAGCAGTCATGTATTTTGGATGTTGCTATGGTTGACATTGTTTTAATGGTATTGACTGTTTTATGGTAATATTTATTTTCCAATATAATATTTTGCTTTTTAGTATGAAAAATGTTGGTAAAAACCTGCAAAAATGTTGCCATAGACTATAATTTATAATTCTTTCTGTTGGCAAAATATGAAAATTGTGTTGGCAAAGAGTAGAAGTGTGTTGGCAAAAGTTAGAATTGTTCATATATAAGTGTAGCCATAGTGTTAAAATTGTTGGTAAAGATGTCATAGTGTTTCACAATTTAATGTTACATTAGACCTCATTAGTGTTGGCATAGGTCTACGGCTACACAAATCTTTATGTCACTAAATATATAAAAGTGTGGCCTTAAGTCTACAGCAACACAAAATCTAGTGTAGCCACAGACAATAAAAGTGTTGGCATAGGGGTCTATTGCTACACTTTTTTAACATGTTACCAAAAAAAAGAAAAGTGTTACCTTAGACCCCTATGGTTGCGGCCGTTTTTGTAACACTTTTGAATTTGGTCAAAGTGTAGTCATAGCTTGTTTTTATACCTTCAGCAACACTTTTTGTACTTTTGAGCACAGTTTTTCAGGTGTTGCTGAAACCCATATATGGTGTAGTGCCGCCGTTTTTGGTTTAGTCCTCATAGTAATTACGTTATCATTGTTGTTCGTGAGGATTGTAGGTGTTCGAGGCTACCCGACCGAGCCGGGATCGTACGAGTAAGCGGGTGTCAATTATCGAGGTAAGTATCTTGCCCATACCTTTCGTATTTTGTAGATGTGATGATTGGTTAATGGACAATGTGTGTTATTTGAGTAGTCATGATGAATGTGCGGAAAGGATTGATATGATCCCTTTAATGGCTTTCTTTCAAAAATGCTCAAGTACTTTACGAACGAGTGAGTTCTATGGGTATGTGCATTATGGATGCGAATTGATATTGCCTTTGTATGATGTGATTATAAAAGCCCTTTTCCCTTTCTAAGGGTTGTATGTTCGAATGTGTATTCGTTTGATGAGTGCGAATTGTTGCGTTTGTAATGTTTATTGACCCCTTGGTAAAAGGTGGTATTATTCGGTATTGTTCGAGAAGTATATATCCTCGTAGTATGTGATCATTTATAAGTGATGTTCTACTGGGTAGGGTTTGTTGAGACCTCCGGGATCCGTCCTTGTTAGTACGGGTCGAGTTTTACCATAGGGTTATCCAAACTGGTATGTCTCGAGGAGACTCCGAGGTTCGTTCTTGCTAGTACGATGCCAGGATAACTTATGGGCGTATATTTGGATATGTTGCATACTCATCATGGGTTATCCAAAATGGGTACGTTGTCGCAAGGCTCCGAGGTTCGTGCTTGCTAGAACGATGACACGATAACTACGAGTGTATGTTATATGTCCGTTGTGGAATTCTAATGATTAAGTTGTTTGTTTGACGGTTGTCATGATGATGTGTGTTAACCACTCAGGGATGGGACTTCGAGTCCTTTGAGGGATCGTAGCTTATAGTGCGAATCCACGTTTAATCATAAGGTATGGATATTCCGTTTTCTTACTATTGGTTTATTCACTCGGGTATGCACGAGGAAGCTCCGAGGTTCATGCTTGTTAGCATGGGATGAGAATAACCTTTGGGCGTATGATTGATATGGATGTTTGGGTCGTGGACCCCGTAATTTATTATCGGATTATTAGTTTGGGAAAACAAACCTTTGGGTTGTGACCCTAAAGAGGATTTTTTTGGAGATGATAAATCTTAAATGTATTTTCTGAAAAATCTCGAGATCTTTAGAACGCTTTACAAGTTGTTTACTTGTTTTATTACTGCCTTTCAAGGCTTTGGACTATCTCTTTCAAAGGAAAATCTTGGGTAGACTTTTGCTGTGTTTTGACTCGGTGATTACTTAAATTACTATATTCTTGGAATATGATGTGTATGGCTCATAATTGCACTTTATACTTGTACTAGCAAAATAATGGAATTTTGCTACCCCCGAGTAATCGGGGGGTGGATGTCTGTATTGCATTCAGGTACGTGCAGATTCTTGGGGAGCAAAACCACGGATCGATACGAAGGATGATGGAAGATAAATGATACTAATCACATGAGGGCGAGTATTGGGCATTCGACATGGTCGAATTGTATTATTCTTTCCGCTGTATTGTTCTCCCGTCTTATGGGAGTGTTGTTGTATTTTGACCCCTGTGCGGGTATGAATTTTGAAACAGAGTTGTATATGACGTTTACGTTGTATGTATTGATGAAAGACCAACTCGGTCTACCGTTTCATTTGTTTAGCCATGTTGGCATTAGATATGATGTCATGTGTTGGTATCCAGCCTAGTATATCCTCTTAAGAGGGTCTGCGGCGCTGTAATATTCCCAATTGGGTTGGGGGTGTTACAACAACCTCTTGCTTCTTTGATTGTGAAGCTTCAAGCATGTACTCATAGATCTTCAGTAGTGGCTCTTCCTGAAGAATAAGTTCTCGCAGGGCATGTTCACGGCAGTAGTTGAGTAGCCTTCTATGGAAAGCCTTAACTTCTTCTTTCAATTCATCGTGTTGCTGTCTCAGATTAAAGTACATGGCTCCAAGGCTTCTGGGAGAAGGAGGGACAAGCCATTCTTTCTTGTTCCTTGACGATCTAGGAGGTCTGCGCCATTTTTTTTTTGTTGAAAATATTTTTTACCTTGTATATGGTGTGATTAACAATGAAGGGAATTTATAAATCGGTACTGATGACCCTAATTAATGGCTGAACCCTAATTTATCTCACCAATGTAAAACTTTTCGTCTCCCTTGAATGCATGAACCCTAATGCGCCCCTGCACATACAGATTGTTTCTTCTTCTTCCAACTAATGCCTGCATGCGCCACATGTATGTTGTATAATTTTATTTTTCAAAAATGTCAAATTATATTTATTGAAAATAAAACTTGCAGAATTTTTTTAGAATAATCAAATTCAAATTAATAATATATAATTTCCAAATTGATATTATACAATTTGAACCGATTGGGTTCAATTTCAACTCTCAAATTGATTAAGTTCAATTTTCAACCGACTAAGTTCAAATTTCATATTGATTAAGTTCAATTTCAACCGATTAAGTTCAATTTTCAACCGATTAAGTTCAAATTTCAAATTGATTAAGTTCAAATTGAATCGATTATGTTCAAGTTCAAATTTCAAATTGATTAAGTTCAATTTCAATGTGAATCGATTAATTTCAAATTATAAATTGATTAAGTTCAATTTCAAATTGAACCGATTAAGTTCAAATTTTAAATTGATCAAGTTTAAATTCCAAATTGATCAAGTTCAACTTCAAATTGATTAAGTTCAATTTGAATCGATTAAGTTCAATTTCAAATTGAACCGATTAAGTTCAAATTTCAAATGATCAAGTTCAACTTTAAATTGAATCGATTAAGTTCAAGTTCAAATAAGTTCAAATTTCAAATTGATTAAGTTAAAATTGAATCGATTAAGTTCAATTTCAAATTGAACCGATTAAGCTCAAGTTCAAACTGAACCGATTAAGTTCAAATTTCAAATTGATTAAGTTCAAATTGAATCGATTAAGTTCAATTTCAATATGAATCGAATAAGTTCAATTTCAAATTGAACCGATCAAGTTCAAATTTCAAATTGATCAAGTGCAACTTCAAATTGATTAAGTTCAAGTTTCAAATCAATTAAGTTCAATATCAAATTGAACAGATTAAGTTCAAATTTTAAATTGATCAAGTTCAACTTCAAATTGATTAAGTTCAATTTCAACCGATCAAGTTCAATTTGAACCGATTAACTTCAAATTTCAAATCGATTAAGTTTAATTCCAATTTGAATCGATTAAGTTTAATTTCAAATTGAATAAGTTCAATTTCAATTTGAACCGGTTAAGTTCAAATTTCAAACTGTTTAAGTTCAATTTTAATTTGAACCGATTAAGTTCAAATTTCAAATCGATTAAGTTCAATTTCAAGTTGAACCGAATAAGTTCAAATTTCAAATTGATATAGTTCAAATTTCAAATTGATCAAGTTCAACTTCAAATTGATCAAGTTGAACTTCAAATTGAATCGATTAAGTTCAAATTTTAAAATTGATCAAGTTCAACTTCAAATTGATTAAGTTCAAATTGAATCGATTAAGTTCAAGTTTAAATTGAACCGATTAAATTCAAGTTTCAAATTGATTAAGTTCAAACTGGATCGATTAAGTTTAATTTCAAATTGAACCGATTAAGTTCAAGTTCAAATTGAACCGATTAAGTTCAAATTTCAAATTGATTAAGTTCAAATTGAATCGATAAAGTTTAATTTTAATTTGAACCGATTAAGTTCAAATTTCAAATCGATCAAGTTCAATTTCAAATTGAACCGATCGAGTTCAAATTTCAAATTGATCAAGTTCAAATTTTAAATTGATCAAGTTTAATTTCAAATTGATTAAGTTCAAATTTCAGATCGATTAAGTTCAGTATCAAATTGAACCAATTAAGTTCAAATTTCAAATTGATCAAGTTCAACTTCAAATTAATTAAGTTCAATTTTAACCGATTAAGTTCAATTTGAACCGATTAACTTTAAATTTTAAATCAATTAAGTTCAATTTCAATTTGAATCGATTAAGTTCAATTTCAAATTGAATAAGTTCAATTTTAATTTGAACCGATTAACTTCAAATTTCAAATCGATTAAGTTCAATTTCAATTTGAATCGATTAAGTTCAATTTCAAATTGTATAAGTTCAATTTTAATTTGAACCGATTAAGTTCAAATTTCAAATCGATTAAGTTCAATTTCAATTTGAACTGATTAAGTTCAAATTTCCAATCGATTAAAATTCAAATTCAGATTGAACCAATTAAGTTCAACTTTCAAATTGATCTGGTTCAAATCTCAAATTGATCAAGTTCAACTTCAAATTGATCAGTTCAACTCAAATTGATTAAGTTCAAATTGAATCGATTAAGTTCAATTTCAAATTGAACCGATTAAGTTCAAATTTTAAATTGATCAAGTTCAATTTCAAATTGATTAAGTTCAAATTGCATTGATTAAGTTCAAGTTAAACTTGAACCGATTAAGTTCAAATTTCAAATTGATTAAGTTCAAATTGAATCGATTAAGTTCAATTTCAAATTGAACTGATTAAGTTCAAGTTCAAATTGAACTGATAAAGTTCAAATTTGAAATTTATTAAGTTCAAATTGAGTCGATTAAGTTCAATTTCAATTTGAACCGGTTAAGTTCAAATTTCAAATCGATTAAGTTCTATTTCAAATTGAACCGATTAAGTTCAAATTTTAAATTGATCAAGTTTAAATTTCAAATTGATCAAGTTCAACTTCAAATTGATTAAGTTCAATTTCAATCGATTAAGTTCAATTTGAACCGATTAACTCAAATTTCAAATTGATTAAGTTCAATTTTAATTTGAATCATTTGAAGCGATTAAGTTGAAATTTCAAATTGATTAAGTCCAACTTCAAATTGATTAAGTTTAATTTCAACCGGTTAAGTTCAATTTGAACTGATTAAGTTCAAATTTTAAATTGATTAAGTTCAAATTGAATCGCTTATCACGATCCAGGGACTCGCGTCTCGATTTCAAAATTATAGTCCCGATCCCGGGATTTTCATCTCGATATCGGGATTTATCAAGATGGACTTATGTTCAAGTTGATGATGTACAATTCAACCAATTATGAGTAATTTCATCCGATTAAATATAATTTCATTTGATTATGTTCAATTTTTAATTGATGAAATTTCTACATGAACTGACCAATTTTGACAAACGTATATTATAGCCTTGAAAAATACATAAAAGTCTTTAGCTAGCCAACATAAAATAATTAAAAAACGAAAACGTAATGTCACTGTATTTCATCATAAGATAGAACAATATAACATATAGATTCATAAAAAGCAGGACGAGGTACATAATATCACATAAGGTGCTTTCACTATATTTTAAGCATTTGCATAGACCCACTTAAAATAGTAGGTCTCCAAGATAAAAAAATTATAATGGTAAGGATAACTTTCACTTGTCTAATATGGGAAAGTTCTTCACGCATCTGCATCATCTCTTTCTTCAGATTGTCAACTATTTCAATATTTTTCTGCCCATGTACTACATCTTTTTCATTATGAGTCAGGTCCATATTTCCGGACGCCAACAAGTCGATTCTGTCGGCAATGCGAGCTAAGTATTGGTTCAGTTCCTTCATATTATTGGCAATCAGAGCAAAGTTCTGAACCATGGCACGTACAATAGTATTCTGCACTTCATTTCTTATAATAGGTCTTTCTTCGTCGAGCATATCAAGCTCGTCATGCCAAATACATCCGTCATACTTCTCACTATGCTACAATTATAAATACATTAATTAGATCCCATGCGATTTTCAATAAAAATAAGAAAGAAATGACATCTTATTCCTTAGTACGAGCATAATGTAACACCCCCAGAATACGACCGGGAATGTCACACGCCGTAGACCCTTATCACAAGGATCTACCAGGCTAAGCTCCAAAAGACTACTCAATGATTGACCGACCGGGGTCAAAATTAAATGCAAAGCAGACCGACAAGGTCATTAACCAATTCAGAAAATAACGACATTCACATTACAATGACAATAATAAACTTGAATACCGAAAAGAATGACAACTCAATTTAATAAATGAAAACTGCACCCATGCAAGGGTGAATACTCGAACGACAGAGAAATACCGACCAACTGAAACAAAGGAAAAGACTCTGACTCTGGCGTGATTAGTATCATTGTCCTCCATCTCCTTCCAAGCCAATCCTGTGACTGCTCCCGAGCTGCCAAAACCTGAGCGCATAACAGCACCCACCCCGAAAACTCGGGGTTAGCAACCGGAATTTTGCTAGTGCAAGTACATAATGTTCAAGATATACGAATAATAACAACACAAAACTCAACAAATGAAGCCTTAACACAAACCATACATTCCCATAGTCAACACAAGATAGCACTCGCATACACAAGGTGAGAAATAATCACATAGTCATATTCTCTTTATGGAACATAACACCAATTAAACTTTAAACGAGCCCAAGGAGTCAAAAGATTTAGTTGAAAATCCATTTTAATAAAGGGGAAAGTATTTTGATAAGATAGTTTGAAAACATTATTAATGACTCGGGCCGTCTTGGGGTTTATAAAATTGAATGGGAATACTTTAAGAAATTAGTTTCAAAGCTCTCGGTCCTTGACCCAACATAAGGAAAACAATTACACGAAAACCATGTCAATGTTACTTGGGATCCTTGACCCAATTTATAGAACACCGTCACAAACGAAATCATTACAACATCTCACAAGGTTCTCAACACAATCCAAATAACATCATCACGAGAACCAACATCTCAACATTTCACGGGGTCCTCGACCCAATACGAGAATAGCACCACAATACAATCAACGGCACAATCTCTCATTCGACATATCCCTGCTCAAGACCCCGATTAATTAACCCTGAGATTTCACAAACCTCCTTGGTTAATTAACCCGATACCAACGCTTTAAAAACGAGTTGAAACAAACTTTCAAAAACACGAATCGCGGTCTATATCAAGACAAACATTTAAAAGTGAGTTGAAAGAATTTGAGATAAGAACATCGTTCGATACGGGTCTTAGCTATCACTCAAATACCCGCAACCAATAAGCTGCCAGCGCCTCCCTTGCGCACTGTGCAGCGTTCACTCCACTATGTTGTTGCCCCTTGAACATGTCACCGCGCCGGCGATCACTCCCGACAGAGCCGCCTTGCACGCGCATTAGGTAACACCGGTGTTCACCAAACATATGGAGCCGCACATTGCAAGATACACTGTGCCGGAGTGCACGCCCGCCCTCGTAGGTTCCGGATACGACGTTTCTCACAACAAGTATTCACATTATTACAAACATCAAGTACACAATCAATCAATTCAACAATTATCAAATCACTACACCAATTCACACAATTTATCCGATACCCATAACCACACAATAAACAATAACACGTACATTATCAATCAAGATCCAATACAATAAGCCTTCTGACAACCAACCAACGCTACACATATATCCTTGTATTGCGACTCAACCGAATATATATATATATATAGATATATAGATGTATATATGTATATATACATATAACCTTACTATATTATATGAATAACTATAGTTCATCCATCAATCCAAGTTGAATACGCCAACTAGTGTTAGCATTCACCACTCGTCGTTCACCGACATAGGCATATATATCAATATACGTATATACATACATATATTTAACATATAAATATATATAAATCTATATATATATATATATACATATATATATATATATATATATATATATATATACACATATATATATATATACATATCCGTATAAATTCATACACTTCGACAACGATGATTTCACGCAGTTACAATTCGTATATCAAGGTACTTGCCTCAAATCCAAAGCACGCGAAGCGACGAAAAAGCTTGACCGGCAACCCTCGAATCTTCCAACTAGGTCGAAATCACAAGAACAATATAATTACTACGAAGTCAATCACAAGAGGGATGGAAAACATACGAAATTCCCAACAAGAATTCGTAGAAACAAAAGATCGAACACTTGGGGTTCAATATTTCCCCAAGAACAACAAGAACATAATCCGGACCCGAATATGGTAAGAAATACGAATCAAATCATAGGAAGAGAATCGATATAATCGATTGATGATATACAACAACAAGAATCAAGAAGAACAACCCGAAACTCGAAGATTCCAGAAATATAGAGGAAGGGTTTACAAGATGTTTACCTCGAATCGATGGTGAAGAACACGGATTAAGGATGTTAAACAACACCAAGAACTCAAGCAAGATGTAAACTTGGAGTTACAAGACCCCCAAATCACCTTCCAATCACCTACGAGTCGCCCAGCCACGGAAAGACGAAGTGTAGGTGAAGAAATGACGAATTCGGTCAACTTCTGGGTATATAAACGCAAGCCTTGTTACGTACGTTAGCCATAGGCAGCTAACGTACGTTAGCTTGTTAACGTACGTAAGACTCCCATGCTTACGTACGTAACGAAAATCGCAGAATTCTCTGTACTATTTTACAAAGGCCGTTACGTACGTAACTGAGACATGCATTACGTACGTAAGGTGCCTATTTGGGGAGTATAGGCAGCTAGCACAAGAAGGCAAGAAAGGAACCGAAAAAAAATCAATATGCAATGGTGAACAACTCCCGATGGTACGAACGTAAAGGATTCGAGGCGACGAACTTAAGTGTTGAAGGAAAACCTATTCCCGACTACCCGAAGGTTCGGAATACGATAATGTATGATCACCCCCAAACTTTGAGAAATTACGAAACGCCCAAAACGTCCGTAAATCACAATATGACATCAAGCAACCGAATCGAAACTCACAACACGTATAACAAAGCTCAACGGACTTATAGAAAACATGAAACCGTAGTTTCAACCATTATCACATGAAATGAATCAAATAGCGGGAAAAGTCGCCAAGACACGGATTCGAGTAAAAATTCGGAACAACTCGAATGACCAAACACGCAGAACGAAACATTATCAAAATGTCAAAACGCTCATAAGTGAGCTTCGAAACCAGAAAGATGCCGAAACGAAAAAGTACCGAAAGAGAAAATCACGGGTATTACATTCTACCCTCCTTAAAAGAAGTTTCGTCCGAAACTTAAAATAGAGAGCGATGGAACAACAGCTTCAAACAAAATTTGCAAGAATCAAATTCGGATGTGAAAAGGCCACAGTAATCCACGAGATTTAGCAAAACAAAATTCGTTCGGAGGACGGTAGGCTAAGTAAAACAAGGTGGTTTAAAATCGTCGAGGGATCACAATTGAATTACCAACAATGAAAGGTCACACAATACCGAAAATATCAAGAAAAGTACGGGTAATACATTCCCACATACTAAAAAGATATTACGACCCCGAAACTTAGAACAATAAGAGTTGGAAACGTAAAGCAATGAAACGAAATACGATCAAGTCACGATTGTTTGAAACAACAACGATTAAGACATAGTACAAAATCTTCATTCTCCCATGCTAGGATCTTCGAAGGAAACATAGGGTTTCGGACACTTCCCGATCACTAGCTCTGCTCTCTCTCGGGCGGCATTCTTTGCCAATTCGGAAACTGTCTCACAGTGTTTCTCCCGATGACCTTCACACCCACACCAGAACAAGTCAAGAGTGGAGAGGGACAATTTGCACGAACATGTCCCTGACAGTTACAGTTGAAACATCTTCTCTTCTTACCGCGAGTCACCGATGCTGGTTTGGGATTTCCAGCGTTCACTCCCGACCGCAAAGACGACGCGTCCGAACGACGCGGGGGTTTGGGAGCCTTAGACTCTTCATCGCCCAAAAATTTCCCAGATGTCCTCGGTCTCTTCGTTTCGCTCGTGGGCTCGATCACTGAGGATATTTCATAGGATATCGTTTGATCTTGATACTCCTTCACTGTAGCATGAATAGTTGTCGTACGAACCACCTTGTCGCTTCCACTTCCGTCATCACACTTACGTCCGCCAAGGCTCGACATGCTAATACAGATGGTACCGTTCAGCATTATCAAATAATCAGTTGCACAATATACCACCATTATCAACACAAGGTTTAGTTAACATCTATAGAATAACGGTAATATCGTAAAGCATAAAGTTTTATGAAGTCAATTTCGAGTCCTTCGACGAGGACGATCATTATATGTATGCACTTAATGAAAACAAATTTTTGGAAAAGAGGGCTAGTCACGTTGCGCCCAAGACTCATAAATACCGTCTTTTATTTCTAAGAGCAAGTTTATATAACGACTCTAAAAATTATTTTCGAGCAATGCATAAAAGAAAATTGAAAGTTGAATCGTAACTAATTTGAAATATTTCAAGTGTTGAGTTCCAAATACCACAATTTGAAAATCTTTCCTCTTCTACCAAAATGTCTATCGAAAGGATTTTTCACGAAATACGTGACCATTTGACATGACTACATTAAATCACGGGTTTTCACAATATTATAAAATTTAGTAGCACCGCTTTAAAATGTTCGTGCCCTTACAACACCGTGGGCCCCACACCGTAACACACCAGTGAAAACTATTTTTAAAACGTTCAAAATGCCAAAAGGCCGATGACGGTAGTATTTTCAAGTAATCACAAAAGTCATTTACAAAATATCAAATACCGTTATAAGAATACCAAAACATGCAAGACAAAATGCCAAAACTCGGTTTAGGGAATCGGTTTTACGAAATAAAATTCATTTGCAAGATACCAATAACCATTTCAAAATACTCACGCAATGGATAAAATTAACGCTCAAAGATTTATTGTAGTAAAATGTAGACATTGGTAAGTACACTCGACTTCCTAAGCATACTACATAACCATTCTCAATCGGACTGAATACGCATGTTACATCCTAAATCAATAATATCACCAACAAGTTACAATCTCTAGTTCACATTAAACACATTAGCACAATATAATCAAATACGATATAAGGGGACTTACGATCGGAGGCTTACCATCACAGATTGCCTAAGATGATGTCGGAACCACGATACTAATCACAACTCGATGCGCGCGACTTACACAAGACATGGACTTGACCAACGGCCTAGGTTTTTCGCAAACCTAAGCTCGATACCATAAATGTAACACCCTGAATACGATCGAATGTCACACGCCGTAGACCCTTATCACAAGGATCTACCGTGCTAAGCTCCAAAAGACTACTCAATGATTGACCGACCGGGTCAAAATTAAATGCAAAGAAGACCGACAAGGTCATTAACCAATTCGAAAATAACGACATTCACATTACAATGACAATAATAAACTTGAACACCGAAAAGAATGACAACTCAATTTAATAAATGAAAACGCACCCATGCAAGGGTGAATACTCGAACGACAGAGAAATACCGACCAATCAAACAAAGGAAAAGACTCGACTCGCGTGATTAGTATCATTGTCCTCCATCTCCTTCCAAGCCAATCCCGTGGATCGCTCCCGAGCCGCCAAAACTCGAGCGCATAACAGCACCCACCCCGAAAACTGGGGTTAGCAACCGGAATTTTGCTAGTGCAAGTACATAATGTTCAAGATATACGAATAATAACAACACAAAACTCAACAAATGAAGCCTTAACACAAACCATACATTCCCATAGTCAACACAGATAGCACTCGCATACACAAGGTGAGAAATAATCACATAGTCATATTCTCTTTATGGAACATAACACCAATTAAACTTTAAACGAGCCCAAGGAGTCAAAAGATTTAGTTGAAAATCCATTTTAATAAAGGGGAAAGTATTTTGATAAGATAGTTTGAAAACATTATTAATGACTCGGGCCGTCTTGGGGTTTATAAAATTGAATGGGAATACTTTCAGAAATTAGTTTCAAAGCTCTCGGTCCTTGACCCAACATAAGGAAAACAATTACACGAAAACCATGTCAATGTTACTTGGGATCCTTGACCCAATTTATAGAACACCACACAAACGAAATCATTACAACATCTCACAAGGTTCTCAACACAATCCAAATAACATCATCACGAGAACCAACATCTCAACATTTCACGTGGTCCTCGACTCAATACACGAATAGCACCACAATACAATCAACGGCACAATCTCTCATTCGACATATCCTGCTCAAGACTTCGACATTAACCCTGAGATTTCGTCAAACCTCCTTGGTTAATTAACCCCGATATCAACGCTTTAAAAACAAAGTTGAAACAAACTTTCAAAACACGAATCGCACTTCATATCAAGACAAACATTTAAAAGTGAGTTGAAAGAATTTGAGATAAGAACATCGTTCGCAGAATCTGGTCTTAGCTATCACTCAAATACCCGCAACCAATAAGCCTCGCCAGCGCCTCCCTTGCGCACTGTACCGGCGTTCACTCCACTATGTTGGCCGCCTTGAACATGTCACCGCGCCGCGATCACTCCCGACAGAGCGCCCCTTGCACGCGCATTAGGTAACACCGGTGTTCACCAAACATATGGAGCCGCACATCAAAGATACACTGTGCCGGAGTGCACGCCCGCCTCGTAGGTTCCTGATACGACGTTTCTCACAACAAGTATTCACATTATTACAAACATCAAGTACACAATCAATCAATTCAACAATTATCAAATCACTACACCAATTCACACAATTTATCCGACAGTCCATAACCACACAATAAACAATAACACGTACATTATCAATCAAGATCCAACACAATAAGCCTTCGGCACAACCAACCAACGCTACACATATATCCTTGTATTGCGACTCAACCGAATATATATATATAGATAGATATATAGATGTATATATGTATATATACATATAACCTTACTATATTATATGAATAACTATAGTTCATCCATCAATACAAGTTGAATACGCCAACTAGTGTTAGCATTCACCACTCGTCGTTCACCGACATAGGCATATATATCAATATACGTATATACATACATATATTTAACATATAAATATATATAAATCTATATATATATATATACACACACATATATATATATACACACACACATATATATATATACATATCCGTATAAATTCATACACTTCGACAACGATGATTTCACGCAGTTACAATTCGTATATCAAGGTACTTGCCTCAAATCCAAAGCACGCGAAGCGACGAAAAAGCTTGACCGGCAACCCTCGAATCTTCCAACTAGGTCGAAATCACAAGAACAATATAATTACTACGAAGTCAATCACAAGAGGGATGGAAAACATACGAAATTCCCAACAAGAATTCGTAGAAACAAAAGATCGAACACTTGGGGTTCAATATTTCCCCAAGAACAACAAGAACATAATCCGACCCGAATACGGTAAGAAATACGAATCAAATCATAGGAAGAGAATCGATATAATCGATTGATGATATACAACAACAAGAATCAAGAAGAACAACCCGAAACTCGAAGATTCCGTAAATATAGAGGAAGGGTTTACAAGATGTTTACCTCGAATCGATGGTGAAGAACACGGATTAAGGATGTTAAACAACACCAAGAACTCAAGCAAGATGTAAACTTGGAGTTACAAGACCCCCAAATCACCTTCCAATCACCTACGAGTCGCCAAACACGAAAGACGAAGTGTAGGTGAAGAAATGACGAATTCGGTCAACTTCTGGGTATATAAACCCAAGCCGTGTTACGTCGTTAGCCATAGGCGGCTAACGTCGTTAGCTTGTTAACGTCGTAAGACTCCCATGCTTACGCATTTAACGAAAATCGCAATTCTCGTACTATTTTACAAAGGCCGTTACGCACGTAATCGAGACATGCATTACGTACGTAAGGTGCCTATTTGGGGAGTACAGCACTAGCACAAGAAGGCAAGAAAGGAACCAAAAAATCAATATGCAATGGTGAACAACTCCCGATGGTACGAACGTAAAGGATTCGAGGCGACGAACTTAAGTGTTGAAGGAAAACCTATTCCCGACTACCCGAAGGTTCGAATACGATAAATGTATGATCACCCCCAAACTTTGAGAAATTACGAAACGGCCCAAAACGTCCGTAAATCACAATATGACATCAAGCAACCGAATCGAAACTCACAACACGTATAACAAAGCTCAACGGACTTATAGAAAACATGAAACCGTAGTTTCGAACCATTATCACATGAAATGAATCAAATAGCGGGAAAAGTCGCTCAAGACACGGATTCGAGTAAAACAAATTTCTAACAACTCGAATGACCAAACACGCAGAACGAAACATTATCAAAATGTCAAAACGCTCGCAAGTGAGCTTCTGGAAACCAGAAAGATGCCAGAAACGAAAAAGTACCGAAAGAGAAAATCACGGGTATTACACATAACACCTCCAAAATGGCCTATTCGGATTGTCTTCAGTGTGAGAAATTTTATACTTCATGTTAACACCGCAATTAGGACATTTTACAGCATTTCCAGTATTGTTGCTTGAATTAAAAGTCGACATATATCCTCTTCGGATTCGCTTCGACTTTCAGATCTCGTTGAACCTTCTAATTAATGGAGTTGGCGGGTGTTTTGCATATTACATACAGAAGAAGGAATGAAAGATCGGGAAGGAGAAGACTTATCCGCCCGGCTACGGGTCGTTAAGTAGCCCCAAATAAGTGGAGTCGGTGGACGTTTTGCATACAGAAGAACAAATGAAACATGGGAGAAGTAAGAATAAAAAATTCTGTTACAAATCACAATTAATAATTTTTTTGGGCTCAATGTGTTCTTGGGAAAAGACAAAACATTTAATGCTTCCTTCTCACTACAAGGATATTTTGGTCATTACAATTTATAACTTTAGCAAATATTACGAAATTACCCTTGTTTGGATGGACAAAATTTGTCCATATAGCATTACCGTTTTTATGAAATTGAACAAAATTACTACTCCCTCTGTCCCAGCCAAAGGTTGACAGAGGGTGTATATTTGGTGTATTTTAGTTAATGATTGGTATAAGTAATGATGATTAAATGGGTGATGGAGATTAAAAAGTAAAAAGTATTGATGATGAATGAGTGGTGGAGATTAAAAAGTAAAAAGTGATTGTTTGATTTGATTGTAAAAAGTGATATATGTAAACTTACTAAAAGGACTACTTTTTGATAGAAATGTAAACCTTTGGGCGGGACGGAGGTAGTATATTACAAGAATTATGAGCATATTGATTGCCTTTAAACCTCAGAGTTATTATTAAACGACTAACTAGTGGGGCTGTACGATCGGCAAGGGATTTCCTGTGCCACACAAAATTTTACTATTTTAAAAATATTTTGTTATAAAATAAAATTTTATTATTACATAATATATCATGATTAACATATATATCAAAAAATCAAAATTTTAAAAAATCATATACTATAGTTTTGGAATAATCAATCAAAACAATAATTTTATAATTTTAAAATTCTAATTTTTTGATATATATGTTAATCATGATATATTATGTAATAATAAAATTTTATTTTATAACAAAATATTTTTAGAATTGTAAAATTTCATTTGGCACACGGTGTGGCACACGAAAGTGCGGCACTTCTAATAATTGTACTTAATAATTACAAATTGTTCCAAGAATATTAAGCCAGACTTTTTTTTTTTAAAGTAAACGTACGATTATGAATTTTAGGAGCCACTAGTGCCTGCAATATGCATGACTAGTTCTTCCGTGGACTTTTCATTCGTGGAATTTCACTCCACCTTCCGATTAATTGTGCATTAATGTATTAGGAATTATAAATGACAACTAACTTAGATAACAAAATATCAAAATTTCACAAATATTAAAAAAATTTAATTATAATCCGTTAATTTCATATTTGCTCTTATTAATTACATTAATTTAATAAACCAATTATATTAATTAATGTGTTTGTATTTGTATATTTGCTGTTGAAGAGTCCATAATAAATTAAGAGTATTCTCGGAATTTTCTTACAAATTTACATGAGAAATAGAAAATGACATGTATTATGCGAGAAATTTTATTTCCAAACAGGACTAGTTATTAAGGAACGGTGGGAGTAATATTTTAGATCAAGCTGCAAAAAGATATTTATATATTGTCTTTTCATTTAAATAATGAGTCCAAAAAAAAGAAACTCGTGATTAAGTAACATTTTAATGTTACATATCACCTCCGTCCCACAAAAGTGTGCTCAATTTGCCGTTTTCATCTGTCTCACAAGAGTGTGCACATTCCATTTTTAGAAAATATCCCTTATACTTTTACTCCACTTTTCAACTTATTTACAACAATATCAAGAATGCCTCACATCCTTTATCCTTTAATTGATAACAATACTACATCCGTTCTCTTATAACTGCAACATCTGGACTTTTACGCTTGCCAATGCACAACTTTGATCATTAATATCTTCAATTCTTTATTTTCAAAAATTATAAGAAGTTGATATTTTGAAAGTATATATCGAGATGAATCTAACAAGATCTCATATGATTATATTTGTTCATGTATAAATCACAAAAGATGGTCAAAAGGGAGTATGTGAACGGTGTAATAGTCAATACGTTGCAATAATAAAAAACGGAGAAAGTAATAATTACTCCCTCCGTCCCAGCTAACATGAGTATTTTGACTTTATATGGTCAATAATTTTTAAGTTTGACTATAAATTAATCTCAAACTATAATGGTAAAATATTTAACAAAATTATATTATGAAACTTTGGGTGGTGAAGTTTTATAATATAATTTTGTTAACTATTTTGCCATTATATTTTGAAATTAATTCTTAGTCAAACTTAGAAATTATTGACCATATAAAATCAAAATGCTCATGTTAGCTGGGACGGAGGGAGTATTAATATACTCATTCAACAAAAAATGGGACTCTTTCTCCGCTCAAATCCACAACTACCTAACTTTATTAAAACTCGTGCCCATAAAAAGTGAACACACTCTTATGAGACGAGGGGAGTATATGTTATTAATATATGCATTGTATTCTATGCGATCAATGAATTAAAGCTCATTAGGTCCAATGGGGGGATAACTCCTTGTGGGCACCAGACACTGTTCCTCCCACCTAGTGGACTGTTGAGTCATCATGATTTAATTCCTCCACCAATCTTCGTTGGGCCGGAAGTGGGGGCTCTGGGAGCGGAGGGATTTCTGCAATTAAGGCTCATTAGCAGAATTCAGCCACCAACAAAATTATTTATTTGTTGCCAACTCAAAACCTATAATTAATTAGCAAAAAGAAGCACACCACTCCAATAATTTGACTATAAATATACATATTATAAGCACATAGTTGTTGTGAGTTAGCTAGCTAAAAAAAAATGAAGAAGTTTCACGGCCACAGCCATGGCTTAAAACTGCTCAGTATTGTGTCGGAGCAGATGTGCTCCGTCTGCGAGGTAGAGCTCTCCGGCGACGCCTACTCCTGCACGGAACGCGGCTGCGATTTCATCCTTCATAAAGCGTGCTCCGATATACCAAAGAAATTTAAACACAAATCCGACCCTCACCACTCCTTCTCCCTCCGCTCGGAGCCTCCCGAATTCAGGCTCTACTACAGCTGCGACGCCTGCGGTGATCACATCAAAGCGTTTCGCTTTGAGTGCGATGAATGCGATCGCAGAATGCACGTGAAGTGCGCATTTCTGCCGGAATCTGTGGAATGCAAAGCGCACCACCACACTCTCGATCTCTATTATACAACTTCGAAATCCAACGTTGATGGCTGTACCTTTTTTATGTGCGACGTGTGCGATGATGCCGTCACGGAAGGCTATTGGACTTATTACTGCAAAGATTGTGATTTTGTTACTGATTTGTATTGCGCCACATCTGCTGAAGCTGTGGAGGAAAAAGAAGAGGAGGAGGAGGAGGAGGAAGAAGAAGAAGAAGAGGAGGAAGAAGAAAAAGAGGAAGGAGGAGAAGAGGAAGAGGAATTGCCTATTGAGTTGCAACTAGCTAGGGCAAGAATTAGCATGGAGCAACAGAGGGCTAATCTCGAGTTTCAGATGGAGATGGCGCGGCGGAATGCTGAGTTCACCACCAGCATCGCCAATTCTTGGAAGTGTAATTTTTAAGGATTGATGTGGTGTGTGTTTATCAACTGCGTGTTTGTGTTTTTCTGAGTTCGTTGAATTTAGTCTTTGAATCATTGGGTGGGGATCCAGCTGCTTCTTGCTTCCTCAATTTCATTGTATTATGCATACTTATTTTCGTCTCTCTCTCTCTCTCTCTCTCTCTCTCTATATATATATATATATATATATATATATATGTATTTTTTGATTACGGTGGAAACCTCTTAATGGTGAAATCTAGAAACCAATATATATTTGTTGCATTATTAAGTAATTTCACTGCATATTATTATTATTTGTTGCATCAAGCTGGTCGCTAGTATATGCAACAATAATGCAATAAAAAATACATAAATGTATATAATCCTACTCATCTACAGCCGTTAGATCACTAATACCAATGGCCTACAAAAGTTTCTAGATTTCACAAAGTAATTAATTTTCATATGATATATTTCATATATATACACACATATATAGGGGTAACTTCAGGTGAGACGCCCATATTTCGTGAGAAATGAGAATGAATTTGGTTGGGCCCCAAATTATTGTAGATCAATGGTCCATATCTATTTTTGATTGTGCAAAATATTTTAACTGTTTGTGCAATGATTTATTTATACGTGAATATTATTGCGCAAAGTGTATTCAGTTGTTGCACAAAATATATCCAGTTATTGCACAAAATGTATCCAGTTGTTACATTATGATAATGTTGCACAGAATGTATGAAGTTGTTGCACAATGTTGTGCAACAACATTATTGATTTTGTGCCAAACAATTATATATTTTCTGCAACTTTCGTAACATTTCGCACCTTCTCACGAAAAAATGCTTTCTCACAGTAACCAACTCTCTCTCTCTCTCTCTCTCTATATATATATATATATATATATATATATATCAAATTATATATATATCAAATTATAAACCTATATATATATATATATATCAAATTATATATATATTCACATACAATCGTCTTGCTATGTTAAATTCATCAAGAAGTTCTTCAAGAACACCAAGTAATATATAAAGCAGTTTTGTGCTTGGTTGATTTATTTCAATGTATTTTGTGTAATATAGAGTTTTTCAAAGACGTGCGTTGAATTGGGCTTAAAAGCGGGCTAATTTGTGGCATATAATTGGAGAATTGAGTATTTTGGGCTCAAGGAAGAGAACGTTTTCGAGGCTCAGAAAGATGTTCCTCTAAACCTTGATATATGTAGAAATATAATGATTCTGAGACTCGGGAGAGAAAAAAAATGAATAAATAAATGAACTCATATATGAAAACTAGAGAGTAAACCCATACCTTCACAATTAGCAGGAATGCGAAGATTACCAACCAAGAAATTCCATATATCTGTATGAAGAAAAAAAAAAGCAACATTGACATCATTGCCGGACTTGCAGATTTTTTAAGATGAAATCCCTGCATTTCACTAGGAGAAACATAGCTTACGACAAACAAGTTTCAATTGTCCATGATGGGAGAAATTAATTTCTTTCTTGGATTACAAGTCAAACAGTCAGCAAAAGGCATCTTCATTAATCAGTCCAAATATACTCAAGAGCTGATCAGCAAGTTTGGAATTCAGCATCTGAAGGCTGTAAAGATTCCTATGAATACAAATTGGAAAGTCGATCCGGGAACTGAAGGAAAATCAGTCAATCAGACTAAGTATCGAGAAATTATTGGCTCTCGGCTGGAAGCTGCTGCTCTCAGATACTTTGGCTGGTACAACGGCTGAGGGACTATGAAGTGGAAGCTACCGAAGTTCCAATCTATTGTGATAGCTCAAGTGCTATAACCATTTCACAGAACCCTGTTCTCCATAGAAGATGCAAACACGTGGAGATCAGACACCAATTTGTACAAGCATCGTATAAACGAATATAAAATGAAAATTAAGAGATCATACCCTCGTAGACCTTTGATAACATCTTCTTGAAGGAAAAATTCCCGAGCCAAGCTTTGATCATTTTCGGTCACCAACATGAACACGAATCCGATTCGTTCTAGCTTGATGAATAATCAAACATCGAATATACTGAGTGTCTCTACGTTATCATTGTAACACCCCCAATCCGCTCAGGGATATTACACGCCGTAGAACCTTTCCTCAAGGATCTACCAGGCTGGTAACAACATAGAACAACTCGACAATGCCTTTAAGGCTAAAATGACTAAGTAGACCGATTTGGTCTTTCAATAAATACATACAACTCAAACTCATTACATGCCCACGCAGGGGTCGAGTACAACACACTCCCGTACAACGGGAAAGAATACCACAGCGGAAAATAAACTATAACTATACCAATGACCTCATACGGATCCTCGTGTGATTAGTATCGTTCATCTTTCATCATCCTCCGTGCCGACCCTGTGTTATGCTCCCAAACCTGAATGCAAAAACAGACATCCACCCCCCGAATACTCGGGTTAGCAAACTCCACCGTTTTGCTAGTGCAAGAACAAAGTGCAAATACGAGCCATACCAATCACATTTCACGAATAACAATAACCAGAATCCTCAAAATCCAAATGTAACGAAATGTACTTCCGGAGGGATGAGTTTGATAAACATTTCTCAAAACCGAAAGATCACCGATAAAGGAAACCATTTATAAAACAGTTTAAAGATGCCATCGAGAGTTTTAATAGAAAACAATTTGCAAGAAAGCCACTCAATCAACACAAACGAATCTTCACAAATATTTCCACGGGATTCTCGACCCAAAATCAAATAATATCGGCACGAGATCAAACATCTCAACATCACACGGGGTTCTCGACCCAAACCCAAATAATATCAACACGAGATCAATCATCTCAACATTCCACAGGTCCTCGACCCAAAACACGAATAGCACCACAATACCATCAAAGGTACAATCTCTCATTCGACATATCCTGCTCAAGACCCCGATTAATTAACCCTGAGATTTCGTCAAACCTCCTTGGTTAATTAACCCTGATACCAACGCTTTAAAAACAAGTTGAAACAAGCTTTCAAAAACACGAATCGCGGTCTATATCAAGACAAACATTTAAAAGTGAGTTGAAAGAATTTGAGATACGAACATCGTTCGGTAACGGGTCTTAGCTATCACTCAAATACCGTAACTAATAAGCCTGCCAGCGCCTCCTTGCGCACTGTACCGCGGCGTTCACTTCCATCATGTTGGCCGCTCATTGAACATGTCACCGCACCGCGTCACTCCCGCAAGAGCCGCCCCTTGCGCGCGCATTAGGTAACACCGGCGTTCACCACCCATATGGAGCCGCACATTGCGGATACACCGTGCCGGAGTGCACGCCCCGCCCTCGAGGTCCCCGGATACGTTTCTCACAACAAGTATCCACATTATCACAAACATCAAGCACACGATCAATCGTTGTAACAATTATCAAATTGATACACCAATTCACATAATTCATCCGTCACCCACGACCACACGAATAAATAACAACACGCACGTCAACCATAACGCGGAAATAAGCAATACTCGTACACACGCATTATCAAGCGCAACATCAACATCAATTATATCCAAAGGATTCATGTAATCACTTACAACCCACACAATTTACAAAACACACGCGTTTTGAAAGTAAGCCTTAACGAGGCTAGCCGAATCCTTTGAAAACTCATTTCAAACAAATAAACAAACACACCAAGATGATCACCAATTATCATATCCACAAAACAAGAATGGTATGGACAAGGTACTTGCCTCGATACCACGAGCACGGAACCACGAACGGATACGGCTCAACCGGAAAGCTTCGGAACGCCCGATGTTAACGAAAAGGAAGACGACAACGAACGGAAGGGTTCAACACGGTTTCTTCACAAGAAACTCGACCCTAATAACAATATAATCAATAAATCATCGATCATACGAGGAAGGATAATCGTAGAACGCCCAAAAACCCCTCTAAGACATTTTATCGAACACCTTCAAGGCGTCGATAAAATACTCAATAAAACGACAAATCCGTGGCGATCCAACCGTGGAATAACAAGGAATTAGATATAATATATCTTAACAATCATCAATCCATCAATATTCTGAGTTAAAACGAAATAAACGGACAAATCGAACAAAATTCCCAAAACTATATTTTAGGAAAACTTGCCTTGATTCGGTCGATCGGAGCAAGTTATGGAAGGATTAATCGATGTTATGAACCTCCAAACTCCATGGATATGTTCTTAAACAACATGGCTTCAAGCTTAGAATACGCCCAGCTGCGGAAGAGGAGAAGAATAAGGTGAAAAATGGCAAGAAAAACGTCTGCAGGGCCTTTTATAAGCAGCGGACTCGGCCGTGTCCGCTGACACGGTCGTGGCGCCAGATTGACCGGCGGGGACTCGACCGTGTCTGTTAGACACGGTCGCTGCGGAGGGGCCTTCCGAAAGTGGCCCGTCAGCGGCGACTTCGGCACGACTCGGCCGTGTCCTGGAACACGGTCGGGCGTGTCAGCGGTCGGTCGGCATTTCCAGGCAATGCAGCACGGGCCGTGTCGGGCGACACGTCGGCTCCTGAGACGAAACTTCCGGCATTTCCAGGCAGTGCAGCCGCAGGCCGTGTCGGACGACAGTCGAGTTCGGCCGGCAGTGATCGGCCAATAACGAGCGGGTGAGCTAAAAGCGACCATAACTCTCTCGTCCGGACTCGATTGACTCACCGTTCGAACCATTGGAAAGCTAACTCGATGCTCTATAATATTGCAAGATTTAGAATTTTTGGTGTTACCAAAATTAATGGCGACTTTACAAAGTCGAACTCCCACGTGAAAAAGTCGATTAAGGACACGGAACTCAACAAAAGCGACAAAACGAACTCGGATGACAAAAGTGCAGAATTAATCATTCTCGAAATGACGAAAGGTCATGAGCGAGTCGTCAAAACGGACTTCCGCCGAAAAAAGAAAATTACCGAAATTCGAAATTGCGGATATTACATTCTACCCTCCTTAAAAGAAGTTTCGTCCCGAAACTTAAAACAAGTAGGGGGGAGCAATATACCCGCCAGGAAAACTCGACGAGATACACAAAAATAGAAAACTCGCGCCCAACGGAGAAACGCTGCAAGAAACGCAAAGAGACATACGGCGTGAAAACACGCTCCACGACGACCAACACAATGTCGCCGTTAGGGATACAATAAAACCAACAAATGACAAGCGTCATCAAACGGATAATATAGTCAAGTCGATTATCCGAACAATCACAAAACACAACGAACGAAAATCAATACGATTGACCAACCTGACGGTCCATCAATCTAAACGCGGGTCAAACGCTGAACAAATATGGAATTCCACCGCCCAAGGGTTGGAAGATCGGAAACGAGACTAATTTCCCGAACTTAAGGGAATTAGGAAGGAGCCTGAACGCTCAACAATCACGAAACGAGAACAAAACCGAACAAACAAACGATCGAGACAACAAAAATCGAACGATCATGTTCGGATCACGAAGAACAATAAGGTTCAACCGACAACTCCGAGGTTCACATCTCGACTCGAGACAAAACAAGATCCGGTGAAAACAACAAGATGCACACTCGCATAAGATCCACAGGAAAGGGAATAACAATTGAAAAGTCACAACGACAAACGAGTTATTTCGAAATGATGCCACACTCGTTCGATAAACAAAAACAAGGGCGAGGCAAGCTCGGTAATGTCAACGAACATAAATGAGTCAACAAAGTAGAATATCTGAAGTTCCAAATCCGATCCACTTGAATAAGAGAACTAGTAAAACCAGATGATGTCACTTCCGAACAAGGTTCACAAGAATCGAGCCGAACTCGAAAAAGTCGCAGCGATAACAGTTGACTCAAAACAAGATCACGGCTCGTTCGAGCAGCGAAACCGAAATACGAACAAGTTCGAAAGTATCAACGAACACGAGCGAGTCGATAGACTCGAGAAAGAAAATGCAGAGTCTAAAAACAACACGGGTACTACATTCGACCTCTTATAAAGAAGGTCGCCCCGAAACTCACAACAATGAAATCAAGGTGACGACACAACAAGTAACCGGCGAAACATCCTTCAAAGGCCTCTCAAGGCCGATTCCGATATTGTCTTTGAAGCGCGAACTCCAAAAGTCTCGGTAGCCAATTCGCAAAATTGAATTGGTGTCCTCGAGTCCACACTTGAAATGTGTTACCGGCGAGAAGGACAATATACACGTGCATGCCCGGCACATTACGGTTGAAACGTCTCGGCTCGGCATACCGAAAATACAAATGCTCGATCTGATGGATCAAAACACCGCAAAACAACATACCGGAGATGCCAACTCGGCATAACATATCAACGCATACAAAAATCACAACAACAACGGCATCATTCGACGATTACAACATCCCGAACGACAGTCAGCACACAATCACAAACATCATGAAACAATCACCCATGTGTATAACGCACAAAAATCCAGGCTATAACAACTCACACTAGTGCGACAATACGCAAATCACCACGAGGCGATAAACAGTAAACACCAGTTCACACCTCTCACAGAGCCAACAAAACATATGCGTGGCGAACGACTCGACGCTCACGCCACCAATTCAATCACAATTCGGGGTTGACATCGTAACGAAAGTTCGAAAACCATACACGCATTTCCGGTCCGCAAACAGGAATGATAGGTTTTAAAAACGAAAACCACCTTTGAAGACAGTTTGGAAACACCAGTTGATCTTGAGTATCATTTTACAAAAAGTTGAACAAACATCATTTTGAGACTTTGAAAATCATCTTGCGTTTGAACAAAAATGAGGACACCTTCACGTAGTGAAAACTTTCAAAATATTCGACCCTTGGGTCTAAGCAATCGCATTTGAAAATATCTCAAAATGTTTTGGTCCTCAACCGGAAATTTTTGAAATGTATTGCGGCATTAGAAAACACCTTAAAAACACGCAAGAAAATAATTCGTTTTAAAAGTACGTCTCGAATTTTAATTTTCTAAGATACTCAAGGTTTTCAAAAATAATTCAATGGGCTAGAATGCCCAAAAATTTGAGTAATTTCACAGAACATTATAGCGCCGTGGTCCCACGCCGAACCCACGGACTAAAAACCATTTACAAAAATGCCAAAAAGGCCGATGACGGTAATATTTCAAAACTCACGAAAGCCATTTACAAAATACTAAATACCGTCATAAGAATTTCACAAAGTGGTCAAGGCCATAATGCCAAAAACTCGATTAAGGGAATCGGTTTTGAAATAAAACTTCGGTCGGTAAAATACCGAAAGTCATTACAAAAGAACTCACACAATGGATAAAAGAAATCTTGTTCAACATGCATAATCCAACAACACTACTCCTCATATGAGCGAAATATGAGAGTCAAATAACCACATATCACGAAATCAAAATCCATAAAAGGATTCCGTCACTTAACAAATAATCATAAAAATAGCTCGTGTCACACGAGGCACAACACAAAGAAGGGAGACTTACATTCACGAAGTCGCACGAAGATGATGATCGCCCACGATACTAATCACGACCAACAAACTCGGGCAGCGCGTCGCGACACGACTCGATCGGATAAAATCCGACAAGACAAAACTCAACAGACACCATCGACCCGACGGCTAGGTTTCCACAACCTAAGCTCGATACCATAAATGTAACACCCCCAATCCGCTCGGGGATATTACACGCCGTAGAACCTTTCCTCAAGGATCTACCAGCCGGTAACAACATAGAACAACTCGACAATGCCTTTAAGGCTAAAATGACTAAGTAGACCGATTTGGTCTTTCAATAAATACATACAACTCAAACTCATTACATGCCCACGCAGGGTCGAGTACAACACACTCCGTCTGGCGGAAAGAATACCACAATGGAAAATAAACTATAACTATACCAATGACCTCATACGGATCCTCGTGTGATTAGTATCGTTCATCTTTCATCATCCTCCGTGCCGACCCTGTGTTATGCTCCCAAACCCGAATGCAAAAACAGACATCCACCCCCGAATACTGGGGTTAGCAAAACTCCACTGTTTTGCTAGTGCAAGAACAAAGTGCAAATACGAGCCATACCAATCACATTTCACGAATAACAATAACCAGAATCCTCAAAATCCAAATGTAACGAAAAGTACTTCCCGAGGCATGAGTTTGATAAACATTTCTCAAAACCGAAAGATCACCGATAAAGGGAAACCATTTATAAAAGCAGTTTAAAGATGCCATCGAGAGTTTTAATAGAAAACAATTTGCAAGAAAGCCACTCAATCAACACAAACGAATCTTCACAAATATTTCCACGGGATTCTCGACCCAAAATCAAATAATATCGGCACGAGATCAAACATCTCAACATCACACGGGGTTCTCGACCCAAACCCAAATAATATCAACACGAGATCAATCATCTCAACATTCCACAGGGTCCTCGACCCAAAACACAGAATAGCACCACAATACCATCAAAGGTACAATCTCTCATTCGACATATCCTGCTCAAGACCCCCGATTAATTAACCCTCGGAGATTTCTTCAAACCTCCTTGGTTAATTAACCCTGATACCAACACTTTAAAAACAAGTTGAAACAAGCTTTCAAAAACACGAATCGCGGTCTATATCAAGACAAACATTTAAAAGTGAGTTGAAAGAATTTGAGATACGAACATCGTTCGATAGCAGAAGTCTTAGCTATCACTCAAATACCCGTAACCAATAAGCCTGCCAGGCGCCTCCCTTGCGCACCTGTGTACCGGCGTTCACTTCCATCATGTTGGCCGCTCATTGAACATGTCACCGCACCGGCGTCACTCCCGCAAGAGCCGCCCCTTGCGCGCGCATTAGGTAACACCGGCGTTCACCACCCATATGGAGCCGCACATTGCAGCATACACCAGGCCGGAGTGCACGCCCCGCCCTCAGAGGTTCCCGGATACGACGTTTCTCACAACAAGTATCCACATTATCACAAACATCAAGCACATAGTCAATCGTTGTAACAATTATCAAATCGATACACCAATTCACATAATTCATCCGTCAGTCCACGACCACACGAATAAATAACAACACGCACGTCAACCATAACGCGACGGAAATAAGCAATACTCGTACACACGCATTATCAAGCGCAACATAAACATCAATTATATCCAAAGGATTCATGTAATCACTTACAACCCACACAATTTACAAAACACACGCGTTTTGAAAGTGAGCCTTAACGAGGCTAGCCGAATCCTTTGAAAACTCATTTCAAACAAATAAACAAACACACCAAGATGATCACCAATTATCATATCCACAAAACAAGAATGGTATGGACAAGGTACTTGCCTCGATACCACGAGCACGGAACCACGAACGGATACGGCTCAACCAGAAAGCTTCGGAACGCCCGATGTTAACGAAAAGGAAGACGACAACGAACGGAAGGGTTCAACACGGTTTCTTCACAAGAAACTCGACCCTAACAACAATATAATCAATAAATCATCGATCATACGAGGAAGGATAATCGTAGAACGCCCAAAAACCCCTCTAAGATATTTTATCGAACACCTTCAAGGCGTCGATAAAATACTCAATAAAACGACAAATCCGTGGCGATCCAACCGTGGAATAACAAGTAATTAGATATAATATATCTTAACAATCATCAATCCATCAATATTCTGAGTTAAAACGAATTAAACGGACAAATCGAACAAAATCCCCAAAACTATATTTTAAGAAAACTTGCCTTGATTCGGTCGATCGGAGCAAGTTATGGAAGGATTAATCGATGTTATGAACCTCCAAACTCCATGGATATGTTGTTAAACAACATGGCTTCAAGCTTAGAACACGCCCAGCTGCGGAAGAGGAGAAGAAGAAGGTGAAAAATGGCAAGAAAAACGTCTGCAGGGCCTTTTATAGGCTTGACAGACTCGACCGTGTCCGCCTGACACGGTCGTGGCGCGCAGTTGACCGGCAGGGACTCGACCGTGTCCTGCTAGACACGGTCGCGGCGCGGAGGGGCCTTCCGAAAGTGACCCGTTCGACGGCGACTTCGGCACGACTCGACCGTGTCCTGGAACACGGTCGGGCGTGTCGGCAGTCGGTTCCGGCATTTCCAGACGAGTACGGCACGGGCCGTGTCGGACGACACGGTCGGGTCCTGAGACAGAAACTTCCGGCATTTCCAGACGAGTACGGCACGGGCCGTGTCGGACGACACGGTCGAGTTCGGCCGGCAGTGATCGGCCAATAACGAGCGGGTGAGCTAAAACGACCATAACTCTCTCGTCCGGACTCCGATTGACTCACCGTTCGAACCATTGGAAAGCTAACTCGATGCTCTATAATATTGCAAAGATTTAGAATTTTTGGAGTTACCAAAAATTAATGGCGACTTTACAAAGTCGAACTCCCACGTGAAAAAGTCGATTAAGGACACGGAACTCAACAAAACGACACCGAAACGAACTCGGATGACAAAAAGTGCAGAATTAATCATTCTCGAAATGACGAAAGGTCATGAGCGAGTCGTCAAAACGGACTTCCGCCGAAAAAAGAAAATTACCGAAATTCGAAATTGCGGATATTACAATCATGCGTCAGATATTGATCGAAAAAATTATATATCAATTCGTTCTCGAAAAACACGGCTAGAAATTGATATACTATTTTTCTTCTCTTCTATTCTTCCTTTTCTTTCTCTCAAAGATGAATAAAATTGAAGAAAAATTATTTCTTTCCTCCTTAAAAAACCTCAAGGCTGAAAATGAGTGATTATGTGTGTGTGTGTTTTCTATACCTATGAAGTGTGTAAGACTTACACATTTATAATATAAAGTGAGATCAAATGATGAGATTCCAAATCTCATCCATTTATCCTCAACCTTATATTATATGTCTAACACATCCCACACACCACATGACACCTTCCAAGCATGAGAGGGGCGACCCACTTGAGTTTGGTGAGAAAACAAGCCGAGCCACTCGGTTCGTGTACCTGACGTTCGTGTGTCTAGTCCGTTAAGTACACTTCATTTTATCTCAAATGTATTTATACTTAATTAATTAATCCAATTATTTAATTTTATCAAATACAAAATTATAATAATATATTTTCAAGAAATAATTATTTATGAATTAAATTAATAACATATTAATTAATCCAATTCACTAGACCGCATGATTTATCAAATAAATCAAATTAGATATCTAATATCCAATATTAATAAATAGATAATAAATATTTATTTTATCCATCAAATATCCTTGTGCGTGACTCCATATGTCCGTCTTAGTCAGCAATGGGAGGATCCAAGGAGTACGGGTAACACTTAGCCAGTCTAGTGCTCCGTACCGTAACCCAACTAAGAATGAATGATCGGATCATTCCAAAACCATTATGTCGTGAATACTGTATACGTATAAACCATTCAATCATATATCCCAGTCAAGTATTAGGGTCACGGTAAAGTCAAGCCCTATTGTAACTTGACTCTATGCATTTTGTTAATGCAAATCGAGATCACTAAGCTCTTGTGTATCAAATACAACTAGCTCTAACTGCTTTGACCAAAGACTTATGATCTCATTTGTCATTAACCGCATATGACATTTACCTGATCACTTATAGGAGAAATAATCATTTCTTGGTATTCATTAGAGACTGCTACTTGCCCACTAAATTGCATTTCGAGGTTGACCTTTCTTGGATCGAACTACTCTAATGACTAACTTAATGTCACATGTACATCTCCTACTAAAACCTCAAGTCAAAGGTCCACGTATACCTATCACAATCTTTCGATTCAGTCATTAACAATCCTTGAGTGATATCCATATGACCGAATCGAGGTGAGTCGTGTTCGAGTATACTAATCCTATTAGCATACCAATAACGTGTGCTCCCACTAACCTTTAGTGAAGACAGACACTTTACATGTCAAAGTACACGTTATACAAGTCTTGTCTAAACTTACTGCCCAATTAAGTTTTATCGACTTGCGAACCAATTAAGCATTCGAGCCTAAACACTTCCAGTGCCCATCTCCTTATCTCTATAAGGAGTGGAATGTTTGCTCTCAAATATAAGAGTTGTTATTTTATATAGCAAATCACAATGCCTGTGATATACAATAATATAGAAATAATAAATGGCTGCTCTCATCCAATTATTATTTTGTGTGAATTCCAAAAGTTCTCGTCACTAGATTGAATTGAAGGAAAATTGCCTGCTCCCATCCAAATCTCAAACTTGATATTTAGCATTCATTTCCTGTTGATCGTCGTGCTCACGATGTGGAGGTCGATGGTGCACATCGCGGTGAGCTATGGTGCCTCGGTGATGGTGGTGACTCACAGACTCCCAATATGGAGACACGGTCGCATTAGCTGATATGTATGCACATAATATTAGTATTATTGTTATTATTTGGTATTTCATTTAAGTAGTTTAGTTAATTATTAATACTCCCCCGTCCCATTTCAAATGGCCCATTGTTATAAATGGGTATTACGATATTTATCGGCCCGTAGTCGAGTTTGAGCCCATTAGGGATGCATCTAGGTTTTCCTACATTTATAAATACCGAGTTGGTTTTAATCGGTCAATGGAGATATAATTCAGGTTTCTTCTCGAGATCCAGGAAATGAGAGTAGGCACATTCTCAAAATTGTGCGACGATACGAGCCCCTAATCAAGGTTGTATCAGTAGCCGCTGAGCATCATCGGATTCTACAGCCGCGTGCGGTTGTCATACCTATTATCGTGGAAGATCCATAATATTATTGCCGACGGTTGACTTCCATTGTGAGTTCCGTAGTTAAAAGTTAACGACGAAAATTTTCCGTCGTCAACGCCCTTTTCTACGACGTCATGTTTCCGTCGTTGGCCTGTTGTTAATCGTATTTAACAACGGAAATATTCGTCGCTAAAAGCGTTTTTTTTTGTAGTGTTTTAAAGTAATAAATGTTAATTATGATTTATTATATTATATTTTTTTAATAAGTACTAAAAACTAATGAGATCCTCTGTCCCATCATCCGTGTCTCACTCTTAATTTATTACTGAAATTAATGAAGCTTAATCAGAAGGATAGAAAAGTAAGATGAGCTTGATAAATCATAATAAATTGTCTTCATATAGAATATTTTGTTGAATATGAAACGATATACAGTTGCATTGTGGTCTTGGTAAGTAAGTACTACTTTCGTTGGTCTCGGTTGTAACACTTGTTCCGTTCCTTCCTGAGACACTGAGGGTTTGAGTTATGGGTGTTCAAAAATATCCGATATCTGATATTCGATTCGAAATATTCGAAAATCGGATATTCGAAAATTCGAATATCCGAAGTTCGGATATTCGGAACTTCGAATTCGGATATCGGATAGTACTTTTCAGAAAAATCGGATATTCGGATATCCGAAATATCCGAAAAATCCTAAATTTTTTATTTTTTTCTATTTTAAATAATAGAAGGTATTAGGATATTCGGATATCCAATATCCATATCCGAAGTTTTTTCTGGATATTCGGATATCCGATATTCAAATCCGAATATTTTTTTTCGAATATAAGGATATCCGAATAAAATTCATATTTTTTCCGGATATTCGGATATCCGATATTCGTATCCGAAATTTCGAATATCCGAAAATCGGATATCCGAAATTTCGGATGCGAATATCGAATATCAAAATCTACTATCCGAACTTTCGGATATTCGAAATTTCGGATATCCGAAAGTCCGGATATCCAGTTTTGAACACCCCTAATTTGAGCTAGGTTGGGTTTAAAAATAGGGAAAATTACAAACTCAAGTATAAGCTGAACAATGACGGTTGTTGCGAGCAGTTAGCGGGAGGTGGTGGAGTCTGTTAGGAGTATGCCCTCGAATGCCACTCAGAGGATGTTGAGTGAAGGCATTGTACAATGGTTGTTTCTTTATTTACTGGTAGTTATATATATATATATATATACATACATTCCACTTCTTATTGGATAAGGGGATCGGCACTGGAAAGACTTATAGCTCAAATACTTAATCGTTCGCAAGTCGATGAAACTTGACTGGCATTAAATTTATGTGAAGACTTGTACGACGTGTTCTTTGACACGGGGAGTGCCTGTCAAACACTAATGGTTAGTGGGATCACACGTTATAGGTATGCTAATTGGATTAGTATACTCGAACCGACTCACCCTTGATTCGTCACACGAATTTCACTCTGGGACAGTCAATGACGGAATCGAAAGGTTGTGATAGGTATTCGTGAACCTTCGACTTGAGGATTTAGTAGGGATGTGCTTGTGACGTCAAGATTTTCATTAGAGTAGTTCGACCCTGTAAATCGGAAGGCGCGGGTCAACCTCGACATCTTGATGGGCAAGTAGCAGGTCCTACTGAATACCAAGATAGAATTTTTTTCTCCTGTTAGTGAACGGGTTATATGTCCTATGCGGTTATTGGCAGATGAGATCATAAGTCTTTGGCCAAAGCATTGGAGCTAGTTGTATTAGATACACGAGAGCTCGATGATCTCCATTTTCATTAACGCATGCATAACGTCAAGTACAGATAGGGTTTGGCTGACCGTGATCCTATAACTTGATCGATACATTTGAAAGAAGGGTTTATATGTATAATGGTATTCACGACAGAATGGTTCTTGAATGTTCCCAATCATTCGTTTTCAGTTGGGGTACAGTGTAGGCCACCAGGCTGGCTAGGTGGTGATACTACTCTTTGGTTCCTCCCATTGCTGACTGAGACGGACCTACCGAGTCGCGCAATAGGATTGACGACGAAATGAATCAAACTAATTCTCTCATTGTAAATATTAGATATTGGATATCTAAATTTGGGACATTAGATGTTTAAATTAATTTATTGGATAAATTAATTTATGACCTAATGAATTAAATAAATTACTGAGTGATTAATTTAATTCATGTATATAATTATTTCTTGGAGAAATTAATTATGTTATTATGTATTTGATATGATTAATTAATCGATATAAAATACATCAGAACGGAATCAGATTTTATCTGTTTGGACTCACGGGAGTCCGAAACGAATCGAACTCGTCCGATTTTCATCTTGGCTGCCCCTCCCCCTTCCACCTAACTTCATCTTGTCATTGGTTTTCATTTTTAAATGAAAAGTCAAGGATTTTTGTGGGGCTATCACTCATGTGACATGAGTTGAGAACATGGGGTGGAATTAGAATAAGAAGGGAAGACTTCATCTCACTCCTTAACAATTCATTTCTACGGTTATTGTGAGAGAGGAAAGAGAGAGAAAAGTTCTTTCTCAAAAGTCTTCTTCTTCATTTCATTTCTTGTTCTTGTTGTTCTTGGAGAATATCAAGAAATTAATTGAGAGTTGTGAGTTATACACTTAGAGTGTCATAATCACACGAAAGGCTTCATCATCCTAGCTCTAGCCGTATCCTTGGAGGATAGAAAGTTGATCATCATTCCCTTCGTTTCTCCGCGCGTGGCAAGTAGAGTCACAGTAATTTCGGCGTTGGATCATTCAAGAGCTTGGAGCGTGTTGTGTGAAGATTTAACACCTTCCGACCGGCGATCGCCTCCGAGGCCGAGCGACCGACTTACTGCCGAGCGGCCAAGGCAGATCTGCCGAGCAGCGACCAGGCGACCGAGCCTCAACCCAGCGGACCAGCTAAAACGGCCTACTGAAGGTCCCAGGACAAGTTCCGGTGCCGAGCGATCGACCTTTGATACGATCGTCACTCGGTACTCGGCGACCGACTCCTGCCGATCGACCCTTGGTGACCGACCTCTCTGGGCATCTGCCGATCGACCCTTGGTGACCGACCATTGCCGACCTTCAGTAACTGGCCGATGGCCATCCAGTCGGCCAAGGCCGAGCAACAGTACTGACCCCACGTGCAGACCCACAAAAGGCGCTGACAAACTTGTCACCTACCTCACCTACCAGCATGGCCCAGACCTGCGAAAGGAGTTGGCGGACAAGACATGTGACTACAGCCTGTCACCTACCCTGACAAAGTCCGCCGAAAGTAGCAAAGTGGGACCTCCTGTGACAGTGCTTCCGGACGCGTGCCGGCTCCTCATTGGGCCACTCAGCTAGCTGCCGGCTGGATCTATGGACTTTTGGCAGGCAGCCCACGTGCCCTTTAGGACGATCGCCCCGTTACATTAAATGCCGAAAGGCGATCGCCCACTAGGGGACAGGCCACCTCAACCCCTATATAAAGAGGACAGCCTGCACTTGGACACTTCTTGAGCTTCCTTCGCATTTCACACCATACAGAAGCAAAATACTTGCACTTGGCAAATCTCCAACTCTTGGCAACAGCTTTCTTTCGGTCTTACTTCTCCCGGCCTTTTCTCCTCGAGCAGATTACCGGCGGGACGAAGAACACCGAGCTTCGCTCAAGAGCCGGATCAACAGAGTCTCTTTACACTCATTGTATTTAGATATCTATAATTAATACTTGTATCCACGAATATTTGTATTAATAACATCTCGCGAGAGCATTCAAGCCCGGGCCTAACAAACCCGGCAAATCTTGTTTTATTTATCTTCTCTCGGAAGTGCTCCCGCAATTGTTGTTTGTTGTCCGTCTTCCAGCAGTATTAATCTTCGGATAAATATTTTGGGCAACAACAATTGGCGCTAGAAGGAGGGCATCCAACCCTCGATTTTTTATACTTACCGTCCCGAAGAACACTCACTGTTCTCGGGGCAGATACTTGAAGTGACACTTACTGCACTTCAAAGAAATCCTTCAGAAATCATGTCTTCCGCCTCCGCGTCGAAGAAAGCCGACCACCCGGCCAAACCCTGTTCCGTCCCTCCGAGCCACGGCCCGATGGTGGAAGGTAGCCGCCGCGATCGAGACGCTCGATCCGCCTCCACGGACGGCGGCCCAACCTCTCGCTCGATCGGTTCCGAACCAAGGAACGGTCGAAGGGGCCCTGGCCGTCCTACAGAGCGACGGAGTGCTCTCGACGCGCCTCCGCCTACCGCCCCGTCTCTCGCCGGAAGATCAAGCGGAAGCTCAAGGCACTATCGGCTGCGATCGCGGGAGGCTCCCGACCGCAGAAGAGGCGCTCGCGCCTGGGCACCTCTGTCTTCGATCGCACAGGCGGTGACCCGACAGCTACCGGGCGGGGCCCGGCCTCACTACGAGACGACGGAGTTTGAGTCCGTCACCGGGAGCTCGGCCTACCCGACTCCCGGAAGCGGCTAGCCGTCCGCTCCTCGCCGAATTGCCGAGGTCGGGCGCGTGAGCCCGGAGATCGGTACACGATCGCCTCGGCCTCGCTCCCAAAGCCGATCGGCAAGCGACCAAGCCACGGCGATGGCTGCGATGCAACGTCAACTCAACGACATGAAGGCGCCTGGAATCGTGGCGGGCGCCAAGAAGACGATCGCCGGCCAAGCGAGCCGCTCGCGATCGACATCGAGCTCGCCCCGTGCGGACAGATCGCTCCCCGCAAACACCCGTGTACGAGGGGCGATCGGACCCCCAAGTGCACCCGAGGAAGTTCAACATCTACATGATCGGGTGTGGGGCATCCGACGCGACCGGATGCCGAATGTTCCTCCGACGCTGGACGACCTCGCCCACCGGTGGTACACTTCATTGCCACCTCGGTCCATTGGCTCCTTTAACGAGTGGCGCACGGCTTCACCGAGTACTTCGCCACCTGTGTCGTCGGCCCAAGGTCCCCTTCGCATGATGCGATCAAGCGGGGAGAAGAAGAGTCCGACTCGGACTACATCGGCCGGGTAGACGTAATCATCCTCAATGGCGAGCCCATAAGCGATGAGACCGCCTCTACGCGGTCTAGGAGGTTTTCGTGGTTTTTCGCCTATGTTCGGGCATCTTACGAAGACCCAACCTACGACTCCACGCAGCCTTCCGGCTAGAGCCGCGATTTTCCGCCGTGCAAAGGTTTCTTCTTAGCTTTGTGAGCGGCGCGATCGGCACCCGGACGACGATCTCGCCCGATCGCCAATATCGACCTACGAATAAAGCGATCGGCCGAGCGGCGATCGCGCCTTCCGCCCGATCGCCGATCATCACGCTACATCATCCGCACCGAGGACACGATCGCCATCTACACCCAAAGATATAACATGACGGACTAAGGCATAAGATCGCCTCCACCGCACATCATAAAGCCATGGCCCTGGCAGTCGATGGAACCGGCTGCTTCGGCCATGCAAGGTCCATTTCGGCCAAGATCGCCCGCCCTTCGTTTAAATACGAGGCCGGCGTAGTCTGAGGGCTCTCCAACATTAATCAGTGGACACGATCGCTCGCCCTCAAAGGTTCATCATCTGACATGGTGAACCCGGACAATGCGACGTGCCACAACCCCGTCTCAACGTACACCGTCGAGGTCGGCCATCTCCATGGCTGGCCGAGGTGGAAGCAGAGCTAACAAGCCGCGGGCGTGGAGTTGATTCATCCGACGCTGCCCCGCGCAAGGACTCCTCTAGACCGAGACCGCACGCCTTTCGTTTAAATACAAGGCGAGGCGCAGCCTAACAGAGGACCCTCATAATAAAGTGAGTCACGAGGCACTCATTGTCTTCGCGCACCAAGACACGGTCATGGGGTCGGTCCATCGATCTCCGCGACTGTGCACGATTCCTCAAGCAAGCGAAACCACCAAGTTTCCATGGGGGATCGGCCAATGTTATTTTTTTTTTTTGCAGGTACAAGACCGAAAGATAGCTAAGCCAATCGACTATGATAGCCCAAGTCCGAGTCCTAAGTAAGCTCAGATCGCCCGTCCTCTTCCAGACGCGATCACCAGCAAGAACCACCTCGCCCCATGTCTTCAACATAGGAGCAAGCTGGGGGGCAATTGTTGTGTCAAGATTTAACACCTTCCGACCGGCGATCGCCTCCGAGGCCGAGCGACCGACTTACTGCCGAGCGGCCAAGGCAGATCTGCCGAGCAGCGACCAGGCGACCGAGCCTCAACCCAGCGGACCAGCTAAAACGGCCTACTGAAGGTCCCAGGACAAGTCCCGGTGCCGAGCGATCGACCTCAGATACGATCATCACTCGGTACTCGGCGACCGACTCCTGCCGATCGACCCTTGGTGACCGACCTCTCTGGGCATCTGCCGATCGACCCTTGGTGACCGACCATTGCCGACCTTCAGTAACTGGCCGATGGCCATCCAGTCGGCCAAGGCCGAGCAACAGGACTGACCCCACGTGCAGACCCACAAAAGGCGCTCACAAACTTGTCACCTACCTCACCTACCAGCATGGCCCAGACCTGCGAAAGGAGTTGGCGGACAAGACATGTGACTACAGCCTGTCACCTACCCTGACAAAGTCCGCCGAAAGTAGCAAAGTGGGACCTCCTGTGACAGTGCTTAGGACGCGTGCGGCTCCTCATTGGGCCACTCGGCTAGCCATTTGGATCTATGGACTTTTGGCAGGCCACGTGCCCTTTGTGACGATCGCCTGCTACATTAAATGCCGAAAGGCGATCGCCCACTAGGGGACAGGCCACCTCAACCCCTATATAAAGAGGACAGCCTGCACTTGGACACTTCTTGAGCTTCCTTCGCATTTCACACCATACAGAAGCAAAATACTTGCACTTGGCAAATCTCCAACTCTTGGCAACAGCTTTCTTTCGGTCTTACTTCTCCCGGCCTTTTCTCCTCGAGCAGATTACCGGCGGGACGAAGAACACCGAGCTTCGCTCAAGAGCCGGATCAACAGAGTCTCTTTACACTCATTGTATTTAGATATCTCTAATTAATACTTGTATCCACGAATATTTGTATTAATAACATCTCGCGAGAGCATTCAAGCCCGGGCCTAACAAACCCGGCAAATCTTGTTTTATTTATCTTCTCTCGGAAGTGCTCCCGCAATTGTTGTTTGTTGTCCGTCTTCCAGCAGTATTAATCTTCGGATAAATATTTTGGGCAACAACAGAGCGGATTGGATACGTAGAGATCAAACAAAGTTTGGGGAATAGCTCAAGAGAAGGATACCATTTAATCAACGGACTACGAGGGTATGTTTCTCGTATCTCTTGTGTTTCGTATTATATTCGTATATACGTAGCTCGATCGATCCTCATAGGGATTCAGATCGAATTAATTTTTGTTTTACCGCTTCTGCTGGGCCTTCATTTTTAGGCACCGAATCCCAACAGTGGTATCAGAGCGTAGGTCTTGAAATCGTATATACGATATTAAGATTTTGAATGCTTGATTAGATGGTGAATGATTTGGAATCATTTATAGTCATAATCGTGATGTATGTTTTTTCGTTCGTTGTAGTTGTATTTTTTGTAAGTTTATGTCTAAATATAAATCTTTATTTTTGTTGGGATTCGGTGCCTAAAACGAAGGCCCAACGGAAGAGGTAAAATGAAAATTAATTCGATCTGAACCCTACGAGGATCGATCGAGCTACGTATATACGAATATATAAACGAAAAGCAAGAGTTGTAAGAAACTAACCCTTGAAGTGCGTTGATTAAATGGTAACCTTCTCTTGAGCTATTCCCCAAGCTTTGCTTGATCTCTATGAATCCAATCCGCTCCAAGCCCTTGAACGATCCAACATCGAAAGCACCGCGTCTCTACTTGCCACGCGCCGGAAAAATGACCGGAATGAGAACACCCGATTAACCTCTAAGATTACGGCTAGAATCAAGTGATGAAGCTTTTTATTATTGCACTCTAACTGTATAATATATATCTCTCAATGTATCTTGAATTTTCTCCAAGAAAACTCAAGAACAAGATGAAGAACAAAATGAAGACAATTGAGAAAACTATTTTCTCTCTCTCAAGGTGTAACTCTCGGTTGGAATGACTTAGGAGAGGTTGGGAGATGTCTTCATTTATTCTACTTCCATATCCCACACAATCCCTTTATCCTTATTATAAGAGATATCATATCTCTTAGGTGATTAGTCTTCACCCACCAAAGCATGACAAAGACTAAAGGTAAGAGATTAAAAGTGGGGCCGGCCTCTAGAAGGAATCCGATGAGTTCGGTTCGTTTCGGACTCCCGAGAGTCCAAACAGATAAACTCCGATTCTGTTCCAATGTATTTATATCGATTAATTAATCCAATTAATTAGTCATATTAAATACATAATAACATAATTAATTTCTCCAAGAAATAATTATATTCATGAATTAAATTAATCACCCGATAATTTATTTAATTAATTAGGCCGTAAATTAATTTATCCAATAAATTAATTTAGACATCCAATGTCCCAAATTAGATATCCAATATCTAATATTCACAATGAGAGATTAAGCTCGATTCATTCCGTCGTCAATCCTATTGCGTGACTCGGTAGGTTCGTCTCAGTCAGCAATGGAAGGAACCAAAGAGTAGTAGCACCACCTAGCCAGCCTGGCGGCCTACAATGTACCCCAACTGAGAACGAATGATTGGGATCATTCAAGAACCATTCTGCCGTGAATAGCAGTATACGTATAAACCCTTCTTTCAAATATCCCGATCAACTTATAGGGTCACGGTCAGTCAAACCATATCTGTACTTGACGCTATGCATGCGTTAATGCAAATCGAGATCATTGAGCTCTCGTGTATCCAATATAACTAGCTCCAATACTTTGGCCAAAAACTTATGATCTCATCTGCCAATAACCGCATAGGACATATAACCCGCTCACTAACGGGAGAAAGAATTCTATCTTGGTATTCAGTAGGACCTGCTACTTGCCCGTTAAGATGCACGTCGAGGTTGACCCCCACCTCCAATCTCTCTATCATAGATATCATTTTGAGGATGTGTTCCCCAACCTTCTCACCTCCCTTCATCCTTGCACCGAATAGTTGCTTGGATATCTCATATCTAGCAGTTCTGGTGTGCTCACCATAAAGTTCGGTTAAGTGAGATAGAATCTGCCTAACAGAAGTCATTTTCTCATGAGATCTCTGAAGCTCATTAGACATAGAAGCCATCATGTAAGCACGGACTTTTATGTCATTCTTAACCCATTTTTCATGGTTTTCGATCTCTTCCTGATTGGCTCTGGTCCGCACAGGAGGCTCCGGAATGTCCGTCTCCAAGACGTATCCCAGTGCCTCTATACTGAGGACTATCATCAGATTGCGGAGCCAATCCACAAAGTTAGGTCCAATCAGGGTGTTCTTCTCGAGTAGAATTGCGAGTGGATTCATTGTCATATTGAGAGTTATGTCTGCATTAAGTATAATAGATTAATTAGTGACTCGTTTAATTATGTTCTGAGTATATAATTAAGGTCTTTTCTATTCTTGTTACCCAGCTCCCACTATTTTTATCAGAACAAGAGACTCCCATGTGAAATCCGGAAGTATCGTCGCACTATTTCATAGTGGTGATCGAGTTCTTTATAAATCTTAATAGAGGGCAACCAAACAGGTTTCTAGTCTATTAATTTTCATAAATTGGTGTCCAACACAAACCCATCTAATGGATGATTCGGTCTTCTTTTTCCCCTTGTTCACTCCCCTCAACCTATACGGTTTCTATGGTTTGTGAACAAGTTAAGTTTATACCATCGACGCAAATCAGTTTCACAATTGAATCTTATCCGGCAACCTATCAGGTTTCTAGGGATAAAATTTGCTCCAACCGAAGGCATCCAATGCGCTTCCGGTAATTTATCCGTCCTCTCTGAACGACTACCCCGATAACTCGGAAGCATAGCACATCCGGTTTGGATTTCAATTTCCCGAAAACTCGATGGAGGGAAGGAAAACCTTGAAACCTTATAAACTTAATAATTTATCGTGGGAGAATTTTCGCGATTAACGTTACACTTTGCAAATTAATCATTTTAGCACGTTTGTGGTATTCATACAATATGAAACAACCATTCACAACCTAGTTGCTACCAACATGTGGTTCATGGACCGTTCCTAGAAAACAAAAACTTTGTAATCTAATTACAAGTCTTCGTCTTGAATCTTCGTCTTCTCGAAACAGATCTTCCTCCGGTCTTCATCATTACATATAAATTTTACATTGAAATTTGCATTCTAGATACAAATTTTTTTCTAGTAAAATAAATAGGCTCAAAACGGCCTTTACAACCCAATCGAATAAAACGAACAATTCAAAAAACTAAGTCCATGAACCACATCAACATTCAAATGCATTCATCCGATAAATACTAAATAAATGGAAAATATAGAGATACATTGATCCAATCAACAATACGAACCGATCCAACCGATTCACACAATCGGTATGAAAACGTTCAAAACAATTTGGTCGATCACAAGTATTCCAATTAATCAGTTTTCCATTATAAAATGAAATACCATAAATCATTTTAATCATATTAAATCCAATTTAAAATGAGGGAAATCATTTTTAGGAATACACGAAGCAAACAAGCCCGAAACGGGTCCAAATAGCTGAATCTGGCCAGAAAACACTACTGGCAAAGCATGCGGGGCTGCCAGTGCCCCAGGCCGCGGCCTTGAGCTCAGGCCGCGGCCCCACAAGGCTCGCCTGTGCGGGCTGCAACAGTCCTGGGCCGCGGCCCCCTGCTTCCGGACCCCTCCCGGACCGTCCAACGGCATTTCGGGGCTAGTTTTTCGACCGAATATCCAATATCTATATTCTCCAACATTCATATCTTTAATATAAATCATATTTCCAAGAAATAGAAGATTTATATTTATATATAAACTTACGAAAAATACAACTATAACGAACGAAAAACATATACTACGATTATGACTAAAATGATTCTAAATCATTCACCATCTAATGAAGCATTTCAAATGCTAATATCGTATATACAATCGCAAGACCTACGCTCCGATACCACTGTTGGGATTTGGTGCCTAAAACGAAGGCCCAGCGGAAGCGGTAAAACAAAAATTAATTCGATCTGAATCCCTACGAGGATCGATCGAGCTATGTATATACGAATATATAAACGAAAAGCAAGAGTTGTAAGAAACTAACCCTTGAAGTCCGTTGATTAAATGGTAACCTTCTCTTGAGCTATTCCCCAAGCTTTTCTTGATCTCTACGAATCTAATCCACTCCAAGCCCTTGAACGATCCAACGCCGAAAGCACCGCGTCTCTACTTGCCACGCGCCGGAAAAATGACCGGAATGACAACACCCGATTAACCTCTAAGGTTACAGCTAGAATCAAGTGATGAAGCTTTTTATTATTGCACTCTAAGTGTATAATATATATCTCTCAATGTATCTTGAATTTTCTCCAAGAAAACTCAAGAACAAGATGAAGAACAAAATGAAGACAATTGAGAAAACTATTTTCTCTCTCTCAAGGTGTAACTCATGGTTGGAATGACTTAGGAGAGGTTGAGAGATGTCTTCATTTATTCTACTTCCAAATCCCACACAATCCCTTTATCCTTATTATAAGAGATATCATATCTCTTAGGTGATTAGTCTTCACCCACCAAAGCATGACAAAGACTAAAGGTAAGAGATCAAAAGTGGGCCGACCTCTAGAAGGAATCCGACGAGTTCGGTTCGTTTCGGACTCCCGAGAGTCCAAACAGATAAACTCCGATTCCGTTCCGATGTATTTATATCGATTAATTAATCCAATTAATTAATCATATTAAATACATAATAACATAATTAATTTCTCCAAGAAATAATTATATTCATGAATTAAATTAATCACTTGGTAATTTATTTAATTAATTAGGCCGTAAATTAATTTATCCAATAAATCAATTTAGACATCCAATGTCCCAAATTAGATATCCAATATCTAATATTCATAATGAGAGATTAAGCTCGATTCATTCCGTCGTCAATCCTATTGCGCGACTCGGTAGGTTCGTCTCAGTTAGCAATGGGAGGAACCAAAGAGTAGTAGCACCACCTAGCCAGCATGGCGGCCTACACTGTACCCCAACTGAGAACGAATGATTGGGATCATTCAAGAACCATTCTGTCGTGAATACCAGTATACGTATAAACCCTCCTTTCAAATGTCTCGATCAAGTTATAGGGTCACGGTCAGTCAAACCCTATCTGTACTTGACGCTATGCATGCGTTAATGCAAATCGAGATCATTGAGCTCTCGTGTATCCAATACAACTAGCTCCTGTAACACCCCCAAGATATTCGAGGAGAATTACAGCGCCGTGGACCCCTACATGGGACCCACCAGGCTAACACAAGAAAACACCACTCGACTAACCGCCTCGGTTAGCAAGGAAACAATTGTTAACAATAAGAACATAAAACAACACGTCCGGTACAACCGGCATAAATAACATCAACCGACAAATACAGTAACTCCAACGAATACCAATCACAATCTGAAAGGAAAAGCCTAAGTACTCGCGAGTACAATCTATAAGTTTACAATTTGGAAAACATCCACATCAAAAGAGACAGTAAGAAATAACAAGACTCGATTGCACATGTCAACAACCTTGGCGGACATCCTCGTACCATCCCAGTGCCCGCTCGTCTGGCTGAACATAACCTGAAATCCATAACAAGAATTTCCCCAAAACGGGTCCCCAGAGGGGTTAGCAATTACGCTAGTACAAGTAATCAAGGCAAACCAATCGCTTACACATTTCATAGTACATGCACCAATATCATTTCGAAAACCAAAACAAGACATGTCTTTTTCCGGAAAATGAACAGTCAAACAATTAGCCTTGAGAACAGGGCGGCAGCATACATTCTCACTCGGGGCCTCACAGGGACCCTAACGAGTTGGCTACAATTACAGAAAAACAAAACCACGCACACGCTAAGCCGTGAGAACAGGGCGGCAGCATACATTCTCACTCGAGGCCTTGCAAGGACCCTAACGAGTTGGCTAGCGAAACTCGTGAAATCCAGGGCGGCAGCATAGATTTCCCTCCTTGACCCCGTCGGGCCAACACAAGGTGAGTTACAAACAAGTAATATACATCACCATTTCATGTTAAGCTTAAAAGTTTCCAAAAATACTTGCCTTGAATATTTTGATGACGCAACAAACGGAAAGGATAATCACCGACGAACACTAGGAATCAACGGAACCAAACCTAACGATTCGAAGAACATAATTACAACCAACTCTAGTCGAATACGGAAATGGAATACACCCGAAAACCCGCCTACGATTCATGTATATTCATACCAAAAATAACAACGAGGGCGGACCACAACCAAACCCTCTCGATTCCGTAAAAATCTACAAAATATCCATGAATCCGTAGGAAACTAAAGATACTAACAATATTAATCGTATTCATCAAGAATCCACCAACAAAACGGAACTAATCGGAAGAAAAACCCAAAACCCCCAAATCTCCCAAAAATGGGTTCTTAGAAGATTACCTTGGATTAGGATGAATGATTCAAGAAGAAATCGATAATCTACAACAAAACTCGGAGTGGATGATTTCTTCAAGTCCGAAAATGTTAAAATCGCCCAAAAGTTGCTCTGAATCGCCAAGACGAGAGGAAGAAAAGAGAGGAGAGGAAAATGAAAAATCTTCCTCGGATCCCGTGTAATATAGTGAAACACAAGAGAACCTATCGGCCGCCTATCGGCCGATAGGCCCAACCGATACCCATACGGAATGCCGGCAGAGAGTCTATCGACCCCCTATCGGCCGAAAGGCTCTGAAGTGATCGGCCAAAAGTCAAACGACCATAACTCTCTCGTCCGACTCATTGACTCACCGTTTGAACCATTGGAAAGCTAACTCGATGTTCTATAATATTGCAAAGATTTATAATTTTTGGAGTTACCAAAAATTAATGGTGATCTAACAAAGACGAACTCATACTTAGAAAAGTCGTTTAGTAACCCTGAATTCAACAAAACGACACCGAAACCCGAACCCGAATACGAACCGAAGATACGGTTACGAAGTACTCACAAAGACGAATCTAAGAGCTAGTAGGACACACGATTCCGACCACCCGAAGGCTCGAAATTCGACAACGGAAGGTAATTACCCCAAACTTTGGGAAATTACGAAAATGGCCCAAATGCCCGAAAATCACCATACGTCAACGAATAATCAAACCGAAGTTCACGACACGTCTAACAAAGTTAAACGGACTTGCGGGAAACTCGAAACAGCAGTTTCGGACGAGATTCGCAAGAATCGAACTCAAGTGCGGAAAAGTCGCTAAAAAGCACAGAACTCAACAAAACAACACCGAAACGAACTCGGATGACAAAAAGTGCAGAATTAATCATTCTCAGAATGACGAACGGTCATGAGCGAGCCAAAACGGACTCCGGCCGAAAAAGAAATTCACCAAAAATCGAAAATTGCGGATATTACATTCTACCCTCCTTAAAAGAAGTTTCGTCCAAACTTAAAATAAGTAGGAGAAGCAATATCCCTTGCCAGAAAACTCGACGAGATACACAAAACCGAAGACTCGCGCGACGGCGAAACACCGCAAGGAACGCAAAGAGACATACGGCGAGAAAATACGCTCTAGGGCGACTAACGCAACGTCACCGGTAGAGACATAATAAAATCAACGAGTGACAAGCGTCATCAAATAGACAATACAATCGAGTCGATTATCCGAACAATCACAAAACTCAACGAACGAAAATCAATATGATTGACCAACCCAACGGTTCACCAATCAAATGCGAGCCAAACGTGAATAAATACGGAATTCCACCGCCCAAGGGTTGGAAGATCGAAAACGAGACTAATTTCCCAAACTTAAGGAAATTACGAAGGAGCCTGAACGCTCAACAATCACGAAACGAGAACAAAAACCGAACAAACAAACGATTGAGACAACAAAAATCGAACAATCATGTCCGAAACACGTAGGATAATAAAATTCAAACCACAACTCCCAGGATGACCTGGTGAGAACAGCAAGACGTGCATTCCCACAATATCCACAGGAAAGGGAATATCGATTGAAAAGTCACAGCGATAACCAGATCGACCCAAAACAAGATCACAGCTCGTTCGAATGATGAACCCGAAATACAAAACAAGTTCAGACAGTATCAACGAACACGAGCGAATCGATAGACTGGAGAAAGAGAAAATATAGAAGTCAAAATAGTACGGCTATTACCTTTGACCTCGCCCCCGAAACTCACCACAACGGAACCAAGGTAACAATACAACAAGCAACCGACACAATGTGGAACAATCACCGATGCACACAATCATACCAACCCGATCTCTAACAGCTCGCATATATGCGATAACGCATAAACCGCTACGAGGCGACAACATCCAATACCAATCTCACACCCCTCGCAGAGGCTACCACGACAACTGTGTGGCGAACGACTCAACGCTCACACCACCAATTCAACAACAGCTCGGGGGTTAATACCCTAACGAGAGCACGGACATCACACATATATTCCCGGACCACAAATAGGAATGATAGGTTTTGAAAACGAAAACCATCTTTTGAAAATAACTTGCAAGCACCAGTTGATCTTGAGTATCATATATCAAAAAATAGTACAAACGTCGTCATCGAGACTAAAAAAAAAATCATCTTGCGTTTGAAAAAAAAGAAATGAAGACACCTTTCGTTAAATTAAAACTTTTCAGCTGTTTTCGACCTTCGGGTCTAAGCGAATGCGTTTCTAAATCATTAGAAATATCTCAAAATATTTTGATCCTCAAAGTAGGATAATTTTGAAACATAGCGTGGCACTAGTAGGCATCTTGAGAGCACTGTGAGAAAATAATTCATTTTAAAAGTACGTCTCGAGGTTTATTTTCTAAGATACTCAAGGTTTTTCAGAAGTACAATAGGCCAAAATGCCCAAAATCCGCACGTATCAACATTCACTTAAACACATCATAGCACACTCATTAAATCGTTCACAATCAAGACAGTGATATACAATCCCTAGGATATGCTTAACAACATCGTTAAAACAACGATCGGTTTATCAAAACCGGATGGAAAACGACATCAAGAACAAAACTCCAAAAAGTCAACTCTAGGGATTCAAGAAAAATTGCCTGGATTCGGCGAAGAACAATGGATTAGATGATGTTAAAAATCATCTAGGATACTCCAAAACACCTTTGGATGGAAAGAAAAAAAAAAATCAGCCCCAATGTGAAACCTAGTCGCTACGTCTCAATCTCATGGAGGAAGAAGAAAAATGAAGAAAAATGCAACTTCTAGACTGGTGTCCGGTATTTATACTGGACACAATTAGCGTGCGCTAATCATGGCACCAAACAAAACTCCCGACCAAAAAAAAATACACTGTTAGCGTGCGCTAACCCCAAGTGTTAGCGTGCGCTAACGAGAACTTCGCACCAGTCCGGTAGCTCTGGATCGCCTGAACTACCCGGTAGCGTGCGCTATCCTCCCCTTAGCGTGCTACCAACGCACTCTTGCGCGCGCTAGCCGCAAAGCGTAGCGTGCGCTAATGACCAACAGAGACAACAACAGAACATATCAGAAAGATTACATGCCGTAAACCTTTCTCACACATGTTTACCATGCTAAGCACAATTTCCCACGTCATTTCAAAAATGCTAAAAAGACCAATGACGGTAATATTTTCCAAAACTCACAAAAATCATTTGTCAAACCATCATGAAATATTCAAGGCCAAAATGCCAAAACTTGATTCAAGGAATCGGTTTTACGAAATAAAACTCAGTTTGCAAAATACCGAAAGCCGTTTGAAAGAACTCACGCAGCGGATAAAATACGGTACGAAAATACATCGAAGGATTTGACACTCCGCGTATAAACCAAATACGAGAGTCTAATAAACACATATCGTGAAATCAAAATCCACAGAAGGATTCCATCATTTAACGACTAATCATACAAATAACTCGTGTCACACGAGGCACAACACAAGGAAGGGAGTTTAACATCCATAGATCGCACGTAAGTGACGACCACCCCTCGATACTAATCACGACCAATGATCTCAAACGACGCGGCGTCGCGATGCGACTAAGTCGACAAAATCCGTTAAGACAAAACTCGACAAACACAACATGATTCGGCGGCTAGGTTTCCCAGGCTAATCGATTTTAAAATCGTATACTCTAGTCATTCGAAAATAAAACCGGTAAGTTAAAAATCGTTTTCAAGACCCTTTTAAACACGACAAGGGCTTAACAATGGTAGCATTTTATAAAATGTCCTAAAACACTTTTAAACATGACCTTTAAATACGACACAAGGTTTTATTTGAAAATACAAGGTGGCTCGCCCAAATTCATGTCACTTTCAAAAACCCACAATACGATCAAGTCTAAGAAATTTTCAAGCATGCACGCCGCATGTATTATTATTAATAGAAACACATTGGTTGTAAATAATAATAATTAGCCAAGTACCAACAATTCCGGACACACTCATATACGACATTCAAAAATCACCGATAAAAGCGCAACTCGGAAATACTAATTCCAAGCATATGTCAAACTATCTCTCCAAGTTTAACAACGTAACCAAAGATCACCGATTTGGACATATGTCGAAACCACTACGTGAGTTTCTCAACTCATCGGTACATTCGGCTCAACATACATTTAGTATATCGCAATTACCAAACACAGATTCCATCACACAAAGAAAAGACTAGAGAGTCAAGCCCTCTCACAATATACCACGGAGCAAAACTCGGATCTTTCGATCACCAACGATCCCACCAACGCTAGGAAGTTTAGCGATGGAAAGCTCGCAAAGCGACAAGCGGTCAAGCCCGAACGGCGCACATACTCCGAGAGAGACAAAGGATCGCGCAATACTAGAATCAAAAGTACACGAACAGGATGGATCTAAAACAACTCTACAAAAAGTACGAGAGAGGCAATCACGTTCAAGAAGTGGAATTTCAATACGAGAAAACAAGAGAATCGAGTAAGGAAAACTTACGAGCACCGGATGTCTTGAGATGCCGGTGTGACAATGTGCAAAATGTAACACAACTAGACCCAAATAACCAACAAGCCTAGGTATCCATAAACCTAGAGCTCTGATACCATTTTCTGTAACACCCCCAAGATATTCGAGGAGAATTACAGCGCCGTGGACCCCTACATGGGACCCACCAGGCTAACACAAGAAAACACCACTCGACTAACCGCCTCGGTTAGCAAGGAAACAATTGTTAACAATAAGAACATAAAACAACACGTCCGGTACAACCGGCATAAATAACATCAACCGACAAATACAGTAACTCCAACGAATACCAATCACAATCTGAAAGGAAAAGCCTAAGTACTCGCGAGTACAATCTATAAGTTTACAATTTGGAAAACATCCACATCAAAAGAGACAGTAAGAAATAACAAGACTCGATTGCACATGTCAACAACCTTGGCCGACATCCTCGTACCATCCCAGCGCCCGCTCGTCTGGCTGAACATAACCTGAAATCCATAACAAGAATTTCCCCAAAACGGGTCCCCAGAGGGGTTAGCAATTACGCTAGTACAAGTAATCAAGGCAAACCAATCGCTTACACATTTCATAGTACATGCACCAATATCATTTCGAAAACCAAAACAAGACATGTCTTTTTCCGGAAAATAAACAGTCAAACAATTAGCCTTGAGAACAGGGCGGCAGCATACATTCTCACTCGGGGCCTCACAGGGACCCTAACGAGTTGGCTACAATTACAGAAAAACAAAACCACGCACACGCTAAGCCGTGAGAACAGGGCGGCAGCATACATTCTCACTCGAGGCCTTGCAAGGACCCTAACGAGTTGGCTAGCGGTACGAAACTCGTGAAATCCAGGCGGCGGCATAGATTTCCCTCCTTGACCCCGTCGGGCCAACACAAGGTGAGTTACAAACAAGTAATATACATCACCATTTCATGTTAAGCTTAAAAGTTTCCAAAAATACTTGCCTTGAATATTTTGATGACGCAACGAACGGAAAGGATAATCACCGACGAACACTAGGAATCAACGGAACCAAACCTAACGATTCGAAGAACATAATTACAACCAACTCTAGTCGAATACGGAAATGGAATACACGAAAACCCGCCTACGATTCATGTATATTCATACCAAAAATAACAACGAGGCGGACCACAACCAAACCCTCTCGATTCCGTAAAAATCTACAAAATATCCATGAATCCGTAGGAAACTAAAGATACTAACAATATTAATCGTATTCATCAAGAATCCACCAACAAAACGGAACTAATCGGAAGAAAAACCCCAAACCCCCAAATCTCCCAAAAATGGGTTCTTAGAAGATTACCTTGGATTAGGATGAATGATTCAAGAAGAAATCGATAATCTACAACAAAACTCGGAGTGGATGATTTCTTCAAGTCCGAAAATGTTAAAATCGCCCAAAAGTTGCTCCTGAATCGCCCAAGACGAGAGGAAGAAAAGAGAGGAGAGGAAAATGAAAAATCTTCCTCAGATCCCGTGTAATATAGTGAAACACAGCAGAACCTATCGGCCGGCTTATCGGCCGATAGGCCCAACCGATACCCATACGGAATGCCGGCAGTAGAGTCTATCGACCCCCCCTATCGGCCGAAAGGCTCCTGGAAGTGATCGGCCAAAAGCTGAAACGACCATAACTCTCTCGTCCGGACTCCGATTGACTCACCGTTTGAACCATTGGAAAGCTAACTCGATGTTCTATAATATTGCAAAGATTTATAATTTTTGGAGTTACCAAAAATTAATGGTGATCTAACAAAGACGAACTCATACTTAGAAAAGTCGTTTAGTAATCCTGAATTCAACAAAACGACACCGAAACCCGAACCTGAATACGAACCGAAGATACGGTTACGAAGTACTCACAAAGACGAATCTAAGAGATAGTAGGACACACGATTCCGACCACCCGAAGGCTCGAAATTCGACAACGGAAGGTAATTACCCCAAACTTTGGGAAATTACGAAAATGGCCCAAATGCCCGAAAATCACCATACGTCAACGAATAATCAAACCGAAGTTCACGACACGTCTAACAAAGTTAAACGGACTTGCGGGAAACTCGAAACAGCAGTTTCGGACGAGATTCGCAAGAATCGAACTCAAGTGCGGAAAAGTCGCTAAAAAGCACAGAACTCAACAAAACAACACCGAAACGAACTCGGATGACAAAAAGTGCAGAATTAATCATTCTCAGAATGACGAAACGGTCATGAGCGAGCCGTCAAAACGGACTCCGGCCGAAAAAAGAAATTCACCAAAAATCGAAAATTGTGGATATTACAGCTCCAATGCTTTGGCCAAAGACTTATGATCTCATCTGCCAATAACCGCATAGGACATATAACCCTCTCACTAACGGGAGAAAAAAATTCTATCTTGGTATTCAGTAGGACCTGCTACTTGCCCGTTAAGATGCACGTCGAGGTTGACCCCCACCTCCCGGTTTATAGGGTCGAACTATTCTAATGAAAATCTTAACGTCACAAGCACATCTCTACTAAATCCTCAAGTCGAAGGTTCACGAATACCTATCACAACCTTTCGATTCCGTCATTGACTGTCCCGGAGTGAAAATCCGTGTGACGAACCGAGGGTGAGTCGGTTCGAGTATACTAATCCAATTAGCATACCTATAACGTGTGCTCCCACTAAGCATTAGTGTTCGACAAGCACTCTATATGTCAAAGAACACACCATACAAGTCTTCACATAAACTTAACGCCCAGTCAAGTTTCATCGACTTGCGAACGATTAAGTATTTAAGCTATAAACCTTTCCAGTGTCGACCCCCTTATCCAATAAGGAGTGGAACGTTTTGCTCTCAAATACACGGACTAATTTCTATATGTATATTTACGAGTTAGGAATGCCAGTAACTGCCAGTAAATAAAGAAACATCCATTGCCTTATATTTAATTACATAATTACAAGTACAATGCCCTCACTCAACATCTTCTGAGTGGCATTCGAGGGCATACTCCTAACAATTTTCTGGGAAATGTGATTTATATTGAAGATATGAAAGTCGGAAAATATTGATATTGGATATCTGGTCGAAAATCTAGCTCCGAATCGTCGTCGGATGCCTTTTCGGATAAGGGGCAGGTAGCTGCCGGACTGACCCGACCGTGTCAGGCGAGACGGGCCGTGCCAGCCGACCAATCTCAGCAGACTGTCGGGACGACCCGAGCGTGCCATTCGGCACGGGCCGTGCCAATCGTCCAGTCTCGGCAGACTATCGGGATGACCCGAGCGTGCCATTCGGCATGGGCCGTGTTTGGCCGGCAGGCTGTCGGGACAACCCAACCGTGTCATTTGACACGACCGTGTCTGGCAGGCCAGCTTGGGAAGCTGTCGGGGAAACGCGACCATGCTGTTCGGCACGGGCCGTGTCTGGCCGGCAGACTGCCGAAGGTGACTCAGCCGTGGCAGGCCAGTCTCGCCCCGGTTCATGGACTTAGTTTAGAATCATGCGGTTTTATTCGATTAGGTTGTAAAGGCCGTTTTGAGCCTATTTATTTTACTAGAAATATTTGTATCTAGGATGCAATTTTTCAATGAAAAATTTATATGTAATGACGAAGACCGGAGGAAGATCCGTTCGAGAATACGAAGATTCAATACCGAAGACTTGTAATTAGATTACGAAGTTTTTTATTATAGGGAGGGTTCATGAACTACATGTTGGTAGCAACTAGGTTGTGAATGGTTGTTCATATTGTATGAATGCACAAACGCGCTTATATGATTAATGTGCAAAGTGTAATGTTAATCGCGAAAATTCTCCCACAATAAATTATTAAGTTTAAAGTTTCAAGGTTTTCCTTCCCTCCATCGAGCTTTCGGGAAATTGAAATCCAAACCGGATGTGCTATGCTTCCGAGTTATCGAGGTAGTCGTTCGGGGAGGATGGATAAATTTGCAACACCCCCGAAATATTCGAAGTATATTACAGCACCGTGGACCCTACATGGGACCCACCAGGCTAAAACAAGAAAAAACACCACTCGACTAAAAGGACACATTTAAATAATACAACATATAAAGATATGCCCGGAGCGACCGGCGTAATAAACGTCAACCGACAATATAGCAATTTGAGTTAATACAAAATGAAGTTCGAAGTGGAAAGCCTAAGTACTCGCGAGTACAATCTATAAGTTTATAAATGTGGGAAACAACCATATCGAAGTAGACAAAAGGAATAAGAAGACCCAAATGCACATGTCAACGACCCTGGCCAACATCCTCGTACTGTCCCAGTGCCCGCTCGTCCGGCAAAACATAACCTGAAATCCATAACAAGAATTTCCCCAAAATGGGTCCCCAAAGGGGTTAGTAATTACGCTAGTACAAGTAATCAAGGCAAACCATTCGCTTACACGTTTCATAGTACAATGCACCAAATCATTTCAAAACCAAAACCAGACATGTCTTTTCCGGAAACAAATAGTCAATCACATTTGCCTAGGACCGGGACGAAGCCACAAATCCCACTCGAGGCCTCTGAGGACCCTCCCGAGCTGGTCATATCATAAAACAAATCACACACATGCATCGCCTAGGACCGGGACGAAGCCACAAATCCCACTCGAGGCCTCTAAGGACCCTCCCGAGCTGGCTAGCTAAACAAACTCATGAATCCAGGGCTCAAACCATTGGACTCCCTTCGTGATCCCGTCGGACCCTCCCGAGGTGAGCAATCACACATAATATATATTACCATTTCACGTTAAGCATAAAGGTTTCCAAAAATACTTGCCTTGAATAATTGATGACACAACGAACGGAAAGGAAAATCACCGACGAATGCTAGGAACCAATGGAACCGAACCTAACGATTCGAAGAACATAATCACAACTAACTCTAAACGAATACGGAAATGGGATACACCCGAAAACCCTCCTACGATTCATGTATATTCGTATAAAAATAGCAACGAGGGCGGACCACAACCAAACCCTCTCGATTTCGCAAAACCATGAAAACAAACCATGAATCCGTAGGAAAACTAATGATATCAACAAGATTAATCATACTCATCATGGATTAACCAACAAAACAGGACGAATCGGACGAAAATTCCAAAACTCCCAAATTATCTAAAAGTAGGGTTCTAAGAGATTTACCTTGGATTTGGATGAAAGATTCGTGTTGATGTTGTTATTATACACCAAGAACTCAAGGAAGATGATGGTTGGGATGATTGGAGGAAGAAATCGCCAAGAAAATCGCCCAAAATTTCCAAAGCCGCAGAGAGGGAGAGCAAAGAGAAAAGACGTACATCTGGGTCAACTCCCTGGTTTATATAGCCAGGGAGTGTTAGCGCGCGCTAACACTCAGAAGTTAGCGTGCGCTAACGGGACAAAATTCTAGTCCAAAAGTTAACGTCCCAGTCCAGTAACCAGATTCTGGGCCGTTAGCGTGCGCTACCCGAAATGTAGCGTGGGCTAATAGCCTCTCAGTAGCGCGCGCTATCGGCCATAGCGTGCACTACCTGGATATTAGCCGAGTCCAGAAGTGAACTGCCAGTACTCACTTGACCCAGATAGCGCGCGCTATCGGCCAAACGTAGCATGCGCTAAAAGCGTATCGGTAGCGCGTGCTATCGGCCATAGCGTGCGCTACCTGGGCACCTGACTGAGTCCAGTAGCAAACTATCCAGTACTGGACAGACTCGCTAGCGCGCGCTACAAAACAAGTGTAGCGTGCGCTACTGAAGGATGATTAGCGCGCACTATAAAGTAACATTAGCGCGCGTTAGGCACAGGGTAACAACGGTCCAAAACACCGAAACACGAACGAAGCATCAACGGATCAACACAATACATATGATAACATACAATGGATCTATGGCAACCCCGTACGGCGGTTCCGAACAACAATTGTGAGAATCAGATCAATAGATGATGGAAGAAATACACCGAAAAAATACACGAGGGTCGCTACAAACGAGAAATACACCGAAAAATGAAAATACTGGGAAAATAAAAATGCGGATATTACATTATACCCCTCTAAAAATAAGTTTCGTCCCGAAACTTAAGAAACAAATAACTCAGGGTACCTAGCACGCATGCTATCCTCGGTTTCCCAAGTTGCCTCCTCGACACCATGTCTCGACCACTGCACCTTGACCAAAGGGATGGTCTTACGCCTCAGTCTCTTCTCACGATGCTCCAAAATCTTCAAAGGACGCTTCTCAAAAGTAATATCCTCAGCGACACCAATTTCACCATAATCGATGACGTGACTAGGGTCTGGGACATATTTCCTCAGCTGGGAAACATGAAAAACGCTATGAACATGACTCAGGGCCGGGGGTAACGCCAAATGGTATGCCAACCCACCGACTCGCTCGAGAATCTCGAAGGGTCCAATAAATCTCGGATTCAACTTCCCCTTTTTCCCGAAACGAAAAACTCCTCTCGTCGGCGACACCTTCAGTAAAACGTGGTCTCCCACCTAGAATTCTAAAGGTCGACGACGGACATCGGCATATGAGATCTATCAACTCTGGGCACTCAACATCCGTTCTCGAATTAATTCTATATTCCGCCTCGTCTCTAGAACGATATCCGACTCGGTCCCGACCATATCGGACGCCTCATTCCAACAAATCGGTGATCGACAACGCCGCCCATAAAGTGCCTCATACGGTGCCATTCGAATCGACGCGTGCCAACTATTGTTGTACATGAATTCGATCAATGGCAAATGCTCCTCCCAGTCATTGCTCTAATCGAGAGCACAAGCACGCAACATATCCTAAAATCTGGATAGTGCGTTCCGACTGTCCATCTGACTGAGGATGAAAAGAGGTACTCAAACGCAAACGAGTACCCAACGCCTTGTGCACCGCCTGCCAAAAATGCGATACAAAACGGCCATCACGATCCGAAACAATAGACTTCGGAGTACCGTGAAGCCTCACAATCTGCGCGATAAACACACGAGCTAACTTTTCCGGGCCCCAAGTGTCATTGATGCCCAGAAAATGTGCCGACTTGGTCAGACGATCAACAATCACCCATACCATATTCATGCCCGACCTCGATCTCGGCAAACTCGTAATGAAATCCATCAATATGTCTTCCCATTTCCATTCCGGAACAGGAAGTGACTGCAATAACCCGGCCGGTCGCTGATGTTCGATTTTGACCTGCTGACAAGTCAAACATCTCGCTACAAACTGCGCGACCTCCTCCTTCATATCATTCCACCAGAAATTCCTTCTCAGGTCCTTGTACATCTTACTCGAACCAGTATAAACGGAGTAAGGTGTAGCATGGGCCTCACGCAAAATACTCTATCTCAGCTCTGAGTCGTTCGGTACACAAAGCCGACTCTGGAATCTCAAAACACCATCCTCATGAATCACAAACCCAGGAGACTTTCCCTTAAGAACGTTCTCTCGGATTTGAGTAATCATCGGATTCTCCAACTGCTTCAGCTTAATCTCATCGATTAAAGACGACGAAATCTCTAAAGCACAAAGTTGCCCGACAGCTCCAGGAAACAAAACCTCAACATCTAACTCGATCAAAACCCGACGAAGCTCAGACTGATACGTAAGGATCTCAAGCATTCGCAACGCAACCGGTTTCCGACTCAAGGCGTTGGCCACGACGTTCGCCTTGCCCGGATGATAAAGGATTTCGAGGTCATAATCCTTAATCAACTCTAACCACCTCCTCTGCCTCATATTCAACTCCCGCTGAGTAAATATGTACTTCAGACTTTTATGATCGGTAAAAATCTGACATGCAGAGCCAAAAAGGTAGTGACGCCAAATCTTGAGCGCAAAAACAACTGCCGCTAACTCCAAATCGTGAGTAGGGTAGTTAAGCTCATACGGCCGCAACTGTCTCAACGCATAGGCAATGGTCTTGCCGTGCTGCATCAATACACACCCAAGACCCTGACCCGAAGCATCATTGTAAACAGCAAAGCCCCCGTTGCCACACGGCAATGCTAAAATCGGGGTTGAATTCAAACGCCTCTTCAGCTCCTCGAAACTCGACTGTCTCACGTCATTCCAAACGAACTTCTCGGATTTCTGGAGTAACTGTGTAAGCGTCCGAGCCAGTTTCGATAAACCCTCGACGAACCTACGGTAGTAGCCTGCCAAACCAAAGAAACTATGGATCTCCTTCACATTCTTGGGCAGTGCCCAATCCAACACTGCCTCAATCTTCTGCGGATCCACACGAACCCCCTCGGCTGAAATCACGTGACCTAAAAACATCACTTCCTTCAGCTAGAACTCACATTTCGAGAACTTCGCATAGAGTTGCTCGGTCCTCAAAATGTCTTACACTACCCACAAATGATGGGCATGCTCTTCCTCGTTCCTCGAATAAATAAGAATATCGTCAATGAAGACGAAGACACACTTATCCAAATACTCGATAAAGACTTTGTTCATTAACTGCATGAACACCGCCAGCGCATTAGTTAACCCGAAAGGCATAACTACAAACTCATAATGTCCGTATCTCGTCTGAAAAGCTGTTTTCGGCACATCGGACTCCCTCACCCGGAGCTGATAGTACCCCGATCTCAAATCAATCTTCGAGAACACCGCAGCTCCCTGCAGCTGATCGAACAAGTCATCAATCCTCGGCAAACGATACTTGTTCTTGATGGTTACCTTGTTTAGTTCGCGATAGTCGATACACAAACACAGTGAACCATCCTTCTTTTGCACAAACAGGACCGGTGCGCCCCAAGGCGAGGCACTCGGTCGAACATACCCCGACTCAAGAAGCTCAGTCAACTGCTTCTTCAACTCGGCCAACTCTGAAGGTGCCATGCGATACGGCGCCTTCGATATCAGAGCCGCGCCCGGCTCTAACTCTATAGCAAACTCGACCTCACGATCTGGTGGCAACCCCAGTAACTCGTCAGGAAATACATCAGGGAACTTACTAACAACTGGAATCGACGAAAACTCGACTCCACCATCCTCCGCCTTCAAGGCATAGCACCAATAACCAGTACACCCCTTTCATAGGAGTCTCATCGCCTTCAAGACGTTAATAACGAACTTCTGGTTTCCCCTCTTTCGCCCCGCGAAAGAGTGCTCGGTGCCGTCCTCGGCTAACATAGTGATGATTCTCATGCGGTAGTTCAAGATTGCACCATGTCGCTCGAGCCAATCATCATCGAAAATCAAATCCTCACCCTCAATATTAACGGCAATAAGATTAGAGAGCCAAGCTCTCTCACAAATAAACACAGAGCAGTCTCGGACCTCTCGATCGCCAACGATCCTATCACCGCTAGGAAGTTTAACGATGAAATACTCGCAAGGCGACAAACAGTCAAGACTCAAATGGCGCATACACTCCAGCGATATGAACGAATGTGTAGCACCATAATCGAAAAGCACACTGACAGGATGAGAATGGATATGAACAGTACCTATCGCCATAGTGGATGCTGGATCATCGACCCTCCTCATCTCATAAATACGCGGCTGGGTAGAGCCGACACTGGAAGCTCCTCCTCTAGCGGGCTGTACCCGACCTCTACCTCGGCCGGCACTCGGTGGAGCTTGCGGAGCAAACGAGCCCTGGTTCACACTCGGCTCTCTAAGTGCTGGAAAAGAATCACGGGACTCGCGAATCTGTCTGACCTGTTCACAAAAGAGGGCCTTGTGGCCCGACTGACCACAAGTATGACAAGTCAACTTCGGATGAGAACACTACCGGTTCTTATGGCCCGGCTGGCCACAGTTAAAGCATATGGGATCATGAACGGAGGTTCTGGTGGCACCTCGAAAACTCCCAGAGAAACGAGCCGAACCGCCCGTAGAAATATTCGCAGCCTGGGATTTCTGCTGGCCTCCACCCTTGGGACCAGAAAAATTTCCGACCGACTTCTGCTTCTTGCTCTCACGAGCCACATCACTAGCCGTCACCGACATATCGTAAGCGAGAGCCCTACTCTGATAATACTTCAAGGTAGTGCAGACGAGCTCAGACATATAGTCCCTAATTGACAGTTTCATCCTCCTGGAAAAATGGAAAATTTTGTCGCTCTCTTCGACAACGTGGGTCTTCACATAGCCCAACTCCTTGTTAAAATCGGCAATATCTTGGAATACGGGAATATCCCGTGGTTGAGCATCATAGAAAGCATGGACTCGAGCCTGTCTAACCGGCCACGGGCAATATTCAGTCTCCATCAATTCCTGAAATTCGGCCCACGAAGCAACATGGTCTTTGGGCCCAACGGCCTCCCACCAATCCGTAGCGTCCCCAGTGAGAAAGTATTGGGCAATAGGAACCTTACGGTCCTCAGGACAGTTGGTGGAAACGAAGACTTTAGATATCTCCTTGATCCACCCCTCCCAGCCGATCGAGTCTGATGCTCCCGAAAACTGAGGAGGATGCATCTTGATGACTTCTTGGAGCTAAGTGATCTGCTCGCCCGATTAGCATGGTCGGATCCGGGTTACGAACAACTTTGAGCTATCGGTGCCATTAGGTTTACCATTTCTTTGCCTAACGGCCGCAATACCAAGGTCGGCGCGCTCTGAGAAGCATGGCTGTGGCGGTCGCCGATGCTGCCGGCTCAGAAGAATACGACGTGGCCGCCTCACCATTGCCCACCTCCCGGCGCATCCACGGCCCGACCATGACCACGACCACGGCCCCTTCCGGCATCCATGCGGTGTTAAGAAAGGTGGCAAAAAGCAACTCGATGATAAGTAAAAGAGGGAGAATAACCACGGTTCAAGAAAGCGGAAATACGGTGCAGAAAGTAAAGAATCGAGTAAGGAAAACTTATGAACACGGAAGTATCTTGAGATCTTTGGCGGCGGTGTGACAATGTGCAAAACAAACACAACTAGACCCAAATAACCGACAAGCCTAGGTATCCATAAACCTAGTGCTCCGATACCATTTTCTGTAACACCCCCGAGATATTCGAAGTATATTACAGCGCCGTGGACCTCTACATGGGACCCACTAGGCTAAAACAACAAAAAACACCACTCGACTAACCATCTCAGTTAGCAAGGACACACATTTAAATAATACAACATATAAAGATACTCCCGGAGCAACCGACGTGTAATAAACATCAACCGACAATATAGCAATTTGAGTTAATACAAAACGAAGTTCGAAGTGGAAAGCCTAAGTACTCGCGAGTACAATCTATAAGTTTATAAATGTGGGAAACAACCATATCGATGTAGACAAAAGGAATAAGAAGACCCAAATGCACATGTCAACGACCCTAGCCAACATCCTCGTACTGTCCTAGCGCCCGCTCATCCGGCAAAATATACCCTGAAATCCATAACAAGAATTTCCCCAAAATGGGTCCCCAAAGGGGTTAGCAATTATGCTAGTACAAGTAATCAAGGCCAACCATTCACTTACACATTTCATAGTACAATGCACCAAATCATTTCAAAACCAAAACCAGACATGTCTTTTCCGGAAACAAACAGTCAATCACATTTGACTAGGACCGGGACGAAGCCACAAATCCCACTCGAGGCCTCTAAGGACCCTCCCGAGCTGGCCATATCATAAAACAAATCATGCACATGCATCGCCTAGGATCGGGACGAAGCCACAAATCCCACTCGAGGCCTCTAAGGACCCTCCCGAGCTGGCTAGCTAAACAAACTCATGAATCCAGGGCTCAAACCATTGGACTCCCTCCGTGATCCCGTCGGACCCTCCCGATGTGAGCAATCACACACAATATACATTACCATTTTGCGTTAAGCATAAAGGTTTCCAAAAATACTTGCCTTGAATAATTAAAGACGCACCGAATGGAAAGGAAAATCACCAACGAATGCTAGGAACCAATGGAACCGAACCTAACGATTCGAAGAACATAATCACAACCAACTCTAAACGAATACGGAAATGGGATACACCCGAAAACCCTCCTACGATTCATGTATATTCGTATAAAAATAGCAACGAGGGCAGACCACAACCAAACCCTCTCAATTTCGCAAAACCAGGAAAACATACCATGAATCCGTAGGAAAACTAATGATGTCAACAAGATTAATCATACTCATCATGGATTAACCAACAAAACGGGACGAATCGGACGAAAATCCCAAAACTCCCAAATTATCCAAAAGTAGGGTTCTAAGAGATTTACCTTGGATTAGGATGAAAGATTCATGTTGATGTTGTTATTATACACCAAGAACTCAAGGAAGATGATGGTTGGGATGATTGGAGGAAGAAATCGCCAAGAAAATCACCCAAAATTGCCAAAGCCACGGAGAGGGAGAGCAAATGAGAAAAGACGTACATCTGGGTCAACTCCCTGGTTTATATAGCCAGGGAGTGTTAGCGCGCGCTAACACTCAGAAGTTAGCGTGCGCTAATGGGACAAAATTCTAGTCCAGAAGTTAACGTCGATCCGATAACGGTTACAGGCCGTTAGCGTGCGCTAACCGAAACGCAGCGTGCGCTAATAGCCTCTCGGTAGCGCGCGCTATCGGCCATAGCGTGCGCTACCTGGACATCAGCCGAGTACAAAAGTGAACTTCCAGTACTCACCTGACCCAGATAGCGCGCGCTATTGGCCAAACGTAACGTGCGCTAAAAGCGTATCGGTAGCGCGCGCTATCGGCCATAGCGTGCGCTACAGGCACTGACCGAGTCGGTAGCAAAGCGTCGATCTTGCGGACTCGCTAGCGCGCGCTACAAAACAAGAGTAGCGTGCGCTACTGAAGGATGATTAGCGCGCGCTATAAAGTAACATTAGCGCGCGTTTGGCACAGGGTAACAACGGTCCGAAACACCGAAACACAAACGAAGCATCAACAGAACAACACAATACATATGATAACATACAATGGATCTATGGCAACCCCGTATGGCGGTTCCGAACAACAATTGTGAGAATCAGATCAATAGATGACAGAAGAAATACACTGAAAAAATACACGAGGGTCGCTACAAACGAGAAATACACCGAAAAATGAAAATACTGGGAAAAGAAAAATACGGATATTACAAAATTACCGGGAGCGCATTGGATGCCTTCGGTTGGACCAAATTTTATCCCTAGAAACCAGATAGGTTGCCGGATAAGATTCAATTGTGAAACTGATTTGCGTCGATGGTATAAACTTAACTTGTTCACGAACCATAGAAATCGTATAGGTTAAGGGGAGTGAACAAGGGGAAAAAGAAGATCGAATTATCCATTAGATGAGTTGGTGTTGGACACCACTTTATGAAAATTAATATACTAGAAACATATTCGGTTGCCCTCTATTAAGATTTATATAGAACTCGATCGCGACTATGAAGTAATGCGAACGATACTTCCAGATTTCACATGGGAGTGTGTTATTCCGATAAAAATAGTGGGAGCTGAGTAATAAGAATAGAAAAGACCTTAATTCTATACTCAAATCATAATTAAACGAGTCACTAATTAATCTGTCTTACTTAATGCAGACATAACTCTCAACATGACAATGAACCCACTCGTAATTCGACTAAATAAGAACACCTTGATCGTACCTAACTTTGTGAATTGGCTCCGTAATCTGATGATAGTCCTCAGTATAGAGGCACTGGGATATGTCTTGGAGATGGACATTCCGGCGCCTCCAGTGCGGACAAGAGCCAATCAAGAAGAGATTGAAAATCACGAAAAGTGGGTTAAGGATGACGTAAAGTCCGTCCATACATGATGGCTTTTATGTCTAATGAGCTTCAGAGATCTCATGATAAAATGACTTCTGCTTGGCAGATTCTATCTCACTTAACCGAGCTTTATGGTGAGCATATTCGAACGGCTAGATATGAGATATCCAAGAAACTGTTCAATGCAAGGATGAAGGAAGGTGAGAAGGTTGGGGACCACGTCCTCAAAATGATATCTATGATCGAGAGATTGGAGGCTCTTGATTTTAAGATGGATGCTTCTCTTCAAACTGACCTTATCCTACAGTCTCTCCCTGATTCCTTCTCACAGTTTGTTATGAACTTCAACTGCAATGAGATTACATGTAACTTAGCAGGGATAATGAACAAACTCGTGACCGCTCAGTCTCAGATGAAGACTCCACGGATGAAGGAGTCTGCCCTTGTGATTTCTTCTGGATCTCGGAGGTCCAAGAATAAGAAGAAAAAGAACAAGAAGCAGACAGGACGACAAGTCAAGGACCTCAAGGGTAAGGGTAAGGTCCCGATGGTTTCGAAGAACAAGAAGAAGAATGCTTGTCTCAAGTGCGGTGAGCTCGGCCACTGGGCTAGAGACTGTCCGATTCTTCATGGCACTTCAGGTACATAACTTTTAGTTTTGGAAACAAATTGTTCTGCTACTGTATTTTCTACTTCCTAGATACTGGATTCTGGTGCTAGTTCTCATATTTGTACCGTGAATCAGGATATGGAACAAAGTAGGAAGTTTGGAGCTGGATAAGTAATGATCACTGTCATAAGCGGGCATAGTGTCGAGGCAACCGACCTAGGATCACTTATTTTGGGTTAAGAATCTGGTTTTTTTCTGACTTTAGAAGATGTACTTTTTTTGCCCAAGGGGCATAAAAATATTGCATCTATTCCGGTCATGGACTGAAAAGGCTTTTCCTTTTTCATTGGTGATGGTTCGTGCAAAATTTATTTCAGAAATAAACTAGTGGGCAGTGCTACATTGTTAAATGGACTGTATCATCTAAACCTCAGTAACAAAGTCGTTGTGAATACTATGACTAGGAAGCGTGGTAGGGATGAAACCAATCAAGTTTTGAAATGGCATATTAGACTTGGTCATGTCGGTCAGACCAAGGTTTACAAAATGGAAAAAGATGGACTTATGGATCCATTGGGATCGGATCCCTTTCCTAATTGTGAATCTTGCCTTAAAGGCAAAATGACTAAGTCCCCCTTCAGAGGGACTTTTGAAAGAGCTGCTGATAAACTGGGATTAATCCATACCGACGTATGTGGTGCTTTGGAAGCAGCATGTGATGGATATTAGTACTTCATTACGTTTACAGATGATCATACTAGGTATGGTTATGTATACTTAATGAAACATAAATCCGAGGCCTTTGAGAAATTCCAGGAATTTAAGGCCCTAGTCGAAAAACAAACTGGTAATCATATCAAAGCACTTCGGTTGGACCGAGGTGGCGAGTATATGAGTGCGGAGTTTGATGAGTTCCTAAAAGAACATGGAATAGTATCACAACTAACACCTCCAGGTACCCCTCAGTTAAATGGTGTGTCAGAAAGAAGGAACCGGACCTTGTTAAACATGGTCCATTCCATGATGGGCTATATTGACTTACCAATTTACCTATGGGGGTATACACTCCTTGTAATACCCAGATTTTCAGTATAAATTTTTCGCGTTATTTTATCTGAGATATATTGTATAGTTTGGTATCTATATAGTATGAATAAAATAAATTGAGAACTGAGATAGTTGTATTTGTACTCATATAACTGTCATAGTGGTTCGACAATTATTTTGAGGATATCGTGTATCAAGTTATCGTACTTTTGATATTGGGTATATCATATGATGATGTTATTCGATTCAGTACATATATTCAGTATGCCGTATGTTCGTATTTTGGTATGTCGAGACGGACGAGGAGAGTTGGAAATTGGCTAAGTATAGCCTGATTAGCGCACGCTAAAGCATGAGGCTTAATGCATGCTAATTGTAGATCGGTCAAAGGGAATCTTATCCTTGTCAGATGCTTTCGGCATGTGAGTCACGAGCATCTTCGTGGTAGGTGTAGACTGTAGCAAGTCAACTGATATTAGCGCACACTAAATTCAAGGACTTGCGTACGCTAGACAGTGTAAGTTACATACGCTACTGCATGGGCATTACGTACGTAAGCTGATGTACGAGCAAGACAGTGGCCTTTGGGCTGCGATAGCGCACGCTAACAAAGTCAGTTAGCGCACGCTAGGGCAATAACGCACGCTATTTTATGAGAGTAGCGCGCGCTAGTAATGTTTATTATGTAAGGGGACAGACGGGTTTTGAGATGCATTTAGTCCATTCTTTCTCCTTCAGTCAATAGAGAGAGATTTGGGAGGTTCTTGAGGTTCCCAAACACGGTGAGGTGGTGATTTTTAACAAGATTAATATAGAGAGCATGGATTCAAGCCTTGTTCTTCAAGTTACTCATGATTCTTGGAATGGAGTTCAAGTGTTCTTCTTTTTGGTTCATCTAATCCAGGTAATATTCGTATCCCTTCTTAGTTGTTCGTTTTTGAGGATGATTACATGTGAGGAACATGTTGGATAATCATGTGACGATATTATATGAGATTTTATGGGATTATGATAAGAGTTTTCGGATGTTATTTAAGATTCTTCATGTTAATGGTGATTCGTTTAACTTGATGAGGTTGAATCATGGATTTCTGAATCATTATAATTTCAGTGGTCGATTTAGATGAGTTAAATCATGATATGAGGTTGTATTCCAGATTATGTATGAGATGATCCTTGTTATCGGGTTGGTTTGATTATGTGATTTGCATGATGAAGAAAATGATAAACATTATTATATATACCTCGGATTATGTTGTTTTGAACGTGATGTCGGATATTTCATGTTCTTGAAGAGCTCTGAAATTATAGAATATAATGATTATGTATAGAAGGTGTTGGTGTTTTGGATATGAATATGGGATATTCGTATCTAGAGCCAATTTATGTGTTTTGATATAATATTCGTATAAGAATACGAATATGATTTTGAGTATGATGATTAGTTTGGATCTGAAAAGTTATTGTTAATCTTGGAGTATGATTTCCTTTTCATTCGGATTCGTAGTCGCAAGGTGTTAGTCGATGCTTGGAATGCATGCCACTGTACATCATTAGCGCACACTAAGCTTACTGGCTAGCGCACGCTAACGGGAGAAACTTAGCGCACGCTACGTTATGCGTTTAACGTACGCTAAGTAGGCAGACAGTGTAGTATTTTTGTGTTGTGATTATGAATTCGTGATGGTTTGATTTGGTTTGTTCAGACTGCATTTATTCGAGGTTTTTGTTGAACCGTTGAGTTCGATTGGTTGGTTATGTCGGTTGTTGATTATTATCGGGTGTTTTGTCATTTGATTATTGCATTAGGTTGTGATAATTGATCGTGGATTACGACCGTTGTGTTGCGGTTGAGGTTGAGGAGTTCGTAGTTTGCTTTTGGTCGAGGCTGAGGAGCTCGTAGACGAAGGCAATGGATTTTGGCAACGACTTAGTGGTATCGGTATCGAGGCAAGTTTCTACTTGTTCAGTTTATAATATTTGATGAATGGTTTCGTTTTCATTTCATTTATAATTCGTATAGCAATGTTGTTAGAAATGTAAGTTGTCAGGATAATGGTTTGTATATCATGCTCTGGTTGTATTAAATCATAAGGTATATGATTTAATTGTGTTCAAGGAAGACGTGAGTTATCTTTGGTTAAGGATATAGAATATCGGATATCGAGGATAGCTATCGTGATGACATAAGTATCGGGATAAAGGTTTATTGGTATTGAATGGATGGTACCTTATTTGCGATTATTCGTATAACTGTGTATTCGTTCAGGGATGTTGGTTCGTGGAAAGGATGTTGTCTTCGGCTTTGAGGTAATTTATGTATTGTTCAGTTGTGAGATAATTATTATGTTGAGTTGTTGTATATGTTGTACGTTGAGGCTTCGTATATTGAGATTCGTATTGGTTATTTCATTGAGGGATGATGATCCCAGGGCTGATTGTATTGAGATCGTTGGTTGATCATTTGTCGGTGATGATGATCCCAGGATTGTTGTTTTGGATATTGATTAGTCGTGTCGACTTTTCTTTGTCAGTTTGTCTTGTTCACTTCGGTGAGTCTTTTGATCCTTATTGGACATGTGTTTCTTTGAGTTTCGTTGTCATGTTGCATCGTGACATATCTGGAGTCATATCTGCATGCCGATTGGTTATTGTGTAGGATTTTTAGCCGGGCACATGATGGTTATGCGTGGATGTTTCCGCATTGAACCATGCACACGAGACGTAGTTCGTGAGGCTAATTAGGTACAAGACCACACGTGTATTTGATCGATACCCGGGGTGGCTTGTGCACGGACACATTTCCGGATCGAGAGTACTATGACGTCCATCTTTTGAGCCATATTGTTGGGTCGTTCATAGTCCATGTATGATTGGATATGTTCGACAGTTTTGTGACTGGTTGTTTATACGCCCGAGGGCTATGTTCGACAGTCAGAGTTATTTTTTTTGAGATCCATTATTGTTGATCATTTGGAGTCTACCTTGTTGAGGGTATTCTCGGTTATTGTTGGTCCTTTGTTGATCATTTGGAGCCTACCTTGTTGAGGGTATTCTCGATTATTGTTGATCTTTGTTGATCGTGTTTGGAGTTACCATGTTGAGGGTATTCTCGGTTATTATTGATCTTTGTTGATCGTGTTTGGAGTTTACCATGTTGAGGGTATTCTCGGTTATTGTTGATCTTTGTTGATCGTGTTTGGAGTTTACCATGTTGAGGGTATTCTCGGTTATTGTGATCTTTTGTCGATCGTATTGGAATTCATCATGTTGATGATATTTTAGGTTGTACTTTGACCTTGGGTTGGTCGTATTGGAGCTTATCATATTGATGATATTCTCAGTGATGTATTGGTTGATCATTATTATTGATCGTACGAGCATTCGGACTGTACGTCGATGTTCAGGGTTTGTTATCATTATCATGTGATAGTTGATCTACAGATATGTTGTGTATTATTGGTTTATCCAGGTTGAGATTTGATTGTGTAATCCGAAGGACATGATTTAGCACAGATTGGATTATTTCCGCACTTATGAGTTATTATGATGTTTTGAGGATTATTGGTATTTTTGGAATGCAGTACAGATAATTGTGGTTGAGTTCATTTCGTCATTTGAGAATGCGAAATATGGATTATGGTAAGGATTGATTTGTTATGAATTGCCATGGATTGGTAAGGTTATGGCGGTAAGATTACGTTGGTAGTATTCTTACTATATTATTACATTGGTATGTAATTATTCATGATGATGTGATCGTTATCATTGTTGAGTATTGTGGCTGACCCCGTCATGGGCTTTATTTTTAGGTACTCAGAGATCGAGCTAGTAGCGGTCGTGAAGGGGTGAGCTTCCCGAGTGATACTGGCTGTGGCATGTTTTTGAGTATTGAGTATTTATTTATGGTTGTTTTATTTCCGCTGCAAATGTGTATTTTGAACTGTGTTTTTATCCGCTGTGTGTGTATATTTTAAAATGGCCTTTTGGCATCTTGCGAACTTGGGTTATTTCGTCAAACTCTTTTTCCCAATTTTTTTTGCCGGTACGTTTAAGGGGTGACTTAACGTACATTTTGAACTGCCGAGATTTGGCTTTTCGCCATTGTATTTTCAAATGGTATTCTAGGACGGTATTTGAGAACTATGCTTTTGAAAATGTTTCGGTGTTTAAAATATTACCGTCATTGGCCTTTTGGCATTTTTAAACGTTTTTGAAATGGTTGTTAGCCTGGTGGGTTTCGGCGCGGGACCCACGACGCTGTAATATCCTGGATGGTTTTGGGGGTGTTAAACTCCTGACTGCCGCTTATATCTTGAACATATGTCCTTACAGATCCATTCCTAAAACTCCACATGAGATGTGGGAGGGCAGGAAACCAAGTCTTAATCACATTAGGATTTGGGGATGTCCCGCCTATGTCAAGAAGACTAAGGTGGACCAGTTGGAAGCGAGGTCCGTGAAGGAATATTTTCATTGGATTCCCATCTGGGACGATGGGTTATCTATTCTACATGCCCAAAGATCGAAAGATCGTTGTTGCTTTGCATGCACACTTCCTGGAAGATGATTTCATTCAGGAAGGTGAAGCAGGTAGAAGTATTTCTTTGGAAGAATGCAATGAAACTCCTCAGGAGACACATGTGCAAGAAATTGGAACCAAACGTTCTGACACACAAGTACAACCACCTCGTAGGTCTAGTAGGGCGTCTCATTTACCTGAGAGGTATGGCCTTGTACACTTGGAGGAGCTGGGTCTCCATGATGTTCCAGGTGATAGCCAAGAGACCGACTCAACGACCTATGACCTAGCAATGATGGATGTAGACTCAATGAAATAGACTATAGTAGTCTTCATGCAGTAGGGACTTTCGTTTTGACGATATACTCAAAGAGTTTGACTTCGTGCAAAATAAAGTGGAACTTTGTGAATACAAGAGGGTTAGTGGGAGCAAGATCACATTCTTAGTACTAATTGTAGATGACATTCTACTAATAGAAAATGATGTGGGAATGCTCAGTTCTGTGAAAGCTTGGCTTTCGAGTAAGTTCTCCATGAAAGACTTGGGAGAAAAAACCTATATTCTTGGGATTCGACTCTACTGTGATAGATCGAAGAGAATGGTAGGTCCTTCCCAAGCCCTCTATATAGATAAAGTCTTAAAGCGATTTAAGATGTATGATTCTAAAAGAGGGTTCCTTCCGATGCGACATGGAATAGAACTCTCCTCGGAGATGTGTCCTCATAGTGAGGAACAACGAAAGGACATGAGTAATATACCATATGCATCGGTTGTGGTAGCCTTATGTATGCTATGTTGTGTACGAGACCTAACATTGCGCATGCAGTGAGCGTGGTAAGTAGGTTTCAGGCAAACCTAGGTAGGGAACACTGGACTGCTGTAAAGAATGTTCTCAAGTACTTGAGAAGGACTATAGATATGGTTCTTATGTATGGCGGTGGAGAACGAATGTGATGGGATTCACTGAATTGGACTTCCAAGGACACAAAGACGATTCGATGTCTACTTCTGGCTATATATTTACTCTTAATGGAGGAGCAGTATCTTGGCATAGTGCCAAGTATAGCGCGACTGCTGGTTCCACCTGTTAGGCTGAGTATAAAGCGGCCTCGGAGGCCTCCAAAGGAAGGGTTAAGAAGTTATGGGTAAACTTCACATGACACCATTGTGCTGCGCTGCCTGTTTTCGTTTTTCTACGATAATAATAGAGCGGTAGCACAGGCCTGGGAGCCGAGGTTTCATAATGGTACAAAACATATTGAGAGAGAGTATCATCTCGTAAGAGAATTTGTTCGCAAATAGATACATTGTGCTGCATTGAGTAGGGTCAGCCAACTACGTCATTGATCCACTGACCAAGACACTTTCTCAGATTAGCTTAGAGCGTCATCTGGAGAACATGGGTAATAGATACCATAGTGTATGGCATTGAGTGCAAGTGGGAGATTGTTAGGAGTATGCCCTCGAATGCCACTCAGATGATGTTGAGTGAGGGCATTGTACTTGTTATTATGTAAATCATTAATTTTAGGCAATGGTTGTTTCTTTATTTACTGGTAGTTACTGGCGTTCCTGACTCGTATATATATATATATATATATATATATATATATATATATATATATATACTAGTCTGTGTATTTGAGAGCAAAATACTCCACTCCTTGTTGGATAAGGGGATCGGCACTGGAAAGGTTTATAGCTCAAATACTTAATCGTTCGCAAGTCGATGAAACTTGACTGGGTGTTAAGTTTGTGTGAAAACTTATATGACGTGTTCTTTGACATAGAGAGTTCCTATAGAACACTAATGGTTAGTGGGAGCACACGTTATAGGTATGCTAATTGGATTAGTATACTCGAACTGACTCACCCTCGATTCGTCATACAAATTTCACTCCAGGACAGTCAATGACAGAATCGAAAGGTTGTGAGAGGTATTCGTGAACCTTCGACTTGAGGATTTAGTAGGGATGTGCTTGTGACGTCAATATTTTCATTAGATTAGTTCGACCCTGTAAACCGAAAAGCGGGAGTCAACCTCGACGTGCATCTTGATGGGCAAGTAGCAGGTCCTACTGAATGCCAAGATAGTATTTTTTTCTCCTGTTAGTGAACGGGTTATATGTCCTATGCATTTATTGGAAGATGAGATCATAAGTCTTTGGCCAAAGCATTGGAGCTAGTTGTATTAGATGCACGAGAGCTCGATGATCTTGATTTGCATTAACGCATGCATAGCGTCAAGTACAGATAGGGTTTGACTGACCGTGACCCTATAACTTTATCGGGACATTTGAAAGAAGGATTTATACGTATACTGGTATTCACGACAGAATGGTTCTTGAATGATCCCAATCATTCGTTCTCAGTTGGGGTACAGTGTAGGCCGCCAGGTTGGCTAGGTGGTGCTACTACTCTTTGGTTCCTCCCATTGCTGAGTGAGACGGACCTACCGAGTCGCGCAATAGGATTGACGACGAAATGAATCAAACTAATTCTCTCATTGTAAATATTAGATATTGGATATCTAAATTTGGGACATTGGATGTTTAAATTGATTTATTGGATAAATTAATTTACGGCGTAATGAATTAAATAAATTACTGGGTGATTAATTTAATTCATGGATATAATTATTTCTTGGAGGAATTAATTATGTTATTATGTATTTGATATGATTAATTAATTAGATTAATTAATCGATATAAATACATCAGAACGGAATCGGAGTTTATCTATTTGGACTCACGGGAGTCCGAAACGAATTGAACTCGTCCAATTTTTCACCTTGGCCGCCTCCCCTTCCACCTAACTTCATCTTGTCTTTGGTTTTCATTTTTAAATGAAAAGACAAGGATTCTTGTGGGGCTATCACTCATGTGACATGAGTTGAGAACATGGGTTGGAATTAGAATAAGAAGGGAAGACTTCATCTCTCTCCTTAACAATTCATTCCTACGGTTATTGTGAGAGAGGAAGAGAGAGAAACGTTCTTTCTCAAAAGTCTTCTTCTTCATTTCATTTCTTGTTCTTGTTGTTCTTGGAGAATATCAAGAAATTGATTGAGAGTTGTGAGTTATACACTTAGAGTGTCATAATCACATAAAAAACTTCATCATCCTAGCTCTAGCCGTATCCTTGGAGGATATCAAGGTGATCATCATTCTGTGCGTTTCTCCGGCATGTGGCAAGTAGAGACGTGGTACTTTCGGCGTTGGATCATCTAAGAGCTTGGAGCGGATTGGATACGTAGAGATCAAGCAAATCTTGGGGAATAGCTCAAGAGAAGGATACCATTTAATCAACGGACTCCGAGGGTATGTTTCTCGTATCTCTTGTATTTCGTATTATATTTATATATACGTAGCTCGATTGATCCTCGTACGGATTCGGATCGAATTAATTTTCGTTTTACCGCTTCCACTGGGCCTTTGATTTTAGGCACCGAATCCCAACAGAGTCCTGCGTGGATTGGATTACTGGTTTTACTTAGTATCTGGGGGATTGTGGACCGCTTGAAGCGGAACTATGGGCTGTACTGCGAGGTCTTGAGATTGCTTGGGATACCAGGAGTCGGAGGGTGTTGGTGGAGATGGACTCCACGTCGGAGATTGCCTTGCTAACTAATTACAAGTATACGCAGTCCTTTAAAAATTTCAGTTGACAAATGTTGGAGATATTTTAATATGAAAATTATATTCACTTCTATATACTAATCTATAATTTTGTTCATTTATTTTTCATTGTTACATATAAATAAATTAACTTGCAAGATTAATTGATATCCAAGTCCAATATTCAAGTAACCAGCTGAGATATTTTCAAATTTTCTCTGTTGCTTGTCTCTGAAATTGAGTAACCAAACACAGGGATGCATTTGAGAGATTGTGAGTGTATTTACAGAGGCAAGGATAGATGGGAAAGGACATTTGCAATAGAAAAAAATAGATCTGAGGTGGAGAATATGAGGTTTGAAGGACATATTTGCAAACAAGAGAGAGAGAGAGAGAGAGAGGAAAAAGAAAAGAAAAAAAGAGTGGGGAGAGATGAGAGAGAAAGAAATATGTGGTTGTAGAAAGAAAATAAAAAAGAAAAAGAAAAGGACGGAAGAGAGAGGAAAGAGAGACATGTGGCTGATTTCTAGGAAGGTGAATGATAGCTTTTTTCTTTTATTATGAGAAGATATGTTTGTTCTGGGAATTATTATTCCCGTGATGTGTCTTACCTAATACTGGTTGTAGATACATAGATGGAAGGTTCTAGATCCTTCTAGAGGTAGTAGGATCCTATTAGATGTCTTACCTTATCTAGGAATCCTATGTATGGAAGGACTCTCATTGTAATGCCTATATAAAGGCCCCTCTATCAGTGTTATGAATGCAATTGATTGACTCTATTCACAGTCTTTTTACTTTCTCCTGAAACACGTTATCAGCACGTAATCTACCACTCAGACCGAGAAAAATCGTCCAAAAATTAGAAAATTCCGAAAAAAAAATTGGAAAACCCTAGTAGCAGATTCGCGGCCGCCACCGACCAGAAATCCTCCCACAAGGAGTCATCTTTCCCCGCGCAGATCGGCTCCTGCTCGTTTTTCGCCTTCTACAAACCCGCACAACCCCGTTCATTTCTTCTCTCTGGCGCTCTAGGGTTTCTCTTCAGGCTTTGTTTCCAGCGGGTTCGTAGAAAATGGCTGATGAGTTTGATGTCGAGATCGAGGGTGAGCCCATGATTTCAATTAAAGACTACCTTGAAGCTGTTGAGGAAGAGGAGCTAGAAGCAGATTTGGTCCTTGGAGGTGATGAAGGCAAAGAGTGCACCTATAGTAAAGAATATATCAAGAGGCAGGCAATTTTCTCATGTCTGACCTGCACACCTGATGGAAATGCTGGGGTTTGCACTGCCTGTTCTTTGTCTTGCCATGAGGGCTATGAGATTGTGGAACCATGGACAAAAAGAAATTTCAAGGGCACTTACTGTACGCGAAATAAAAAAAAAAGACGAGAATTTTCGTGCGTAAATTTTCTGCACAGCGCAGTCGTACCAAAAACATGTTTTCCGATTCGTTAACCGTCGGATCGGTGTGAAATTTTGACAGCAACTTCCCAACACAAATATCTGTATATTCAACGGTGGAGATCGGATTCTGAGTAATATTCATTACTGAATCTTCCTCCGAACAGAAGAAGATTTTTACGAGGAAATTTGGAGATCCGACCTCATCCAATACCGAGTTGCTGCATCACCGCGCTCGAGTCCTTTTTTGGCCGAATTATCGAGCCCAGTAGCCCTATCCAGGCGTTTCTCAACTCTCTATCTTTTTCTAATTAATGATTCATTTGTTCATTAATTTGTACACTTATGAATCTTACTATGTTTATGTTTTACGTGAATATAGGAAAATATATTGCTCATGATGATGTGCAAAATATGGAGAGAAGCCATATTTATTATCCCATTCAAGGATCAAAGTAAATATAGAACCGAGTACCACGAAAATATTTCTCATATGGAGAGAAGCTCCCGTTCAAGGATCAAAGCAAATATGGAACCAAGTACCCGTAAGACTTTATTAAAGTTCTCGTTTTTCAATTCCTCTCTTTTGGGAAATTTTTTTTGGGGAATTGGGTATTTGGGTTCTTTATCTCCCATGCTACTTTGCGGTGGATGAGACTATGAGAGGTGGTATCACTCTCATATGTCGAAGTAAACTGTGTGACGTTCCTGTGGGAGTCACGAATAATTGTTGAAAGTCGATATTTGTGGTTGTTGCATACACCATATTTTGGGTGCGATTTGACATCGCCGTTTTGTCGATTTTAAACCAATAATTGAAAAAAATGAATATTGTCGGTAATGGTAAAGTTATGACTTGTTCATGATTAGTCACGGAATTGTAACGTACAAATGGGATAAACATCAATTGCGACGGATATGTCGTGGTTAAAATCGATTTGTGACGGATTTGTCACGTTGAATTGAGCGACCACCACATTGGTCTTGACCCAATCTCATACTTGAAAAACTCCATCTTTCATCCTATTAAAATAAAATATTGCATGTGGGTGTAGTCATGCACCGTCTCCTTGCAATAAGATATATGAAAGAATGTACGAGTAATTCTCATGAATTTTAACATGTAAAGCAATGGCATATTGCGTTAAGTACATGAATTCGTTGACCTTGATTATAGTTCGCATGACTATAGGTCCGAATATTTTTCCGAGTATTTGTAAAGGCATGTGCCTTATACATTTGACTATGTTTAGTCGATCTCATTGGATGGTCAAGACGAGTTGGTTATGGTATATTCATTATGTCTCATGGTTCAAAATGCTTAATTATGATGCACCGCGTTGCATCCACATAACATGGCTATTATGACGTATGCTTGCAAATTGAGAATTAAATTATTGGTTGATTTGATGCACTTTGGTGGATTTTGTCTATACTTTGATCATGACTAGGCGCATCCTCCTTGGTATTTATTTATGCTTTGGAAGTTCAAACGGAATCAGTGGTTTTTAAATGCCTTTAGTGCAGACATTCCTACTTTCTCTGCAAGTCTACCAAGTTGGAGTTACCAAAAGGATCATTAGTCGAGATAAGAAATCGAACACCCTGCTGCGTTTAAACGCGCTTATGGCTAGCATTTCTATGTTTTTGCATCAACACTTATGCCATTGGATATGGTCTCAACCTTGTTTTCTCACTAAACTTGGGAATACTAAAACAGCCAATTAAAATATGCAATGTGATCTGAGTTTAATGATCTGTGTGGTGCACAATATATGGATAGAGAGATGCGGAAGTCTAGTTTCCAGAACATCTGACCGTTCGTCCATATCCTTCCTAACAAGGGAGTTATTGCTGTTTTAGTGAACAAAGGTCAAGCTACGCGAAATTTTATTTCCAGCGATTGTGCTAACTATTGTCCCAACCAACTTGGTTCCCATCTTAAATTTGCAAGTGGTCTTATGACACATATTTTTCAACCTCTTTTTGGCCGAATTTGCCATAGATGATGCAGTTTTTGGTATGCGTTGCACGCTAAACTATCATCTTTCAAATGTTGAAAAACAGTTTCCTTGGGGAAGCCCAAAATACGCACCCATATAAGAAGGTTGAGCGTGTGCATGGTAGTGTTACACCATGCTTGTGTCATAATTTTGCCCCTTAGGCATATAACTTTGCCATGTTATCCACTCAATATGATAGATCATTTTGATCGTATCTGGTATAAAAATCTCTATGTTGTTAGAGTGTTCGCTATGCTCATATTTGTAAAATTTTGCAAGCGAAATTGAGTGCGTATTAAGCTATTTTCAAGGAACACGATATTTTTGGACTTCGGTTTATAAATCCATTGTGACTATGATGACTAGGTCATCACAATCAATGAGTGGTATAATGCTCAAGTTGTTGAATGCCGAATGGTGTTTTCTAGTCACATATGTTCCGTAATAATTGAACCATGTTATGACTCGATGATATATATGCCAAAGTGTATCACTCATAGCATCTCATTGTGATTTGTGAGAAATAAAATCTTATGCATCACTTGTATTGGATATGTGAAAAGAAAAAAATATTCATGAGTCAATATGGTCCGTCTTGCATTGGTTTTTGTAAGCTGAAGATGTATTGGGACATTGACACATTTAGGCTTTAATAGTCCGGAGTTTGGACAATTTGATGATCCATATACCACGGTATTGTCATGGACATCATTTTCTTTGAACAAAGAAACTAGTTGGATCAAAGACACCAAAGTACGTTGGTGGAGTCATGAGCAGGGCTCATGACCGATGATGATATTTATGTCATCCGCGTCTTGTTTTCATAAACATGTGTGACGCCAAAGACCCCCCAATGATCCTTCTTCGCTATGTTCATTGATTTAAGCCTATTCTTTGGCACGAATAGGAGATGACACCCTCCTATTCTAAAGAGGATAATGTAGCGACTCGCATAAGCATGGTGCTAAGTCCTCCCTTTTCACCGAGTCCTTATACATACATGATCATAAGTATTAGCCTGGGTGGCTTATGATGCTATGATGGTGTTCACAAATGGTCGTACTCAAGTGATAACATTTATATGTTATGTTGTTCCTTTGACAATGATTGATAAGTTGATGAAACCTGAGTTTATGGTTGTCCAACTTGCGGACCAGTCATTGTAAAGGTCGGTTCACCCACTTTTAGACCAAGTCTTAAAGTGAAATTTTAACGAGTACTTCCTAACATCCAAGGCTACCTTCTCACAAATTTTGGTGCCATTTGGAGACTTGGAAGGAGGTGAACCACTTAAATGAAGTTTTCACATACCACCAGCCGTCCCAACAACTAGTTGGATGTCATTTCGACTGGATTTTTAACCACAAGGTTAATGGTTTTGGAATCCTAAACACCCGTTTATACATGCTCACGAAATTTTGAGGTGTTTGGGGCTGGTGAAGGGAGTGAAATATTCAAGAAAGTACTAGAGGTTCGATAAAACCAACGGCCTATTATCGGTTCAATCGTTTCTTCATGTTCGATCCCGGTGGTGCATGGTGGCGGTTTTGTTGGATTCTCAAGACCATTGGCTACGGTTATGTAGCATAGGTCAACATGTCATATTCACCTATACCTATCATCATTCAAATGCTTAGTTACGAGTGTAACAGTATGCATTTTGTTAACTAGATTCTGTTAACAATGAAAACCTTTATCGTCCACATATTCATGTGCCAAAGTGCGTCACCACAACACATTATGATGGGTTATAAATGATGAATATGACATGTGCTTTCACTCATAGTCTGCTTAAAATATACCTTGGCAGACGATCTCGTAAGTCACTTTGATGAGCCAGTCTTCCCGTTGTTAGGGGTGTAACACCCCCAAACCACTCGGGAATACTACAGCGCCGCAGACCCTCTCCGCGAGGATCTACCAGGCTAAATACAAAACAATGCATCACTTCACATGCCGACATGGCTACATAAAGGGCCATTAGACCGATTTGGTCTTTTACCATAACACAATACACAACATTACGTACAAGATTCTTTCCCAAAACTCATTCCCACGCAGGGGCTGAAATACAAATACAAATCCCATAAATCGGGGTAACAACACATCGGAGGGATAACCAACACGACTCTACAATTGGTCTTCACGTGATTAGTATATTCGTCTCCCATCATCCTTCGTATCGATCCTGTGATTCGCTCCCCAGCTACCTGCAAGTACCTGGACGCAATACAGACATCCACCCCCCGAATACTCGGGGGTTAGTAAAACTCCACTGTTTTACTAGTGCAAGTATAAAACAGAAGTACAAGCCATACACAACGTGCTTCAAGAATATAATAATCTTGAATATATTTCCCGAGATAATTCACTTAATCAAAACAGTTTGGTTTATAAAAAGGGTAGGAAATAATACCATGTATCTCTTACAAAATATTTTACGGTCTCGGGAGTTTGAAAACATTTAGAAATAAGGAATTCTCAAGTCTTTCGAAAACACTTGGGGGCACGGCCCAAAATCGTCTTTCCAAAATACGATTCCAATAATAAAACGCGGTTTCACAACCCAATTCACAACAAACGGGGTCCAAGACCCAAATCATAAGCCACAGGGTCCACGACCCGAATCACATAACACATGTTCCTAAGGATTATTCGCGTCCCGTGCTAACAAGCCACGAACCTCAGATGCCCCCGTAGAACATACCCGAGTGAATAATCCAATAGGAAACCATACCAAATCACATGTCCTCGTGACAACAGTCACAGAACCATTCCAAACCACAACCATAAGTTATCCCGGCATCGGGCTAACAAGCCACTAACCTCGGAGTCCCCGTAAGACATACCCGATGATAACCCCCACAAGTTATCTCGGCATCGGGCTAGCAAGTCCCGAACCCCGGAGTCCCCGCAAGACATACCCGGATTGGATAACCCTACGGTCACGCCCGACCCATACTAGCAAGTATGGATCCCGGAGATTCAATAATCCTACCCGGAGGCACATCACTTTCAGCAATCACATAACAATGAGCAGAACATCAAGCCAAGCAACACTTAAACATCACAACCTCATTTCAAATGAGTAACAACTAATATCCCATGTAATACATTCTTAACGAACAAGTACACATAACATTACGTAATCCCCGGCAAAGGATTACGGTCTAATAAACTCATTCAAAGTGATCATATCATCTTTTCAACATACAAAACCAACACACATATTCCGAGAACACATATATTCACGAAGTACATAAATTATCGTTGAAAGACAACATTTATCGAGAATATACCGATCCTTTTTTACGTTCATTAAACATTGGGTTTCGCACGAAATCCTTTACCATTAATTACGCCTACGAAACATGAAACGTATGGACAAGATACTTGCCTCGATATCACGAGCGACGAAACGAAGAATGGGCACGATCGGGCAACCTTCGAACCTCCAAAAACGATCAAGACTTCGACAGCCCACGAATACTACAAAATAGCATCACCACGAATCAATAACACTAATCGAAATCCGAAACGATCCTAAAAATGACAAGGATCTAAGTATTCTCAAAGAAATCAAGAATCGTTGATCCGGGCGATAAAAAATCGATGAACGGTTAACAAAATCTGAAGATTACGGTGAAGACAACCAAAAATACACAACCGATCGGATGAGATCGGTTAAGAATCACAAATCCAAGGAAAAACCCCAAATTCAAGAAACTAGGGTTCTAAGAAGAGATTACCTTGATCTGGACCAAGAAGACGATTAAATGCTGTTAAACATCTACAAATCCGCTCAGAGATGAAGTTAGAAGAAAAAGATCGGTCCTAATCGCCTCTGGATCTCACTCCCGTCGGAAGGGATGGAGAAAAGTGGAAAATGACGACTTATCTTGTTGTCCAAGATTTATACCGAGCGATTATTAGCGCGCGCTAAGCACCCTGCATTAGCGTGCGCTAACGGGGTCAACGCTCCAGAGAAACCGCCTATAACACAGTTAGCGTGCGCTAGCCAAAAGCTGTAGCGTGTGCTAACGGGTCACAAAACCAGTCCAGTAGCCCCTGGACAAAACTGCACCTACCGGGTAGCGTGCGCTAGAAAGAAGAGAGAGCGTGCGCTAGCTATCGGCCTTAGCGTGCGCTAACAAAGCTCCAGTCCCAGTCCAGTAGCTACTGGACTGTCTCCGGACTTCCAGTTAGCGTGCACTACAAATTCAGTAACGTGCGCTAAACACCACACAGTAGCGTGCGCTATGCTTCAAGCATTAGCGTGCGCTACACCACAAAAACTCAAAAACTCACAAAGTGATCCGAAATGCCTCCAAAAACATGTCCCAACAAGTCACAACCAAACATGGCACGAAATTCCTACGATGAGGACAATGACAATCCGATAAAACCCAGAAAACCCAACGAATCCGGAATAAAGATCTCGGGTATTACATTCTACCCCTCTTAAAAGAAGTTTCGTCCTCGAAACTTGAAACATGGAACGAACGACGCAAAACAAACTCAGATAACACACGATATCCATTACCGAAATAACAAAACACGACGAACAAAAATCAATACGGTTGAACAATTCAACAGTACATCAACCAAAACACGAGCTATACGCTGAACCAATACGAAATTCCACAGCCCAAAGGTTGAAAGATCGGACACAAAACTAATTTCCTGAACTTAAGGAAATTACGATGGAGTCCTAACGCTCAACAATCACGAAACGAGATCAACAAAAACCGAACAATCAAATGATTGAATTACAACGATCGAGGCACAAAAGTCAATCAGTCATGTTCGAATCATGACGAACAATAATACTCAAAACAACAACCCCAAAGTTCGCATCTCGACTCAAAACAATATACGATCCGGTGAAGACAATAAGATGTGCATTCACATGGGATCCACAGGAAATGAAATAGCAATTGGAAGGTCACAACGACAAACAGGTTATTCTGAAACAATACCACAACTCGTTCGATCAATAAAAGCACAAGACAGGACAAGATCAGAAAATATCAACGAATATAAACGATTCGACAGAGTCAAGAGTACAGAGTTCAAAATCCGATCCACTTCAAATAAAAGAAGTCAATCTCTGAATTTCGAAACAACAAAGTAAGGGAAATAATTCAACATGCAACTGATAGACCACGCCCCTACGGGACTACTCGGAGTCGATCCTGATATCAAAGCTCAAGTCCCTGCCTCGGAATGCTCGGTAACCATCTCGCAAAATTGAACCCGGTGTCCCTCGAGTCCGCACCTGTAACACGTTACTGGTGGGGAAGGACAATGTGCACGAACATGTCCCGCCACATTACAGTTAAAACATCTCCTGGCTTTACCAGGAGTCAGAGCAGACGACTTGGAACTCCCAGTTCCACGCATCGAGCGATGGAGCTTTACAGCGGAGAGACTACTACGTTGCAAATTGGAAACACCGACTCCTGCACTGTCCACACGATCATCGAACTCCCTCTGCTTCTTCGACTCGGGCACACGCTCCGACGATAATGAAGCTAGTTCACGAGCTAAGGCTCGATCTTGATAGTCTCTCAATGAAGTGCAATTGAATCCCGACATATACACACGAATATCCGGCTTCATCCGTCTGTCAAAGTGAAGGATCCTCTCTTCCTCGGTTCTCACCCGATCTCGCACATAACTGAGTTGTTTGCTATAATCAATGATAGCTTGCGACACCGATATATCCTGCGGTTCTCCCAAGTAGAATTCGCGAATCCTCTGCTCTCTAATCAGTTTCGGACAGAACTCAGCTTCCATAAGTGCTTGGAACTCCGCCCACATGACATCACGATCACGAGGTTTAACAGCTTCCCACCAATTAGCGGCATCTTTGTCGAGAAGGTACTGAGCGATAGGTACCTTCCACTCTTCAGGACATCCGACAGCCTCGAAAATCTTTTCCAACTGGAAAATCCAACCATCCCAGCCCAACACATCCGCAGCACCGGCGAATCGAGGGGGATTCATACGAACTACCTCGCGAAGCCATTGATTCACACCGACGTTCTGACTCGCGTCAATGCTACGTTGAACCACCTGGGTCAACTGAGTCATCTGAGTCGCTACTTGTTGCAATATAGTAGCAACACCCAAACTAAAATCATTCTCAACGACATTCTCTCGATTCCGCATCTGATCCCCATGGCCATCAAGACCACTGCAGTTACCACGACCTCTCGCCCTCAAAGATACTAACAAACAACAACCTATGGTAACGAAAGATCATAACACATAGCAAGATATTCACATCTCTGTCTTTAATCCAACATCATTAAATCATATACATATTACCATTTAATTCCAGCTAGAGCACAATATACAAACTATTATACCCAAAATCTTCATTTATAATGTCGTTGTTATGAGATTTATAAATGCAATGAAATTGAAATCATCCATTATATCAAAATCATTATCTGTACGTTTTCCGCGCCGGAACTCACCAAGTTGAAAACTATTTTCAAAAACGTTCCAAAATGCCAAAAAGGCCGATGACGGTAATACTTTCCAAATACTCCCCAAAAGTCATTTTTCCAAATACCAAATACCATCATCAAAGACCATTTGAAATTACAAGGCGTAGACGCGGAAACTCAATGGTTTCAAAATATATGTTAAGTCACCCGACAAAAGAGTTAGCAAAAAGGCCCATACAATAATTCAAATTTACAAACCCGAAAGGTCATTTTGAAACACACACTATTTTGGTAAAAGTACCCAAAAAGTCATTTTGGACTTTACACACGCAGCGGACAAGAACACAGTTCAAATTACACATAATCACACACAATAATTGTTATTCCTGAACAACACACATAGAGTACGGTCTCAAACGGTTAGCCTAACAATCGCAAAAGTTAGATTTACGGCCAGAATGTAGTTTCCGAGCTTCTGTTCAGACCGATTAGGGTATGATTTAACAGAGACTTAGCGTGTGCTAGCCATGCCACATTAGCGCGCGCTAGCTATTCTCATCCAGCAACACATTCATAAACATATACCAAATAATGCCAAAAGCCGAAGGTTACAAATAAACAACAACATACGAATCCCAACACCAACAATTTATATTCTCACTACATATCGTTTAGTCGAAAAGTTGAAGGCGAAAGTCACGTCTCAAGTAATCTATTGATAGACCTCGTTTAAGCATTTAAAAATCAAATTTTGAAAATTTTCAATGCAAGATGAAAATATAATATGTGTAGTTTGAATTCTCAAAATCTTTGGTCTCGAGGTCATCATACGAAAATCATATCATTTTTCCTTCTCGAAGGATATTTTTAAATAGAATTTACGTGACTTCCCCAAAACATTTGAAATTGAAATACCACATTGATAAACTTTTATTGAGTAACCAATCCAAAACATCACTCCTGTAAAAACGATTTTACACAAAGATGTAAATATATATATATACATACATACCGGTACTACTCTTTGTTCCAACACAATACGAGAATCAAACAAGTATGGAGTAAGTATTCACGAGGTATAATTAAACTCCACATAATAACACAGAATCACATAAACTCGTATAACACGAGACACAACAAAATAGGGAGACTTACATCCACAGATCTCACGAAGATGATGGTTGCGCCTCGATACTAATCACGACCGACAACTCAGACGACGCACCGCGACACCACTCAGTCAGACTAAATCTGACAAGACAAGACCCTACAACACACAACTCAACCCGACAGCCTAGGTTTCCTCAACCTAAGCTCCGATACCATATTCTGTAACACCCCCAAACCACTCGGGAATATTACAGCGCCGCAGAACCCTCTCCGCAAGGATCTACCAGGCTAAATACAAAACAATGCATCACTTCACATGCCGACATGGCTACATAAAGGACCATTAGACCGATTTGGTCTTTTACCATAACACAATACACAACATTACGTACAAGATTCTTTCCCAAAACTCATTCCCACGCAGGGGCTGAAATACAAATACAAATTCCATAAATCGGGGTAACAACACATCGGAGGGATAACCAACACGACTCTACAATTGGTCTTCACGTGATTAGTATATTTGTCTCCCATCATCCTTCGTATCGATCCTGTGATTCGCTCCCCAGCTACCTGCAAGTACCTGGACGCAATACAGACATCCACCCCCCGAATACTCGGGGGTTAGTAAAACTCCACTGTTTTGCTAGTGCAAGTATAAAACAGAAGTACAAGCCATACACAACGTGCTTCAAGAATATAATAATCTTGAATATATTTCCCGATATAATTCACTTAATCAAAACAGTTTGGTTTATAAAAAGGGTAGGAAATAATACCATGTATCTCTTACAAAACATTTTATGGTCTCGGGAGTTTGAAAACATTTGGAAATAAGGAATTCTCAAGTCTTTCGAAAACACTTGGGGGCACGGCCCAAAATCGTCTTTCCAAAATACGATTCCAATAATAAAACGCGGTTTCACAACCCAATTCACAACAAACGGGGTCCAAGACCCAAATCATAAGCCACAAGGTCCACGAGCCGAATCACATAACACATGTTCCTAAGGATTATTCGCGTCCCGTGCTAACAAGCCACGAACCTCAGATGCCCCCGTAGAACATACCCGAGTGAATAATCCAATAGGAAACCATACCAAATCACATGTCCTCGTGACAACAGTCACAGAACCATTCCAAACCACAACCATAAGTTATCCCGGCACCGGGCTAACAAGCCACGAACCTTGGAGTCCCCGTAAGACATACCCGATGATAACCCCCACAAGTTATCTCGGCATCGGGCTAGCAAGTCCCGAACCCCGGAGTCCCCGCAAGACATACCCGGATTGGATAACCCTACGGTCACGCCTGACCCATACTAGCAAGTATGGATCCCGGAGATTCAACAATCCTACCCGGAGGCACATCACTTTCAGCAATCACATAACAATGAGCAGAACATCAAGCCAAGCAACACTTAAACATCACAACCTCCTTTCAAAGGAGTAACAACTAATATCCCACGTAATACATTCTTAACGAACAAGTACACATAACATTACGTAATCCCCGGAAAAGGATTACGGTCTAATAAACTCATTCAAAGTGATCATATCATCTTTTCAACATACAAAACCAACACACATATTCCGAGAACACATATATTCACGAAGTACATAAATTATCGTTGAAAGACAACATTTATCGAGAATATACCGATCCCTTTTTACGTTCATTAAACATTGGGTTTCGCACGAAATCCTTTACCATTAATTACGCCTACGAAACATGAAACGTATGGACAAGATACTTGCCTCGATATCACGAGCGACGAAACGACGAACGGGCACGATCGGGCAACCTTCGAACCTCCAAAAACGATCAAGACTTCGACAGCCCACGAATACTACAAAAATAACATCACCACGAATCAATAACACTAATCGAAATCCGAAACGATCCTAAAAACGACAAGGATCTAAGTATTCTCAAATAAATCAAGAATCGTTGATCCGGGCGATAAAAAATCGATGAACGGTTAACAAAATCTGAAGATTACGGTGAAGACAACCAAAAATACACAACCGATCGGATGAGATCGGTTAAGAATCACAAATCCAAGAAAAAACCCCAAATTCAAGAAACTAGGGTTCTAAGAAGAAATTACCTTGATCTGGACCAAGAAGACGATTAGATGTTGTTAAACATCTACAAATCCGCTCAGAGATGAAGCTAGAAGAAAAAGATCGGTCCTAATCGCCTCTGGATCTCACTCCCGTCGGAAGGGATGGAGAAAAGTGGAAAATGACGACTTAATGCTGATGTCCAGTATTTATACTTGATGCTTATTAGCGCGCGCTAAGCACCCTGCATTAGCGTGCGCTAACGGGTCAACGCTCCATAGAAACCGCCTATAACACGCTTAGCGTCGCTAGCTAAAAGTCAGAGCGTGCGCTAACGGGTCACAAAACCATCCGTAGCCTGGACAATCGCACCTACCGGGTAGCGTGCGCTAGAAAGAAGAGAGAGCGTGCGCTAAGTAGTCGATAGCGTGCGCTAGCTATCGGCCTTAGCGTGCGCTAACAAAGCTCCAGTCCCAGTCCAGTAGCTACTGGACTGTCTCCGGACTGCCAGTTAGCGTGCGCTACAAATTCAGTAACGTGCGCTAAACACCACGCAGTAGCGTGCGCTATGCTTCAAGCATTAGCGTGCGCTACACCACAAAAACTCAAAAACTCACAAAGTGATCCGAAATGCCTCCAAAAACATGTCCCAACAAGTCACAACCAAACATGGCACGAAATTACTACGATGAGGACAATGACAATCCGATAAAACCCAGAAAACCCAACGAATCCGGAATAAAGATCTCGGGTATTACAATGGGGAGATGCGAACGATCATGTTCGAGTAGAACGAGTTGGAATTGTCGTAGTTTGTCCCTAGTGTGCCTCACCAAGTTCCCTAAAGTGATGAGATTAAATACATGCTGCAAACATGTCTACAAGGATTGTGTCCGGTCATGGACGTTTGTCACCTATGAATGGTGATATGGTAACACCACAAATTGTGGTAGATGGTGTTACTAGGCCGTAGATCTCATCGAGTATTGGGATGCCATTTGGTTCGATAAATACTCTCGCTAAGAACGTATGCGAGCTTGGTACATGAAACTTGATCATCTGATCAAATGAACTCATCCGTCTCATGTGATTCTGGATTATAGTCATCATTGGGGGACGCCTCAATGAATGCCAATCCATAAATAGTACTCTATGAATAAAGCCGGTTCATGAGGACGTGGAATGTGAGTTTAATCGAACCATACTTCGTTGGAAATCTACAACGTTGTAGCCTTGACCTAAAAATGGAAATATATACGACTCCAGTATAAACAAAGTGATAGACCTTTGTTGAATTGGTGCCGACACTCCAAAGATAAGATCTATCTGTATACTTTGTTAAAGCGAGTGATAGAAGGAGTTAAACTCACCTTATGGCGCGAGGTTTCTCATGAACGCATTGGAATCGACTACTATGACACAAAACTTAGTTGTGCTATCGTAATGGATGTTATAGCATCCACTATCTTTTCAATTAGATAGTTTCCCAAAAACTGACGTGCAGCTTGTGGTTAAATATTATCTTTAATGGGGAACTAAGTTAAGTGATAAAAGGATCTCGTGGTGGATCAGACTCAAATCAAGTGGCTCCTGACCACGGAGCGCGTTGACAAGTGATTGTCCGGAACGCATACTAAGTATATACTTGATTTGGAAGAGATACGAAGCTTTTGCGTGTAAAACTAAGGATTTATAGTGATGCATGATAAGTGTCAGTTTTATACACTTATCCATGATTTGTATCGATAAAATTCACCCATAATTGAGCTAGTCTACTCGTTTTTTGCTTTTAATTAATTAGTTTTAATAATTTTATTTTTATCGGATGATGATGTAATTCTAGTCTTAATCGGATTAAATAACTAATTTACTCAAGAAATAACATGTTTATTAAATATTCTCTTTGTTGAATTTTGATATATTCATGTTGTAGGGCTTTCCGAGACGAATTCGGTAGTATTTCCGGATTCAAAATCAGAGTTATATATCAAAAGTTATCATCCGAAGAAGATATGGGGCAAAAACGCAAAGTCTGAGAAATTCTGGGCTGAAAACGTAACTCTCAAAGCAATCAGTGAACAAATTGACGAAGCCAAGTTACGGCCGTAACTACAGAATGTTACGGCCGTAAGTCATCCAAGTTACGACCGTAACTCCTTAATGTTACGGCCGTAACTCTTGACATATTGTTATGATTTTTCTAATTTTTTTATACTTTTTGTGTATTATTGAGGGGATGGCTGGCATTGATCTGATCTATTGTAATAATGCTGGAGTTTTGGAGCTATTAGATCACTTTAGGTGTATAAATAGACCCCTTAGATCCTTCATCATTCATCATTCATCATATAATTTTTCACTTTTTGTAAACTTTTATTTTTGTGTGAAGAACACACTTGTGTTCTTGAGTGATTTGTGTAAGTGTGGTATAGCAAATGTTGTTCAGAGAGTTTATTGCTTCTTTCTCCTTTATCTACTAAGGGAGGGAGGATCAATTCTTTCTCTTGATTCAACTAATAATGACCACCAAAGCTTGTATTATGTATAATAAACCCTTCATGGGCTAAGTTACCTTTAGTTGGGATTATAAACAAGGTTAGTCATGTTATTTATGTTTTTATAAAAGATCTATTGTGAATTACTTATTATTGTGTGTGATTTTCATTGTTTTAACAATCTTTATTTATTTGGCCAATAAATGACGATATTTATGGTCTTCATATGTTTCGAAAGAAAATATGTTTGATTAGATCAAATGATCTTCACTCTAAGCTGTTCTATGGGATAGAAATATACCTCTAGACCTTAGATGATTCTTTGAGTTATTTTCATAAATCCTAATGCTATGTATTGAAGCCAATCAACATAGAAATATAGTGGATTGATTCAATATGTAAGGGGCGTTTTATAGTTCGAAAGAGAAACCGTCTTTTTAAGGAAAATCGAATCTAGACAACATAATAAGTAAATTCATCTTATGATATCCTATACATCTTCTATAACTAATGACGAACTAAGTTTGTAATCCCAACTATTTCATTTTATTGTTAATCAATCTATTATTATTGCTATTTTTTTATTTCCTTATAAGTTTAGAACTATTATTGCATTATCTTTGCAATTATTAAACCAAACTCTTTAATTGTGTGTTTCACTTATCTTAGTATCTATAAAAATAGACTAATAGTGTATAATTCAAATTATAACCAAACTTCCTCGTGGGATCGATAAACCGGACTCAAAAAGTCCACTTTACTACTTGATACGATATCGTGCACTTGCGATAGTTACACTAAGAACGTGTCAAGTTTTTGGCGTCGTTGCCGGGGAAGTATAAGTGTTATATTTGAAAAATTACATTATTAACTATTGTTATAAACACAACTTTTTCTTTGTTGTAGATTCTCTTGTCTATGCGAAGGACGTACAATCGTGATTTAGTTTCACTAGATCCCGAGATCGAAGCCACATTCAGAAAAAGGCGAAGAGAACAAAAGAAAAATATTATTTCTTCACCATCAATGGCGGACGCACTAAATCCACGTCTCCCCCAAGGAAATGATAACGAAAAAATTCCTCCAGTAGGGGGAATACCTAATGTTCAAAACATTCAACATCAACAATATCCTATTGTAATATCCGTAACTTTCCATTTTGGTGTATATCTATTTTTATCGACTCGCTTGTAACCGTTTCGACATTTTGAATCTACTTTATTCTTGGAGTTTTTCCAATTGGACGAGTTTTGGTGATGTTTTCACGTGATTTCATTTTATGACATGTTTTGCCGTATGAACGTTCGATTCTCGTAAAACTCATTCGTTTTCATTGTTTCTTGGTTTGTACAAGTTCGTATGATTGAGTTGGTTGTGTGGAGACCTTCAGTTCGTTGATCCGACGTCGTTTCGTGATTTTCGGTCACTTGGGCCATTTTTGTAATTTCCTAATAGTTTAGGGAATCTCATTTTCGTTGTCGCATTACGGACCCTCCGGTGGTCGGAATTATATTTTCTTTTAGCGCTTAGCTCCGTAAATGCCCAGTATGCTTCGTGTTTATGTTTCTCGGATTCTCGACTCGTCGTGCGTTTCGTGTTTTGTACCTTTCGACAAGAGCTGCATCGCTGATGTGAGCAGCAGATCAATCGGCCGCTGCGTAGGTAGCGCACGCTACTCCTGTTGCCTTGCGTGCGCTACCGATGTGCCGTTAGCGTGCACTAACTCGTTATTGTTAGCGTGCGCTAGCGAGTGGCAGCAGATTCACCTGGACCGATTCTGACCCGTTAGCGCTATCTATGTTAGTTAGCGTGCGCTAACTTCACATTTATATAAGTCACGGGCGATTGAAACAGCAGTTTTATTCTTTTCTCTTCGTTTCTTCGACGTGCGACCTCAGAGGCGATTTCCACCGGTACTATTCGGAGTTCTCTTCAAATTCCATCACGGTAGAATCGAGCCATCATATCATAATCATCATAATCACCCTTCATCAGCCGAATTCAAGGTAGTTCCTCAGGAACCCTAATTTTGATGAATTTGGGGGTTTTTCGGGATTCTAGGATTTAGTTTCGAATTGTTCATCTATGTTACGATATTCTTTACCTATTGTGATTATTGAGTGATTCTAAATCCAATTTCCTTGATTTTAATCCGCGAATTATCAATACGGGGAGATTTTGCGTAAACCCTCGCCCGTATCAATTGATCGTTCATTGTCGTATCATGTAATCGGGGTTATGGGTGTATTCCAATAGAGTATTGTTGTCTGTTGGGACTGAACTGTGTTGATCCTTCGTTTAGAACCGCTGCTTTCCACCCGACCGCTCAGAGCCGTGTTTCACTTCCGTTTCTTCAAGAATGTCTCAAAGGCAGGTAATTTAGATTTGTTTACATGTTCTAGTATTTGAATTATGGCTGTATCGTGGTTGTTGTGGATGCTTATGTGTATGTTCACATAGGGACGGTCCGACGGGGCCTCTAGGGATACGTATTGCCGTGAGTGTGCGTATCGCGAACTGTGGTTAGCCACCCAGGGATGTCCGACGGGGCTCTGCGGGGTACGGTGGCCGTGAGTCTCGTACCAACGGTTAACATTGAATTGTGATTTGTTGGAGATAATGTGTTTTGCGATTGTGCAATGTAAATATTCCAGAATATAAAATGTTCTCTAAAATGACTTTTTGGCGCATATATTCATCTGATTAGAATGTGGTTCAAATGGATTGTACTTGCACTAGCAGTTGTCGCTAACCCCTTAAATGGGGGAAATACTTTTTGTATTTCAGGTATTGATCGTGGGGACAAGCGAGAACTAGAGCCGTATGAGGATGATGGGCAAGCATGATATTGTCCAGTAGTCGATTCTTGGTGTTTTGTTCTGTCGATTATGGTTGATGTATTGTTTTGGGATTTTTGTATTATAAAATTGGTTTAAATACTCAAGTACTTCCCGTTTGAATTGTTAATGTCGTGTTCCCGCTTTGGGAAATGGATTTAATGTCAGGTGTTAATTGTCGGTTTGTATTCTTATTATGAATTGTCGTCTTATTGATGGTTGTTTGTCTTTGTCGAATGTCTTGTTTGGTACGTTAGCCTGGTGGATTCCACAGTGTGGGGTCCACGGCGCTGTAATATGCCCTGAATGACTTGGGGGTGTTACAGAATATGGTATCAGAGCTTAGGTTATGGATACCTAGGCTGTCGGTTATTTGGGTCTAGTTAAGTGTCGTTTTTGGGACAGTATCACTGCTATGCCATCATCTCAGTACGCCGGTGCTCGTAAGTTTTTCTTAACTTGACTCGTTTCACTGTCCTGTTCTATTCCTGTCTTAGTATCTTGTTGTGTTTTGCGTTTGAATTGTACTTACCCATTACTTCTTCAGAATTCCTGCTGGTAGAGGACGCGGACGCGGTCGCGGACGCGGTAGGGGACGTGGCGCAGCCGGTGGGGCGGCCATGTCCGATCACTCGGGAACTGATTCGGCGATGCCTTCTTTGTCGAACAGTGTTCCCCCTAGTTCCGGTGGTCAGCAGGACCAGTTTGGAGTGGCCAACATCTTACAGCAAGTAGTGAACCAGATGACGCTACTGACTCAAGCCGTTCTAGTCGGCCAAGCTAATGCCAACCCGGTTCCGCCTACTGGATCCGGCAATGATAAGTTGCTTCAGGACGTGATTCGTATGCGTCCTCCACAGTTTGATGGTGCTTCTGACCCTTCCAGTTGGGAGAATTGGCTATTCGAGATGGAGAAAGTATTTGAGGCTGCTAATTGTTCCGAGGAGAGGAAAGTACCCATTGCTCAGTACTTCCTCGCTAAGGAGGCAGCAACGTGGTGGCAAGCGGTGAAACCGCGTGACCGGGCCACTACGTGGGCAGAGTTTCGAGATCTGATGGAAGATGAATTCTGTCCTTAGCCAGTGAAAGAGGGGAGGATCCGAGCCTTCTTTGAGGCTAAGCCCCAGGATGTTCCTATTTCTCAAGCTATCAAAGACTACAATCAACAGCTGCATTATGTGAGAAACCAAGTCCGAGATGAGCTTGATAGGATCCGCCACTTTGATATGCGGATGAAACCGAAGGTGCGCCACTACATGGCTGGTCTGGGGTGCACGACTTTAAAAGAGTACCAGAACAAAGCGATGGCTTACGAGATGTCGTTTTCTGCGACAGAGACGGCAACTGAAGGAAAGAAGCAGAAGACCTCCGGTCAGTTTTCGGGAGGCAAGTCAGGAGTGTATCCGAAGGCTCAGTCTGGTTCACGGGTCTTCGGGGTCAGTCGCCATCAGTTGGGCAAGGAAACGGTTCTAGGTCTGCTCCTACTGGTTCCGTTCGTGGTCCTACGTGCTTCAACTGTAGTCGTCCGGGCCACATGATGAGTGTGTGTGATAGGCCTCCGATTCAGTGTCTTGCTTGTGGTCATATGGGTCATCGTGCTAAGTTCTGTACGGATGCAGCTCGAGCTCCAGTTACTCAGATATCAGCCCCAGCTGCGGGAGAGCCGAGTGTTAATCAGGCACCGATAGTTCCTCAACCGCAGCAGAGTTTTGGTAGAGGTCGAGGATGTGGACAGCTTTCTAGAGGGGGAGCTTCTAGTGCGGGGTCTGTTCCGCCCCAGGTTTATGAGATGAGACGATCCGGAGACCCAGATGCGATGGTGGCTACAGGTACCATCCATATACTTGATCATCCTGTTTCCGTATTGTTCGATTCTGGTGCTACACATTCTTTTATATCTATGGATTGTGTGCGTCGTCTGCATGTTGATTGTCTTGTTGCTTGTGAGCCTTTTGTTGTTAAACTTCCTAGCGGGGATAGCATCGTGGGGGATCGTGAGGTTAGATATTTTCCAGTGAGTATTGCGGGGAGGGTTTGGCCTTCTAATCTAATTGCGGTAGATATTAGAGATGAGGATTTGATTCTGGGTGAGGATTGGCTGGACCGTCATGGGGCGATCATGAATTATAGAACGAGGACTGTTTCGATGTTAGCCTCTGACGGTACCGAGCATTCTTTTGTGGGGCGTAAACGGAGTAGCCAGAGACCTCTGATTAGCGCCTTGAGGGCGGTGAGACTTCTTCGGGGAGGTTGCGCGGGTTATTGGTGTTACGCTTTGAGACCGGAAGAAGGGGGAGTCGAGCTCTCGTCTATTCCGGTAGTGTGTGAGTATCCTGATGTTTTTCCAGACGAGTTGCCGGGTTTGCCGCCGGACCGAGAAGTTGAGTTTACCGTCGATTTAGAGCCGGGTGCAGCACCTATCTCTAAGACTCCATACCGTATGGCGCCCGCCGAGATGCTGGAGCTGAAGAAATAGTTGGGAGAGTTGCTAGACATGGGATATATTCGACCGAGCGCTTCGCCTTGGGGTGCGTCGGTCCTGTTTGTGAAGAAGAAGGACGGGTCACTTCGTTTGTGTATCGACTATCGAGAGTTGAACAAAGTGACCATCAAAAACAAGTATCCGCTCCCGAGGATTGATGATTTGTTTGATCAGTTGCAAGGGGCAACTGTGTTTTCCAAGATTGATTTGAGATCGGGGTATTATCAGCTCCGAGTGAAGGATACCGACATTCTGAAGACGGCCTTTCGGACGAGATACGGTCACTACGAGTTTGTGGTTATACCTTTTGGGCTAACCAACGCACCAGCCGTGTTCATGCAGCTTATGAACAAAGTCTTTATCGAGTACCTCGATAAGTATGTAGTCGTTTTCATCGATGACATCCTGATTTACTCGAGGAGTGAGGAGGAGCACGCCCGTCATTTGCATATCGTATTAGATATTTTGAGAACTCAGCATCTTTTTGCGAAGTTCTCAAAGTGCGAGTTTTGGTTACGGGAGGTTATGTTTCTCGGTCACGTGATCTCGGCCGAGGGTGTTCGTGTGGACCCACATAAGGTAGAGGCAGTGTTGGATTGGGCGCCGCCCAAGAACGTGAAAGAGGTCCGCAGTTTTCTGGGATTAGACGGGTATTACCGTAGATTCGTCGAGGGGTTCTCTAAGCTCGCTCGACCGCTGACTCAGTTGTTACAGAAGTCAGAGAAGTTTGTGTGGACCGACGAGAGGTAGCATAGTTTTGAGGAGTTGAAGAAGCGGTTGACGACCGCTCCCATTTTGGCTTTACCGAGTGGTAATGAGGGTTTCTCAGTTTTTAGTGATGCTTCGGGCCATGGGCTCGGATGTGTACTTATGCAGCACAGGAGGACGATTGCCTATGCTTCCCGTCAGTTGAAACCGTACGAGTTGAATTACCCTACGCACGATCTTGAGTTGGCCGCAGTCGTATTTGCGTTGAAGATCTGGCGTCATTACTTGTATGGCTCGTCGTGTCAGATTTTCACCGATCACAAGAGCCTGAAGTACATTTTTATGCAGAAATAGCTTAATATGAGACAGAGGAGATGGTTGGAGTTGATTAAGGATTACGATCTCGAGATCCTCTATCATCCGGGCAAGGCTAATGTGGTAGCAGATGCCTTGAGCCGGAAATCGGTATCGCTTCGGGCGCTTGAGCTACTTACGGCCCAGTTGGGACTTCAGTGAGAGTTTACGAGGTTGAGCATTGAGTTTGTACTGCTAGAGAGTTCCGGGCAGTTGCGTACTCTTGAGATTTCTTCATCTCTGGTCGATGACATTAGATCGGGATAGTTGGAGGACCCGATGTTTATTCAGCTTCGAGAGAGTGTAGGGAAGGGGAAAGCCCCGTGATTCGTTATTCATGAGGACGGAGTGTTGAGATTCCGAGGTCGGTTGTGTGTTCCGAACGACTCGGAATTGAGACAGAGTATTATGCGAGAGGCTCATGCGTCACCTTACTCAGTCCATCCAGGCTCGAGTAAAATGTATAAAGATCTGAGGAAAAATTTCTGGTGGAACGATATGAAGAATGAGGTAGTTCAGTTTGTGGCTAAGTGTTTGACTTGCCAGCAAGTCAAGATTGAGCATGAGCGACCAGCCGGGTTATTGAAACCACTTCCCGTTCCCGGAATGGAAGTGGGAGGATATCTCTATGGATTTTGTCACGGGTTTGCCGAGGACGAAGACTGGTATGAATATGGTGTGGGTGATTGTAGACCGACTGACTAAGTCGGCACATTTTCTGGGCATCAAGGATACTTGGGGTCCAGAAAAGTTGGCTCGTATTTTTATCGCGCAGATAGTGAGGCTTCATGGTACGCCGAGGACCATTATTTCAGACAGAGATGGCCGATCTGTATCGCATTTTTGGCAAGCGGTACATAAGGCATTGGGGACACAGTTACGTTTGAGCACTTCGTTCCATCCCTGCATCGATGGCATCCAACGCACTACCATTCAGACGTTCGAGGATTTGTTGCGCGCGTGTGCGTTAGATTGGAGTAGTGACTGGGAGGAACATCTGGCCTTGATTGAGTTTACTTATAATAATAGCTGGCACGCGTCGATTAGGATGGCACCGTATGAGGCACTTTATGGCTGACGTTGTCGATCGCCGATATGTTGGGATGAGCCGTCCGATCTAGTTGGCACTGAGCCAGACCTTGTGTTAGAGACGAGGGAGAAAGTTGAATTGATTAGAAAGAGAATGTTGGCTGCTCAGAGTCGACAAAAGTCTTATGCATATGTTAGGCGTCGACCTTTGGAGTTTGAGGTGGGTGATTATGTTCTGTTGAGAGTGTCTCCGTCGAAGGGAGTTTTCCGTTTTGGGAAAAAGGGGAAGCTCAGCCCGAGGTATATTGGGCCTTTCGAGATATTGGAGAGAGTAGGTGAGTTGGCATACCATTTGGCTCTACCTCCGTCGCTGAGTCATGTTCATAGCGTATTTCACGTTTCCCAGTTGAGGAAGTACGTTCCGGACCCGTCCACATTATTGATTTTGGAGATGTGGAGATCAAGAAAGATGTTACGTTTGAGGAGAGGCCTGTCATAATTTTGGAGCGTCGCGACAAGCAGTTAAGGCACAAAACCATTCCTTTGGTTAAGGTGCAATGGTCGAGGCATGGAGTAGAAGAAGCAACGTGGGAGTTGGAGGAGGATATGCGTTCGAGGCACCCCGAACTTTTTGATTCTTAAGTTTCGGGACGAAACTTTATTTTAGAGGGGGAGAATGTAATATCCGTAACTTTCCATTTTTAGCAGTTTCCATTTTTGGTGTATGTCTATTTTTATTGACTCGCTTGTAACCGTTTCGACATTTTGAATCTACTTTATTCTTGGAGTTTTTCCAATTGGACGAGTTTTGGTGATGTTTTCACGTGATTTCATTTTATGACATGTTTTGCTGTATGAACGTTCGATTCTCGTAAAACTCGTTCGTTTTCATTGTTTCTTGGTTTGTACAAGTTCGTATGATTGATTTGGTCGTGTGGAGACCTTCAGTTCGTTGATCCGACGTCGTTTCGTGATTTTCGGTCACTTGGGCCATTTTTGTAATTTCCTAATAGTTTAGGGAATCTCATTTTCGTTGTCGCATTACGGACCCTCCGGTGGTCGGATTTATATTTTCTTTTAGCGCTTAGCTCCGTTGTCTGGTATGCTTCGTGTTTATGTTTCCGGATTCTGACCTCGTCGTGCGTTTCGTGTTTTGTACCTTCGGCGCCAGCTGCGATGTGAGCAGCGATTGAACTGCTGCGTAGGTAGCGCACGCTACTCCTGTTGCCTTGCGTGCGCTACCGATGTGCCGTTAGCGTGCGCTAACTCGTTATTGTTAGCGTGCGCTAGCGAGTGGCAGCAGTAGCTACTGGACCGGTTACAGCCCCGTTAGCGCGCGCTATCTATGTTAGTTAGCGTGCGCTAACTTCACATTTATATAAGTCAGCGGGCAGTTCAGAAACAGCAGTTTTATTCTTTTCTCTTCGTTTCTTCGACGTGCGACCTCAGAGGCGATTTCCACCGGTACTATTAGGAGTTCTCTTCAAATTCCATCATGGTAGAATCGAGCCATCATATCATAATCATCATAATCACCCTTCATCAGCCGAATTCAAGGTAATTCCTCAGGAACCCTAATTTTGACGAATTTGGGGGTTTTTCGGGATTCTAGGGTTTAGTTCTGAATTGTTCATCTATGTTACGATATTCTTTACTGATTGTGATTATTGAGTGATTCTAAATCCAATTTCCTTGATTTTAATCCGCGAATTATCAATACGGGGAGATTTTGCGTAAACCCTCGCCCGTATCAATTGATCGTTCATTGTCGTATCATGTAATCGGGGTTATGGGTGTATTCCAATAGAGTATTGTTGTCCGCTGGGACTGAACTATATTGATCCTTCGTTTAGGAACCGTCGTTTTCCACCTGGACCGTTCGTAGCCGTGTTTCACTTCTGTTTCTTCAAGAATGTCTCAAAGGCAAGTACTTTACATTTGTTTACATGTTCTAGTATTTGAATTATGGCTGTATCGTGGTTGTTGTGGATGGTTATATGTATGTTCACCTAGGGACGGTCCGACAGGGCCTCTAGGGATACGTATTGCCGTGAGTGTGCATATCGCGAACTGTGGTTAGCCACCCAGGGATGTCCGACGGGGCTCTGCGGGGTACGGTGGCCGTGAGTCTCGTACCAACGGTTAACTTTGAATTGTGATTTGTTGGAGATAATGTGTTTTGCGATTGTGCAATGTAAATATTCCGGAATATAAAATGTTTTCTAAAATTACTTTTTGGCGCATATATTCATCTGATTAGAATGTAGTTCAAATGGATTGTACTTGCACTAGCAGTTGTCGCTAACCCCTTAAATGGGGGGAAATACTTTTTGTATTTCAGGTATTGATCGTGGGGACAAGCGAGAACTAGAGCCGTATGAGGATGATGGGCAAGCATGATATTGTCCAGTAGTCGATTCTTGGTGTTTTGTTCTGTCGATTATGGTTGATGTATTGTTTTGGGATTTTTGTATTATAAAATTGGTTTAAGTACTCGAGTACTTCCCGTTTGAATTGTTAATGTCGTGTTCCCGCTTTGGGAAATGGATTTAATGTTAGGTGTTAATTGTCGGTTTGTATTCTTATTATGAATTGTCGTCTTATTGATGGTTGTTTGTCTTTGTCGAATGTCTTGTTTGGTACGTTAGCCTGGTGGATTCCACAGTGTGGGGTCCACGGCGCTGTAATATGCCCTGAATGACTTGGGGGTGTTACACCTATTGTGCCGGAAATAGATGAAGACAACATGCTCTTTGGGGAATTCATGAACCCCAATCTTTGAGCGTTCAATCAAGTGTAATCTATCCACCATTTGGAGTGGACAATTTTCAAATTCGCCCCGATGTCATCAATCTCTTCTCCAACAACAACTCATTCTATGGAAGAACCGATGAGAATCCATATCTCCATATTAACCGTTTTGTGGAGATTTGTGGAAATTTCAAATATCCAAATGTAAATGACGAGGAGATCAAAATGAGACTTTTCGTGCACATTTTGAAGGACAGAGCAAGAGAGTGGCTAGATACTTTGCCACCAAGAAGCATAACAAATTGGCCCGAATTTGTCCAAAAATTCACCACTAAATACTTTCCACAAATAAAAGTGGCGAAACTCAAATACAAAATCTCTACATTTCGTCAACAAGATTCAGAATCATTCCACGAAGCATGGGAGAGATACAAAGATATGCTACGAAAATGTCCTAACCATGGTTTCAATTTGGGAGCACAAGTCAATTACTTCTATTCTGGAATTTTACCTACATGCCGAGCCAATGTCGATTCATCATCAAATGGCTCACTTGGCAACAAAACTATGAAAGAGGCTTATAATCTTTTTGAGGTTATAAGTGAACAAAATGCAAGATGGCCAGACAGAAATATCCAAAAGAAACCAAATGGTGTTTTTGAATTGGATTCTTATTCACTTATGTTGGCAAAAAATGAAAGTTCTATCAAAGAAAGTCGAGGAAATGTCTTTTTCAACTCATCAATCTGTGAAGATGGTGCAAACTCCACAAGTTTCAGCTTTTTCATGTGAAATTTGTGGAGCAACTCACAACAGCACTATCTGTCCCTTAGTGCAACAGGAGAAGTCACCACCATCACCAGAACAAGTGGCGTATGCTTAGAATTTCCAAAGGCAAGCATACAATCCTTACAGGCCAACATACAATCCAGGGTACAAAAATCATCCAAATTTTTCTTATGCAAACAACAAAAATATGTTGAATCCAACGCATCAAGAAAAGAAGCCCGGGTGGGAAGAAGCAATCACGAAGCTAGCTGAACAACAATTGAAGTATCAACAACACAATGATGCTTTAATTAAAAATCTGGAGACACAAGTTGGCCAAATGGCCAAAATACTTTCAGAAAGATCTCATGGCATGTTACCTAGCAATACTGAGGTAAGTCCAAGGGAAAATGTCCAAGCTATCACAACAAGAAGTGCAGTGCAGCTGCCAGAAATTTCTATGGAAAAACAAAAAGATAAACAAAATCAAGAATCGGAAAAAGAATCTGAATCAGGACCTACATCTCAAAAAGGTCCTGTTGCTACAAAATCTTATGTTCCACCTATCCCATTTCCTCAACGATTGAAGAATCACAAGCTCAATGCTCAATTCGGAAAATTCTTGGAAATTTTCAAAAAGCTACTCATCAACATTCCTTTTGCCGATGCTCTAGCACAAATGCCAAGCTATGCCAAATTTATGAAAGATATTCTTTCCAACAAACGAAGGCTTGAAGAATACGAAACTGTCATGTTAACAGAGGAATGCAGCGCAATACTACAAAAGAAGTTGCCACCCAAGCTAAAAGATCCGGGAACTTTCACAATCCCGTGTAAAATTGGTGAAGTGAATTTTGGCAAAGATCTTTGTGATTTAGGGGCAAGTATCAACTTGATGCCCCTGTCAATTTTCAACAAACTGAACTTGGGAGAAGCAAAAGCAACAACAGTTTCACTACAATTAGCCGATCGGTCAATCAAATATCCACGTGGGATAATAGAAGATGTGCTCGTCAAGGTTGATAAATGTATATTTCCAACAGATTTTATCATCCTTGACATGGAAAAAGATCAGGATATTCCCATTATTTTGGGACGACCATTTCTCGCAACCGGACGTGCTCTTATTGATGTCTATGAAGGAAAGCTAATTCTCAGAGTGGAAGACGAACATGTCATCTTCGATGTCCTAAAAACTTTGAATCAACCCTCCACAGATGAGTATTATCTAAGAATAGACGCAATTGAAGCCATGATAAACAAGTCTTTGGAGAAAGTTCTATCTAAAGATCCTCTTGAGACATGTATAGGAAATTCTCTAACCAGCATGGAAGAAGAATATCACTTGGCCGAAACAGTTAACTATCTGGAAGCACTACCACCCTTAAGAAGGCATTCACATTTTGAAGAATTGGGGACAAGCTCCGCTAAACCCCTTCTTTCTTTAAAAGAAGCTCCAATACTTGATCTCAAACCTCTACCCACACATTTGAGATACGCTTACTTGGGCATTTCCTCTACACTTCCGGTCATCATATATAACATATTGACCGAACTTGAAGAAGGGAAATTATTAAGGGTATTGAGGAATCACAAAAGAGCAATTGGATAGACTATTGCGGACATTAGAGGAATAATCCCCTCTATATGCACTCACAAAATTTTGATGGAAGATGACTGCAAACCTTCAATTGAACATCAACGACGTTTGAATACAAACATGAAGAAAATTGTGAAGGCATAGATTCTTAAATTACTTGACGCTGGAATCATTTATCCAATCTCAGATAGTCCATGGGTGAGCCCTGTACATATGGTGTCCAAAAAGAGTGGAATCACGATCATAGAGAACGAGCACAATGAACTTATACCGACACGACCTATCACAGGATGGAGAATGTGCATTGATTACAGGAAACTAAACAAGACGACCAGAAAAGATCATTTTCCACTCCCATTTATTGATCAGATGCTCGAAAGATTGGCGGGACATTCTTACTACTGTTTTCTCGACGGCTATTCAGGGTACAACCAAATCATAATAGCCCCAAAAGACCAAGAGAAAACAACATTCACATGCCCTTATGGAACATTTGCCTATAGAAGAATCCCATTCGGATTGTGCAATGCTCCAGCCACATTTCAAAGATGCATGATGTCAATATTCTCAGACATGGTTGAAAAATTCATTGAAGTTTTCATGGACGATTTCTCGGTTTTCGGAGATTCATTTGATAAATGCCTAAATCACTTAGGCATGGTCTTGGAAAGATGTGAAGACACAAATCTAGTTCTCAATTGGGAGAAATGTCACTTCATGGTCCAGGAAGGAATCGTACTTGGCCATAGAATCTCACAACATGGAATTGAAGTCGATAAGGCAAAGATCCAAATGATTGCAAAACTTCCTCCACCAATTTCGGTGAAAGGAGTAAGGAGTTTTCTCGGGCATGCAGGATTCTATCGGAGGTTCATAAAAGATTTCTCAAAAATAGCAAAACCTCTCTGTTCTTTGCTTGAGAAAGATACACCATTCCTTTTCACAAATGAATGCCACGCGGCCTTTGCAACTTTTAAGGATAAGCCTACATAAGCTCCAATCATCATTTCTCCAGATTAGACTATTCCATTCATTTTGATGTGCGATGCAAGTGATTATGCTGTGGGGGCCGTGCTGGGCCAGAAGAAGGACAAAATTGTAATATCCGCAATTTTCGATTTTCGGTAAATTTCTTTTTTCGGCCGGAGTCCGTTTTGACGACTCTCTCATGATCGTTTCGTCATTCTGAGAATGATTAATTCTACACTTTTTGACATCCGAGTTCGTTTCGGTGTCGTTTTGTTGAGTTCCGTGCTTTTTAACGACTTTTCCGCGCTTGAGTTCGATTCTTGCGAATCTCGCTCAAATCACTGCTTTGAGTTTCCCGTAAGTCCGTTTAACTTTGTTAGACGTGTTGTGAACTTCCGTTTGGTTATTCGATCACGTATCGTGATTTCCGGGCGTTTTGGGCCATTTTGTAATTTCTTGAAAGTTACGGGTATCCGTATCTGTAATTGTTGTCTCGACCCGTTTCTTGGTCGCGTATGATTAATTATGGTATTATGTTTTCATTTCGGGCCGTTGATGTTGTCCGCGAACTTTTCGTCGTGTTCGTTCCGTACGTTTTCGGAAATCGGGTCGTCGAGCCCCGGTGGTCAGGTACTGGCCGGATGGTTGCGGGACTTGCCGGACGATTGCGGGCATCGGCCGGACAGATGCGGCAGGAACCGGCGTAGCGCACGCTACTGCCGGAAGGCTGCGCGCGCTAACCGGCAGGTGTAGCGCACGCTAGCTTGGTCGACCAACGCACGCTATCGGGCCGGACAGTGGGGTTTCTGGGGTTCTGGAATCAGGAAGGATCGGCAGGTAGCGCACGCTACGCTGAGCGTAGCGCACGCTGTCAGCCGGCTAGCGTATGTTACCTGGCCGGCGATTCGACCCGAGGCTATCGACAGCCAAGCGCGCGCAGGCTTCCGGCCGTAGCGCACGCTAGCGGGAGTCGGGTCGACATGTTTGGTCGACAGGTTTTTTCGGTGATGCCGGGTCGTGCGGGCCCTGGCCGAGGGTACTCGGCCGATAGCGCACGCTAGTCCGGGAAGGCTAGCGCACGCTAGTTCCGGTCCAGTATAAATGTGGCTCAGCAGTCACATTTCATTTCGTTTTTCACTTCCTTCCTTCCCCGTCCGCGGATGGCGATTCATGGGTGACGAAGCCATGTTGTTTAACAACAAATCCATGAAGTTCTTGAGTCCATAACATCAATCAATCGTCCGTTATCATCCTTTGATCCAGCGAATCAAGGTAATCTTCCTTAGAACCCAAATTTCGTGAATTTGGGGATTTTTGCATTTTCGTCCGATTCGTTCCGTGTTGTTGATTAATTCATGATGGGTATGATTAATCTTGGTAGTATTGTTGTGTTTAACATCATTTAATCCATTGTTCTTCGTCGAATCGAAGTATATTTCTTGATTTCCTTCGAATTGACTTTTTGGGGGATTTGTCCCCGATCTCGTTTTTCATCCGTTTTCGATGGATCGATTATGGTTAAATGATGTTGTTAAACATATTCTATGGATTGTATATCCATATTTCAACTTGGAATTCCGTTTTCGGGTTTTGACGGGACGAATCGTGTTCTTGGCCATTTTGGGGGAAATCCTTGAACCTTCGTCATTTGTTCTTTGAATTCAACGGCTTTGGGTCATACTTTGGAATTCATTTTCATTGTTATTGTTTTCGTTCGTAGTTCATTGTTGTGGATTGTCGTTCGGTGGAGTCGGCGAGTTCGTAGTCGGTTCGTGCCAACCTACTTCGGCCGATTCTCCGCGTTGTGGTTATTCGAGGCAAGTACCTTGCCCATACTTTTCTTATTTTGTGGATATGAATATCGGTGATCGTATTAGTGTGTTTGTTTGGTTGTTTGAAACGAAGTTTCAAAAGATTTCGGTTTGGCCTCGTTAAAGGCTTTCTTTCAAATGCGTGTGTGTTTTGTGAACGGCGTGTTTTGGGAATTGATTATGATTTGATTATTTTGAACGTTGAAGGATTTGATGATGATACTCCTATTGTTTAAAGTTATGGAATCGTGTATTCCGTAATTAATCTTGTTATTGTGTTTTGAAGAGTTTGATAATGGTGTCGAGTTAATGGCCATTTCTAGTGAGTATTCTTAATGAACTTACATTCTTAGCATGTTAGTATTGCATGAGTAACGTGTGTGTGTGTATGCTCACTGCGGGTTAGATCCGACGGGGTCTCGGTAGGGCTCCACGAAGCTGTGGAACCGCGAGCTTGCTTTTAACCACTATGGGTTAGATCCGACGGGGTCTCGGCAGGGATCCACGAAGTTGTGGGTCCGCGGTTAATTGTGGTGCATTTTGCAAATGTGATTGATATTGGCATTTCCGGAAATGAGTGCTTTGGAACTATGTTTTCATGATTGCATGCATCGACTAAGTGTGTAAGAGGTAAGTGTTCGTTTGGCTTACTTGGCTAGAATGGCACTAGAGTATTTTGTTGTTTGTTTTAAATCCTTTATTTGTGGATTTTGATGTTGGGAGACGAACCTGGTGGTCGTTCTTGTGTACTGTGAGTTGATGAAATTTGGGGCTAAAATCCCAATGGTTTTGTAAAAGTCATTTTACGGATTTGGGGCTAAAATCCCAACAGTTTGGTAAATGTCATTTTTCGGAAAGTAAACCTTTGGGGCGGTGACCCCTTTTGTCTTTTGGATTTTGAAAAGTAGGATTTGATAATCCTAAATTGTTTTCTATTAAAACTCTCGATGGCATTCTAAACCGTTTTATAAATTTCTTCCATTGATTTATGATATTTCGATTTTGAAATGTTTTCTCAAACCCTTGCCTCGGGAAGTACTTTTCGTTTCATTTGGATCTTTGAGGATCCTTGGTTATTGTTATGCGTGGAATGTGAATTGTATGGCTCGTATTTGCACTTTGTTCTTGCACTAGCAAAACAGTGGAGTTTTGCTAACCCCCGAGTATTCGGGGGGTGGATGTCTATTTTTGCATTCAGGTTTTGGAGCATAACACAGGGTCGGCACGAAGGATGATGAAAGATGATCGATACTAATCACATGAGGAACCGTACTTTGTTTATTGGTTCAGTTGTACCCTATTTTTCCGCTGCTATATTTTCCCATTGTACGGGTGTGGTTGTATTTTGACCCCTGCATGGGCATGAGTTGTATTTGAGTTGTATGTATTTGTTGAAAGACCAAATCGGTCTACTGAGTCATTTTAGCCTTAAAGGCATGGTTGAATTGTTATATGTCGTTACCAGCCTGGTAGATCCTTGAGGGAAGGTTCTACGGCGTGTAATATCCCTGAGCGGATTGGGGGTGTTACATAAATGGTATGAGAGCTTAGGTTGTGGAAACCTAGGCTGTCGGGTCAGTGGTGTCTGTTGAGTTGTTGTCTCGTCGGATTTTGTCTGACTGAGTCGTGTCGCGACGCGTCGTTTGAGTTTGTTGGTCGTGATTAGTATCGTGGGGCGATCATCATCTTCGTGCGACCTGTGGAAGTAAGTCTCCCTTCTTTGTGTTGTGCCTCGTGTGACACGAGCTATTTTTATGATTATTTGTTAAGTGGTGGAATCCTTATGTGGATTTTGATTTCACGATATGTATTTAGTCGACTCTCGTATTTAATTTATACGAGGAGTGTCGTCGCTTGTGACGTCATTTTATTGTTGTTTTTGTCTGTGGCTGATGATTTTCGAATCGATTTGCACGTTTTACAAGTTCTCTTGTGGAAGCTTTGTGCTTATACGCGTTCGACTTGTTCACTAGCCAGTGAGGGTGTAACATCCCAATTCACAAAAGGGACATTACACGCCGTAGAACCCCCGTGAGGTCTACCAGGCTAACTCATGACACATGAACCACAATGATAACCCAAAAGGTGTATCCAAAAAGTAAATAAGGCCGTGGCCTCGGCCAAAACATTTTAACGGAGTACATGAGACATAAGTTAAATACCAAATCGTTGCCCACGCAGGGGACTTAAACCATGTTTAAAAATAAACAATCTATCTCCAGTACTCAACACATGCAATGACAAAACAGAAAAATGCACTGAGCCACATCATCATGCCAACCCATCCTTCGCATGCGCATCCCGTGCACCGGCTCACTGACTCAAGACTAAATGCATAAGACGCATTCCCCCCATTTAAGGGGTTAGCATTCGAATAGCTGGTGTAAGTACATAATTACACAACATTATATACATACACGATTCAACGCAAATAAATCGTTAGGAAAATCATTTTGAAAACCAATATTCCGGAATATCACATTAACACCAAAACAGTATATTAACAGGTTTCCCACATCACATTTATCCACGCTTGGTAACTCGCGACCGTACCCATTAGTATCGGTCCCCAGAGGTCCCGTCGGACCGTCCCCAGGTGAGAAACCACTTCCGCGGCCGTACCCATTAGTATCGGCCCCCAGAGGTCCCGTCGAACCGTCCCCAGGTGGAAGAACATCAACACACGCACCCAAGTCCACTTCCGTGGCCGTACCCATTAGTATCGGCCCCCAGAGGCCACACGCCATCCCCAGGTGGAAGAGAAACAATCACATTCGTTCAATAAAACCATTTACATCATTCGCATCAAAATCATACGCACATAACGGAATGTAATACATGTACTTGACTTGGATAATACGACGCGAAGGAAACGACGAAGGAACGGTTACGGTATGAACAATCCTCTCAAATCCGACCCTAACACAATAATGATATAAAACTAATCTCAACACCATGAATACGAAGAAATTCATCCTAGTTCTACCCGTTGGGACAATTCATCGGACACCACGCGTGCATAAGGAAAAGAAATCGGTCAACGGTGGAATAACGGGATTTCATCCCAACCAATAACAAGAAAACCAAGGGTCACGAGTATACTATCAGAATCTAACAACAACATCGGTAAAATTCGGATTAAAACACAAGATCACCACCAAACCCTCCCCAAAATCATACTAGGGTCAAAGGAGTTCTTACCTCTTGAAGAATCAAGCACTCAAATCCGAAAACCACGTGTTAGATCCGCAATCCGAGCCACCCGATCGAAAAGAGATGAAGAAATTTACACCAATAAGTGATAAATGGAGGAAAACCCCCTCTCAAGTCTCTCTCTCTCGCACGGTTGAATAAGGGAAGGGAAAGAATGAGCTTCAGCCGCTGAAAAGACACTGATATACATTGACCGCATTGTGTGCCGCTGTAATATCCGTATTTTTCTTTTCCTTGTATTTTCATTTTTGGTGTATTTCTCGGTCGTAGTGACCCTCGTGTATCTTTCAGTGTGTCCTTCCTGTCAAACTGTTGAACTGTATCCTCGTTGTTGTTGTGCGGAACCGCCGTTTCGGGGTTGCCGTGGATCCATTGCGTGTTGTTGGTCCCCAAATATTGATTCCTATCGTTTTATTCCCTTTTCCGGATCATTTTTATCATTTTGGAACCCAAAAGGGGGTATGGGCCGCGGCACAAGGTGTGTGCGCCGCGGCACACAAATTCCTTCAATTGATAGTCGAACAAACTGTACTGTGTGCCGCGGCACACCCATCCGGTGCCGCGGCACAGTGCCAGGCCAGTGCCGCGGCACACTCGTGTGTCTTCCGCGACCAAAACCCAATCAGACTGTGCCGCAGACACGCAGCCGTGGCCGCGGCACAATGCTAAAACCACAGGAGTAGATTTTCGGCTGTGCCGCGCACACTTGGCCAAGCCGCGGCACACGAAGCGGTAATTGCGCAGACTCGTCCTTATTAGACGAGATCGGTCGTCTCCTTCCCCATTTTTCCACTGCATCGCGAGAGAGAGGGTATAGAGGGGGAGAGTTCTTCATCCGGGGGTCGATTTTCATCATTTCTTTTCGGTTGTGAGGCTCGGATAATCAATCTAACGCGTGTTCTACGGATCTTAGTTCTTGATTCTCCAAAGGTAATGTTCTAAAACCCTATTTCGATTAATTTGGGGGTTTTGGGATTTTCTTCTGATTAGTTCCGTTTCGTTGGTGGATTCATGATGTATACGATTAATATTGTTAGTATCGTTAGTTTTCCTACGGATTCATGGATATTTTGTGGATTTTTATGGAATCGAGAGGGTTTGGTTGTGGTCCGCCCTCGTTGTTATTTTTGTATGAATATACATGAATCGTAGGCGGGTTTCCGGGTGTATTCCATTTCCATAATCGTTTAGAAGTGGTTGTGATTGTGCTATTCGAATCGTTAGGTTCATTCTCGTCGGTTCCTCGTGGTTGTGCTTGATCCTTCCGTTCCGTTCGTGTCATCGTCTATTTAATCGAGGCAAGTACCCTTATGAACTTACGATCTTGACATAGTAGTTTTGTATGAGAAATTGTGTGTGTGTATGCTCATCGGGTTAGACTCGACGGGGTCTCGGTAGGGTTCCACGAAGCCGTGGGACCGCGAGCTTGCTTTTAACCACCGTGGGTTAGATCCGACGGGGTCTCGCAGGATCCACGTCAGGTCCGCGGTTAATTGTGGTGCATCTTTACAAATGTGGTTTGATCATTGGCATTTCCTAAATGAGTATTTTGGAACTATGTTTTCTTGAATTGCATGCATTACTATATGTGTAAGATGTAAGTCGTTCATCTGGTTACTTGTACTAGCGTAATTGCTAACCCCTCTGGGGACCCGTTTTGGGGAAATTCGTTTTATGAATTTCAGGTCAAGTTCATCGAGACGAGCGGGCGCTGGACCAGTACACGGATGATGGTCGTGCGTGATGATGGTGCACGAGTGATGTTTTAGTGTCTTTTACCTTTTTGTCTTTTGTGGTTTTGAACTAATAGTTGTACTCGAGTACTTAAGGGGTTCTTGTTCGTTTGGATTGTATTGTTGCTTATTATGTTGTGTTGGATGATGATGTTATATTGACCGGTTGAACCGGGTGGCTTGTTCTGTTTTGCGTCTTTATGGCATGGTATTGTCCTGTCGTTTATGTGAGTCGATAAGTATGATGCTGTTCAGCCTAGTGGGTCCCATATAGGGATTCACGGCGCTGTAATATACCTCGAATATCTCGAGGGTGTTACAGAAAATGGTATCGGAGCGCTCTAGGTTTATGGATACCTAGGCTTGTCGGTTTATTAGGTCTTGTGGTGTTTTGTTTTGCACATCATCGTCACGCTGCCATGATTCCGGTACTACCAGTGTCCGTAAGTTTTCCTTCCTCTGTTCATTAATTCCTTGTATCGTACCCTTGATTCTCGACTTGTGATTGTTCTTTTTTTTTACTGATCCTCGTTTGTATTTTGCTTGTTTTTTAACTCCTTTTTGTATGCTGGAAGTGGTCGTGGTCGCGGTCGTGTTCGTGGCCGCGGCCGGGACGTGGGCGGCCGGTGGGGCGGCCACGTCACGATCTTCGAGCCGGCGATCGGCGACCGTCATAGCCATGCTTCTTCTCAGAGCGTGCCGACCTTAGTATTGCGGCCGTTATGCAACAAATGGTGAACCAAATGGCGCAATAGCTCAAAGTGTTCAACCCGGATCGTGCCCATGCTAATCGGGCGGAGCGGACCGTTGGCTCCAAGATGTTATCAAGATGCATCCTCCTCGGTTTCGGGAGCTTCGGACCCGATTGGGTGGGAAGGGTGGATTAAAGAGATATCTAAGGTCTTCGTTGCCACTAAGCGTCCCGAGGAACGTAGAGTCCCTATTGCTCAATACTTTCTCACGGGGGACGCCACGACCGGTGGGAGGCCGTTGGGCCCAAAGATCATGCGCTTCGTGGGCTGAATTTCAAGAGTTGATGGAGGTGAATATTGCCCGTGGCGATCAGACAGGCTCGGGTACATGCTTTTATGATGCTCAACCGCGGATATCCCCGTATCTCAAGCTATTGCTGATTTTAATAAGGAGTTGGGTTATGTGAAGACCCAAGTTGTCGAGGAGAGCGACAAAATTTTCCATTTCTCAGACGGATGAAGTTGCCGATTCGGGACTATATGTCGGGGCTCGTATGCACTACCTTGAAAGATTACGAGCAGGCCCTTGCTTACGATATGTCCGTGACGCGAGTGAGGCGGCCCGCGAGAGTAAGAAGCGAAGTCCACGGAATTTTTCGGGCCACAAAGTGGGGGTCGAGAATTTGATCTGCTAACTTTTCCGTTGGTGGTGGCCCATCTCGATCTACGTGGTTTCCCGTAGGCCGCAGTGCCCCTTCTCGAGAGGTGAAATGCTTTAAGCGTGCGCGGGGCCACATCAGTCGTGTTTGTCCGAATCCTTTGCTGACGTGTAATCAGTGTGGCCAGTCGAGTCACAAAGCTGCTTTCTGTGCTGAAAGGGAGAAAATCCTTGGTGCCCGGGCTTCCATTCCAGCGCCTAGGGAACCAAGTGTGAATCAGGGGTCGTTTGCTCCTCAATCTCCGCCGAGTGCTAGTCGGGGAAGAGGTCGGGGTCAGCCCTCAAGAGGGGGAGCTTCCAGTGTTGGCTCCGCCCAGCCGCGTGTCTATGAGATGCGGAAAGCCGATGATCCAGCGGCTACCGTGGCGACAGGTACCGTTTATATTCTTTCTCATCCTGTCAGTGTGCTTTTCGATTCCGGTGCTACGCATTCGTTCATATCTTTAGATTGTGTACGCCGTTTGAGTATCGACTGTTTGATGCCTTGCGAACCCTTCATCGTTAAGCTTCCTAGCGGTGATAGGATCGTTGGTGATCAGGAGGTTCGAGACTGTTGTGTACTTATTTGTGAGAGGACTTGGCCCTCTAATCTTATTGTTGTGGATATTGAGGGTGAGGATTTGATTCTCGGGGATGATTGGCTCGAGCGGCATGGTGCAATCATGAACTACCGCACGAGAATCATCACCATGTTAGCCGATGATGGCACCGAGCACTCTTTCGCCGGGCGAAAGAGGGGGAACCAGAAATTCGTTATTAACGCCTTGAAGGCGATGAGACTCCTGCGAAAGGGGTGTACCGGTTATTGGTGTTACGCCTTGAAGGCGGAGAGTGGTGGAGTCGAGCTTTCATCGATTCCAGTCGTTAATGAGTTTCCTGATGTTTTTCCTGACGAGTTACCGGGATTGCCACCGGAACGCGAGGTCGAGTTCGCTATAGAGTTAGAGCCGGGTGCGGCTCCTATTTCGAAGGCGCCCTATCGCATGGCACCTTCAGAGATGTCCGAGTTGAAGAAGCAGTTGAGTGAGCTTCTTGAGTCGGGGTATGTTCGACCGAGCGCCTCGCCTTGGGGTGCACCGGTCCTGTTTGTGCGGAAGAAGGATGGTTCACTACGTTTGTGTATCGACTATCGTGAACTAAACAAGGTGACCATCAAGAACAAGTATCCTTTGCCGAGAATTGATGACTTGTTCGATCAGTTGCAGGGAGCTGCGGTATTCTCGAAAATTGATTTGAAATCGGGGTACTATCAGCTCCGGGTGAGAGAGTCCGACGTGCCGAAAACAGCCTTTCGGACGAGGTACGGACATTATGAGTTCGTAGTCATGCCCTTCGGTTTAACTAATGCGCCGGCGGTGTTCATGCAGTTGATGAACAAAGTATTTATCGAGTATTTGGATAAGTGTGTCGTCGTCTTCATCGACGATATTCTTATTTATTCAAGGAACGAGGAAGAGCATGCCCATCATTTGCGGGTAGTGTTAGACATTTTGAGGGCCGAGCAACTCTATGCGAAGTTCTCGAAATGTGAGTTCTGGCTGAAGGAAGTGATGTTTTTGGGTCACGTGATTGCAGCCGAGGGGGTTCGTGTAGATCCGCAGAAGGTTGAGGCGGTGTTGGATTGGGCACCGCCCAAAAACGTGAGAGAGCTCCGAAGTTTCTTGGGTTTGGCTGGCTACTACCGTAGGTTCGTCGAGGGTTTCTCGAAACTGGCTCGACCACTTACACAGCTTGCTCCGTAACCGAGAAGTTCGTCTCGGAATGACGAGAGGCGATTGATTTTGAGGAGTCAAGAAGCGTTTGACTTCACTCCGGTTTTGGCATTGCCATGTGGCAACGAGGATTCGCCGTTTATAGCGATGCTTCGGTCGTGGTCTTGGGTGCGTATTAATGCAGCACGGCAAGACCATTGCCTTTGCGTCGAGACAGTTGAGGCCGTATGAGCTTAACTACCCTACTCATGATTTGGAGTTAGCGGCAGTCGTTTTTGCGCTCAAGATTTGGCGTCATTATCTTTTCGGCTCTGCATGTCAGATTTTTACCGATCATAAAAGTCTGAAATACATATTTACTCAGCGGGAGTTGAATATGAGGCAGAGGAGGTGGTTGGAGTTGATTAAGGATTATGACCTCGAAATCCTTTATCATCCGGGCAGGGCGAACGTCGTGGCCGACGCCTTGAGTCGGAAACCGATTGCATTGCGATCGCTTGAGATCCTTACGTCTCAGTCCGAGCTTCGGCGATCTTTAATAGAGTTAGATGTTGAAGTTTTGTTGCCTGGATCCATCGGGCAACTTCGTGCTTTAGAGGTTCCGTCGTCTTTGATCGATGAAATTAAGCTGAAGCAGTTAGAGGATCCGATGATTACTCAAATCCGAGAGAACGTTCTTAAAGGAAAGTCTCCTGGATTTATGATTTACGAGGATGGTATTTTGAGATTTCAGAGTCGGCTTTGTGTGCCGAACGACTCAGAGTTGAGACAGAATATTTTACGGGAGGCTCATGCTACACCTTACTCCGTTCATCCTGGTTCGAGTAAGATGTACAAGGACTTGAGAAGGAATTTCTGGTGGAATGACATGAAGGATGAGGTCGCACAGTTTGTAGCGAGATGTTTGACTTGTCAGCAGGTCAAAATCGAGCATCAGCGACTGGCCGGACTTTTGCAGTCACTTCCCGTTCCAGAATGGAAATGGGAAGATATATCGATGGATTTCATTACGAGTCTGCCGAGATCGAGGTCGGGCATGAATATGGTGTGGGTGATTGTCGATCGTCTGACCAAGTCGGCACATTTTCTGGGCATCAAGGACACTTGGGGCCCGGAGAAGTTAGCTCGTGTGTTTATCGCGCAGATTGTGAGACTTCACGGTACCCCGAAGTCTATTGTTTCGGATCGTGACGGCCGTTTTGTATCGCACTTCTGGCAGGCGGTGCATAAGGCGTTGGGTACCCGTTTACATTTGAGTACCTCTTTCCACCCCCAGTCAGATGGACAATCGGAGCGCACTATCCAGACGTTCGAGGACTTGTTGCGTGCCTGTGCTCTCGATTGGAGTAGTGACTGGGAGGAACATTTGCCGCTGATTGAATTCACGTACAACAACAGTTGGCACGCGTCGATTCGGATGGCACCGTATGAGGCACTTTACGGGCGGCGATGTCGATCACCGATTTGTTGGAATGAGGCGTCCGATTTGGTCGGGACCGAGCCGGATGTCGTTTTAGAGACGAGGCGGAAGATAGAGTTAATTCGAGAACGGATGTTGACTGCCCAGAGTCGACAGAAGTCATATGCCGACGTCCGTCGTCGACCTTTGGAATTCGAGGTGGGAGACCACGTTTTGCTAAAGGTGTCGCCGACGAAGGGAGTTTTTCGTTTCGGGAAGAAAGGAAAGCTGAGTCCGAGATTTATTGGACCCTTTGAGATTCTCGAGCGAGTCGGTGAATTAGCGTACCGTTTGGCGTTACCTCCAGCCTTGAGTCATGTTCATAGCATTTTTCATGTTTCCCAGTTGAGGAAATATGTTCCGGATCCTAGTCACGTCATCGATTATGGCGAGATTGATATTGCTGAAGATATTACTTTTGAGGAGCGTCCTTTGAAGATTTTGGAGCATCGTGAGAAACGATTGAGGCATAAGACCATACCTTTGGTCAAGGTGCAGTGGTCGAGACACGGTGTCGAGGAAGTAACTTGGGAAACCGAGGATAGCATGCGTGCTAGGTACCCGGAGTTGTTTGTTTCTTAAGTTTCGGGACGAAACTTATTTTTAGAGGGGTAGAATGTAATATCCGTATTTTTCTTTTCCTTGTATTTTCGTTTTTGGTGTATTTCTCGGTCGTAGTGACCCTCGTGTATCTTTCAGTGTGTCCTTCCTGTCAAACTGTTGAACTGTATCCTCGTTGTTGTTGTGCGGAACCGCCGTTTCGGGGTTGCCGTGGATCCATTGCGTGTTGTTGGTCCCCAAATATTGATTCCTATCGTTTTATTCCCTTTTCCGGATCATTTTTATCATTTTGGAACCCAAAAGGGGGTATGGGCCGCGGCACAAGGTGTGTGCGCCGCGGCACACAAATTCCTTCAATTGATAGTCGAACAAACTGTACTGTGTGCCGCGGCACACCCATCCGGTGCCGCGGCACAGTGCCAGGCCAGTGCCGCGGCACACCTATCCGGTGCCGCGGCACACTCGTGTGTCTTCTGCGACCAAAACCCAACTGTACCGTGTGCCGCGGCACACGCAGGCTGTGCCGCGGCACAATGCTAAAACCTGGGAGTAGATTTTCGGCCTGTGCCGCGGCACACTTCGGCTGTGCCGCGGCACATGAAGCGGTAATTGCGCAGACTCGTCCTTATTAGACGAGATCGGTCGTCTCCTTCCCCATTTTTCCACTGCATCGCGAGAGAGAGGGTATAGAGGGGGAGAGTTCTTCATCCGGGGGTCGATTTTCATCATTTCTTTTCGGTTGTGAGGCTCGGATAATCAATCTAACGCGTGTTCTACGGATCTTAGTTCTTGAATCTCCAAAGGTAATGTTCTAAAACCCTATTTCGATTAATTTGGGGGTTTTGGGATTTTCTTCTGATTAGTTCCGTTTCGTTGGTGGATTCATGATGTATACGATTAATATTGTTAGTATCGTTAGTTTTCCTATGGATTCATGGATATTTTGTGGATTTTTATGGAATCGAGAGGGTTTGGTTGTGGTCCGCCCTCGTTGTTATTTTTGTATGAATATACATGAATCGTAGGCGGGTTTCCGGGTGTATTCCATTTCCATAATCGTTTAGAAGTGGTTGTGATTGTGCTATTCGAATCGTTAGGTTCATTCTCGTCGGTTCCTCGTGGTTGTGCTTGATCCTTCCGTTCCGTTCGTGTCATCGTCTATTTAATCGAGGCAAGTACCCTTATGAACTTACGATCTTGATCGTGTGCATCGGTGATCGTTCCGTTATGTGTCGATTGTTTAATGTCTTGTTACCTTGCTCCCGTTTTTGTGAATTTCGTGGACGAGGTCGGAGGTAATGCCCGTACTATTTTGACTTCTGTATTTTCTCTTTCTCCAGTCTATCGATTCGCTCATGTTCGTTGGTACTTTATGAACTTGTTCTGTATTTCGGTTTCATCGTCCGAACGAGCTGTGATCTTGTTGTGGGTCGATCTGGTTATCGATTCTTGTCGACTCATTTATGTTCGTTGACATTTCTGAGCGTGTCCTGCCCCTTGTTTTTGTTTATCGAACGAGTGTGGTATCATTTCGGAATAACTCGTTTGTCGTTGTGACTTTTCAATCGCTATTCCCTTTCCTGTGGATCTTATGGGAATGCATGTCTTGTAGTTCTCACCAGATCATTCTGGGAGTTGTTGTTTGAACTTTATTGTTCTTCGTGATTCGAACATGATTCTTCGATTTTTGTTGTCTCGATCGTTGTGGTTCGATCGTTTGATTGTTCGGTTTTTATTGATCTCGTTCTGTGATTGGTGAACATTCAGGCTCCTTCGTAATTCTCTTCAGTTCGGGAAATCAGTTTCGTTCTCTATCTTCCAGCCCTTAGGCGGTGGAATTCCGTATTTGTTCAGCGTTTGGCTCGCGTTTTGATCAATGTACCGTTAGGTTGGTCAATCGTATTGATTTTCGTTCGTTGTGTTTTGCGATTGTTCGGATAATTGACTTGATTGTATTATCCAATTGATGACGCTTGTCACTTGTTGGTTTTATTATATCCCTAGCGGCGACGTTGTGTTGGTCGCCGTGGAGCGTGTTTTCACGCCGTATATTCCTTTGCGTTGTTTGTAACATTTCGCCGTTGGGCGTTAGTTACGCATTCTTGTGTATCTCGTTGAGCTTTTCCTGGCGGAATATTTCTTCTCCTTACTTGTTTTAAGTTTCGGGACGAAACTTCTTTTAAGGAGGGTAGAATGTAATATCCGCAATTTTCGATTTTCGGTAAAAAAAAATTTTCGGTCGGAGTCCGTTTTGACGACTCGCTCATGACCGTTTCATCATTCTGAGAATGATTAATTCTACACTTTTGGACATCTGAGTTCGTTTCGGTGTCGTTTTGTTGAGTTCCGTGCTTTTTAACGACTTTTCCGCGCTTGAGTTCGATTCTTGCGAATCTCGTTCAAATCATTCGAGTTTCCCGTAAGTCCGTTTAACTTTGTTAGACGTGTTGTGAACTTCCATTTGGTTATTCGATCACGTATCGTGATTTCCGGGCGTTTTGGGCCATTTTGTAATTTCTTGAAAGTTACGGGTATCCGTATCTGTAATTGTTGTCTCGACCCGTTTCTTGGTCGCATATGATTAATTATGGTATTATGTTTTCATTTCGGGCCGTTGATGTTGTCCCCGAACTTTTCGTCGTGTTCGTTAAATGCGTTTTAAATCGGGTCGCCGAGCCCCGGTGGTCTTGGCCGGATGGTTGCGGATCGCCGGACGATTGCGGCACTGTCCGGACAGATCTGGCGGAGAACCGCATAGCGCACGCTTCGCCGGAAAGGCTGCGCGCTAATCGCGAGTGTAGCGCCGCTAGCTTGGTCGACCAACGACGCCATCGGGCCGGACGGTGGGGTTTCGGGTTCGGAATCGGGAAGGATCGGCGGTAGCGCACGCTACGCCGAGCGTAGCGCGCTAGTCGGCAGCGTAGCGCATCTTTGTCGGCCGGCTAGCGTCGTTACTGGCCGGCGGCGATCCAGAGGCTACTGGGCCAGTCGGCTAAGCGCGCGAGCTTGGCCGTAGCGCACGCTAGCGGAGTCGGCGAGGTTTGGTCGATAGGTTTTCGGTGATGCCGGTCGTGCGGGCCACTGGCGAGGGTACTCGGCCGATAGCGCACGCTAGTCCGGGAAGGCTAGCGCACGCTAGTTCGGTCGATATAAATGTGGCTCGTGATCACATTTCATTTCGTTTTCACTTCCTTCCTTCCCCGTCCGGATGGCGATTCATGGGTGACGAAGCCATGTTGTTTAACAACAAATCCATGAAGTTCTTGAGTCCATAACATCAATCAATCGTCTGCTATCATCCTTTGATCCAATGAATCAAGGTAATCTTCCTTAGAACCCAAATTTCGTGAATTTGGGGATTTTTGCATTTTAAATCCGATTCGTTCCGTGTTGTTGATTAATTCATGATGGGTATGATTAATCTTGGTAGTATTGTTGTGTTTAACATCATTTAATCCATTGTTCTTCGTCGAATCGAAGTATATTTCTTGATTTCCTTCGAATTGACATTTTGGGGGATTTGTCCCCGATCTCGTTTTTCATCCGTTTTCGATGGATCGATTATTGTTAAATTATGTTGTTAAACATATTCTATGGATTGTATATCCATATTTCAACTTGGAATTCCGTTTTCGGGTATTGACGGGACGAATCGTGTTCTTGGCCGTTTTGGGGGAAATCCTTGAACCTTCGTCATTTGTTCTTTGAATTCAGCGGCTTTGGGTCATACTTTGGAATTCATTTTCATTGTTATTGTTTTCGTTCGTAGTTCATTGTTGTGGATTGTCGTTCGGTGGAGTCGGCGAGTTTGTAGTCGGTTCGTGCCAACCTACTTCGGCCGATTCTCCGCGTTGTGGTTATTCGAGGCAAGTACCTTGCCCATACTTTTCTTATTTTGTGGATATGAAGATCGGTGATCGTATTAGTGTGTTTGTTTGGTTGTTTGAAACGAAGTTTCAAAAGATTTCGGTTTGGCCTCGTTAAAGGCTTTCTTTCAAATGCGTGTGTGTTTTGTGAACGGCGTATTTTGGGAATTGATTATGATTTGATTATTTTGAACGTTGAAGGATTTGATGATGATACTCCTATTGTTTAAAGTTATGGAATCGTGTATTCCGTATTTAATCTTGTTATTGTGTTTTGAAGAGTTTGATAATGGTGTCGAGTGTTGCTACCCAAAATATTATCCGGAGATAGATATTGCTGGAATGGATGGGATAGCAAACAAATGCAAGAGCACTTCCGAGAGAAAGATAAATAACACAAGATTTGCCGGGGTTGTTAGTCCCGGGCTTGAATGCTCTCGCGAGATATTATTAATACCAATATTCGGGGATACAAGTACTAATGTAAGAATACAATTACAATGAGTGTAAAGATTCTTGTTATCTTAGCTAGTGAGCGTGTAGATTGCCGGAAGAACCAGATTTGATGCTCTGTGAGTTCTTGTAACAAAGGAGATGAACAGTCGCGGCGGTGAGAGATCGATCGTCTCTCACGGCGAGTATTTAGCTGGATGCTTGGGCTTCTGGGCTTATGAATCACTTGGAATCTGTCTAGTGGAGACTTGTTGCTTCTGCCGATCGTCTTCTGGACGAGAGATTTGGAGAGAGAAGTCCTGAGATGGATTCCGGTGAGATAGCCGGGAGCTTGAGGATATGTATGTTCTTCAGTATTTCCGTGAATGTATCGGAATGTGAGAGAATGTGAACTGGGAACTGTTGAGTGAATTCCGAACCGTTGGTTAAAATGAATTCAGAACTGAGAACCTTTTTCCAGTAGGAGGAGGTTCTCTATTTATAGGGCTTGGATACGCCGGGCGATCGCCTTTACTGCAATATAATAATCAGACGATCGTCTTTTAGCACATGGGCCTGTCCCCTCAACGTCTGCAGGAGTTGTTGGCAGTCAACTGTGCGGTCCAATGGGGAGCTTACACGCGTCCTGAGTTGCTGTCACGGGTGGTCCCACTGACGACTTTCGGCGCGCATGCTGGTAGGTGAGGTAGGTGACAGGCTGTGGTCAAAGGTCTTGTCTGTCAGCAAAAGATCTTATCTGCTGGCCAAGATCTTGTCAGCGCCTTTGGTGGATCTGCACGTGAGTGCTTTACTGAGACCCAGTCCTTGATGACTTTTGATGGGCGATCGTCTCTGCTCGGGGCGTAGGTCGATTGCCCTTAGCCGGTTAGTAGAGTAGATCGCCAGCTGCCAAAGGGCGATCGCCTTGGGGGTCGATCGCTGGGTGCCTGACGGTGGTCTGATATCTTCGACTTGGCGAGCTAGCCATAGTTTGACTGGAGTTGACTTGGTCGCTCGGCCTTATAGTCGATCGCCTGTCGGGATGAATAAATCGTGACACAACAATTGCCCCCCAGCTCGCTCATACGTTGGAAACGTGGGGTGAGGTGGCTTTTTTGGCGATCGCTGAGCTTTTGACGAGCGACTAAGTGTTTTATTGAACTGGCGATCGTCTTTGAGCTGATATATCCTGAGTTCGGACGACCTGGTTGGCATTTGAATGTGAGGAAAAAGCAACGGGCGTTGAAAAGTCTCCGCGCACGTGTCGGGCTTCTATTGGAGGACGCCAACGGTCATTAATGACTCCTCGGTTGACGCGTCCTCGAAAAGACGCGTACGCGGGTCTCGAGGGGGTCAACTGGTGCGCCGTTTGAGATCCGACCCCTGAGGTTTTCTCTTATTGCAATCGGGTCCCTGCCTTCTCCTATAAAAGGGGGCGCGGGGCTGCAGTCTCACTCACGCGTGCTTATTGGAGAAAGAAGGACCTGCTGCCGAATTTTCTGAAGATCTAAGTGCCGATCGTCGTTCGATTTCACTTTAGGGTAAGAAAAATCCTTCTCTTCCTTTCTAACTCTGAAAATGGCCGGAACCTCATCATCATTTGGAGCGGGAACCAGTTCTGCTGCCGGGACGTCGTCTGCCCGGGGAGAAACTTCTCCCGTCTTCCACCTGGAGACGGCGGCGGAAGCTATTCGGGCCGGAATCGACCCGGCTGAAGTTGAGGCTTTGTTCAATGAGGCCGATGTTGCTAGGGAGTCGGCTGCTGAAGAGAGACGATCGCAGATCGAGAGAGATCTGGCGATCAGGGCTTACTGGGAGCAACATAGCGATTTTGGACGGGCCTATAGGGCCTTTGCTGAAATAATGGAGAGATTGGCCGGTCCTACTCCGCGATTCGATTTCCGGGGATACTCGGTCGCTTATCCATATGTGCTCCCCAAGCGGTCGCAGTATCGTGCCGCGCAGCGATCGTTGTGGTCGCTCGGCCAAATACGAGCTCGGCGTCAGAGAGATCTGGCCGTCTGGAGGACAAGATTCCATGTTCCTTCAGATGTGGACATGTTCGCGCCTGCGGAGAACGAAAGAGCCGACCAGCCTCCGATGGGTATGGTCGCAGTGAGTGAGGCCGTTATGGAGGCCGGGTTGCGCTTCCCTCTATCCTTTGCGGTCTCTCATCTGTTGGCCGCTTGGAATGTGGCGCCACTTCAGCTGACGCCGAACGCCTGGCTCCAAATCATTTGCACCCTCACCCTTTTCGGCGGTCACCGCCTGTACCGTCTCCCGTCGCCGTTGGAGATGAACCATTTGTTTAAACTGACGGCTCATAGAGGGTTGGTCGGCGGTTACCATATTCAAGGCCGATCTGGCCGGGTGATTCATGGAGTTCCAAATAAGATACGGGCGATCGACGAAGTGGTTACGGGTCGGCAAGTGGAGAGCTTCGCGGCGACAATCCCACGAGCGGAGATCCCACCGAATTTCGGGAGAGGAATCCCGGTAAGGATTTAGACTCTCCCTTCGCTTGGATGCGTTTTGGACTGATCTAATTTGATTTCTGTTTTGCAGGCTTTCATATTCCGGCGATCGAGGAGCTGCCTTTCTACTTCCTCGTTGTTTGGGAGCGAATTAGGAGCTTGTCGGACGACGACCTAGACGCCACTCGGATCAACAAGGAGAGTCGCTGGTTGTCGGCTCGACTATTCCGCTTCCCGAGACATCTCGCGGTGCCAGGTATGACTTTATGCGACCTTCAATTTCTAGGCGATCGCCTTACTTGAAGATAGTGTCTGACCGTTAGTCGATCGTCTTTAACTGCAGAGGTTCGTTTCCCTCGCTTTTTGGAGCCTCCGACGGAGATCGCTATGTCGAACCCAGGAGTCTTAGGCCGTCTTCGCGCTAAGAGGTCGACTCGGGTTCCACCCGTTGCATTGCCTATAGTTCCGGAGGCGGAGCCTCGCGTGGAGCCGGAGCCTCGCGTGGAGCAGGTCGAGGTTGAGGAGGAAATTCCGGCGGAGGGGCTTCGGGCGAATCGCAAGAGGCCGAGGCCGGAAGGAACTTCGTTTCCTGCCCCGGGCGATGAAGTGCCGATCGCCGCGCCTCCGATCACCATCGTTGCTCCGGAGAGCGAGCCGCCCTCTGCGGCTTTTCTGCGGGAGACGGCGATCGCGGATGCGGAAACTCCTCGAGGGAAACCGTTTTTCGGTCGGGATCCCGAGAAGGCTGAGAGGTAGAGAGGTAGATAGCATTTCTGTGTTGACAATTGCATCTGCGTAGGAGTTGTATTAACCTTGTTGTTTTGGTGCAGGATCCGTCGCGCAGACCCGTCTTGTCCACCGATGGTCGTGGATTTCCTGGCGAGTCGATCTCCTCGCCATTCCTGCGACATTCCCCCCTATGTTAGCAAGGCTGCTGCTGCTTTGCCGAAGGCGTGGACAACTGATCTGGATGCGATCGCTCGGCAGCGATCGTCGAGTTCGATGCATGCTGTTGTCGCCCTTTCTCTTCAGACGGCGACCATGGCCGTCCAGGCTGCTCAGGAGTTTGAGGGGCGGCCCTCCACTATTCTCCTTCAGGAGGATCTCGAGGCGGCTCGGAAAGAGAACGCCGAGTTTGCTGACAAGATCGTGGCGATGGAGAAGGACTCCTTGGAGGCGGCCAAGCGGGCGAGCCATGAGCTTGAGCTGGAGAAGAAGGAGACTGAGAAATACCGAATGGCGGTCGACCGATTTCGGGACCAGATGCAGAGTGCCGTCCAGGCGCGGAATGCTGCTGAAGAGGAGGCCGATCGCCAGAAGGTGACGATCGCTCGGCTGAACAGCGAGCTGGCGGAGGCGAAAGAGAAGGTTGCTGCGAGGGAGGCCGAGCTCCAGGGGTCGCAACAGGCGATGGCTGAGCTGAGAGGAGAGGTTGAGGCGACCAGGGCCGATCCCTTCCAAAACTTGGAGTATGTCAGCAAGTTCGCCTATTATTTGGCGTTCGCCGACTCGATCCGAGCGGCTAAGAAGGGAGGCTTGGAGGTCGGTCCTCTTGCCGAGAAGTTCAAATCATATGCATTGGAGCATCCTCTCCATTCGGCCTTCTCCTTGCCGATCTTGGACCTGGCGGACATCGGCGTGGATTTGAGCTGGTATCCGTCCCCAGCCAATCTTGCTCATCCCGACGCTCCGGAGGATGAGGGGACCGCGCCGAATGCTGATGGCGAAGGCCAGGCAGGGGCCTGAGGCGCTTCATTTTTGATGTTTTTAGCTTACTTTCTTTGTAGTTTGTAGCTTTCTTTTTGTAGCACTTAGGCCTTCGGGCGATCATGTACCCCGATTTTTCAAGTAATGAAATGAGCATTTGTCTTTTCTGACTTATCACTTGAATGAATGGTTATTTTTAAGTCTTTGTTTGACTTTGTACAAATGTGTGAGGAGAGATCGTTGCGAGGGTAGTTCCAAATGAATTGATAAACTCATAAAGATAACTTTTTACAACAAAATCGATCGCTGCACTACATCTGAAAAAATGACGATCTCCGTATGTGGTTGAATAGCGACGATCGTCGTGTAGGTAGTCCGCACTCTTATTGCCCCTTGTTTTTATTCACTTAGTGGAAGTAAGGGGATGAAAATAATTCCTTGAGTGAGCGGTCTTTCAACTTTGTCGAATCCTCGGGGACGGTCGTCCATCTTGAGGAACCGTGCACGATCGCGGAGTTCGATGGACCGACTCCTTGATCATGTCTTGATGCGCGAAGACATTGAGTGTCTCGTGACTCACTTTATTATGAGGGTCCTCTGTTAGGCTGCGCCTCGCCTCGTATTTAAACGAAGGGCGTGCGGTCTCGGTCTAGAGGAGTCCTTGCGCGGGGCAGCGTCGGATGAATCAACTCCGCGCCCGCGGCTTGTTAGCTCTGCTTCCACCTCGGCCAGCCATGGAGATGGCCGACCTCGACGGTGTACGTTGAGACGGGGGTTGTGGCACGTCGCATTGTCCGGGTTCACCATGTTAGATGACGAACCTTTGAGGGCGAGCGATCGTGTCCACTGATTTATTTTGGAGGGCCCTCAGACTACGCCGGCCTCGTATTTAAACGAAGGGCGGGCGATCTTGACCTAAAGGGACCTTGCACGGCCTAAGCAGTCGGTTCCATCGACCACCAGGACCATGGCTGCACTCTTCCACCTTGGATCGTCATGCAGATGCCGATCTTCGACGGTGTACGTTGTGCGGGGGAGGCGATCTCGTGCCTTAGTCCATCATGTTAGATGGTGAACTGTAGATGGCGATCGAGTCCTCCGGTTTCTTGAATAAGGAGGGAGATCGGGGAGACTTCCGAGGTCTCCTTTTCTTGATTCGAGCATGTAGAGACGGTCGTCGAGGTTGATCTAGGGGTCGGCTCGTATGAGCTTTCCAGCCTATTTTGTGTTCGACTCGGACGATCGTCTATAGAGATAGGCAGGGGATTCGGCTAAACCAATAAGCTGTCCAACTTGCCCTCCTCGAACAATCTCCAGAGCTGTTTGAGGAGGTCGCGGCATTGGTTGGTGCTGTGGCCGGGACTCTTATGGTAGGCACAATATTGATTGTTGTCCAGGTGACCGTGGTCCCTTATCGCCTTTGGATTTTTGAGCTCTTCGTGCCCCTTGATGGTATAGAAAATATGTGCCGGAGTTCTGTTGAACGTATGGAGGAAATGGGCTTCCATGTCCTCGAAAGCCTTGAGATCTCCGGGTTTCTTGGCGATCGCCTTCTTTGCTTTGGCGATCGCTATCTTCTGGGCCGGAGGTGGCGTTTCCTCGCCTAGGCGGAGGGTGAGTAGCCTTTGCCTGGCCAGGAAGTTGGCAGCTTTAGCGCGGAAGATCGCGTAAGTTGGGGGAATATCCTTGGAGAGGTGTCTAAACATGGGAGAGTGACCGTGGAATCCCCCCATGACCGAATAGAGAGCGAGCTAATCACTGATGGGTTCGCCGGTGAGGATGATTTCGTCTACCCGGTCGATGTAATCTGCGTTGGATTCGTCCTTCCCCTGCTTGATTTTTATCATGCGGTGGGGACCTTACAGTCAGCGACCTTCTTTGGCGAAGTATGACGTGAAGTCCTTCGCCAGTTTCTTAAAAGAGGTGACCGATCGTGGTGGTAGTGAGACGTACCACTTATGGGCCAGCTCGCCCAATGTCAGCGGGAAGATCCGGCACTTGGTTGCATCAGATGCCCCACACCCAGTCATGTAAATTCGGAATTAACTCAGGTGGGTTTCGGGGTCCGATATCCCCTTATATGGAGGTGTTTTAGGAGGAGCGATCGTTGGTTGTATGGGGGCAAGCTCGATGTGGACCGCGAGTGGCTCGGTCGGACCGGCGATCTTCTTGCTGGTGCTTACCCCAGTGTCCAAGAGTGCTCTCATCTCGTCGAGCTGGCGTTGCATGGCGGCCATCGCCGTGGCCTGACTGTTAGCGGCTCGGCGATCGGAGCGGGAGCCGAGGCGATTGAGTACTGAGTCCCTGGCGATCGGGGCGGGAGTCAGATGGCTGATATGCGTTCGGCTGTGAGGTGAGTAGGCCGAACTCCTGGTGACGGATTCGGATTCCGTCTTTTCAAGGTTGGAAACAGAGTGCCCCGGTCGCCGAGATGGGTCGCGTCCCAAGCGATCGAATATGGATCCGTCCGGTCGTGCGAGAGCCTTTCCTCGCGAATTGGGGCTTTTTGACGATCGCTCGTTCAGTAGCCCATTGAACTTCCGTTTTCCCATGCGGCGGATGATCGAGGGAGTTATCGCGGGCGGCGCGCATGCTCTCCGTCGCTCCTCCAGGATGGCCATCGCCTCCTCGATCTGTTCCTCGGTTTGGAACTGATTGAGTGAGAGGTTGGGGCCATCTCTCGGATGCGGGATCGAGAGTCTCGCGTTGCCGCGGCTTCCCCCTGTCGTCGGCTGGGGTTCGGATTGAGCCGGGATATGGTGTCCGGCGGTTCGGAGAGCAGCTTGCTTCGATGTACCGGCGGATGTCATGATTCTGAAGGTTTTCTTTGAAGTGCAGTGAGTGTCACTTCAAGTATATGCCCCGAGAACAGTGAGTGTTCTTCGGGACGGTAGAAATAAAAGTTTGAGGGTTAGATGTGCCCTTCATCTAGCGCCAATTGTTGCTACCCAAAATATTATCCGGAGATAGATATTGCTGGAATGGATGGGATAGCAAACAAATGCAAGAGCACTTCCGAGAGAAAGATAAATAACACAAGATTTGCCGGGGTTGTTAGTCCCGGGCTTGAATGCTCTCGCGAGATATTATTAATACCAATATTCGGGGATACAAGTACTAATGTAAGAATACAATTACAATGAGTGTAAAGATTCTTGTTATCTTAGCTAGTGAGCGTGTAGATTGCCGGAAGAACCAGATTTGATGCTCTGTGAGTTCTTGTAACAAAGGAGATGTACATTCGCGGCGGTGAGAGAATCGATCGTCTCTCACGGCGAGTATTTAGCTGGGTGCTTGGGCTCCGGGGCTTATGAATCCTTTGGAATCTGTCTAGTGGAGACTTGCTGCTTCTGCCGATCGTCTTCTGGACGAGAGATTTGGAGAGAGAAGTCCTGAGATGGATTCCGGTGAGATAGCCGGGAGCTTGATGATATGTATGTTCTTCAGTATTTCCGTGAATGTATCGGAATATGAGAGAATGAGTTCTGAGCGTAAGTCAGAATGAATTCGGAACAGTAGGTTGAATGTGAGAGAATGTCAACTGGGAACGGTTGAGTGAATTCCGAACCGTTGGTTAAAATGAATTCAGAACCTTTTTCCAGTAGGAGGAGGTTCTCTATTTATAGGGCCTGGATACGCCGGGCGATCGCCTTTTCTGCAATATAATAATCGGGCGATCGTCTTTTAGCACATGGGCCTGTCCCCTCAAAGTCTGCAGGAGTTCTTTGGCGATCAGTATGCGGTCGATGGGAGCTTACACGCGTCTGAAAGTTCTTTGTCACGGGTGGTCCCACTGACTTTCGGCGCGCATGCTGGTAGGTGAGGTAGGTGACAGGCTGTGGTCAAAGGTCTTGTCTGTCAGCAAAAGATCTTATCTGCTGGCCAAGATCTTGTCAGCGCCTTTGGTGGATCTGCACGTGGGTGCTTTACTGAGACCCAGTCCTTGATGACTTTTGACGGGCGATCGTCTCTGCTCGGGGCGTAGGTCGATTGCCCTTAGCCGGTTAGTAGAGTAGATCGCCAGCTGCCAAAGGGCGATCGCCTTGGTCGATCATTTGGGTGCACAGCGGTGGTCTGATATCTTCGACTTGGCGAGCTAGCCATAGTTTGACTGGAGTTGACTTGGTCGCTCGGCCTTATAGTCGATCGCCTGTCGGGATGAATAAATCGTGACACAACATCGAGTTAATGGCCATCTCTAGTGAGTATTCTTAATGAACTTACATTCTTAGCATGTTAGTATTGCATGAGTAACGTGTGTGTGTGTATGCTCACTGCGGGTTAGATCCGACGGGGTCTCGGTAGGGCTCCACGAAGCTGTGGAACCGCGAGCTTGCTTTTAACCACTGTGGGTTAGATCCGACGGGGTCTCGGCAGGGATCCACGAAGTTGTGAGTCCGCGGTTAATTGTGGTGCATTTTGCAAATGTGATTGATATTGGCATTTCCGGAAATGAGTGCTTTGGAACTGTGTTTTCATGATTGCATGCATCGACTAAGTGTGTAAGAGGTAAGTGTTCGTTTGGCTTACTTGGCTAGGATGGCACTAGAGTATTTTGTTGTTTGTTTTAAATCCTTTATTTGTGGATTTTGATGTTGGGAGACGAACTTGGTGGTCGTTCTTGTGTACTGTGAGTTGATGAAATTTGGGGCTAAAATCCCAATGGTTTTGTAAAAGTCATTTTACGGATTTGGGGCTAAAATCCCAACGGTTTGGTAAATGTCATTTTTCGGAAAGTAAACTTTTGGGGCGGTGACCCCTTTTATCTTTTGGATTTTGAAAAGTAGGATTTGATAATCCTAAATTGTTTTCTATTAAAACTCTCGATGGCATTCTAAACCGTTTTATAAATTTCTTCCATTGATTTATGATATTTCGATTTTGAAATGTTTTCTCAAACCCTTGCCTCGGGAAGTACTTTTCGTTTCATTTGGATCTTTGAGGATCCTTGGTTATTGTTATTCGTGGAATGTGAATTGTATGGCTCGTATTTGCACTTTGTTCTTGCACTAGCAAAACAGTGGAGTTTTGCTAACCCCAGTATTCGGGGTGGATGTCTGTTTTGCATTCAGGTTTTGGAGCATAACACAGGGTCGGCACGAAGGATGATGAAAGATGATCGATACTAATCACATGAGGAACCGTACTTTGTTTATTGGTTCAGTTGTACTCTATTTTTCCGCTGCTATATTTTCCCATTGTACGGGTGTGGTTGTATTTTGACCCCTGCGTGGGCATGAGTTGTATTTGAGTTGTATGTATTTGTTGAAAGACCAAATCGGTCTACTGAGTCATTTTAGCCTTAAAGGCATGGTTGAATTGTTATGTGTCGTTACCAGCCTGGTAGACCCTTGAGGGAAGGTTCTACGGCGTGTAATATCCCTGAGCGGATTGGGGGTGTTACAAAAATGATGCAAGTGATCCATTATGCTAGCAGGACTATGAATGATGCCCAGCTACACAACAACTGAAAAAGAGATGCTTGCAGTGGTTTATACCTTTGACAAATTTCGATCCTACTTATTGGGATCGAAGGTCATTGTCTACACTGATCATTCAGCTTTCAAATATTTAATGACAAAGCAAGATGCAAAGTCAAGGCTAATCCGATGGGTTCTACTTATGCAAGAATTCGACATAGAAATCAGAGACAGAAAGGGAACAGAAAACCAAGTGGCGGATCATCTCTCTAGACTAGACCAAAACAATTCTCAAGAGAAGGAAATAAATGAAGTATTTCCGGATGAACAACTGTTCCAAATCTCTAATATCCAGGAAAAACAAAATGCACCATGGTATGCTGACATCGTTAATTTCCTTGTTAGTGGAATAATTCACCCAAATTTTTCCCATCATCAAAAGAAAAAATTCTTCTCCGAGTTGAAATACTATTACTGGGAAGATCCTCTATTGTTCAGACGAGGACCTGATCAAATCATCCGGAGATGCACACCGGAAGAAGAAATGGAGAAGGTATTAGAAAGATGTCATTCCTCTCACTATGGAGGACATTTTGGGGGTTGAAAAACAGCAGCAAAAATTCTTGAAGCAGGATTCTATTGGCCCACTTTGTTCAAAGATGCACATACACTTGTCTCGAAGTGTGACCGGTGCCAAAGACATGGAAACAGGTCAAAAAGAAATGAAATGCCAATGAATTTCATCCTTGAAGTTGAAATCTTCGACGTTTGGGGAATTGATTTCATGGGACCCTTTCCATCATCGTTCTCTAATGAATACATCCTTGTAGCTGTGGACTATGTATCTAAATGGGTGGAGGCGGTTGCATTACCAACAAACGAAGCTAAGGTCGTGGTAAATTTTCTAAAGAAAAATATATTCACTCGCTTCGGAACTCCGAAAGTTATTATCAGTGATGGCAGATCTCATTTCTGCAATCACCAGGTTAAGGCTCTATTGACCAAATTCGGAGTAAAACACCGTGTCGCTACCTCTTATCACCCACAAACCAGTGGACAAGTCGAGATTTCCAATCGTGAACTAAAACATATACTTGAGATGACAGTCGACTCATCTCGGAAAGATTGGTCGAAAAAGCTGGATGATGCGCTCTTGGCTTACAGGACAGCTTATAAGACACTGATAGGCATGTCTCCATTTCGTCTGGTTTTTGGAAAAGCCTGTCACCTGCCAGTAGAACTTGAACATCGAGCCTTTTGGGCTATAAAAAAATTAAACTTTGACGAACAGTTGGCTGGAAAGAAAAGGTTGCTGCAGTTAAATGAGTTGGATGAAATCCGACTCGACTCATATGAAAATGCCAAAATCTACAAAGAAAAAACAAAAAGATGGCATGACAATGAGAATTCTAAGAAGAGATTTTAAAACAGAGACCAAGTTACGCTTTTTAATGCACGATGCGTCTGTTTAAGGTAAGTGCGATCACGATGGACGGGCCCTTACGATCAAAGAGGTGTTTTCTCATGGAAGTGGAGATTTATAATACAACCGGGAGTTTCAACGTAAGCGACCAGCGGTTAAAGCCATATCTGGGAGGAGAATTCTCGGCAAAGAAAGTCAATCATAATGTTGGAAATACCTAATTAATCTGACGAGAAGTCAAGCTAAGGATGTTAAACAAAGCGCTTATTGGGAGGCAACCCAATCTCTATTATTTCGCAAAATAAGTTTGGGGGTAACACGGAAAGATTCAACAACAAGAGCAAGAATCATATCATTCATAAAATACAGGGAATCTCTCTTTCATTATTCTCACACATATAATTATAAATATTTTTCTTTTATTTTATTTTTATAAATAATTTATATAGGTCGTATAGATATGTAAAGTTCCCAACAAAAATAAAGGCACTAAGAAAATCAAGCCCGAAAGAATTTCCCATTTGGTCTCTTGGGCCAACCAGGGTTCGGGGCAAAAAAAGCCCGAAAGTATAGGTCTATTTTTCATTCTAATTTCCGATCATTTGCGTTGTCTTTAATTTGATGCATGTAACTCGTTGTCAGGCAGGGTTGCTTTCATACCTTAGATTATAAGGATCGCAGGGCTATGATTAGGGGTGTGCATGGTACGGTATGGTATGGTTTTAGGGTAAAATCGATACCGTACTAAATATATTCGGTTTATTATGATTTAATACCATATACATACGGTTTTTTTCGGTTTGGTAGTTCGGTATTTCAGTTTGGTTTATATCGGTACGGTATTTTTTCGGTTTTTCTACCTGATACTTGATATCATTAATAATACAAAAATACTCGAATAAATTAATTCAACAAGGTACCATAAATAGCTGATCCAAATTAATAGCTAAACCAAAAAAATCACACCAATCTTAAGATAGTAACTAATTTAATGTTCAAGTTTTCATCCAACTATTTTGGAGGATAAAAATAAAAAAAATAAAAAAAAAAGACAAACAAGTGTCTTGAACTTCAATAAATTTGTTATACTTCTATATTCATATGAGTTTGTAACTACTATATATATGATATATTATCATAAAATATTTAATATAAATAACGGTACGGTCGGTTTTTTTTCCGGTATTTAAGTCAAATACCGTACCGTTACCGAAGTTTCGGTTTTATAAAAAAAAAAAACCATGTATGTCGGTTTAAGCGGTTTATCGGTTTTTTCGGTACGGTTTTTACGGTGCGGTGCGGTTTTTCGGTTTAGTCGGTTTTTTTGCACACCCCTAGCTATGATTGATGCATGTAACTTCCATATTCCCTTTTATCTCCAACTAAAGACGGTTGTTGTTTACCAAATTTTTCATTATGTCCTGTATGGATAAATTTGTCTGTCTGGCGAAATATGTCTGTCCGGATAAATTGATGTTATTGTTTACTTTTTCATCTGAATAACTGTCTGAATAACAGAAATGACCGATTTACCCCTGGATATGAATTATAAGTTGTTTTATAAATTGCTGTTTATTTTTTAAGCCATAAAATTGATATAATCCAAAAATAGAAAGAATAAATTTACAATTTTTTAAATATTTCATAATTTATTAGATTTTTTAATTTCAAAATTTAAAATAATTTTTTTGATTTTTAATATTAATATTCCAGAATTAAAAATTAAATTACCGATTTTTTAATATTTTTTAATATTAATATAAATATTAATATTCGGAATTTTTAATATTTTTTAATAAATTTACTAATTTCTGAATTTTTTAAATAGTTCAGAATTTTTAAAATTTTCTAATTTCCAAATTTAAAATAATTTTTTATTTTTTAATATTGATATTCTAGAATTAAAAATAAAATTACCAATTTCTTAATATTTTTTCAATATTAATATTAATATTAATATTCGGAATTTTTTAATATTTTTAATAAATTTACTAATTTTTGAATTTTTTAAATAGTTCAGAATTTTTTAAATTTTCTAATTTCTGAATTTAAAATAATTTTTTTTTGATTTTTCAATATTAATATTCCAGAATTAAAAATAAAATTATCGATTTTTAATATTTTTTAATATTAATATAGTCCAGATTTTTTTTGATTTTTTTAATTTTGCATATTTTTTAAATTTTAAACTTTTTCAAATTTTCTAGATTTTTTATATTCTTTTAATATTTTTTATTATTTTTATAAAAAAAAACAGTAATTTTTTATTATTATTATTGTTGTGCGGCGATTTATACGCCTCGACGGCGATCAGTAACAAGGTCGAGCGACCGTGTCCGCAACCAAACGAGCTACGGCGAACTTGTCAAAACGAAGATAACAGTCCACCTTCAAGTATCTAGCGGTCGACTCCCAAGCCGATCGCCTTTCGGCGCCCAGCGATCGACTCTGGTGCCCGACCCAGGACGATCGACCTGTGCCACGAATAAGGCCATCGTCCGTGAAAGTCTACGAAGACTGAATCATGAAGAAAACACTCATGTGCAGATCCACGAAAGGCGCCGCAGAACATGGATCGTTGACTATCAACAGCTGTCAGTGACAAGGACGGCCTCACCTACCGACAGACCCGCCGAAAGGTCCTAAGTGGGGCCTCCCAGGACAGCGACACGAACGCGTGTTGGCCTCTCATTGGTTCGCACTTCTGGCAGCCAGCAACTCCTGCGGATTTTAAGGAGACCAACTCATGTGCTAAAGACGATCGCCCGTTTATTTTAATACAGCGGAGGCGATCGCACAGCAACTCCCAGTGCTATAAATGGAGAACCTCCAGCAAGTGGAAGAAGGTTCAGAAAAAAGGTTCCTCTCAGTTGGCAACTACGTTCAGAAAATCATTCACGGAAATACGCACATACGTACACATTCTAAGGCTCTCGGCTTCCTCTCTTGAATCTATCTTAGGATTTCTCTCTCAGCACCTCTCAAGTAGAAGACGGTCGGCAAAGGCAAGAACTCCCTACAGTATAGATTCAAAGAGATTCGCAAGTCCAGGAGCTCAGATACTCAGCTTATACACACTGTGAGAGACCGTCGATTTCTCACAGTCGTCACAGCACCCCATCGTTGTTACAAGAACTCACAGAGCATCATATCTGGTTCTTCCGGCAATCTTCACGCTCATTATCTAAGATAACTAGGGTCTTTACACTCAATGTAATTGTACTCTAACATTAATATTTGTACTCCCAAGTATTTGTATTAATAATATCTCGCGAGAGCATTCAAGCCCCGGACTAACAACCCCGACAAATCTTGTGTTATTTACTTTCCCTACGGACGTGCTCTCGCATTTGTTTGTTACTCGACCATTCCAGCAATATTCATCTCCGGATAATATTTTGGGTAACAACAATTGGCGCTAGAAGAAGGGCTTTCCCTTTTAACCTTCATTTTTATTCCTATCGTCCTGAATAACACTCACTGTTCTCGGGGCATATACTTGAAGTGACACTCACTGCTCTTCAAAGAAAAACCTTCAGAATCATGACGTCCGCCACTACATCAAAGAGAGCAGCTCTCCGAACCGCCAGACTTTATTTACCGGCTCGATCCGAGTCCCAGCCGATGGCAGAGGGTAGCCGCGGCGACGCGAGACTCTCGATCCCGCACCTGAGGGACGGCCCCAGTCCTTCGCTCGACCAGTTCCAAACCGCGGAACAGATCGAGGAGGCTATGGCCATCCTAAAGGAGCGACGGAGAGCATGCACAGCGCCCGCTATAACTCCCTCGGCCATCCGCCGCGTTGGCAAATGGAAGTTCAAGGGGTTATTGGGCGAGCGATCATCAGAAAGCCCCGATTCGCGAGAAAAGGCTCTCGCAAGGCCGGACGGCTCCGTATTCAGTCGCTTGGGGAGCGATCCATCATGGCGACCGGGGCATTCTGGCTCCATCCACGAGATGACAGAATCCGAGTCCGTCACCAGGAGTTCGGCCTACCCAACTCCCAGCCGAATACAGGTCAGCCGTCTGTCTCCCGATCCGAACGCCATGGGGTCAGTACTTGATTGCCTCGGCTCCCGCTCCAAGCGCCTATCCGCGAGCAGCCAGGCCGCGGCGATGGCCGCTATGCAACGCCAGCTAGACGAGATGAAAGCGCTCTTGGATACTGGGGCAAGCACCAGTAGAAAGATCATCGGACCGACCGAGCCACTCGCGGTCCACATCGAGCTTGCCCCCGTGCAAACAAGGATCGCTCCTCCCAAAACACCTCTATACGAAGGGAGGTCGGACCCCGAGACCCACCTAAGAAAGTTCTGGATCTACATGACCGGATGTGGGGCATCAGATGCGACCAAATGCCGAATCTTCCCGTTAACATTAGGCGAGCTGGCCCATAGGTGGTACGTCTCACTACCACCACGATCGATCATCTCCTTTGAGAAGCTGGCGAGTGACTTCACGTCATACTTCGCCACCAAGGTCGCCAGACCAGAAGGCCCCCACCGCATGATGAAAATCAGGCAGAGGAAAGACGAATCCGACGCATATTACATCGACCGGGTGGATGAAATAGTCTTCACCGGCGAGCCCATCAGCGACGAGCTCGCTCTCTACTCAGTCCTAGGGGGATTCTACGGTCATTCGCCCATGTTTAGACATCTCACGAAGGACATCCCCCCCCCAACCTACGCGATCTTCTGTGCTAAGGCTGTCGACTTTCTGGCCAGACAAAGGCTACTCACCCTTCGCCTAGGCGAGGGAACGCCACCTCCTGTCCGAAAGACGGCGATCGCCAAAACCAAAAAGGCGGTCGCCAAGCCACCCGGTGATCTCAAGGCCTTCGAGGATATGGAAGCCCATCTCCTCCACAAGTTCAACCGAACTCCGTCCCACATTTTTTACGCCATCAAGAGGCGCGAACCGCTAAACAAGCCGAAGGCTATAAGGGACCACGGTCATATGGACCACAATCAATATTGTGCTTACCACAAGATTCCCGGCCACGGCACCAACCAATGCCGCGACCTCCTCAGACAACTCTGGAGATTGTTCGAGGAGGGCAAGTTGGACAGCTTATTGGCTTAGCCGGAGCCCCATCAATCTCCCGATACGGTCGCCTGAGTCGAACACGAACAGGTCGGGAAGCTCATACAATCCGATTCCACGATCAACCTCGGCGACCGAATTTATATGCTTCAATCAAGAGGAGGAAACTTCGGAAGTCTCCCCCCGATTCCCGCCTTGTCAAACCAAAGGCTACTACCTGAGCAAACACCTCGAAAAAGAGGATGACTCGCTCGCCCTCTAAAGTTCGTCATCAACATGGTGGACCTAGGCAGCGATCGCCTCCCCTAGCACAATGTATACCGTCGAGGATCGTCATCTGACATGATGGTCCGAGGTAGAATAGTGCTGCCATGGTCGCGAAAATCGATGAAACCGACGATCCGTCCATGCAAGGTTCCTTTGGGCTTCGATCGCTCACCCTTCATTTAAATACGAGGCGGACGTAGCCTGAGGACTCTCCAAAGACAAATCAGAATATGACTCGCTCGCCATCTAAAGTTCGTCATCAACATGAAGAACCTAGGCCAGCGATCGCCTTCCCTTACACAACGTATACCGTCGAGGATCGTCATCTCACTTGATGCTCCGAGGTAGAAGAGTGTCAACATGGTTTTGGAGGACGATAGAACCGTTCTATGTGCCCGTGCAAGGTCCCTTTGGGCCACGATCGCTCGTCCTTCGTTTAAATACGAGGTGGGCGTAGCCTGAGGGCCCTCCAAAACAGATATGTGGACACGTTCGCCTGCCCTCAAAGGTCCATCACTTAACGTGGTGGGTCCTTCCCGAACAATGCAACGCGTCCCTCCCCCCGTCACAACATATACCGTCAAGGGTCGCCATCTTAATGGCGGTCCGAGGTAGAAAAGTGCTAACAAGCCACGATTGTGGAGTCGATTAATCCGACGACGCCCCGCGCAAGGAATCCTCCAAACCAAGACCGCACGCCCTTCGTTTAAATACAAGGCGAGGCGCAGCCTACGGAGGACCCTAACAATTAAGTGAGTCGCGAGAACTTAGCCATCAGACGGAATGTCGCTCGCGCACAAGACACGGTCATGTAGGTCGGTCCATCGAACTCCGTGATCGTGCACGGTTCCTCAAGACCGAGATGGACGGCCTTTCTCGAGGAATCTGCAAAATTGAAGACCGCTCACTCAACGATTTATTTTCGTCCCCTTACTTTCACTAAGTGAACAAAAACAAGGGGGAAGAGCGGAACTATGTATACGACGATCGTCCCTATTCAATTACATACGGAGATCGGCATTTTTCAGATGTATGTGCAGCGATCGAATTTGTTGTAAAAGTTATCTATATGAGTTTATCAATTCACTTGGAGCTATACACGCAATAATCTCTCCTCACACGTTTGTACAAAGTCATGCAAAGACTCAGAAAAGAAATCATTCAAGTAATAAATCGAAGAAACAAACTTTTATTTCATTACTTGGAATATCAGAGTACATATACGGTCGCCCGAAAGCGTAAGTACTACAAGGAAAGCTACAAAATTACAAGGCAAAAGCAAAAACAAAAAAAGGTCATAGAGCCTCAGGATGCCCCTGCCTGGCCTTCACCTTCGACCACCGGATCGGCCCGCGACCCTTCGCCAGCTTCCGAAGATGCCTCCCGTCCTCCGGGGCATTTGGATGAACAAGATTTCCGGGAGTCGGGTACCAGCTCAGGTCTAAGCCGATTTCCGAGAGGTCCAAGATCAGCACAGAGAAGGCAGGATGAAGAGGGTGCTCCAGCGCGTATGCCTTGAAGTTTTCACCAAGAGGGCCGAACTCCAGCCCTCCCTTCTTAGCAGCACGGAGCGAGTCAGCGAATGCCATGTAATAGGCAAACTCGCTGACGAACTCCACGTTGAGAAAGGGATCGGCCTCGGTCGCCTCCAGCTTCCCTTTCAACTCCGCAACCGCTTGTTGCGCACCTTGAAGCTCGGTCTCCTTAGCAGCCGTCTCTCCCCTCGATGACGTCAGCTCGCTAGTCAGCTGAGCGACAGTAACCTTCAGCTGATCAGCCTCCTTCTGAGCAGCCGCGTATGACCGACGGGCATCTGTCATTTGGTCCCGAAGTCGGTCGACCGTCGCCCGGGCTCGCTCATAATCCTGTCTCGCCAGCTCAAGATCCTGACTTGCCCATTTAGCTGCATCCAAGGAGTCCTTCTCCATAGCCACAATCCTGTCGGCAAACTCGGAGTTCTCTTTCCGAGCGGCCTCGAGGTCCGCCTGCAGACGAGAAGTAGAAAGACGCCCCTCGAATTCCTTCACAGCTTGGGCAGCCATCGTCGCCGCCTGGAGGGAGAGAGCGAAAGCAGCCTACATCGTGTTCCCAGATCGCTGGTGGGCGATCGCATCCAAGTCGGTCGTCCAGGCCTTCGGAAAAGCAGAAACATCCCGGTTGATGTATAGCGGAACATCACAGGCCGCGCGAGGAGATCGGCTCGCGAGGAAATCCAACACGAGCGGCGCGCAAGCTGGGTTAGTGCTGCAGATCCTGCATCAACATAAGAGTTAGCACATCTCCCACGCAAGCGACGAAACTCAACAAACAAACAAAGTTTACCTCTCGGATTTCTCGGGGTCGCGACTAAAGTATGGTTTCCCGCGAGGGGTCTCGGCCTCGGCGATCGCCATCTCTTGCAAGAAAGCCAAAGAAGGCATAGGCTCATCCACCGGGGGGACTGCGGTGAGCGGAGGCACGACGATCGGCACCTCACCAGCAGGGGCAGCGACTGGAGGTTCCCCCGACCTCTGCCGCTTGCGGTTCGACCGGAGTCCCTCATCCCGAACCTCCTCCTCCGCTACGATCGGCTCTACGTTAGGCCTCACCTCCGTAATAAGAGGTAGCGCCACCGGAGGAACTCGAGACGACTTTTTCTGGCGCAGACGACTCAAAACTATGGGGTTCGACATGGCTATCTCTGCTGGAGGCTCCAAGAAACTAGGAAAGCGGACCTCTGCAATAAGAAATAATTAAACAACGGTTAGACACATTCTCCAAGCAGGATGATCGCCAAGTAAATGGAGATCGTAGAAAGTCATACCTGGGACCGAAAGATGTCGCGGAAAATGGAACAACCGAGCAGACAGCCAACGGCTCTCTTTGTTAATCCGGCAAGCGTCTAAGTCGTCGTCCGGTAGACTTCGTATCCGCTCCCAGACAACCATAAAATCGAAAGGTAGCTCGTCGACCGCCGGAATATAGAAACCTGCAAAAGGAAAACCAAATTAGATCAGTTCAGAACATATCCGAACAAAGGGAGTTTCAAAACCCTTACTCGGATTCCTCTCCCGAAAGCCTGTGGGAACGTCCAGCTCGCCCGTGGGATTATCACTCGCTGAGGCCTTCCAAGCACCGGCGACCCAGAATCACTTCGCCGGATCGCCCCGCACCTTGTTCGGGACTCCAAGGATCACCCGACTAGAACGGCCTTGGATATGATAGCCTCCGACCGACCCCTTCTGAACCGTCAGCTTGAACAAGTGGTTCATCTCCAATGGCGAAGGGAGGCGGTACAGTCGATGACCGCCAAACAAGGTGAGAGCACAGACGATCTGGAGCCAGGCGTTCGACATTAGCTGAAGTGGCGCCACATTCCAAGCAACCAGCATATGGGAGACGTCGAATGACAGAGGGAACCGCAGCCCGGCCTCCATGATTGCCTCATTCACGGCGACCATACCCTCCGGAGGTTGGTCGGCTCTTTCGTTCTCGGCCGACGCAAAAAGATCCACATCTGAGGGGACATGATACCTCGCCCTCCAGACGACCAGGTCCTTCGTGGTCGCCAAGCTCCTTATCTGGCCGAGGGACCATGGAGAACGCTGCGCAACCCGAAACAGCGACCGCTTAGCAGATTGATAGGGATGAGCGATCGAGTACTCCCGGTAATCGAATTTAGGAGACGGACCGGCCAACCTCTCCATGATTTCAACAAAGGCCAAATAGGCCTGGCCAAAAGCACTATGGTGCTCCCAGTATGCCATCACCGCCAAATCCTTCTCCATCTGCGAGCGTTTTTGCTCAACCGCCACCCCCTGGCGGCGTCGGCTTCATTGAATAGTGCCTCGACTTCCGCGAGATCAATACCGGCGCGGATAGCCTCGGCGGCCGTCTCCAAATGAAATTCTGCGGAGGATCCTCTCCGGACAGTCGAAGTTCCGGCAGCAGAGGCGGTGTCCATTCCAGACGATAAAGGTACTCCAGACATTCTCGAAACAAGAAGAGGAGAAAAGGAGTGTTTCTTACCGAGGGTTGGGTCGATTGACGATCGACAGTCAAAGCATCAGAAAATCCTTCGGCAATAGTCTTCTTCTCCGATGAAATCGCATAAGGTTCTTAACACTGCAGTCCAGCCCCTTTTTATAGGAGAAGGCAGGGGCTTCCATGCAGTTAAGGAGAATCTCAGGGGCCGAAGTGCAACCATCGCAATTAATGCTCCCTTGAAACCCGCGAACGCGTCGTTTCAAGGACGCGCCAGATGAGGAGTCATAACCAATCGTCGGTCTCCCCCAACAGGAACCCAACACGTGCTCGGGAGACTTTTCCACGACCGCTGTCATCTCCCGCCCATTTCAGCGACCGAACTGGTCGTCTATATTCAAAGTCATTCCGCTCAAAGACGATCGCCAGTTCCGCAAAATGTAGAGTCACTCATCAAAGTTAAGCGATCGCCAGTAGAACCACCTCACCCCACGTTTCCAACATCGGAGCGAGCTGGGGGGCAATTGTTGTGCGGTGATTTATATGTCTCGATGGCGATCGGTAATAAGGTCGAGCGACTGTGTCCGCAACCAAACGAGCTACGGCAAACTTGTCAAAACGAGGATAACAGTCCACCTTCAATCATCTAGCGATCGACTCCCAAGGCGATCGCCTTTCGGCACCCAGCGATCGACTCTGGTGCCCGACCCAGGGCGATCGACCTGTGCCACGAACAAGGCCATCGTCCGTCAAAGTCTACGAAGACTGGATCACGAAACAAGCACCCATGTGCATATCCACGAAAGGCGCCGCATAACATGGATCGTTGACTATCAACAGCTGTCAGTGACAATGACGGCCTCACCTACCGACAGACCCGCCGAAAGGTCCTAAGTGGGGCCTCCCAGGACAGCGACACGAACGCGTGTTGGACTCTCATTGATTCGCACTTCTGGCAGCCAGCAACTCCTGCGGACTTTAAGGAGACCAACCCATGTGCTAAAGACGATCGCTCGTTTATTTTAATACAGCGGAGGCGATCGCCCAGCAACTCCGAGTGCTATAAATAGAGAACCTCCAGCAACTAGAAGATGGTTCAGAAAAAAAGGTTCCTCTCAGTTGGCAACTACGTTCAGAAAATCATTCACGGAAATACGCACATACGTACACATTCTCAAGCTCTCGGCTTCCTCTCTTGAATCTATCTTAAGATTTCTCTCTCAGCACCTCTCAACCAGAAGACGGTCGGCATAGGCAAGAACTCCCTACAGTATAGATTCAAAGAGATTCGCAAGTCTAGGAGCTCAGATACTCAGCTTATACACACTGTGAGAGACCGTCGATTTCTCACAGTCTTCACAGCACCCCATCGTTGTTACAAGAACTAACAGAGCATCATATCTGGTTCTTCCGGCAATCTTCACGCTCATTAGCTAAGATAACTAGGGTCTTTACACTCAATGTAATTCTACTCTAACATTAATATTTGTACTCCCAAGTATTTGTATTAATAATATCTCACGAGAGCATTCAAGCCCAGGACTAACAACCCCGACAAATCTTATGTTATTTACTTTCCCTACGGACGTGCTCTCGCATTTGTGTGTTACTCGACCATTCCATCAATATTCATCTCCGGATAATATTTTGGGTAACAACAATTATTATTTATATTATTACTTTAAGTTTGTATTATTTTTCAGATTTTTTATGAACATAAAAAAAATAATAAAAAATCTGATTATTTTAAGTTTTATTATTTTAAGTTGGCTAAATGACCAAAATGGGACCTCAAGTTTGCTCATTTTAGCACTTGAGGACTTATTTTTTAAAAGGTATCAAACTAGGACCTCTTCTTTGCTCCGTTAGACCACTTTAAGACCTCCGTCAAAATCCCTCCGTTAAATACTAACGGAATACTTACTTGGCAATTAAATGACACTTGGCAGGTGTTTATTGGTTGGTCAACATGCCACGTGTCACCAGTCATCATCTCCGGCGAGGTTGAATTTCCGGTCGTCTTCTCCGGCCAACTTCATTTTTTCCGATCAACATGATTTTTTCCGGTCGCAAAAAATAGAAAAAAAATAGAAGTTCCTCTGAATCAGGGACGAAGCCAGAAATTGAACCCGAGGGGCGGCTGCCGCCACCTTCCACCTCCGTGGCTCCATCCCTGCTCTAACCCACTTCAGACAACAATTCAGTTTTCACACAAATTAAGAACAAAAAAGAAAATGAGCTCGGGATGAAAATAGGGATGAATAATCACATTCATGTCCAGGTAAAAATTGTCGAACTCCATTCCATTAGGATTCGGCATACTGCAGTCCACATGATCCCCTTTCTCTTTCTCTTTCTCAACTCCGGCGAGGTCGACTTTTCGATCGGAAAAAATGAAGTTGATCGGAAAAAATAAAATTGGCCGGAAAATTCGCCGGAAAAGACGACCGGAAAGTCAACCTCGTCGGATATGATGACCGGTGACACGTGGCATGTTGACCAACCAATAAACACCTGCCACGTGTCATTTAACTGCCAAGTAAGTATTCCGTTAGTATTTAACGGAGAAATTTTGATGGAGGTCCTAAAGTGGTCTAACGGAGCAAAGAACGGGTCCTGGTTTGATACCTTTTAAAAAGTAGGTCCTCAAGTGCTAAAATGAGCAAACTTGAGGTCTTATTTTGGTCATTTAGCCTTTTTTTAATTAATATTAGTTAATTTATAAAGAAAAATACAAAAATTCCTAGAAGTATACCGTCTTACTTAATTTATTGAAGTTCAAATTACTTTTTTGTTGCTTCATTTTGTTTGATATTTTGATTGTATCAACTAAACATTCAATATTGTATCTTCACTATCTTGTTTTTAATTGAACTAATATTTAGAAATTTAAATTGGAGTCAAACTTTGCTTTTAAATAGGCTATTGTTGTTTAAAATAAATTTTTTTTAGATTAAAATAAATGAATAGATTTACATAGACATGAAAAAATGAAATCAAAATATTGTTGGAACCGAACCGAAAATTTCGGTTCGGATTGTGTTCAGTTTCGAATGGAAAAAATATGGAACTGAACCCGAAATACACAATTCGGTTCGGGTTCGATTCCTGTAAAAAAAATGAAACCCGATTTCTGACAGCCTAGTAATGAGTATGACGAGATCCTCCCCTAATGCAGTTGTCATTGTGGAATATGCCATTTTCGAAGGAAGTATTCTCCCCGTCTCATATAAGTTGCCTACTTTTTTTGGAAACAGCATTTGAGGAGAGTTGAAAAATAGTGTGAAGTAGTATAAAATTTTGATATGAATATATATTGTCTAAAATTGAGTGAGTAAAAGGTGTCCCAAAAAAACAGAACAATTTCTATGGGACACCTCAAAAAGGAAGGTAGGACAATTTTTTATGGGAGGGAGGGAGTAGTATTTGAGGGGATTAGGGGTGGCCCATGAACCGAACGTTCGCGAACTGTTCGTGAAAAAGCTCGGTCAACGGTCAGTTCGAGTTCGATTTTACCGAACCGAACATGTTCGCGAACATGTTCGAGTATTTTCGAACCGAACATCGAATATTTTATATTTTGATCGGGTGTTCGCGAACTGTTCGCGAACATTATTATATATATATATATATATATATATATATATATATATATATATATAATATGGCACAAACAGAAACAATTGAACACAAACGAACCGAACGAACGAACAAAACAGTTGAACACAAACGAACAAAGCGTACGAACAGAACAATTGAACACAAACGAACCGAACACGAACAATAAAAAATATGTCGAACCGAACTCGAACACTAATTTGTAATGTTCGTCGAACACGAACACGAACCGAACACTTCACGAACCGAACGAACGAACGGTCAATAACACGAAAAGCTCGGTTCGTGTCCACCCCTAGAGGGGATCATCTAATCCCCCCCCCCTCTTTTGCTAATCACCCCCCTCTCTTGGACAAAAAAGACCAAAATATCTTTTTTGTCCCTCCCACTTCTTTAACACACACACACACACACACACACATATATATATATATATATATATATATATATATAATACTTTGAATATTTTCAATTTTTTTACTGATATTTTTTCAATAATTTTTTTACTATTTTATATTTATTTTTATTTCTTTGTGAACGTATTATTATGACTATAATTTTTCTATACAATATATTTATATTTAACAAAATATTTACATAGTCATCTATACAAATAATATATATTATTATTCGGATTATATATTATTATTAGCTACCAATTGAGTTGTTATTTCAAAATCTTTCAAAAAAATAGTTTACGAACCTATATCTACCAATTAAATTGTCATTTCAAAATCTTTCAACAAAATAGTTCCCTAACCTATATCTACCTGTTGAATTGTCATTTCAAAATCTTGAAACAAAATAATTCCCCTATTGAATTGTCATGTCAATAATTTTTATTATTTAGTAGTCTAAATTAGTATAAATAGGTAGTGAAGAAGAAGTAAAAATTGTAAAAGATGGACTGATCCATATGGAGAAGGGATACGATCTTGGTTAGATTTGATAACCAGATAATGTAATTGAATAGTTTATTTATCAATGTTGATCGTATTTTCCGTATTTATTATTTATTATATTGCATCATAGTTATTTTTAATCATAAATAATATAAATAAAAATAAATAAGTAAGTAGAAATTTGTAATTTTGGTAATAATAAAGTAAAATAAAAATTCAAAAAAAAAGAACAAATAAATAAAGAATATAAAAAAAGAAAAACAAAATAAAACTAAAGTGCAAAGGACTAAATATTGTTATATTATATTTTTTGTTTATCTTATTTTCTAATAATATATTTTAAAATAATATATAAATATGAGAAACTTTTAATTGTAAAATATGAAAAACAAAAACAAAAACAATAAAAAGTAAACAAAAGATAGAAAAGGAAAAAGAATAAAAAAAAGTGGAGGGGGGAGGCGGCGGTGTGAGAAGGGAGGGATTAGCAGCTCTCTATTTGGGGCTAGTCTTTTATAGAGTTTATAGTATGGAGTTATTTATAGAGTTTGATTTGGCACACTTTTATTGGTCCACATGTTTATAAATTAACTAGAGGAGTTTTCTTTTAATAAGAGATTAACGAGTTTTTGACGAAAGTAGTGTTATTGAAAAAAATATTTACTATAATAGTGTAGTTCCAAAAATAAAAAGTAAAAAATAAAAAGTAAAAAATAAAAAAGAAAATCTGGAAAATTTAAAAATATGCAAAAAAATCGAAACTTTTATTTTTATAAGAAAAAATATATGGAAAAATATTAAGTTTTATAAAAGTTTTATCGAGGCTTAACTTTTTGGGTTAGAATTAGCAAAGTTCCGATTTTTTCGATTTTTAAATTTTCCAATTTTAATTTTTATTTTTACTTTCTATTTTCGAATTTAAATAAAAATTCTGCTTTTCAATATTATTCCATATATTTTTTTCTTAAAAAAATAAAAGTTTCGATTATTTGCATATTTTTTAAATTTTCCAGATTTTCTTTTTTATTTTTTACTTTTTATTTTTGAATTTTAAATAAAAAATTTTGATTTTTAATATTATTCCATATATTTTTTCTTAAAAAAAATAAAAGTTTCGATTTTTTGCATATTTATTAAATTTTCCAGATTTTTTTTGATTTTTTACTTTTTATTTGAATTTTAAATAAAAAATTCTGCTTTTTAATATTTTTCCATATATTTTTTTCTTATAAAAATAAAAGTTTCGATTTTTTTGCATATTTTTTAAATTTTCCAAATTTTTTTTTTTTTAATTTTTATTTTTGAATTTTAAATAAAAAATTCTACTTGTTAATATTATTATTCCAGATAATTTTTTTTAAAAATAAAAGTTCCGATTTTTTTCTGATTTTTTAGAAGTTCCAATAAAAGTTCTGAATTTTCTTAAAAAAATTTTTTACTCAAACAAAAACATAATGATGAAATGCTGAAAATTGAAAAAAATTGAAAAATACACTATTATGATAAATATTTTTGGAACTACACTATTATGGTAAATACTTTTTTCAATAACACTACTTTCGTTAAAAGCTCATTAATCTCCTATTAAAATAAAACTCCTCTAGTTAATTTATAAACATGTGGACCAATGGGAATGTGCCAAATCAAACTCTACAAATAACTCCGTATTATGAACTCTATGAAAGACTAGCCCCTCTATTTGAGCCACTAAGTATATGTTGAATTGATGCCACTTGTTTATTAGGCATGTCAATGGGTCGGGTAGGGTACAGATATACTTTCTCCATACCCAACTCTATTTGATTCAGATCGGGCTCGGATATTGTCAATCGGGTATTCGGGTATCCAATGGGTATTCGGGTACCCGTATACCCTATATTTAAGAATATAAATATTTTTAATACATATCATATATACATATAATGTAATTAATAAATTCATTTTAGTATAATAAATATTTAAAATATAATATTTTATATAATAATATATATAATTTATAATACAATATAATATGATGTATAATATATAATAATAATATATTTATATAATTCAAATGGGTACGCGGATCGGGTATTCGGGTAATATACTATACCCATACCCTACCCATACCCGACCATAAAATTTCAGGTTCGGCCGAAATCCGACCCGATTTTGGGTTTATCCGACGAGTAGGATCGGGTACGGATCATAAAGTTGACATCCCTACGGTTTATTTGAAATGTGATGGAACAAGACAACCTATATTTTCTTATGGCATGTATAGTTTTGTTAATTTCTTATCTTGACGCATTTTGCCCCGGCAGGCCCATCGGACTGGGCCAATTTTGCTGGCTCTAAGTATTTGATATAGAATGAAATAATATCGGATCAATTTTCTAAATATATATTCACTAAGTACATATTATATATATATATATTATAGGAGTAAGTTCAGGTCAAACGTCCATATTTCATGAAAAAAGAGAATGAATTTGGGCACCTGATTATTGTAGATCAATGGTCCATATTTATTTTTGATTGTGCAAAATGTTTTAATTGTTTCTGCAATGATTTATTTATACAAGAATATCATTGCACAAAGTGTATTCAGTTGTTGCACAAAATGTATCCAGTTATTGCACAAAATGTATCCAGCTGTTACATTATGATAATTTTGCACAGAATGTATAAAGTTATTGTACAATGTTGTGCAACAACATTATTGATTTTGTGCCAAACAATCATATATTTTGTGCAACTCTCGTAACATTTCGCACATTCTCACGAAAAAAATGCCTTCTCGCGATAACCAACCCCATGTATTATATATATATGTGTCGGGTCAATTTGGCCTTGGGGCCCATAGCTCATGAGGGGCTTGGTTTGATTATATATTTAGGGGACTTTACACATCTATACAACTTATACAAATTAATTACAAAAATAAAACAAAAGAAAAATATTTACACATATAACAATATATTTCCCACAATAAAAAAATCCACCATACCAATCCCTAAAAATCAGCCACGTTTCCAACCTTTCACATCTTCTCTCCCTCTCTCTTTTTTCTCTCTCTCCTTTCCTTTCTGTCGTTCCTCCTCCTCTTTTCTTTTTTCTTCTCTGCAGACATGCCCCCTCTTCCCTTAGAGATCTTTTTTTCCTCTGCAACACACCATTGCAAATAAGTTCTCGCAGTTCATAAATTATTTACAGAACTTCTTTTCCTCTCACAAAAATATGCTAGTCGGCGAGCAAAATATTTTCTCAAAGAGATTTTTCTAGGTGAATCGTCCGATTTTGATAATTAGTCTGGGGTGTTTTGTTTGTTTAGGTTTTATTGATTTGGTTTGTTAGATTTGTTAGATGAGTTTCTTTTTTTTTTATAATTGATTTGATTTTGATAATAGATCTGATATTGGAGTCGGCTTACCGAAGAAGATGGTGGTTGGGCGCAGTTTTGGGTGACTGTATTTAGTTAATTTCTTAAAATATCTCAGTTGGATACTTATAATTAGTAGCTTGGTTACTTGGATGTTGTATTTGGATACTATCTGGGATGATTTTTGCCACCGAGTTGGGATGATTTCTGCATCAAGTTTTAATTTGATTACCTTTATGAATGTACTAAGATACCATCCCTGATTACTGTATTGAATTGGGTCTTTTAGGATGTAACTATATTCATTAACTTATGTGTAATAATTTGTTCGAATTTGATAATGATTACTGTAATGAATAAATATTGATACTACTTAATTTCCACTATTTTTAAATTTATTTATAAAAAATACATTGAATGTTGCAAATTTATAAAAGTATCCAAATTTATGTTGCTTGAATTGTTGTTCTTTAACATAAACAAATAATCCATAGTAACAATAGTATTCATTTGTATGTATTTCGATAATGCATAATAATCAATATTTATGGGTACTTGTAAATGAATGCTCGATTACTCCTTAGTGGATACCATTTACCAAATACTATTTATTTTATATATTGGTATATAAAAATATCCAAATTTATTAGTGGATATCATTTTTTTGTATTTATTATATGGTGGATGCTTTTTTGTTATAATTTGGTTACTATATTTAATTTGTATGGTCACTTTCTTTGATTCGTTGACTTAAGATGATAGTACATATTTACCTCACGCATTTGGGGCAGTTTTCATGATATGTGGATCAAGTAATTGAAAAACCTAATCAATTATTAGACAGTAACCAAACAATAATGAATCGTAACTTGAAAATGAGTGATTTAGTATTGTGAATGAGTGTCCAGAATGATATAATCGAGTAACTATCATATATCCTTTAGTATCTGACTTGCATAAAATATATTTTCAAACATAATAAAAAAATAACCATATATGTGAGACAAATTACCCATTCGAAAAGGTAGCCCAATTGGCTATCATATGTAAACAAAACGCATTACACGTGTAATTAAAACTTTACTTCCTGATCAAAATCAACGAAACTATTTATACATCCACAATCTGTATGAACCGACCATCTAAAAGGTATCCAAAAGGTCAATAGCAACCTAAAATCAGCAAAATCTTATAGATATGCATGCAAACTAATCATTCCAAGAAACTAGATTAGCTAGCATAATTAATGATTGAACAAATACCAAAACTACCCCAAGAAGCAAATCAATAAAATATTTATCTAATCACACTCCTTCAATGAGATATTGCATTGTAGCCATCGACATAAGTAATTGTGGTTACGGAGGTGGTGGTGCATCGACATTATAGAGGCAGACAAAGATCATAGTTGAATTTCTCACGAACGGATTGTTAATACGCCAACCTCAATACCAACGGAACGAACTATGTTTTCTTTCTTTGAAAATTAGTTTTGAAAAATCAAAAATAAATCCACCCAAACTTAAATCTCAATTTGTGAGAAAATCTCAAATTGAAAAAGGAAGAAATATGAACCCGACGAACTATGTAAATCGGTTAAAAATGAATCACAAAATCAGTTCAATATGTAGCGTTCCCGTAGAAATTCCTACTTGTCTCATTCTGGCAGAAATCCCAAATCTGCACACGCAGGAAATAAAAGATGAAGATCTCGGAGAGAGAATCGAAATAAAATAGGAAACACAATCAGTAATTAAAGAAAATAAAAAATAATACTACTAAGGAGAGAGAAATAGAAAAAAAAGTAAAACATAAAATATGGGTTGTGAAATAGGAGAGAGAAGGATAATACGATAGTCCTGTAAATATTTTAATTTTAGGAGATTAGTGTAATAATTTGATAAGAAGTATTAGGAGATGTAATTTTCCCATATATTTATAGGCCTGAAAATTACCAGTTCCGCCTAGCCTGAAAATAGAAAATTGGCCCGTTGGGCCGGGTCGAGTTGGCCCAGCTCGACTGTTTAACATCAATCTTGATATTACACATTAGTATGATATGTAAACTTAACAAAATTAGCAAGTTCGTGAGCTACTCGATTTGTAGCCGCACGCATATGGTTAACGGAGTGAATGCAGTATCTTTTAATCATGCTAAACCATAGTTTTTCGAGTGTGGTTATATTACTGAAAAGTGGAAAAGTTTTGTTCATATGTAAATTTCATTACTTTATATAAATCATGTATTTTCTGGGATTATAATGTACTACTACTATCTTATACTTCCTTCCTCCAACAAAAGTTTGCCCCGATGGTGATAACTAGAGATGTTAAATGGGCTTGCCGCCAGCCCGTTTAACCCGCTAAAAAACAGGGTTAGGGCCGTCAATTCACAGCCCGTTTAAATCCGGGCCTTTTTGGCCCGGATCGATTAACCTGCGGGCTAAAAACGGGCGGGCTGCCCCGGCTGGCGGACCGGCCCGCGGGCCCAAAAAAAAAAGATTATACACCTTGTTACTATATTTTACATATATACAATATATTAATACATACTAGATGTCCTCCCGTGCGATGCACGGCGTAAAATATTAAATATTTTATTATATTAATAATATGTGATCGAATTTCAATAATATTATAAAATTATTATAAAATATACATGAGTCAGTATACAAACACATGTACATATACTATTATTTGATTTAATTTTATTTATAAACTCTTACCATGTGATCTAAGGACACATGATAGGAAAACCGTAAATTAATTAAGCACCGACGTTTGTTTTTTCATATAGGACAATATGAGTCTTATATCTGTAATACCCGCTAGATTTAGAAAATTATTTCTTAATTTATTAATTATTTTATAGTAAATATTGAATATTGATTCAATTTAAAATTATCGATTGGGCTTATGATTATTTATTGAGCCCAATTGATTAATTCTTAATCTAACTATAGACCCAAGTCAATTAATTATCGAGCCAAATATTATTAGTCCATTAAGTCCAATATTCACAAGCCCATTTTAATTAATTTTAATACATTCACATTTTTGGGCCAACCAATCATTATAATGTTCAGCCCAATAAATATTAATTCTCAAGACCAAGTGAAATTAATAATCAATTACTATTAATTCCCAAACCCAACTCTCATAATTTTTACTAGGGGTGTTCATAACCGGGTACTGTTTTGAATACCAATTTACAGTGCCGGTTTTTCGAGTAATGAAAAATTCGGCCGTGACCCGACCCGAAGTCGGGTGCTAAAAGCGGTACCCTATTTTTCGGTCGGGTCATAGGTACCCGCCCAAAATTTAATACCACTAATTTTAAATTTTTATAAATAATTTGTAATTTTAATATAAATTTATTTTAAAATTTATTATATAAATTAATTCCCGAGTACTAAATACATTATAAATATTTTCCGTACAATAAGTAAATTTCAAAACTAACTAAATTTTTATATATACCATTTTTTTATTATATAATTATGCTTAATTCAATATTTAATTATATATATGAGAGAATATATTATTTTTATTTAAAGATTTTATAAATTTCCAAACTAGTGAGAATAAATACCATGAGTGAAAATACATTAACATGGATTCTCATATTAAATATATTTCATATTAGTTGAAAGATAAAATTTCATATCATTACAAATTAAATAATTAAATTTATAAAAAAACTAATTATTAAAAATAATCGGGTTTTGGTGCAATTTACGCAACAAGTCGGCCCATGACCCGGCCCGATTATAGGATTTTTCCGGGTGGTGCACGAAAAAAATTTAAAAATTTTAAAAATACCCTAATATTTAGTTCGGGTCATCGGTAGTTGGGTAGGGTAGTTGGTCGGGTATTTTTGAACACCCCTAATTTTTACCCGGCCCAATTATACGTAACACCCGAGATATTCGGAATAATTCTGTAGTAAACCCTTTAGATAAGGATTTACAAGGTGATTTTAAAAGAAGTGTAAAAACAATATAATCGAACAATCAAGTTCAAATACATATTTGATTCAACCGATCAAATGAGTTAACTTATACAACCATATCGAATTGACCTTATTAAAAGCAGACGTACTCAGTACTAAACGAACCAAGAAGACAAATCACAATAACAATAACATCAATCACATCATCGAGCCATTCCATCGTCCTGCCGATCGTGGTTGCCTCCCCGCTCCTCGGCTACCTGAACATCAAAACAATGTCCACCCCCGAAGGGGTTAGCAAAACAATGCTAGTACAAGTATCATCATACAATAAATCATCAATGTATCATAAAACATGCAAAACGGACTTCCGCCACCGTAGTCCAACGATGCGAATCCTCACGATTCCATCAACACAATACAAGGTAATCCAGCGATCCAGCGCCCTCAGCATAGATCCCCATGATGATCCCGTCGGACCAACGCATGGTGGAAAACCCGTCCAACGATCCAGCGCCCTCAGCATATATCCCCATGATGATCCCGTCGGACCAACGCATGGTGGACATTCGATCCAGCGCCCTCAGCATAGATCCTCATGACCCCCTCAGATCATTTATACCATAATCAATCAATTATGCATACACATATGCATTTCAATATGTTCATCAATACGAACAAACAACAACGAATATCACGAGAATTCTCAGAAATACATCTCATATTCAACAATATGAATAAAACCACAAGCATGATAAATCGAACTCGACATATGATACTTGCCTCGAAAATGGCAAGGACGAAACACTTCAATGTTCTCGACACGCTCGAAGGCCGCCTCCTTCGATCAACGTAACAAGCTCGAACCTTAACAAAAGGAACGATATACAAATCATCTCAAGTCGAAGGATGGCCTAACAATTCGGTCTACGGCCGAAAAGCTCAAAATAACCAATGCTGGTCGCTTAGCGTGCGCTCGTACTCGTAACGTGCGCTAAGCGGCTGTTAGCGTGCGCTATCGTGTAAGACTAGCGTGCGCTAGTTACGAATCGATCGTATGAACCGGCCGATACATAACGTGCGCTACGTGCGTATCGCGGCGCTAATCAACCCGATAGCGCACGTTAACTCATATATGTTAGCGTGCGCTACCCTTGCATGGCAGAACACTGATAACGGAAAAACTGGGTCGAAAGGTGGTGAATTCATGAATTCTATGATGATACAACAAGTCATCCTCAAGCATGTCATGCTAATAAGGTTTTGTGGAAGTTCCATGATCATGAGGTACAAATATACGGATAATCAACTCAACATCATATCTTTTCTAAGATCTTCAAGAAATATTCTAAGTTCCGATTATTCCAAGTCCCAAAACATATGATTCTTTACGTAAAACATACGAACTAGGTAATCTCCGATTACTGATCATAAATCGATTTGAAAATGCTTAGGAGTCCATACCACTAAGATGGTTCAAAGGTTCATACGATGAATAAGTGTCGAAACGTCGAAAATATCCTTCTAACATGTGATGACCGATCATAAACGAAATAACTGGCTATCTAAACATGATCAGACGTCCTTAAGAACATTACTAACATTGGTGAAGAATCACCTACCTCAAGGTAGTGAAGAACACGGAGGAAAATGAAGCAATCCGACACCGAAAGCTTGAACACCAATCTCCAATGATATACGATCTTCAATCACGAATCAGGATGTTGATATGAAGTGTTTGGGGTGAAGGAAGTTATGTTCTAAGTGTAGGAATTCGGGTAATGAGAGTAGAGAGAACTGAAATCACGAATAGAATGTTGTCCTATTTATAATAAATGGCTATTAGCGCGCGCTAGACCGTGTTCGTAGCGTGCGCTAACGGCTCACAGTCTAAACTGTACTCGGCACTTAGCGTGCGCTACGCATATACCTGTAGCGTGCGCTAAGGCGTTGACTCGGCTTTTCCCCGAAAGCCGTCCAGGTACATCCCGACACTATCCGACAGGGGTCCCCTGACCAGATCTCACCTACCGCACGTCTCAATCAAATTGACCATGCATAGCGTGCGCTAAAGACCCTCAGTAGCATGCGCTATGACTCCACGTTAGCGCACGCTAAACATATCCGGTAGCGTGCGCTATATGCGCAGATTTAAAATCTTTAAATCATAACCACGAAATTAAACGCTCGACAACATCGGATTATGAAATACGGAAAATAATACTCAGATCAAGTACAATCATTACAATATCACAAGTTTCAATTACATAACAGAAATCTCGGGTATTACATCCTTCCTCCCTAAAAAGAAGTTTCGTCCCGAAACTTAAGATGAAAACAACTCCGGATATCTAGTCTTCATACTGTCCTCCGTTTCCCAAGTGGCCTCTTCGACTCCATGTCGTGACCATTGTACTTTAACCAAGTGTATTGGTTTATTCCTCAATTGTTTGATCCGGCTCTCAAGTATCTTGATTGGTCTTTCTTCGAAGGTGCCATCATTAGCTATTTCGATCTCGTCGAAATCAATGACGTGACTGGGGTCCGGTACATACTTCCGCAGTTGGGATACGTGAAACACATTGTGAACGTGACTCAGCGATGGCGGTAAGGCCAACCTGTATGCTAAATCTCCCACTCTCTCGAGGATCTCGAATGGTCCGATATATCTCGGACTAAGCTTGCCTCTCCTCCCGAAACGGAAAATCCCTCGTGTAGGAGACACCTTCAACAGTACATGGTCCCCAGCGTCGAACTCTAGAGGGCGACGACGTACATCTGCATAAGACTTACATCGACTGCAGGCGATCAGCAGTCTCTCTCGAATCAAAGCTATCTTCTCTTGAGTCTGAATAATCAATGCAGTTCCGTCCCGATCAAATCCAAGAATCATCCCAACATAGGGGTGATCGGCATCTTCTCCCGTACAAAGCTTCAAATGGTGCCATCTTAATTGAAGCATGCCAACTATTATTGTAGGTGAATTCAACTAATGGCAAATGATCTTCCCAATTAGTTGACCAATCCAAAGCACAAGCTCTAAGCATGTCTTCTACAGTTTGAATAGTCCTTTCGGACTGACCGTCCGTTTGGGGATGATAAGCCGTACTAAAATTGAGCTCAGTTCCCAAAGCCTTATGAACTGCTTTCCAGAAGTGTGACACGAAACGACCATCTCGATCCGAAATAATGGTCTTCGGTGTCCCGTGCAATCTGACTATCTCTGCAATAAATATTCGTGCCAATCTCTCGGGTCCCCATGTATCTTTAATTCCCAGGAAATGAGCCGATTTGGTTAGTCGATCAACTACAACCCAAATCATGTTCATTCCCGTTCTAGTCCTCGGCATACTAGTGATGAAATCCATCGAGATATCCTCCCACTTCCACTCAGGGATCGGAAGCGGTTTTAACATTCCGGCAGGTCGTTGATGTTCAATCTTAACCTGCTGACAAGTCAAACACTTCGAAATGTACTCCGCTACGTCCTTCTTCATATTCCCCCACCAGAAGTTTTGCTTTAAATCTTTATACATCTTACTACTGCCTGGGTGAATAGAATAGGGCGCGCTATGAGCTTCCTTTAAAATTGTCCGTCTCAAATCATCATCCTCGGGAACGCAAAGTCGACTCTGAAATATCAGAACCCCATCGTCTTGTATCACGAATCCTGGGGCTTTTCCTTTCTTTACTTCATCATATAATCGAAGGATCAGAGAATCGTTCAATTGTTTAGACTTGATCTCCTCGACTAATGATGAAGTCAGTTCCATCACATACAGTTTCCCTTGGATTCCTGGTGCCCATACCTCAATCCCTTCGCGGATCAGTTCTCGTTGAATACTGGTTTGGGACGTAAGTGCTTCCAACACTCGAAGAGAAACAGGTTTACGGCTCAAAGCATCAGCTACTACGTTTGCTTTCCCCGGATGATAGAGAATCTCCAAGTCGTAATCCTTGATCAATTCCAGCCACCTTCTTTGCCTCATGTTTAACTCTTTCTGACTGAAAATGTACTTGAGGCTCTTATGATCTGTAAAGATCTGACAATGAGTGCCATACAAATAATGTCACCAAATTTTCAAGGCAAAGACCACAGCTGCTAGCTCCAGATCATGAGTCGGGTAATTAATCTCGTATGGTTTCAATTGCCGAGAAGCATAAGCAATCACTTTATCCTTCTGCATCAATACACAACCCAGACCCTGATTCGAAGCGTCGCTGTATACCATAAATCCGTCAGTTCCCTCTGGCAGCGCTAATATAGGTGCTGTCGTCGGCCTCCTCTTAAGTTCGTCAAAACCACTGGCACTTCTCATTCCACATGAACTTTTGAGTTTTCAGAATAAATGGGTGAACGGACGAGCAATTTTGGAAAATCCTTCTACAAAGCGGCGATAATATCCAGCCAAGTCCTAAGAAGCTTCGGACTTCTTTCACGTTTTTAGGGCTTCCCGTCCAAGATTGCTTCGACTTTCTTCGGTCCACCCGAACTCCGTCGGTGATATCACATGCCCAAGGAAAGTTACTTCCTTAAGCCAAAACTCGCATTTTGAAAATTTTGCATCTGATTGCTCCTTCCTCAAGGTGCTTAAAACCACACGTAAATGTTCAACATGTTCCTCTGCGTCCCTCGAATATATCAGGATGTCGTCAATGAAGACGACCACAAATTTATCCAAGTATTCCAAGAATACCCGATTCATCAATTGCATGAATACCGCAGGAGCATTGGTAAGTCCAAATGGCATTACTACAAATTCATAATGCCCGTCTGGGATCTCAAAGCGATTTTGGTATATCCGATTCCTTAATTCTCAACTGGTGGTATCCTGATCGCAAGTCAATCTTCGAGAATACCCTTGCCCCTTGCAGTTGATCAAACAAGTCATCGATCCGAGGTATAGGATACTTGTTCTTGATTGTCATCTTATTGAGTTCCCTGTAATCAATACACAATCGGAGGGATCCGTCTTTCTTTCGGACAAAAAGAACGGGCGCTCCCCAAGGAGAAACACTAGGTTGGATATAGCCCTTCGTAACAATTCCTCCGTTGCTTCTTGAGTTCATACATCTCGGTTGGCGCCATGCGGTATGGTGCTCTGGAAATAGGAGGCTGCTCCGAGGCTCTAACTCGATAGTGAATTCCACTCCCCTCGTGGAGGTAACCTGTAGTTCGTCAGGAAATACATCCGGGAACTCATTCACAACTGAAATAGACGAGAGCTCTACTCCTTCCTCTTTCCTCATGGCATAGCACCAAAGTCCGTGACATCCCTGCTTCAGTAATTTCACAGCTTTCATTGCCTTGATCAATTTTCCCGAGCTTCCCGGTCTCCATCCTCGGAATAAGTGTTCAGATCCGTCATCAGCAATGATGGAAATGACTCTCTCTCGGTAATTCAGCACAGCTCCATAACGGTTGAGCCAATCATCTCCGAGAATTAAATCGTCACCGTTGATGTCAACTACAATAAGATTCGATGGCCAATCTCTTCCTTCTATAGATACTGGGAAATCCCTAGCTTCTAGTGTTCCCACAATTTTCTCTCCGCTCGGTAATCCCACAACATAAGGTTCACAATTATACAAGCACGAGATTTTCAAACGATTAACAGAGTTCAAAGATATAAAAGAATGCGTAGCTCCCGAGTCGAACAAGACACTAACTGGTTGCAAAGGATCTGAATCGTACCTGATGCAACAGCTGTGTTCTGATCGTCAGATTTCCTCATTTCGTACAGGCGTGGAGGAACGGACCCAGCACTGGATGCCTCTCTCTTCCCAGCGTTCTGCTGCTGAAATCCACTTTGCTGCGTCTGGTTCACACTCGTCTCCTTCGGGACTGGAGCTGGAGTGCGAGTACCAAAAGATCGGGTCGCATTCCCACAAAATGTTGCGCGATGTCCTTCCTGTCCACACTCGAAACAGGTCACAGCAGGCGCGAAACAATCACGTCGAACATGCCCCGCCTTGCCACAGTTGTAGCACTTCTTTCCTGCGTCTGAAACAGTCGGTGCTGCCCGGAACTTCTTTCCACCTCGAGAAGGATGCGTAGGTCTCCTGGATGAATGAAAAGAGGACTGACCCCTGCGAGGCCCGCTACTCTTATCCTCCGTGAAGTTTCCAGACACCTTCTGTTTCTTTGCTTCCGTCGATTTCTCTACTGCTGCCTCCTTCATATCATAGGCCAACGCCTTGTCCTGGTACTGTCGCAAAGTGGTACATTCAAATCCGGACATATACTGCTGAATTTCCGGCTTCATTCGCATGTCAAAATGAAAAATCTTCTCCGCCTCGGTCCTGACCAAGTGGCGCACATAAGTCAGCTGGTGATTAAAAGTCTTAATCACGTCAGTCACAGATACTTCCAAATTTTGTGGTGAGAAAAACTCCCGAACTCGGGCTTCTCTAACTGGACGAGGCCAATACTGTGCCTCCATCATCAATTTGAATTCCGTCCAGTCAACAATGTGCTCCTCCGGTCGAATGGCCTCCCACCAGTCGAAAGCCTCCCCGGTCAAAAGGTACTGGGCGACCGGAATCTTCCTATCGTTGGGACAGTTAATCCCTGCAAAAATCTTCTCTAATTCTTTCAGCCAGTGATGCCAAGAAAGCGTCTCAGCAGAACCGTCAAATTTCGGAGGGTGCAATTTAATCACTTCGGTAAGCCATCTATCTCCTCGATTTTCCACGTTATGCTGCTGTCCCATCGCCGTCTGCATACGATCCACAACTTGAGCAAACTGGTTTATCTGGGCAACCACCTGCTGAAGCACTCCCGGCACGTTAGGATCTGCATTATTATTTGCCGATCCCTGCTGTCCCCCGGAATGGGAATCCGTTTGACTAGCGGCTATCTCTGGAGTAGATACCGACTCTTCTTGCCTCGCATTTCCACGTCCGCGTCCACGACCGCGTCCGCGTCCACGACCTCCTCTCAACATACTGTAAACATAAATACTCAATATCCAGGACAAACTTTCTCAAAGTACATCCATCAATGTTTACAAGACATGAATTAAATAAAACAGTAGTATTCGAGATTAGGAAATTTACAACCACAGTCCACACGACGATCTTTGGCTCAAAGTGATGATGTTACGAACGACCAATAATCAATAACGTAAACAGACCCAACTAACCCTACTGCCAAGATATCCATAAATCTTAGCTCCGATACCATATTCTGTAACACCCCGAGATATTCGGAATAATTACAGCGCCGTAAACCCTTTAGATAAGGATTTACAAGGCTGATTTTAAAAGAAGTGTAAAAACAATATAATCGAACAACTGAAGTTCAAATACATATTTGATTCAACCGATCAAATGAGTTAACTTATACAACCATATCGAATTGACCTTATTAAAACAGACGTACTCGAGTACTAAACGAACCAAGAAGACAAATCACAATAACAATAACATCAATCACATCACTGAGCCATTCCATCGTCCTGTCGGTACTGTGGTTGCCTCCCCGCTCCTCGGCTACCTGAACATCAAAACAATGTCCACCCCCGAAGGGGTTAGCAAAACAATGCTAGTACAAGTATCATCATACAATAAATCATCAATGTATCATAAAACATGCAAAACGGACTTCCGCCACCGTAGTCCAACGATGCGAATCCTCACGATTCCATCAACACAATACAAGGTAATCCAGCGATCCAGCGCCCTCAGCATAGATCCCCAAGATGATCCCGTCGGACCAACGCATGGTGGAAAACCCGTCCAACGATCCAGCGCCCTCAGCATATATCCCCATGATGATCCCGTCGGACCAACGCATGGTGGACATTCGATCCAGCGCCCTCAGCATAGATCCTCATGACCCCCTCAGATCATTTATACCATAATCAATCAATTATGCATACACATATGCATTTCAATATGTTCATCAATACGAACAAACAACAACGAATATCACGAGAATTCTCAGAAATACATCTCATATTCAACAATATGAATAAAACCACAAGCATGATAAATCGAACTCGACATATGATACTTGCCTCGAAAATGGCAAGGACGAAACACTTCAATGTTCTCGACACGCTCGAAGGCCGCCTCCTTCGATCAACGTAACAAGCTCGAACCTTAACAAAAGGAACGATATACAAATCATCTCAAGTCGAACGATGGCCTAACAATTCGGTCTACGGCCGAAAAGCTCAAAATAACCAATCTGCCTGGACTGCTTAGCGTGCGCTACGTACTCTACGTAACGTGCGCTAAGCAGGCCTGTTAGCGTACGCTATCGTGTAAGACTAGCGTGCGCTAGTTACGAACTGACTGTATGAACCGGCCGATACATAACGTACGCTACGTACGTATCGTGCGCTAACTGAACCCCGATAGCGCACGTTAACTCATATATGATAGCGTGCGCTACCCTTGCATGGCAGAACACTGATAACGGAAAAACTGGGTCGAAAGGTGGTGAATTCATGAATTCTATGACGATACAACAAGTTATCCTCAAGCATGTCATGCTAATAAGGTTTTGTGGAAGTTCCATGATCATGAGGTACAAATATACGGATAATCAACTCAACATCATATCTTTTCTAAGATCTTCAAGAAATATTCTAAGTTCCGATTATTCCAAGTCCCAAAACATATGATTCTTTACATAAAACATACGAACTAGGTAATCTCCAATTACTGATCATAAATCGATTTGAAAACGCTTAGGAGTCCATACCACTAAGATGGTTCAAAGGTTCATACGATGAATAAGTGTCGAAATGTCGAAAATATCCTTCTAACATGTGATGACCGATAATAAACGAAATAACTGGCTATCTAAACATGATCAGACGTCCTTAAGAACATTACTAACATTGGTGAAGAATCACCTACCTCTAGGTAGTGAAGAACACGGAGGAAAATGAAGCAATCCGACACCGAAAGCTTGAACACCAATCTCCAATGATATACGATCTTCAATCACGAATCAGGATGTTGATATGAAGTGTTTGGGGTGAAGGAAGTTATGTTCTAAGTGTAGGAATTCGGGTAATGAGAGTAGAGAGAACTGAAATCACGAATAGGATGCTGTCCTATTTATAATAAATGGCTATTAGCGCGCGCTAGACCGTGTTCGTAGCGTGCGCTAACGGCTCACAGTCTAAACTGTACTCGGCACTTAGCGTGCGCTACGTATATACCTGTAGCGTGCGCTAAGGCGTTGACTCGGCTTTTCCCGAGCCGTCCTGTACATCCCGACACTATCCGACAGGGGTCCCCCGGCCAGATCTCACCTACCGCACGTCTCAATCAAATTGACCACGCATAGCGTGCGCTAAAGACCCTCAGTAGCGTGCGCTATGACTCCACGTTAGCGCACGCTAAACATATCCGGTAGCGTGCGCTATATGCGCAGATTTAAAATCTTTAAATCATAACCACGAAATTAAACGCTCGACAACATCGGATTATGAAATACGGAAAATAATACTCAGATCAAGTACAATCATTACAATATCACAAGTTCCAATTACATAACAGAAATCTCGGGTATTACATCATCATGTCCAGCCCATTTCTCTCCTATACTCACGCACGATCAGGGAAGACAGTTTTCTGCAAATCTCAGTGGAAGGAGTGGGCATCATGGGGAGGGAATGTGGCATTGTGGGACTAATCAGCAGTTAATGAATTCAATATAAAAAGGAAACTGATCTGCAGAAGAAGATTCAAGTTACAGAGCAAAAATCGCATACACCATAAATCTCTTACACACAAAAAAACCTCAATTTCAGCAGAAATTCATATCAAACTTCACGTCCAATTCCATCACCCCAGAAAACAGAACACCAGGTAATTCTTCGTAAACTCCTTCGATTTCAGGCATTTTCTTTCTCAAATTGCACATTTTCTGATCTGAAGCCAGATAGCCAAAGAAATCTCCTCTGCTCGAACCATACCTGTTTCATCACTGACTCAAACATATTTCCAAAAACACTCACGATTTCAGACTCGGTCATAATTTCAGACAAACCACATCTGGTCTAGAATCAAATCCGAACAAAAAAAGGGGAAATCGAACCTCAAAATTTTTATCCGTCGGCGACATTACATTCCAACCGATTTGCCACGTCAATCACCCAATGTCGAAACGACTAGTTCATTGCCGGTTCAAACTCTGGCCGACGAGCAAAACCCATCGCCGCCGCCGTACCACTACACAGGGACCATGACCGCCGCGCTGCCGCGCGTCGAGCCCTTGTCTCGGTAAAAGTAGTCGGTAGGAGCCTTCTTCCTTCTCCGACTTGGCCGCTCGCGAATCGGAGGAAGATTTTGGATCGACCAGCGGGGATTTACGGAGGAGAAGTCGGTGATACGTTGAGCAAGAGAAAGAAATGAGAAATGACTTTTCTCATCACATCAGGGAGAAGAACCTTATATCCCTAGAATTTCCACTTTTAGCCCCCAAGTCTTAAATCCTTTCAGTTTGGCCCCACAAGTCCCTAACCTTTCAGATCTGGCCCAAAATCCTTTTAACCCATCAATAATTTAATCCTTCAGTCCAATTCTTTCATTTTCAATTTGGCCCGATCTGCTTGCTTCAGCCCAATCACATTTATTTCCAAATTCCGATTATTTTATAATTATTATATAATAAAATACACGTCTTTTAATTGTAGGTTACGAAAATTAAGAGTACAAGGATAAGACTTTCGGATAAGCTTTCAAGCATTTGCATTCAAATCACTTCAATTTCAGGTGGGAATTATTACTTGTCAATTTTAATTGCTTTATTTGGATTGTATATGTGTTATATTTACGATTAACATGCAGTCACATGTTTTTCGTACCAAGTATCAGTTTATGATTAACATGCAGTCACATGTTTTTCATACCAAGTATCAGTATATGTTTACATGCAGTCACATGTTTACATGCCCAAGTTGATATAACAAATATTCATGCTATGCCTCCGTTATGTATTGTGATTATTGTTGACTTGTGATGTTCCCACGAGCGATAGAAAGCTCACCCCATTTTTATGTAAAATTTTCAGGTTAATTCGGAATGGAGAGGACGGGTTGTCGAGCAGGCCGACATATGATTAATGTTATAATTATTTCTTTTAATTCCACTCAAGTTACTCTGAAACAATTACTTTATTTTTAGTAATTATTTTTCCGCTGTCAAATTATACTATCTTATTAGAGATTTGAAATCCTTTCGAGTTCCACAAATATTTTAGAAAATGTATGTTTAGTAACGACTTGAAATTTCTACAAATTTTCTCATTATTAATATTTTATTCATAAAATACCTTAAAAAAATCGGGTCGTTACAGTATGGTATCAAAGAAAATCCGGTCTATTTTCCTGGTACGCCGGAAGATTTTTTAAGTTAAAATATTTTTCATCTTCAAGGAAATATCATATGTTCGACTGCCGCTACTTCGCTACTCCATTCCAAGGTAAAAAGCTTAAAGTCATGTTTATATCATACATTTAGACTAATATCGTAAAACTTAATAATTTTACGCAAATATGCATGTATCCTGTTAGTATGGCCGGTTTCACAGTAACTCCACGTAAGAGGACCGAGGCGGGATCCAGCTCGTGCCCCCTAGCACATAGAGACTCTTGGGGAAATCCAGGACTCCCCGAGAATGCCCCGTACTACATGGTCGAGAGAATTCAGAAATGGTTCATGTCCGGGAAGACGGGAGATCCGGTCGAAGAAGTCGAGCACTTGATCATCACTCTGCCGAATGATTGGAGTCTCACCATATACCGCCTGTGGCACGAGGCGAACCGCAGGAACCCGGAGGAAAGAATAGTCGTAGATGACTTTCAGTATGCTGCTGGAAGAATCCTCGACTTGTTTTCGAGGGGAGAGATCCCCAGGATATATGAGATGCATGATACCCCATCACAGCCGATGGAGGAATTTGAGGAGGATCCAGAAGAAGAAGAGGACCCAGAGCTCGAACCGATGATTGACTCGGATGACGAGGATATCATCTCCTGGACTGAGTCCCCACCCCCTGTTCCTGTTATTGAGATCATTAGCAGTGACGACGAGAATTAATTTTGTTATGTCGTGATTTTAATATTTTAGTAGTAACTATTAGTCTCAGCTCCCATTTCAGTATTTTATGTTGACTATCAAAAGTTATCATTAATAGAATATTTAATTTCTTGTATTAATCAATTCCAATATGTAATGAATTATTTTATCTTATGCCACACATATAAATATCTTTATCTCTACCTCATTTCTCGCACTCAAGAACAACGATTCGTTGGCAGGATATGGCTCCCCGCGAAACTACCCCGAATGCCGAGTCTCGAAACCAAGCCCAAGGCACACTTAATACGTCTGCAAGCGGGAGTGATGCCCCTAGTCAGCAGCAACTGCTCTCAGGTCTAACCAATCTTCTCCAAGGAACGACTATAACACCTCCAGCCACTCAAGGGCAAGTTCAGGCCAGAGTAATAAATCAGTTCAACAAGTTCAAACCTCCAACGTTCCTCGGGAGGGAAGGGCCAGCTGCCATCGAGGAATGGCTATTGAACTTGGAGAGTATTTTCGATTACATGGCCTGCACGGATGAGCAGAAGGTTTCATGCGCAGTCTTCCAACTCAAGGAGGACGCCAGGACTTGGTGGAATGGATCCTGGAGACTCCGAACTGAAGAGGAACGTAGAACACTGTCTTGGGAAGGATTTAAGGAAACCGTGATGGACAAGTATTTCCCACGAGCGTATAAGGCCAAAATGCAGAAGGAGTTCCTAGATCTAACTCAAGGAGGCATGACGGTCACGGAATACGAAAGGAAGTTCAATCATATGTGCCGATTCGCACCATTCATGGTTGCGAATGATGACATGAAGGCACAAAAGTTTCGTGATGGACTTCAAGACAGAATCCGACATCATCTGGCTAGCCATGGAAAGATGTCGTATAAGGAAGCCGTGTCCAGAGCCGAAGATATATCAGCTAGCTTGGATATGGAAATGTCTAGGGCTCTGCCAGTTGTGAATACGAACAAAAGGAAATGGCAAGGACCGAATAATAATACTAGCAACAAGAAGGGTAGTAAAGAAGGACCATCCGGGTCAAAGACACAGTACGACTACCCAACCTGCTCGAAATGTGGGAAGAGGCACAAAGGAGTTTGCATGCTAGGACAGAATCGATGCTACCGATGCCATGAAGAAGGACACATGGTCTCTCAGTGCCCACAGAAGTATAATGGCCCAGACAGAAGGGTCCAGAATCAAGGTTCCGGGGGAAAGGCTCGTATGTATAGCCTATCGGAAATTGACAAGGAGAAACCCGGAACGATGTCAGGTATGTTATCTGTCACTGGAATTCCTGCTTTGGTGTTATTTGATACTGACGCATCCCATTCATTTATCTCTAAGAAGTTGTTTAGCATGACTGAATTTAGAAGTAGAAAATCTTCTCAAAGCCTTGAAGTTAGTATACCAGCAGGAGAAATAATTTCTGTTGATGATATAGCTAACAGTATAACCATAGAGATAAATGAACATTTATATCTAGCCGATCTATACATATTAGACATGAATAACTTCGACGTAGTCTTGGGTATGGATTGGTTGGATAAGTATGATGCCGTTTTGCAATGCGCAAGGAGGAACGTGGTCTTGCATCCAGCGGCCGGAGTAGAGGACGTATTTCAAGGGGTTAAGCGTAGCAAAGCCCCTCCAGTGATATCAGCCATGAAAGCAACGAAGATATTGCGTAAGGGCAATTGTCAAGGATATTTAGTGAATATCATGGGGGAGTCGAAGTCCGAAGTAACGATCGAAGACGTTCATATCGTTAAGGATTATTCAGATGTTTTTTCGGAGAACTTACCGGGTGTTCCACCGGATAGACAAGTGGAGTTTACAATTGACTTGGTGCCTGAGCAGCCCCTATATCAAAAGCCCCATACAGGATGGCGCCAAAAGAACTACAAGAACTGAAGGTGCAGATTCAGGAGTTAATCGATATGGGATATATCCGACCAAGCGTCTCACCTTGGGGAGCACCGGTGTTATTCGTGAAGAAGAAGGATGGAAGCATGAGAATGTGTATCGATTATCGTGAGTTGAATCGACTCACGATAAAGAACAAGTATCCACTTCCCCGAATCGAAGACTTATTTGACTTGGAGGTTCGGGAGTGTTCTCACGGATAGATTTGAGGTCGATACCATCAACTAAAGATCAAGGGCGAGGACATTAGAAGGCGCTTTAGAACAAGATATGGTCACTACGAGTTCGTAGTAATGCCATTTGGGCTAAGTAATGCCCCAGCAGTCTTTATGGACTTGATGATGTAATACCCAGTAATTATCATTCAGTAATTATCACTCAGTAATTATCATTCAGTATTTATCATTCAGTAATTGGTACTCAGTAATTTCATTATTGATCATTTATCACTCAGATTCAGTCATGGTATTCATCATTCAGAGTAATTGTATCGTGTATCAATCGTCATTCATCACTAATCGATTGGAGTTTCGTCGTGTTTATCATCATTGTCATTTTCGTTGCAAGGCGTGCTTGAGGGTAGCGCACGCTACATACTCCTTTTAGCGTACGCTAATTGGGTATAGGTAGCGCACGCTACCGCTCGGCTAGCGCACGCTAAGGCTACCTTGCTGCGATCCGAGAAGGTACTTGGGTGCGGTGAGAATAATTGTAGCGCACGCTACGAGTGGTGAGTAGCGCGCTAACGGGTTGTAGTAGCGCGCACGCTATATGTGTGGAGTAAGCGCGCGCTAGGGACGGATCGAGTTGAGTCCGGTGGCTCTTGATCGCACCGATTAATTCATAGCGCACGCTATGAGTTATATTTAGCGTCGCAATCAATATTATAGCGCACGCTAATCGGTTGTTATAGCGCACGCTATCGAGGTTAGATCGAGAGGCGAGACGGTTTTACGGACTCCGATCGGGCGTCGAATATTTCGCTAGCGCACGCTAACAATGGATATTAGCGCACGCTAGTAATATGGCCGTAGCGCACGCTACAAATAGGTACGTAGCGCGCTACCGTGTTCGGACGGGGGTTCTTGGACTACCCAAATTACACGTTAGCGCACGCTATGCACAGGGCTAGCGCACGCTAACATGGATAGTATAAATTGGGCCGAGTTTAGTCAGAGTTCGTCATTTCCCATCTCATTTCATTCCTTCGGTAGTTTTGGGCGATTTCGAGCGTTTCGGAGAGGATTCTTCGAGGTGTAATCATCAATCATCATTTTCAAGCTCATCTTTAGGATTGATCATCATTTCATCATCTTCATCACATCGAATCAAAGGTATTAAACTCTTGGATCTAGAATTTCGGATTTTTGGGTTTTCCTTCCGATTTCTTCGTGTAAGCTTGGATTATCATTGGAATATGTTAGTTATGGATTATCTAACTTGGATAAATATATTCCTACATTTAAACGGTTATTTTAATTATTCCAAGAACCCTTGGGGTTGACTTGATTAATTGGGGATTTTCCGATTGATGTTGTTGTAATCATGCGTTATGGATTCCTAATGGATTATTGATATCCTTGAAAGTGTTTTGATGGTTTGAAATACTCATCTTGGAGTTGGTTTCGATTCATTCGAACTCGGATATCGTTGTGTCGATGTTTGAGTCGTTTATGATCGTTTTTGATTTGCGTAATGATCGGATTATTGGTAATTGTGTTATTCAAGGTTGTTCGAGCGACCGATATTTCATTTAGGACGTTGTTCGTGGACGGACATTCATCATCGGTATTGTGTAAGTTAATTCTTACTCGGTTAAAAGGATATTCATTCCTTTTGTCGTTGTTCATTCATAATCATAACTCATTCATCATTGTATTAATCGTATCAAAGCTCGTCATTGTCAATTAATCACCTCAGTCATAAGGAGCAGCGGTTCGATCATTTCATTGAGCTATCATTCATTTCACCATCATTCAATCTTGGTGAGTCATTATTCATTTTCATTGTCACTTTTGTCATATTGTGGCATTCCGGTCATCTTGGCGTGCGGTTGGTATGTGTAGGATTTTCATGTCGGGCACATTATAGTCGTGTGTTGGTTGGCGGCCTCACATTGGGTGTGCACGAGTCGATTGCTCGTGAGGCGATTAGGTACAAGACCAGGCGTGTTTGATCGTTGGTGGCTTGTTCTCGGTCACATTTCCATCCCGGGCGTTGTGTGGCGCCATTCGTTTGAGCCGTTCTGATTAGTCGATTCATATAGCTTGTTTGTTTGCGTATGTTTTGTGAGATTAATTCATAATTTCAGATATATCATGATTGTGTATTTTCAACCCTTGAGGATTGTTGTTACGTATGGCGGCCCGTTGGGGATCTTGTTTTCGTGTCATGGCAAGGCTAAGGCACGGGAGAGCACGGTGACGGCGAGAGTCAGTGATACTAGTAGGGGGCCCGATGCATTCGATCATTTATTCGATCATTTGTGTTTCCTTTATTTATTCCAGCTGCAGACATTCCGTTTGAATGCTCATTTCATTCGATGTTGTGTATTTTATCGTCACATAAAATACACATGTATTCTATTTTATCACAGGTGTGTTGTATAAAACTCCTCGTCGGAGTAATTGATGTTGTAATGTGGTTCGGTACTACATTTACTGTGTAATTCATTCATTTTCATTCGCACTGGTGGGTCCCAGTCGGGGTCCAGCAGACCGTAATATCCGCCTAGTTTGGGGTGTTACGAGTTGGTATCGGAGCGTGGTTTTGAATACTACCCTCCAAGTCATGTCTCATTTGAAATCATCGTCATCGGACTAGTATCATTGGACTCTCGCGCCACGTGTGACACTGTGCAAAAGCCGAGCCAATCGGACCAAGAAGCGTAAGATTTCTAATGCCACGGTATAATTTACGGCATAAATCATTCATTCATAATTCATCGATTAACAATCCTCAATCATCATTGTCATTTTGGCCGGGCGGTCACGTTAACTCATTAATCGGTCAATTCATTTCATTGTTCGATTGTTGATCGGGAAGATCGGATCATTAATCTTGTTAACTCATCCAAGATAATCATTTGATAACTTCATCGAGATAATCATGTCACGTCAATCAATCATTCATGTAATCGCTGTATTTGAGCGTATGCTCATTTTCATCATTTCATAATATAATCATAATGTGATACTCATGCGAGATATATAATCATCATATGACTTTCCACTTGATATGGAAAGGGTGGCGGAAGGGCGTGGAGGACGAGGCCGTGGAGCAGGCGAATCCAGAACTCGTGCGAATACACGTGCAAATGCCGGGAATAATGCTAACTCATCGAGCGGTGATCTGCCACTCACTCACAGGACGCGATCATTCACTATCGGGAGTCGTACCAGGACACGGCTCGGTCGAGAGGGTGTTGGTCGACCCACTCGCATTTATGCGGGGCATGATGGCCCAAATGACCGGATGGCTCGGTTGATGGAGACGATGCATAACTCCGTCAATCGAGAATCGGCGGGCTCCTCCGCCGCCACCTCGAGGCAAGAGAGGCGTGAGTAACATCATCGGCGATATCTCTCGCGGAGAATCCACCTACTTTTGAGGGCTCATCCGAGCCGGCGGATATTGTTCACCGGCTTGAGCATTTTGAGAAGTTATTTGCTATGGTGGATTGCCACTGAAGGGCATAAAGTTTCGATTGCGGCTTACTATCTCGGTAAGAGCGCTCATTCATGGTGGTTATCGTTGAAGCCCACAGACGGAACATGTACTTGGATCGATTCAAGACTCTCATGATGGAGAGGTACTATCCGGCCCCACTCGGGAGGCCAAGTTGTCGAATTACTCACTCCCGACCTTTCGGCGGATGATGACGTTCTCGCCATCGCCGAAAAATTTCGAGAACTTCTTAGTTCGCCTCATCTATCATTCACTCGGAAGCGGACAAGATCAAGTATTTTGACAAGAGGTGAAACCCGTATGAGACTTCGATTACTTAATCATAAGCGTGCCACTGCCGAGTTCATTGAGAAGGCTCTTACTTACGAGCTTACACTAAGGAAATTGCTAAGCGGCAACCTTCGTGCTAGCAAGAAGTCCAAGAACCGTAATCGGTCGGCGGGAGTCGTGCCACTTTCAAGAAACCGCGGCGGGCTCTACTTTACGAGCGACCTCCTGGCGTCTAAACCCGCGGAATCTCGATCGCGAGCGGCGATTCGGCCATCACTGTTTCAACCGTGAGAGCAGGTCATTTCGGCACCAAGTATCCAAAGCTTGATCATCACGTGCCACAAGCTGTGGGATTGCTGGGCATAGGGCCCGTTTTGCCGTAGGGACTCTAAACCCACTCGGCGTCATCTCAAGCCCCGGAGTCATTCGAGTGCGAATCGAGCCACTCACTCGGCGTCGTTCAAAGCAGCGGGAGCTAAAGGCGGAGCAGAGCTATCAGGCAGGAGCATCCGGTTCGGGGCGGCAAGCCCGAATTTATGAGATGAAGAAGACCGATGATCCCGAGGCCGGATGATCTCGGGTACACTCGATATTCTATCTCAACTTTGTGTGTACCCTTTTTGATCTTGGTGCATCTCATTCATTCATTTCCGAGTCATGTTTGAGTAGACTAAATGCAGGTAGTGCTACTAGTTGTGAGCCATATGTCATTGGCCTACGATGGTAGACGCATTATCGGTAACCGAGATTGAATTGTCGATTCGGTTTCATGGTCGTGTATGGCGGCGGACCTAATCGTAGTAGATTTCTGAGGGACGACATCATCTTGGGTATTGATTGGATGGATCGTCATGATGCCATCATTAGTGTCGAAAGCGTTTGGTCACTATCATTTGAACGATGGAGTTGAATATGTGTTTCGGGGAGGTAATCCCGTACATTGCAGCAAAGTCATTAATTTGATGAAAGCGGTAAGATTACTCGATCGAGGATGTGTCGGTTATTGGTGCTTTATGGCCAAACCGAGAAATCATCGATAATGTTAACGGATATTCCGGTGGTGAGGGAATATGCGATGTTTTTCAGACGAGTTACTGGTTTGCCTCCACGAGAGGGATGTGGAATTCACGATTGAGTTGGAGCACAGTACGTCCCGATATCGAAGGCACCGTCTGGATGGCCGAAATGCGGGAATTAAAGAACCAACTTGAGGAGTTGTTCGAGAAAGGTTATATCCGACCGAGTGCGTCCCGTGGGAGCACCGGTGTTGTTTGTCAAGAAGAAGGATGGTTCATTCCGCTTATGTATTGATTATCGGGAGTTGAGCAGGTGACGATCAAGAATAAGTATCCCTTACCCCGTATTGATGATCTATTAGATCAACTTCGGGGAGCTTGATATTTTCCAAGATCGACTTAAGATCTGGATATCATCGATTGCGGATTCGAGAGTCGGACATCGCGAGGACGGCGTTTGAACACGCTATGGTCATTATGAGTTTGTGGTTATGCCGTTTGGATTGACTAATGCACTGCGGTATTCATGGAATTAATGAATCGGGTCTTCATCGACTTTTTGGATCGATTTGTTGTTGTCTTCATCGATGACATTTTGATTTATTCTCGTGGCCGGGAGGAACACGAGTCTCACCTTCATCTAGTTCTCGACGTGTTGAGGCGAGAACAACTTTATGGGAAGTTTTCCAAATGTGAGTTTTGGATGTCCAGTGACGTTTCTCGGACACGTAATTTCATCGAGACGGAGTTCGCGTCGATCCTCGGAAGACGGAGGCTATTCGAGATTGGCTACCTCAGAAGAATGTTAAGGAAATCGAAGTTTCCTCGGATTAGCGGGTTATTATCGGCGATTTGTAGAGGATTTTCTCGAATCGCTCAACCCTTAACGAACCTTTTGCGGAAGGATAAGAAATACACGTGGTCCGACGCGTGTCAACGGAGTTTTGAGGAACTCAAGAGCCGGTTGATGTCGGCACTGTACTTTCCTTGCCGCGAGGCGGAAGGATTTGTGGTCTATAGTGATGCGTCGGACGGGGTCTCGGATGTGTGCTCATGCGAGCAGGAAGGTTATTGCCTATGCTTCACGGCAATTGAGACCTTACGAGATTAATTATCCGACCCACGACACGGAGCTAGCAGTAGTGGTGTTCGCTTTGAAAATTTTGGCGTCATTATCTTTATGGCGTTACATCGAGATATTCACCGATCATAAGAGCTTAAAGTATATATTTACTCGAAGGAGTTAAATATGCGCGAGGCGGTGGTTGGAATTAATCAAAGATTATGATATCGAGATCCTTTATCACCGGGCAAGGCGAATGTTGTCGCGACGCCTTGAGTCGTAAGTCCGTTCAGAGCGGATGCTTGCCGTTTAACGATTCGAAGGAGCTTCAAGAGAATTCCTTAGACCCGAGATCGAGTGCGGCCCGAGTTCGGGCGGCTTTGTATGTTAGAGATTTCATCGTCACTCGAGGAGGAAATCCGAGAGAATCGAGTTCGGACCCATCATTGTTGCGCATCCGAGAGGATGTGGCTCAGGAAAGCCACTGGATTTGTGGTCCACGAGGATGGACTTTTGAGGTTTAAGAATCGGTTGTGCGTCTGCGATCGACGAGTTGAAAAACTCTATTTTGAGAGAAGCTCATGCTACCCCTTATTCTGTTCATCCGAGGTCTAGCAAGATGTACAAGGACTTGAAACAAAATTACGGTGGAGTAATATGAAGCGAGAAGTCGCGGAATTTGTTTCGAGATGCTTAACCTGTCAACAAGTTAAGATTGAACATCGGCGGCCGTGGGTATCTTTGAAACCTCTTCCTATTCCCAGTGGAAGTGGGAAGACATTTCTATGGATTTCATCACGAGTTTGCCGGCAGTCGTCATTGGCATGAACACGATCAGGTGATCGTGGACCGCTTAACCAAATCAGCTCATTTCCTTGAGATCAAGGATACGTGGGGTCGAGAGACTTGCCCAGTTGTTCATTAAAGAGATAGTCGATCGCACGGTACTCCTAAAAGTATCGTTTCCGATCGTGACGGACGGTTTGTGTCGCACTTTTGAAATCGATTCATCGCGCTATGGGAACTCGGCTTAATCTCGATCGCTTTTCATCCTCGGTCAAGCGACGGCAATCGAGAGAGGACCATTCGGACATTAGAGGACATGTTGAGGGCATGCGTCCTCGATTGGAAAGACGATTGGGAAGCCCAACTACCATTGATCGAGTTCACGTATAATAACGATTGGCATGCTTCGATCAAGATGGCACCTTACGAGGCCTTGTATGGTCGCCGTTGTCGATCTCCGTTGTGTTGGGACGACTTATCGAATCAATCGGCACTTAGTCGTGGTATCTTCCGTTTTGGGAAGAGGGAAATTAGTCCGAGATTCATTGGACCGTTTGAGATTTTGGATCGGGTAGGCGAGTTAGCTTATCGATTGGCTTTACCTCCGTTGAGCCGAATTCATAATGTGTTTCATGTCTCTCGATTGCGGAAGTATGTTGCCGACCAGTCACATACTTGATTCGGCGAATCGAGATCGCCGACGATCATTCATATGAGGAACGTCTATACGAGTTTTAGAGCGGCGAATCGGGCGGTTGAGGAATAAGACGATTCCTTTGGTTAAAATTCGTGGTCTAGACACGGAGTCGAAGAGGCTACTTGGGAAACCGAGGATAGTATGCGGGAGAGTTATCCCGAGTTGTTTGACCCTTAGTTTCGGGACGAAACTCTTTTAAGGGGTGTATGTAATACCCAGTAATTATCATTCGGTAATTATCACTCATTAATTATCATTCGGTATTTATCATTCATGGTGGTACTCGATAATTTCATTATTGATCATTTATCACTCAGATTCAGTCATGGTATTCATCATTCAGAGTATTTGTATCGTGTATCAATCGTCATTCATCACTAATCTGATTGGAGTTTCGTGCCGTGTTTATCATCATTGTCATTTTCGTTGCAAGGTGTGCTTGAGGGTAGCGCACGCTACATACTCCTTTTAGCGTACGCTAATTGGGTATAGGTAGCGCACGCTACCGCTCAGCTTTAGCGCACGCTAAGGCTACCTTGGCTGCAGTCCAGAAGGTACCGGACTGCGGTGAGAATAATTGTAGCGCACGCTACGAGTGGTGAGTAGCGCGCTAACGGGTTGTAGTAGCGCACGCTATATGTGTGGAGTAAGCGCGCTAGGGGCGGATCGAGTTGAGTCCGGTGGCTCTTTGGATCGCCGGATTAATTCATAGCGCACGCTATGAGTTATATTTAAGCGTCTGCAATCAATATTATAAGCGCACGCTAATCGGTTGTTATAGCGCCACGCTATCGAGGTTAGATCGAGAGGCGACGGTTTTACGGACTCCGATCTTGGCGTCGAATATTTCGCTAGCGCACGCTAACAATGGATATTAGCGCACGCTAGTAATATGGCCGTAGCGCACGCTACAAATAGGTACGTGGCGCGCTACCGTGTTCGGACGGGGGTTCTTGGACTACCCAAATTACACGTTAGCGCACGCTATGCACAAGGGCTAGCGCACGCTAACATGGGTAGTATAAATTGGGCAGTTTAGTCGAGTTCGTCATTTCCCATCTCATTTCATTCCTTCGGTAGTTTTGGGCGATTTCGAGCGTTTGGAGAGGATTCTTCAAGGTGTAATCATCAATCATCATTTTCAAGCTCATCTTTCGGATTGATCATCATTTCATCATCTTCATCACATCGAATCAAAGGTATTAAACTCTTGGATCTAGAATTTGGATTTTGGGTTTTCCTTCCGATTTCTTCGTGTAAGCTTGGATTATCATTGGAATATGTTAGTTATGGATTATCTAACTTGGATAAATATATTCCTACGGATTTAAACGGTTATTTTGAATTATTCCAAGAACCCTTGGGGTTGACTTGATTAATTGGGGATTTTCCGATTGATGTTGTTGTAATCATGCGTTATGGATTCCTAATGGATTATTGATATCCTTGAAAGTGTTTTGATGGTTTGAAATACTCATCTTGGAGTTGGTTGCGATTCATTCGAACTCGGATATCGTTGTGTCGATGTTTGAGTCGTGTATGATCGTTTTGATTTGCGTAATGATCGGATTATTGGTAATTGTGTTATTCAAGGTTGTTCGAGCGGCCGATATTTCATTTAGGGCGTTGTTCGTGGACGGACATTCATCATCGGTATTGTGTAAGTTAATTCTTACTCGGTTAAAAGGATATTCATTCCTTTTGTCGTTGTTCATTCATAATCATAACTCATTCATCATTGTATTAATCGTATCAAAGCTCGTCATTGTCAATTAATCACCTCGGTCATAAGGAACGCAGCGGTTAGATCATTTCATTGAGCTATCATTCATTTCACCATCATTCAATCTTGGTGAGTCATTATTCATTTTCATTGTCACTTTTGTCATATTGTGGCATTCGGGTCATCTTGGCGTGCCGGTTGGTATGTGTAGGATTTTCATGTCGGGCACATTATAGTCGTGTGTTGGTTGGCGGCCTCACATTGGGTGTGCACGAGTCGATTGCTCGTGAGGTGATTAGGTACAAGACCACGCGTGTTTGATCGTTGGTGGCTTGTGCACGGACACATTTCCATCCCGGGCGTAGTGTGGCGCCATTCCTTTGAGCCGTCTTGATTAGTCGATTCATATAGCATGTTTGATTGCGTATGTTTGTGAGAATAATTCATAATTTCGGATATATCATGATTGTGTATTTTCAACCCTTGAGAATTGTTGTTACGTATGGCGGCCCGTTGGGGATCTGCTTTTTAGTCATGGCAAGGCTAAGGCACGGGAGAGCACGGTGACGGCGAGGAGTCCCAGTGATACTAGTAGGGGGCCCCGATGCATGTTGATCATTTATTCGATCATTTGTGTTTCCTTTATTTATTCCACTGCAGACATTCCGTTTGAATGCTCATTTCATTCGTGTTGTGTATTTTATCGTCACATAAAATACACATGTATTCTATTTTATCACAGGTGTGTTGTATAAAACTCCTCGTCGGAGTAATTGATGTTGTAATGTGGTTCGGTACTACATTTACTGTGTAATTCATTCATTTTCATTCTTTGGTGGGTCTGATCGGGGTCCACACGACCGTAATATCCGCCTAGTTTGGGGTGTTACGGATGAATAGAGTTTTCCAACCCTACTTGGATCGGTTTGTCATCGTGTTTATAGATGACATACTAATTTATTCGAAAGATGAAGCGAGAACATGAGAAGCATCTACGGACGGTTTTGGAGATACTTCGCAAGAGAAAGCGTATGCGAAGTTTAGCAAGTGCGAATTTTGGCTCAAGAGAGTGGCATTCCTTGGACATGTTGTTATTCGCAAGGAATTGAAGTCGATCCGTCTAAGATAGAGGCTATCAACGATTGGAAAACACCAACTAACGCGAATGAAGTTCGCGATTTCTTGGGGTTAGCGAGGATATTATAGGAGGTTTATTGAAGGATTTTCTAAGATGGCCGCACCGATGACTCGACTAACGAGGAAAGGAGAAGCCTCTGTGGAATGAGAAGTGCGAACAAAGTTTTCAAGAACTTAAGCGGAGACTAACCTCAGCTTCAGTTTTGACGATTCCAGACCCGTCTAGAGAATTCGTGATCTATAGTGACGCATCCAAGCAAGGATTAGGATGTGTTCTAATGCAGCAAGGTAAGGTCATCGCTTATGCGTCAAGGCAATTAAAGCCACATGAGTTAAATTATCCGACGCATGATTTAGAACTAGCCACGGTAGTTCACGCCTTGAAGATATGGCGACATTACCTCTACGGAGGTAAATGTGAGATCTATACCGACCACAAAAGCTTAAAGTATATGTTCACTCAGAAGGAACTTAATATGAGACAAAGAAGATGGTTGGAGTTAGTGAAGGACTACGATTGTACAATTCACTATCATCCAGGGAAGGCGAATGTGGTCGCAGATGCTTTAAGTCGCAAGGTCAGAGGAGAATTGAATTGCATTTTGACTAAGGAAGACAAATTGGTCAGTGAATTTTCAAAGATGAACCTAGAAGTGGCTACACCGTTAAAGCCGGTGGAAGCAATTTTAATGACGTTGTCAGTTCAACCGACCTTGAGAGAGAGGATCAAGGAAGGTCAGGGTCAAGACAATTTCTTGACCAAAATGAAGGAGCGTGTTATAGCTGGAGAGGATAAAGGATTTAGTATATCAGAAGATGGTACGATATACTACAAGGAAAGGATTTGTGTGCCCGACAATACGGATTTGAAGAAGGCGATTTTGGAAGAAGCACACAACACACCATATACTGCTCATCCTGGTAGTACAAAGATGTACCAAGATTTGAAAGGCAAATTTTGGTGGGAAGGTTTGAAGAGAAACGTGGCTGAATTCGTCAGGAGATGTATTATTTGTCAGCAGGTGAAAGCCGAACATCAACGCCCATTTGGTTTGTTAAAATCACTCCACATTCCAGAGTGGAAATGGGAACACATCACTATGGACTTTGTGGTGAGCTTACCTCGATCGGAAAGAGGAAATCACGCGATTTGGGTTGTGGTTGATCGCCTCACTAAGTCGGCTCATTTCATCCCAGTGAAGATGAACTTCACAATGTATCAGTATGCGCAATTGTATATTAAGGAGATCATAAGGCGCGGAGTACCGGTGTCTATAGTTTCGGATAGAGATACTCGCTTCACGTCACGTTTTTGGGAAAGTTTGCAGAAGCATTGGGAACTAAATTAAATTTTAGTCTGACTATCACCCATGGCGACGGTCAATCGAAAAGGACGATACAAATACTTGAAGACATGTTGAGAGCTTGTGTGCTGGACATGGGTAATTGTTGGGAACAGTTACTACCTTTGGTAGAATTCGCATACAATAATAGTTTTCAAGCAACGATCGGAATGGCCCCGTACGAGGCACTTTATGGGAGAAAGTGCAGATCGCCGGTTTATTGGGATGAAGTAGGTGAAAGAAAAATTTTAGGTCCCGAGATAATCGAGAAGACCGTGGGTGTAGTAGAAAAGATTCGTGAAAGGATTAAGACAGCACAAGATCGCCAAAAGTCTTATGCCGACAAGCGAAGGAAGGACCTTGAGTTTAATGTTGGCGAAAAGGTCTTCCTAAAGGTAGCCCCGACTAAAGGAGTCATTCGATTTGGATCGAGGAACAAGCTGAGACCAAGATACGTCGGACCATTTGAGATCCTCGACCGGATTGGAGATTTGGCATACCGTTTAGCATTACCACCGGAATTTTCAGCAGTACATAATGTTTTTCACGTCTCACAGTTGAGAAAATACGTTCACGATCCTAGTCACGTGATCAACTATTCAACGGTGGAAGTGAACAAAGATCTCACCTACGTCGAACAACCAGTTGCTATAATCGACAAAAAGATTATTCCATTAAGGAATAAAGAGAGTACTCATCAAGGTTCAATGGCGAAATCACACCAAAGATGAAGCTACTTGGGAGCGTGAAGAGGAAATTCGAACTCGTTATCCCGATTTCCTTATTTACGGTAAGTATACTATTTTCGAGGACGAAAATTTTTCCAACAGGTAGGATGTAATACCCGCTAGATTTAGAAAATTATTTCTTAATTTATTAATTATTTTATAGTAAATATTGAATATTGATTCAATTTAAAATTATCGATTGGGCTTATGATTATTTATTGAGCCCAATTGATTAATTCTTAATCTAACTATAGACCCAAGTCAATTAATTATCGAGCCAAATATTATAAGTCCATTAAGTCCAATATTCACAAGCCCATTTTAATTAATTTTAATACATTCACATTTTTGGGCCAACCAATCATTATAATGTTCAGCCCAATAAATATTAATTCTCAAGACCAAGTGAAATTAATAATCAATTACTATTAATTCCCAAACCCAACTCTCATAATTTTTACCCAGCCCAATTATCATGTCCAGCCCATTTCTCTCCTATACTCACGCACGATCAGGGAAGACAGTTTTCTGCAAATCTCAGTGGAAGGAGTGGGCATCATGGGGAGGGAATGTGGCATTGTGGGACTAATCAGCAGTTAATGAATTCAATATAAAAAGGAAACTGATCTGCAGAAGAAGATTCAAGTTACAGAGCAAAAATCGCATACACCATAAATCTCTTACACACAAAAAAAACCTCAATTTCAGCAGAAATTCATATCAAACTTCACGTCCAATTCCATCACCCCAGAAAACAGAACACCAGGTAATTCTTCGTAAACTCCTTCGATTTCAGGCATTTTCTTTCTCAAATTGCACATTTTCTGATCTGAAGCCAGATAGCCAAAGAAATCTCCTCTGCTCGAACCATACCTGTTTCATCACTGACTCAAACATATTTCCAAAAACACTCACGATTTCAGACTCGGTCATAATTTCAGACAAACCACATCTGGTCTAGAATCAAATCCGAACAAAAAAAGGGGAAATCGAACCTCAAAATTTTTATCCGTCGGCGACATTACCAGCCCTCAACCGATTTGCCACGTCAATCACCCAATGTCCGAGAACAGCCTAGTTCCGCTGCCGGTTCAAACTCCTGGCCGACGAGCAAAACCCATCGCCGCCGCCGTACCCTACCTGGGGACCATGACCGCCGCAGCCGCGCACCGTCAGGCCCTCGTCTGCAGTAGAAGTAGTCGGTAGGAGCCTTCTTCCTTCTCCGACTTGGGCTGCTCGCGAATCAGAGGAAGATTTTTGGATCGACCGCGGGGGATTTCTGGAGGGGAGAAGTCGGTGATACGTTGAGCAAGAGAAAGAAATGAGAAATGACTTTTCTCATCACATCAGGGAGAAGAACCTTATATCCCTAGAATTTCCACTTTTAGCCCCCAAGTCTTAAATCCTTTCAGTTTGGCCCCACAAGTCCCTAACCTTTCAGATCTGGCCCAAAATCCTTTTAACCCATCAATAATTTAATCCTTCAGTCCAATTCTTTCATTTTCAATTTGGCCCGATCTGCTTGCTTCAGCCCAATCACATTTATTTCCAAATTCTGATTATTTTATAATTATTATATAATAAAATACACGTCTTTTAATTGTAGGTTACAAAAATTAAGAGTACAAGGATAAGACTTTCGGATAAGCTTTCAAGCATTTGCATTCAAACCACTTCAATTTCAGGTGGGAATTATTACTTGTCAATTTTAATTGCTTTATTTGGATTGTATATGTGTTATATTTACGATTAACATGCAGTCACATGTTTTTCATACCAAGTATCAGTTTATGATTAACATGCAGTCACATGTTTTTCATACCAAGTATCAGTATATGTTTACATGCAGTCACATGTTTACATGCCCAAGTTGATATAACAAATATTCATGCTATGCCTCCGTTATGTATTGTGATTATTGTTGACTTGTGATGTTCCCACGAGCGATAGAAAGCTCACCCCATTTTTATGTAAAATTTTCAGGTTAATTCGGAATGGAGAGGACGGGTTGTCGAGCAGGCCGACATATGATTAATGTTATAATTATTTCTTTTAATTCCGCTCAAGTTACTCTGAAACAATTACTTTATTTTTAGTAATTATTTTTCCGCTGTCAAATTATACTATCTTATTAGAGATTTGAAATCCTTTCGAGTTCCACAAATATTTTAGAAAATGTATGTTTAGTAACGACTTGAAATTTCTACAAATTTTCTCATTATTAATATTTTATTCATAAAATACCTTAGAAAAATCGGGTCGTTACAATATCTAATTTTATAAATAATAAATTATATTATGTCTATTGTTATCAACTTTCATTATAGCTGACCCCAAAGCATTTTGGGACTAAGGCTCTGATGTTGTTGTTGTATTATCAACTTTCATTAAAAGTATACAACCGATATTCTTACTAATATAATTTTTTATATGATTTGACATTAGTGTAATATATTTTACTATTTTATAATCAAAACAAAATAATTCTTAAAAATTAAATAATTGTTAAAAAGCTATGAAAATAAACTAAAAATATATTTTTCTTCAAGATTCTTATATTTTTATATTGAAATATTTTAAATCATCTAAATATATTATAATTATATTTAAATTACTTTATATATACTATATGATGTCAAATTAAAGAGCACGAAGTAAGAATTAATTTGATATATTTTTTTCAAGGTTAAAATTGATACATAAAAGTTATAATTGTTTAAACTATTAGATTAAAAATAAAAGGAATAAATGAAAGAACGTTTTTAATTGGTAGATAGTATATAATGGAATAACCCTCTAACCCCCTCCCAAATTAAACGTCCATTTTTTTAACATTTTTAAAAAGAGGATTAACATGGAGATGACACGTGTTTCCTTAGATTTTTTTGCGACCCTCTTTTAATATTAAGTATAGATGTGTAAAAGTTCGATATAAAATATATAAACATGACAATATCTATATGATCATTGTATGTCTGTAATATTTATATTAATATACTAATATAATTACATATTAGTATACAGGGAAAAGAGCGTCATATATTTTTGATAAATATTTAGATTAAAGTCACACATTTTATACTTAATAATATACCATGATATCAACAATGATATTAATTCATTAGGCATAGGGTGATAAAGTATATTATTGTGACGTATTTAAATAAAAATATAATCAACTTATTATATTGGTTTATATAATTTTTCTTTTCACAAAAAGAAGAATCAATCAAGAAATTATTTTAACTAATAATATATCTTTCTACTGGGAATTGTAAGTCTAACATGTCTATAATTCTTTTCCCAAATATTTTTAAAATAAAATAACTCAATAATCTAAAATTAATATAAGAAGGTGAAGACTGAAGTAAAAATATTGATCTTGTAAAAAGATAGTTTTTGTATTTTATATACAAATAATTTAAAATCACGATATAATGTAATATTATTCAAAAACAACTTATATTAAAAAAAATTAATTATATATATGACTAATGAATATTAAATCAAGTATCGTAAAAAGAAGATTAATTTAAAATATTAATAATAAAAAATAAAATTGAAACGATAAAACTATTAACCTCTAAACATTGAGAGAAAAATAAAAAGAAAAAATAATTGGTTCCCATTAACTTTCATTCAAATGTGTAGGAGTTAGTGTATTTTTAAAAATAAAAAGATAATTAATCCAAAAAATCCACGTGTTTTGTACAACTCTCTTTAAATAATAAAGTAGATTGTTAATTTTAACTTATATTAATACTATATATAACATATTAATATTATATATATAATATATATATATTGTCAATGTATTTGTTAATATAGTATATATATCGCGTGGTCGCACAATGTTAGATAGAATCCCGAACGGGGTCTTCAGGAACGTGCTAGAAGTGGCGCCCATTTCAGCGAAAGTTAGGGAAGGGAGATTGAGATGGTTTGGCCACGTCCGCAGGAGGCAGGCATCTGCTCCGGTGAGGAGGGTCGAGAGTTTAGTAGTTGTCGGGGAGAGAAGGAGAGGCAGACCGGGGAGGACGTGAGAGGAGCAGTTGAGATTAGATTTGAAGGCCTTAAACCTTTCCGAGACCATGACTGTTGATAGGTGCGCTTGGAGGCGCCAGATCAGAGTTGTGGATTCTTTAGTTGGGAGTGGTGCTGTAGTTGAGAGCCTCAGGGTTGGGTTGTCTCGGTTAGCTTTGACCTAGAGCATTATATTTTTACATTTATTGTATATTTTATCCTATTGCCTTTTGCGTGTGGTGTATTTTTGACAGAGAGCTGTGCGCGGAGTCAACCTCTCTTCTGTTTGAGCAGCGTTCATCGGGAGTGATGTAGCCAAATTTCTCTTAGGTAAGTCCCATGTGGATTAAGCCATGGGCTCACGTATGGTATTGAGTTTTTTCGTATCATATGCTTCCCTTTGTATTTTTCACTCAATATGTTGTTGTGCACTAAGCTGAGGGTCTTCACGGAAACAGTCTCCCTACCGTAATAGGTAGGGGCATGGTCTGCGTACATCTTACCCTCCCCAGACCCTGCTCTGAGTGGGATATACTGGGTATGTTTGGTTTGATTTGGTTTATGTGTGTGTGTGTGTGTATATATATATATATATATATATATATTGTTACTGTTTTTTTTGTTTATGGCTTATAAAAAAGTGAAAAATAGATTTTTTAAATATGTAGTCCATTTAGCCAAAAGCCCGTTAGGGTTAGAGTTATGACCGATATTTCTTAGTCCGTTTAAATTTGCGTTTTTTTGGACCGAACCGTTTAACATCTTTAGTGATAACACGAGTTTTAATAAAAGCAGGTAAAAAGGTGTTTGAGTGGATGGAGTAGTCCCGCAATTACTTTATTTTATTGTGTAGGTGGAATATTTAATTATTTAGTTTGGGCTAATGATAATTTTTGTAAATACTTTACAAGTCATGTTCGTAAATAAAGGTGGAGAATGGTAGGCCTGTCGAACGGTTCGGTTCCAGTTAACCGAATCGAAAAAATCGATTAATCGGAGTCATTTTAGCCACAAAGGTGGAATTGCAAACCGGCCCGTGTTACACTTTCGGTTAACCGGAACCGCACCGAATTAATTCGGTTCTGGTTCGGTTAACCCGTAAAAACCGTTTTTTTCTCCTGTTATTACCTGTAATAAAGACAATGGATTTTTCTCCTGTTATTACTCTCAGACAAAGACAAAAATATTGAAATAACAAGTGAGGATTATTACTGGAGGCGCGACGCGGGAGATAGTAGAGACTGAGGAAGTGAAGATTATTACTGGAGTGGAGTCCGGACGATTGATTTAGGGTTAGGTTGGTAAAATAAAAAAAATGGAATAAAGATTATTATTATTATTATTTAATTTTTGGTTTAACCGAAAACCGATCGGTTCGGAACCGAGAACCGTAAAAAATTAATAAATATTATTTTATTAATTATTATTTAATAAATAATAATTAATAAAATAATATTTATTAATTTTTGCGGTTCTGTTCGATCGGCTTTAATTAAACAAAACCGATTTATCCACGAAAATGCTAACTGAAAACCGACCCGAGAACTATACTAACGGTTCTCGGTTAACAGGAACCGCGCGGTTTCCGTTCGATCCCAGTTCTAACCGAGAACTATTTAGACAGCCCTAGAGAATGGGGCAAACTTTTTCTGAAAAATTGGGGCAAATTTTTCGTGGATATAGGGAGTAGTATTTAAAATTAGAGGTTAAATGATATAATAGTAATTGCATTTTTATTTTTTAAAATAAGAGATTGTAGATAGTAAATTATGGGTTCTTCTCAAACCCATTAGTAATACTCGTCAATTACTTTTCGTTGTCGAATTTCGAGCCTTCGGGTGATCGGAATCGCGTGCTCTCTTAGCGCTTGGATTCGTCTTTGCGAGTACTTCATAACCATATCTTCGATTCATATTCAGGTTCGGGTTTCGGGGTCGTCCAGGCCGTTGGAGTGGCCACGGCCGAGTCACGGTCGCACTTCTTGGAGCAGGGCCTTGCCTGGCCGAGTTACGGCCGTAAGGTGCCGGTTACGGCCGTACGTGCTCGGCATACATGGCTGGACGAATGCCGGTTACAGCCGTAAGGGCTATCAGTTACGGCCGTACGGGTGCCAGGCAGTGTTCGGACGAATGACGGTTACGGCCGTAAGGACCTGCCTGGTACGGCCGTAAGTGCCGAGTTACGGCCATAAAGCCCTGTAAGTTACGGCCGTAAGCGATCGGCAGGCGCTGGGCGGATTTTGATGAATGCCGGTTACGGCCGTAAGGCCCTGCCGATTATGGCCGTAACCCTGTCGGCCATATATAGGCCAGGGACGGTCCAGACCGCATTTTACGCCATTTCTTCACCCGGGTGGCGGCTGGCGACGGGAAAAGTCGGGGAGTGGAGTTTTTGGTCGATTCTACTTGATTTCTAGGCGTTTTTGAAGATTTTTGTTTATTATATCATCATCCAATCTGTGTTCTTCGTCGAATCAAGGTATATTTCTTGATTTTCCTTCAAGTTGACTTTTTGGAGAATTTGTTCTTGATTTCGATTCTAGTCCGATTTTGATATATCGGTTGGTGTAGTATGATGTTATTAATCGTGTTCTATGGGTTGTATATCCATATTTCGAGTTTGTTCAACTCGATTAGTGATTCAAGCATTCTTGGGAGTTATCGAACATCGAGTGTTCGATTAAATGTCCCAATGAGTTTTCCTTCGATAGTTTGGTGGGATTTCCATTGTTTTTTACTTTGATTCTCATTGTGATCGTATCTTTGTGTTATTTGGCCATTTTGGGGGAAACCTTTGAAATTATGTCGTTCGTCCCTTCAATTCAACGACTTTAGGTCGTGCTATGGAATTCGTTTTCATTGTTGTTATTGTTGTTCGTAGTTTATTGTCGCGGGTTAGCGTTCGGTGGAGTCGGTGGGTTCGTGGTCGGTTCGTTCCAATCTACTTCGGTCGAATATCCGCGTTGTGGTTATTCGAGGCAAGTACCTTGTCCATACAATTCTTGTTTTGTGGATATGATAATTAGTGATCGTCTAAATGTGTTTGTTTGGTCGTTTGAATTCAACTTTCAAAAGATTCGGTTTGGCCTTGTTAAAGGCTTACTTTCAAAACGCGTGTGTTTTTTGAATGACTATATGAATTATATGGATATGTTTGATGTTGATGTTGCACTTGGTATTGCGTGTGAACGTATAGTGTTTCATTTCGGTGCGTTGTGGTTTGACGTGGTGTTTTGCTAAGTGTTTGATGCCTCAGGGTGAATTGTTTGAATATCTGTGTTGTATTGTGCTGTGTGTGAATGTTAGGCCTGGGACTTTTCGGTTCCTGGGATAAAAATATAGGAACCGGAACCGAACCGTATAGTTTTTTCGCGGTTCAGTTTTTCCTTTTTTTTTGTCCGAACCGCACAGGAACCGAACCGAACCGGAACCGATTTTGTATGGTTTGGACGAATTATATTATATTATATTTTATTTTATTAAGAATATATTATATTATTTTATATTATATTAATTATGTTGAATAAGAATATATTATATTATATTATATTATATTCAGAGGGTCGGTTTCCCGGTTCGGTGCGGTTCGGACGGTTCCTTGCGGTTCAGATCGGTTCCTCTTTAAAACAGACTGGAACCGCGAACCGAACCTAACCGAATACTAACAGTACGAACCGAACCGAAAAAAAAAATTTGTTGCTAGGAACCGAACCGAACCGTCGGTTCCGATGCGGTTCGGATCGGTTCTGCGGTTCCCGATTCTAAAAGTCCCAGCCCTAGTGAATGTATGGGTGTGGGCAGGGCCTACGGTGGCACATGGCATGCGATCATGTGGCCAGGATGCAACAAGCGATTGATCCAACCGTGAGAGCCTAATAAAAACTACGGTGACACATGACATGCGATCATGTGGTTAGGATGCAACAAGTGATTGATCCAACCGTGAGCGCCAAAGAATACCTACGGTGACATATGGCATGTGATCATATGATCAGGAGACAACAAATGATTGATCCAACCGTGAGATGCCGTGACAAGTGTTCACGCTGGTGTGTTTATGATTTGTGAATGTCTTTCGCTAGCCAGCTCGGGAGGGTCCTTAGAGGCCTCGGGTGGGATTTGTGGCTTCGTCCTGGTCATAGGCAAGTGTGATCTATGACTTCACTCTAGATTCTTGAGTTGGTGTTGTATTTGTGTGACCAAGATTTGCATATCTTGGGTGGTTATGTTGTGTTGATTTTATGTCCGTTGAGGACACGTGACGTGGGTTTTAACCCTATGAACTGTTGTTGGTTTTATTTTTTGAAACAAAACCTTTGGGCTGTGACCCCCGTTGATTTTTGGAAAGAGAAGGATTTGATAATCCTGAATTTTTTTCTATTAAAACTTGTTGGATTCGGTGATAGAAACGAGTAACGTAGCGAAAAAAACCCGGTCAAACCGGATAAAAACCAAATTCCAAAACAGATCGATCAAGCATCGTATAAATGAATATAAATAGACGAAGATAATAAAGAAATCATACCCTCGTAGACCTCTGATAATATCTTCTTGATTTCGAGCACGAACACGAGTCCAACCGATTGAGCTTCTGGAAATTCCCGAGCACCGAAAATACCGTGCCTCTACGTATCACGCGTCGGAAAGATGACCGAAAAATATTTCTATCAATTTATACTCTTAGTATACGGCTAGAAATTGATAGAATTAGCTTATATATATATATATATTTATAAATACTCTAAGTATTTTATAAAAAAAAATTGTTTTCTCTCAAAATACACTTAGAAAATAAGTGTACAAGTATAGAAACAATTTCTCTCCTTTCTCACTCAACTCACGGCTGAATCAAAGTGCAAGGAATGGAGGTGGAAACTATGTAATGTAAATACAAAGCATAACACACTCATCATCTCAATCATTAAGATATAATTAATTCATTAAATAAATTAATTAAAACCCCACATAATATAAAATGTCTTCTAAAGACAAAATAGATAATTCATCACCATGATGAAGTGAGTGGGGCGGCTATGATGAGATTTTAGGTGTTGGTCCGTTTTGGTCCATGAAACGGACCCTCGTGTATCTAATCCGATAGATAAACCTTGGTACGTCTCAATATTAATACAATTAATTAATCCAATTAATTAATTATATTAAAAATAAATTCTCTAAGAAATTATATGAATGAATTATTTACCCAATAATTTATTTAATTCACGAGACCAATTTAATTTATCCAATAAATTAAATTAGACATCCAATGTCCAATTTTAACCAAGAGAGAATAAGCTAAATATAATCCGTCGTCAATTCCTGTGCCGCAACTTTGTAGGTTCGTCTTAGTTAGCATTGGGAGGATCCAATGAGTGTTAGCATCACTTAGCCAGTCTCGTGGCCTACACCGTAACCTAACTGAGAACGAATGATAGGATCAGTCCAAAACCATTATCTCGTGAATACCGTATACATATAAACCCTTCAATCATATGTCCCGGTCAAGTATTAGGGTCACGGTAAAGTCAAACCCTACTGTAACTTGACTCTATGCTTTCTGTTAATGCAAACCAAGATCATCGAGCTCTCGTATATCAAATACAACTAGCTCTGAATGCTTTGGCCAAAGACTTATGATCTTATTTGCCATTAACCGCATAGGACATTTACCTGCTCACTAACAGGAGAAAGAATCCTATCTTGGTATTTAGTAGAGACTGATACTTGCCCACTAAGTTGCATTTCGAGGTTGACCCCACCAACCGGCGATTGGATCGAACTATTCTAATGACTAACTTAATGTCACAAGCACATCTCCTACTGAAACCTCAAGTCAAAGGTCCACGTATACCTATCACAATCTTTCGATTCAATCATTGACAATCCCTGAGTGATTTCTATGTGACCGTATCGAGTTGAGTCGTGTTCGAGTATACTAATCCCATTAGCATACCTATGACGTGTACTCCCACTAACTGTTAGTGAAGACAGGCACTCTACATGTCAAAGTACACGTTATACAAGTCTTGTCTAAACTTACTGCCCAATTAAGTTTTATCGACTTGCGAACTAGTTAAGCATTCGAGCTCTAAACACTTCTAGTGCCTATCTCCTTATCTCCATAAGGAGTAGAATGTTCGATCTCAAATGCAAGGACTATTATTCTATATACCAAATCACAATGCCAGTGATATACAATACTATAGAAATAATAATTGCCTTATTAAATATAATATTCATAATTACAATACCATTGCTCTCACTCTCTCATCCTCTGAGTGGCATTTGAGGGCATATTCCTAACAATCTCCCACTTGCACTCAATGCCACAAACTATGGTATCTAATACCCATACTCTCCAGATGTCTCTCTAAGACCTTCTGAGATAATGGCTTGGTAAGCGGATCAGCAACGTTATTTGCTGTGTCTACTCTCTGCAGTATAACATTCCCATCTCGAACCATTTCTCTAACAAAATGATATTTTCTCACAATATGTTTGGTGTTGTGGTGAGCCCTAGACTCCTTAGCCTATGCAACAGCTCCGTCGTTGTCACAAAACAGCGTCATGGGCTTCTCCACATTAGGAACCACTTGAAGTTCTTCAGTAAACTTCTTAATCCAAAAAGCTTCTTTAGCAGCCTCCGTGGCTGCCTGATATTCGGCTTGAAATGTAAAGATAGCAGTCGAACTTTGCTTGGCACTTCTCCAAGAAACTGCCCCACCATTCAGAGTGAAGATATACCCTGATGTGGACATCTGAGCATCCGTCCCCCGAAAAATCTGAGTCTGTATAGCCCATCACTCTAATTTCTCCACCGCCGTATGTAAGAACCAAGTCTTTAGTCCTCCTTAGGTACTTAAGAATGTTCTTTACGACGATCGATGTTCACCTTACTGGATTTGACTGAAACCCACTTACTACGCTCACAGCATAGGCAATGTCCGGTCTAGTGCAAATCATTGCATACATAAGGCTACCTACTGCCGAAGCATAAGGTACCTTGCTCATTTCCTTTCTATATTCCTCACTTTGAGGACACATCTCTAAGGAAAGTTTTGCACCATGTTGCATAGGTAGAAACCCTCTTTTAGAATCTTCCATCCTAAATTGCTTCAGGATCTTTTCTATGTAGAGGGCTTGGGAAAGACCTAACATTCTTTTTGCTCTATCCCGGTAGAGACGAATACCCAGAATATAGGTACCTTCTCCCAAGTCTTTCATTGAGAACTCTTTAGAAAGCCAAGCTTTCACAGAACTGAGAATTCCTACGTCATTTCCTATAAGTAGAATGTCATCTATATATGGTATTAAGAACGCAATTTTGCTCCCACTAACCTTCTTGTAAATACAGGGATCCTCTTTGTTTTGGATAAAATCAAACTCTTTGACTATCTCGTTAAAATGAAGATTCCAACTCCGTGAAGCTTGCTTCAGTCCATAAATGGCACACTGAAGTTTGCATACTTTATGAATATTGGTTTGAGATATGAATCCCTTAGGCTGTTCCATATAAATCTCCTCCTCGAGGAATCCATTTAGGAATGCCGTTTTCATATCCATTTGCCATATTTCATACTCTAAGTGGGCTGCTATGGCAAGCATCATGCGAATTGACTTAATCATAGCTACAGGCGAGAAGGTCTCGAAGTAATCGATTCCTTCTTTTTGGGAATAACTCTTTGCCACAAGCCTGGCCTTATAGGTATCAACCTTGCCATCTCCATCAGTCTTTCTTTTATAGATCCATTTGTTTCCAATAGGCACTATGCCTTTAGGACGATTTACTAAAGTCCAGACCTGATTAGCATGCATTGAGTCTATCTTAGCTTCTATAGCTTCTTGCCACTTGGTGGAGTCAACATCTACCATCGTTTGGTCGTATGTAGAAGGATCATTCTCTTGACTACTTTCTGTCATCTCATGGACACCCAGTTCCTCTTGATGCAGATAGCCATACCTCTCAGGTAATTGAGAAATTCTACAAGACTTGCGAGGTTGTGTTTGTATTTCAGAAGGTTGGGTTCTAATATCTTGCATAAGTGTCTCATTTGGTGTTTCTTTTATTTCTTCCAAAGAAATATTTCTACCTGCCCCTCCTTCCTGAATAAACTGATCTTCCAGGAAGTGTGCTTGTATAGCAATGATGATCCTATGATCTTCGTGCATGTAGAATAGATATCCCATGGAATCCCCTGGATATCATATGAAACGACCTTTCACAGACCTAGTTTCCAATTTCTCTACTTTAGTCTTCTTGACATAAGCAGGGCATCCCCAAATCCTATTGTGATTAAGACTTGGTTTCCTACCTCTCCACATCTCATGTGGAGTCTTAGGAATGGATTTGGAAGGACATCTGTTCAAGATATGCACAGCAGTAAGGAGCGCGTAACCCCACAGATAAATTGGTAGATCAGTATAGTTAAGCATGGAGCGAACCATGTCTAACAAGGTTCGGTTCCTTCTTTCTGATACACCATTTAATTGTTGAGTAGCTGGAAGAGTGAATTGTGACACTATTCCTAGTTCTTTTAAGAACTCATCAAATTCGGTACTCATGTACTCACCACCTCGGTCTTACCGAAGAGTCTTAACACGGTTACCTATTTGATTTTCAACTAGGGCTTTAAATTCCTTGAATTTATCAAAAGCTTCAGACTTATGTTTCATTAAGTACACGAATCCATACCTGGTATGGTCATCAGTGAATGTAATGAAATACTGAAAGCCATCCTGTGCCACTTCAAAAGGTCCACATACATCGGTATGGATCAATCCAAGTTTTTCAGTAGCTCTTTCAAAAGTCCCTGCGAAGGGTAACTTAGTCATTTTGCCTTAAAGGCAGGATTCACAAGTTGGATAGGGATCTGATCCCAATGGACCCGTAAGCCCATCTTTCTCCATTTTATGAAGCTTGGTCTGACCAATATGACCAAGTCTAAGATGCCACTTAAGTGTTTGGTTCGTTTCATCCCTACCACGCTTCCTAGTTATAGTGTTCACATTTGTTTTATTCTTTAGATTTAAATTGTATAAACCATTTAATAATGTAGCAGTACCAATCAATTTATTTCTGAAATAAATACGATAGGACCCATCTCTAATAAAGAAGTGAATCCCTTTCGGTCCATGACCGGAATTGATACAATATTCTTGTGCCCCTTGGGCAAAACAAGTACATCTTCTAAAGTAAGAATAAAACCAGATTCTAAATCCAACATAAGGGATCCGATATCAGAAGCTCGACACTATGCCCACTTCCGACGGTGACCATCACCTCCCTTGAATCCAGCTTCCTACTTCATTCCAGATCCTGATTCATTGTACAAATGTGAGAACTCGCACCGGAATCAAGTATCCAAGAAATAGAATATACAGTTACTAAACAATTTGTTTCTAAAACCAGTAGTTCCGTACCTGAAGGCGCATTACTGTCAAGCTTTGGATAGTACCTCTTCCAGTGGCCTAGCTCACCGCAGTTGAGGCATACATCCGTTTTCTTGTCCCCCTTGCTCTTTTGAACCATTGGGGCCTTGCCCTTTCCCTTGTCGATCTTGGATATTGGACCTAACTGCTTCTTGTTCTTTTTCTTCTTATTCTTGGACTTCCAAGTCCCAGAAGAAATCACAAGTGCAGCTTCCTTTCCCTTTGTCTTCATCTGAGACTGGGAAGTCGTCAGTTTGTTCATTAGCCCAGCTAAGTTACATGCAATCTCATTGCAGTTGAAGTTCATGACAAATTGTGAAAAGGAGTCAGGAAGTGACTGCATGATAAGGTCAGTTTGGAGAGATGCATGCATCTGAAAATCAAGAGCTTCCAATATCTCAATCATCGAGATCTTCTTGAGTACATGGTCCCCAACCCTCTCTCCTTCCTTCATCCTGGCACCGAATAATTGCTTCGATATCTCATATCTAGCCGTTCGGCCATGCTCTCCATAGAGCTCAGCCAGGTGCGCTAAGATAGCTCGTGAAGACGTCATCTTTTCATGGGCACGTTGAAGCTCATTGGTCATTGAGCCTAACATGTACCCTCGCACTCTTATGTCGTCTTTTACCCATTTCTCATGGGCATCGACATCTTTCTGATTGGCTCGGGTTCTTGCAGGAGCCGCTGGGATGTCCGCCTCCAAGACGTATCCCAGCATTTCCATAGTCAGGACAATCCTCAAGTTCCGAAGCGAGTCCACATATTTCGGACCAGTCAAGACGTTCTTTTCAAGTAGTATAGCGAGTGGGTTCATTGTCATATTGAGAGTTTTGTTAACTGCAGAGAATAATTTGAGATTCGTTAGTGATTGTTTAATTATTATCCGAGTAAAGAATTTAAGGACTTTCTTTATTCATAACTCGGCTCCCACTATTTTATCGGCATTTACACACTCCCATGTTAAATCCGGAAGTCTTGGGTGACTTCATAGTAGTGATCGATTTCTTTACAAAGTTTAATAGAAGGCAACCCATACGGTTTCTATTCTATTATTCTTTATAAAGTGGTGTCTAACACCAACCCATCTAATGGATGATTCGATCTTCTTTTACCCCTAGTTCACTTGCCCTCAACCCATTCGGTTTCTATGGCTCACTGAACTATCTAAGTTTAAACCGTCAACTCCAATTAGTCTGACAATTGAATCTTACCCGGCAACCCATACGGTTTATAGGGTTTGATTTGTCACAACCAAAGGCATCTAATGCACTCTAGGAATTTATCAACTTTCCCCGACATACTCGGAAGAATAATATTCCGGTTTAGATTTCAATTTCCATGAGTTTGACGGAGGGTAGGAAACCTCGTAACCTTTATAACTTAGTATTTGTAAGTGGGAGTATTAACGCGATTATATGTTACACTTTGCACATTAATCCGTTTATAAGCGCGGTATGTCGGTTTGTTTGTTTGTCATACAACATGAAAATATACACAACCTAAAACTAACAACATGCAATTCATGGACCGTTCTTAGAACAAAAACATCGTAATCTAATTACATGTCTTCGGTCTTGAATCTTCGTCTTCTCGAGCGGATCTTCCTTCGGTCTTCGTCATTACATATAAATTTTACATTTGAAAAATTGCATTCTATACAAATTTCTAGTAAAATAAACAGGCTCAAAACGGCCTTTACAACCCAATCGAACAAAACAAACGATTCAAAACTAGGTCCATGAACTACATCTCCATTCAAAATTAATGCAACAATTACCTTAAAATAAATGGCAATAATGATTAATCTAAAATTGATCTAATCAACAAAAATTAATCCAACAATAAGAATTAATCCAATTAATTCACTTACCCGTTAATTTTAATTTGCTCCGGACAAAATAAATATTTCATTAAATTAATTCTCTTAAAATAAAATTACCATAATTATATTTTAGTCAAATTAAATCCAATTTAATTTGCGGAAATTAATTTACCGAACGACATATAAAAATGGAGTCGGAAAACACAAGGCCCGGGCCAAGCCCGCGGCCCGACATTGCCATTGACCCGGCCATTGACCATGACCCAGAAATTGCCGGGTCAAACAATTTTCCGGCTCATTTTTCCGTCCCGAATCCAAAAATAATATTTTTCTAATTTTTATATTACACAATTAGATCAGTTTTTCAAAAGAAAAATAGATTTATATTGTAATATAAAATCATGAAAAATAATTTTTAGATGAACAATTAAACATCAACAATTAAAACGATTATGATTCTAAATCATAAAAAATAATCAAGTATTCCAAATACAAATATCGAATATATGATTGCATAGACCTCGCTCCGATACCACTGTTGGATTCGGTGATAAAAACGAGTAACGCAGCGAAAAAAACCCGGTCAAATCGGATAAAAACCAAATCCCAAAACAGATCGATCAAGCATCGTATAAACGAATATAAATAGACGAAGATAATAAAAAAATCATACACTTGTAGACCTTTGATAATATCTTCTTGATTTAGAGCACGAACACGAGTCCAACCGATTGAGCTTCTGGAAATTCCCGAGCACCGAAAATATCGTGCCTCTACGTATCACGCGTCGGAAAGATGACCGGAAAATATTTCTATCAATTTAAACTCTAAGTATACGGCTAGAAATTGATAGAATTAGCTTATATATATTTTTATAAATACTCTAAGTATTTTATAAAAAAATTATTTTCTCTCAAAATACAATTAGAAAATAAGTGTATAAATATAGAAATAATTTCTCTCATTTCTCACTCAACTCACGGGTGAATCAAAGTGCAAGGAATGAAGTTGGAAACTATGTAATATAAATACAAAGCATAACACACTCATCATCTCAATCATTAAGATATAATTAATTCATTAAATAAATTAATTAAAACCCCACATAATATAAAATGTCTTCTAAAGACAAAATAGATAATTCATCACCATGATGAAGTGAGTGGGGCAGCTATGATGAGATTTTAGGTGTTGGTCCGTTTTGGTCCGTGAAACGGACCCTCGTGTATCTAATCCGATAGATAAACCTTGGTACGTCTCAATATTAATACAATTAATTAATTATATTAAAAATAAATTCTCTAAGAAATTATATGAATAAATTATTTACCCAATAATTTATTTAATTCACGAGACCAATTTAATTTATCCAATAAATTAAATTAGACATCCAATGTCCAATTTTAACCAAGAGAGAATAAGCTAAATATAATTCGTCAATTCGATTCACGTGCGCGACTCTGTAGGTTCGTCTTAGTTAGCATTGGGAGGATCCAATGAGTGTTAGCACCACTTAGCCAGTCTCGTGGCCCACACCGTAACCTAACTGAGAACGAATGATAGGATCATTTCAAAACCATTATGTCGTGAATACCGTATACGTATAAACCCTTCAATCATATGTCCCGGTCAAGTATTAGGGTCACGGTAAAGTCAAACCCTACTGTAACTTGACTCTATGCTTTCTGTTAATGCAAACCAAGATCATCGAGCTCTCGTATATCAAATACAACTAGCTCTGAATGCTTTGGCCAAAGACTTATGATCTTATTTGCCATTAACCGCATAGGACATTTACCTGCTCATTAATAGGACAAAGAATCCTATCTTGGTATTCAGTAGAGACTACTACTTGCCCACTAAGTTGCATTTCGAGGTTGACCCCATCAACCGACGATTGGATCGAACTACTCTAATGACTAACTTAATGTCACAAGCACATCTTCTACTGAAACCTCAAGTCAAAGGTCCACGTATACCTATCACAATCTTTTGATTCAATAATTGACAATCCCTGAGTGATTTCCATGTGACCGAATCGAGTTGAGTCGTGTTCGAGTATACTAATCCCATTAGTATACCTATAACGTGTGCTCCCACTAACTGTTAGTGAAGACAGGCACTCGACATGTCAAAGTACACGTTATACAAGTCTTGTCTAAACTTACTGCCCAGTTAAGTTTTATCGACTTGCGAACTAGTTAAGCATTCGAGCTCTAAACACTTCTAGTGCCTATCTCCTTATCTCCATAAGGAGTAGAATGTTCGCTCTCAAATGCAAGGACTATTATTCTATATACCAAATCACAATGCCAGTGATATACAATAATATAGAAATAATAATTACCTTATTAAATATAATATTCATAATTACAATACCATTGCTCTCACTCTCTCATCCTCTGAGTGGCATTTGAGGGCATATTCCTAACCAAACTCCCGATGGCTTATTAAACCATTTTGTAAATTGTTTTCTCCTGGATTGTGATCTTTTGGTTTTATAACGTTTTACCCAAACTCTTGCCTCGGGAAGTGTTTGTTTCGTTGTATTTGAATCTTTAAGGATTTCTGGTTATTATTGTTCTTGAAACTTGAATTGTATGGCCTGTATTTGCACTTTGTACTTGCACTAGCAAAACAGTGGAGTTTTGCTAACCCCCGATGTTAGGAAAAACAAACACCCTGTATCGAATCAGCCGGGATACCCGATCCCTGCATCGATTGTTATTTGTTATTTAGAAGGTTTTGACATATATGCCAAATACAGTAAAGGAAACTGTATCGAGGCTTAAGGATTTATCATGTATCGAAGACCAGCCTCGAATCAGCATAAGTGAAGCTCGTCAGTACAGCAAGAAGACTTGTAATAGATCAAGTATGGAAAACTGTCTCGATGCCCTAAATACAGTCACCTTCCATACAGTTCACAAAAGGACAAAGAAGAACACAAGTCAAGTTCCGTTGAACAAAGAAGTATTTAAATACTCAAGGATAAAGTATTTAAGATCGCCGATCTTCGAATCTTGAGAATCCATGAAATCCGGATCATGTCATATTCCCGTTGAAGGAAATCTTATTCAAACGGACATCTCAACGGATACTTTCTTCAGAGGCTATATATATCCTTGAAGACATTGAAGATCAGTAACCATTTTTACGAATAAAAGTAACTCTCAAAGCTATCAAGTTATCATCTGAGCAAACATATCTCCAAAGCATATCGCAAGTTAAAACGAAAGAGATATACAGTGCTCAAACATCAAGAACAGCTATCATCAGATCTTGATATTCAAAGTCACTGTTCTTACCAGTTACCTAACCTTTTACCTCGTGTAAAAACCGAGCTCTGTGTGAACTCAACAAGTTATTCGACTGTGTGGGACGAATAAGGACGAAGCTTTGGGCGTGTGTGAAGAAGCTAGTCAAGAAGGAAGCTTTAACCAATCGTGTGAGCGGTTGAAAGTGATATTCTTTGTATCAATGCATGTGAACGATACAAGGATAGGTTTGTTTATAATTACGTAGTTGTGTACGCAGAATTATAAAATAAACTTATTAATCCTGTGAGGAGGACCAGTGGACTGAGATGGGTTTACATCGAACAACTTAAATAACAGTGTCATTAACCTTCAGCTTTTACTGTTTGAAATTACTGTGATATATTAAGTATACACCTAATACTCTGTTGCTGTATCCACGGCAACTAACTGTATCCAAGACTTTCGCTACGCACTCAGATTTAGATTCCATACAGTTTGTTGTTTAAACTACTTTTCCAAACTGTATCCAGTATACTTAAGTGGCCAACACCCGAGTATTCGGGGGGTGGATGTCTGTATTGCATTCAGGTTATGGGGAGCATAGCACAGGGTCGGCACGAAGGATGATGAAAGATGAATGATACTAATCACACGAGGATCCATTTGATGTCGTATTGTTTTAGTTTTATTTTATTTCCGCTATGCTATTTCTTTCCCCGTTGTACTGGAGTATTTTGTATTTGACCCCTGCGTGGGCATGTATTGAGATTGAGTTGTATGTTTGTATTGAAATACCAAATTGGTCTACTGAGTTTTTTTAGCCTTAAAGGCATGGTTGAGATGGTCAATGTTGTTACCAGCCTGGTAGATCCTTGAGGAAGGGTTCTACGGCGTGTAATATCCCTGAGTGGATTGGGGGTGTTACAGAAATGCTATCGGAGCCGAGGTTGTGGAAACCTAGGCTGTCGGGTTTAGTGGTGTCTGTTGAGTTTTGTCTCTTCGGATTTTGTCTGACTGAGTCGTGTCACGACGCGTTGTCTGAGTTGGTTGGTCGTGATTAGTATCGTGGGGCGATCATCACCTTCGTGCGACCTGTTGATGTAAGTCTCTCTTCCTTGTGATTGTGCCTCGTCTGATGCGAGTTACTGGTATGATTATGTGTTAAGTGATGAAATCTTTATGCAGATTCTTGGTTTCATGATGCGTTTATGTGACTCCCATATTTCGTTTATATGAGGAGTGTTGTCGTTATTTATGTACCTTTGACTGTGATATTTGACTGTTTGTTTTCCGGTAAAAGACATGTGTTGTCTTGGTTTTTGAGCGAGTTGATGCGTGTATTGTGATGTATGTAAGTGAATATTGTTACATGTGAGTTTTTTGGCATTCTAGACTAATAGATTTTCGAAAAACTTGAGTATCTTAGAAAATAAATTTCGAGACGTACTTTTAAAATGAATTATTTTCTCGCGATACTTTCAAGGTGCCTTCCAGTGCCGCAATATGTTTCAAAATTATTCCAGTTGAGGACCAAATATTTTGAGACATTTTCAATTATTTAGAAATGCTTTGCTTAGACCCGAGGGTCGAATATTTCTGAAAGTTTTTCACTAAAAGAAAAATGTCTTCATTTTTGTTCAAACGCAAGATGGTTTTCAAAGTCTCGATAATGGTGTTTGTATTACTTTTTGTAAGGTGATACTCAAGATCTATCGGTGTTTCCAAATTGTTTTCAAAAAGGTGGTTTTCATTTTTAAAACCTATCATTCATGTTTGCGGACCGGAAATGTATGTATGATGTTCGAACTTTCGTTAGGGTGTTAACCCCGAGTTGTGGTTGAATTGGTGGTGTGAGCGTTGAGTCGTTCGCTACGCATTGTTGTGTTATCCCTCTGCGAAGGGTGTGATGTTGACCTTTAATGTTGTCGTTTTGTGGTGATTTACATGCTATCGCACCCGTGTGAGCGGTTAGGACTTGAGTTTGTATGATTGTGTACATACGTGGTTGTTTCGTGATGTTTAGTAATTATATGTTGGTTATCGTTCGGGCCATTGTAATCGTCGAACGATACCGTGGTTGTTGTGATTTTAGTATGTGTTGATATGTTATGCCAAGTTGGCATCTCCAGTTTGTTGTTTTGCGATGTTATGTTCCATTGTATCTAGCATTTGTATATTCGGTATGCCGAGCTGAGGTGTTTCAACCGTGGTTTGCCGGGGGCATGCACGTACCAATTGTCCTTCTCGTCGATAACGCATTTCAAGTGTGGACCCGAGAGGCACATGATCCAGTTTTGCGAGTTGGGTTCCGAGTCTTTTGGAGCACGAACTTCAGTAAAGATATCAGGATCGGCTTTAAGAGGCCCATGGGAAATGTTTCCGTCAGTTGCTTTTGTGTTGTTGCCTTGTTTCCGTTATTATGAGTTGCGGGGACGACCTTCTTTTATAAGAGATCGAATGTAATACCCGTATTGTTTTTGGACTTCTGCATTTCCTCTTTCTCAAGTCTATCGACTCGCTCGTGTTCGTTGATACTTTCTGAACTTGATCTGTATTTCGGTTTCGTCGTTCGAATGAGCCGTGATATTGTTTTGTGTCGATCTGATTATCGCTGTGACTTTTCCGAGTTCGGTTCGATTTTTGTGAACCTTGTTCGGAAGTAACATCTTTTGATTCTATTAGTTCTTTTGATGTCTTGAGTTGAAGTGTGAACTTCGGAGTCATTGTTCGGCCGTTGTCATCCGATCATTGTTGTTCGATCATTGTCATTCGATCATTGTTGTTCGATCGTTGTTATTCGATCATTTTTGTTCGATCGTTGTTGTTTGATCATTGTTACTCGATCATTGCTTTTTGATCGTTGTTGTTCCATCATTGTTATTTGATCATTGTTGTCCGATGTTAGGTGTATTTTTATGCGCTTTTATGTCATTATTTTATATCCATCTTGAGCCTAAATCAGCATAAATGAGCTTTTAATGCATTATTTTTATATGTTTTGCAGGAAATCGGAGTCCGGAAGCCAAAACGATGAAAAACGGGCGAAAATAGCAGTTTTTGGTCATGAGCCGCGGCACACACCAAGTGAACCGCGGCACACGAAGACAACCAGCGAATGATGTGCACACTGTACTGTGTGCCGCGGCACACACCAAGTGAGCCGCGGCACAGAAAGCGCAAAAAGACGCCCCTGCTTCTAACAAATGTGTTGGTGTGTGGGAGGAAACTTTTGGGCCGCAATTCATGGGTTTTTTGGGGTGGGCCGTGAGGAGCACTGGGAGGAATGGAGATTGGAGGACTTTTTCTTTGGTGGGCTGTAAAAGAAGGAAAATCTACTGGAGGGATAAAAAAAAGAATGAGATAAAAGGCACAAGAGGAGAACAGACGTGAGAGGAGTTGGTCGGCGGAAAAGAAATAAACACAAGGAGGAGAACAGACGAGGGATAGAGGGAGTTTCGGCGGAAGAAATCAAGGGAACACAAGGAGGAGATTTGTGGGCGACGACAAGACCACGGATCCCTACGGTTTTTCTGCATCTTAGTTCTTAGATCTATTCGAGTAGGATTTTGATTGTAGCCGATTTCATGACGGTTTGATTATTTATTATTATTTCGATTTACTCGTTATTCTATTGAATTGGATTCTTCTTATTGTTCTTAATGCTTATTAATTGTCTGGCCAACAGTTAATTTGTTTTGAATGTCTTTATGGATTCGGGAGATGAAATTTAGACATAGTTCTTGTTAGACGAATCATAATTTTCGTGAGATAGGGATATACTCATGCGAATTGTGAAGCCTGTTATTGTGGGAATTCTTGAACTGTTTTAGCTATTGATTATCTGATTCGAATAGGGATATATCGAGTTAGTAATTCGTAGTATTTTCTATCGACCTTGGGAAAGGCTTTAGAATAATTTAGGAATTTCTGGCTTACAATCAATTGAATAACAGTGAATTGAATCGAATAAATATCATTCCCGATTGTTTGAGGTAAAAATCATAATCCTACCCCTTATTAGTATTATTATTATTAGTACTATTATTTACTTTCTGCAATTAGTTTAGATATAAACTCTATTTAATTGTTCTTCAAATAAAATTGTGAGTTGACTATATTTTGGTACTTAGTGAAATCAGTCCTCGAGGGAACGATATTTTACTTATCACTTTATTACTTGTTGACACCGTGCACTTGCGGCATATTGTGAGGGATTTTCCCACAACATGTTATTCGATCGTTGTTGTTCGGTCGTTGTTGTTCGATCATTGTTATTCGATCGTTGTTGTTCGATCGTTGTTGTTCGATCGTTGTTGTTCGATCGGGGTTGTCTGACTATTGTTGCCTGATCTCGTACCGCGAAGAATTGTCGTTCACTGTTAGTCAACTGTTTCGAGTGTGTCCAGGTGGGTCACTGAGCCGTGCATTGCGAGACGGTAGCTGAGAGATTTGGGGATCGAGGATACGTCTCTGCTCCGAAAGGGCACAGAGATGCCTAGTATGCTTTTTGAGGATTTCGGCGTAGTCCGAATTGTTTGTGATTGTCCTTGTAGATCGTTTTGTATTTATTTTCTATTTTCTCGACTGTGCGTGTTCCTTGTAACAGGTGCTTTGTGTTTTATGATAGTTCGGATAATCGACTTGATTGTATTATCTGTTTGATGACGCTTGTCGCTTGTTAGTTTTGTTACGCCTCTACCGGTGGCGTTGTGTTAGTCGTCGTGGAACGCGTTTTCACGCCGTATGTTTCTTTGCGTTGTTTACAACGATTGGCCGTTGGGCGCAAGTTTTCGGTTTTTGTGTATCCCGTTGAGTGTTTCCTGGTGGGATGTTGCTCCTCCCTACTTATTTTAAGTTTCGGGACGAAACTTCTTTTAAGGAGGGTAGTATGTAATATCCGCAATTTCCATTTCCGATAATTTCTTTTTTTTCGACGGAAGTTCGTTTTGACGACTTGCTCATGACCGTATCATCATTCTGAGAATGATTAATTCTGCACTTTTTGTTATTCAAGTCCGTTTCGGTATCGTTTTGTGGAGTTCCGTGTTCTTGAGCGACTTTTCCGCACTTGAGTTCGATTCTTGCGAATCTCGTTCGAAACTATTGTCTCGAGTTTCTCGTAAGTTTATTTAATGTTATTATTCATGTTGCGAGCTTTGGCTTGGTGTTTCGATCGTGTATCGTGTATTTCGGACGTTTTGGGGCATTTTTGTAATTTCCCAAAGTTTTGGGTAATTACTTTTCGTTGTCGAATTTCGAGCCTTCGGGTGGTCGGAATCGTGTGCTCTCTTAGCGCTTGGATTCGTCTTTGCGAGTAATTCGTAACCATATCTTCGATTCATATTTAGGTTCGGATTTCGGGGTCGTCCGGGCCGTCGGAGTGGCCACGGCCGAGTCACGGCCGCACTTCTTGGAGGGCTGGCACGGCGAGTTACGGGCGTAAGGTTCGATTCTGGTATGCGTGCTCAGCAGACATGGCTGGACGAATGCCGGTTAAGGCCGTAAGGGTTGTCAGTTACGGCCGTACGGGTGCCAGGCAATGTTCAAACGAATGTCGGTTACGGCCGTAAGGACCAGCCGGGTACGACCGTAAGTGCCGAGTTACGGCCGTAAGGCCCTGTAGGTTACGGCTATAAGCGATCGGCAGGCGCTGGGAGGATTTTGACGAATGCCGGTTACGGCCGTAAGGCCCTGTCGGTTACGGCCGTAACCCTGTCGGCCATATATAGGCCAGGGACGGGCCAAACCGTATTTTACACCATTTCTTCACCCGGGTGGTGGCTATCGATGGGAAAAGTAGAGGAGTGGAGTTTTTGGTCGATTCCACTCGATTTCTAGGCGTTTTTGAAGATTCTTGTTGATTATATCATCATCCAATCCGTGTTCTTCGTCGAATCAAGGTATATTTCTTGATTTTCCTTCAAGTTGACTTTTTGGAGAATTTGTTCTTAATTTTGATTCTAGTCCGATTTTGATACATCGGTTGGTGTAGTATGATGTTATTAATCGTGTTCTATGGGTTGTATATCCATATTTCGAGTTTGTTCAACTCGATTAGTTATTCGAGCGTTCTTGGGAGTTATCGAACATCGAGTGTTTGATTAAATGTCCCAATGAGTTTCCCTTCGATAGTTTCGTGGGATTTCCATTATTTTTTACCTTGATTCTCATTGTGATCGTATCTTTGTGTTTTTTTGGCCATTTTGGGGGAAACCCTTGAAATTGTGTCGTTCGTCCCTTCAATTCAACGACTTTAGGTCATGCTATGGAATTCGTTTTCATTGTTGTTATTGTTGTTCGTAGTTTATTGTCGCGGGTTAGCGTTCGGTGGAGTCGGCGGGTTCGTGGTCGGTTCGTGCCAACCTACTTCGGTCGACTCTCCACGTTGTGGCTATTCGAGGCAAGTACTTTGTCTACAATTCTTGTTTTGTGGATATGATAATTAGTGATCGTCTAAATGTGTTTGTTAGGTCGTTTGAATTGAACTTTCAAAAGATTCGGTTTGGCCTTGTTAAAGGCTTGCTTTCAAAACGTGTGTGTTTTGTGAATGGTGTGGTTTGTGAATGACTATGTGAATCCTATGTATATGTTTGGTGTTGATGTTGCACTTGGTATTGTGTGTGTACGTATAGTGTTTCATTTCGGTGCGTTGTGGTTTGACGTGGTGTTTTGCTAAGTGTTTGATGCCTTTGGGTGAATTGGTTGAATATCTGTGTTGTATTGTGCTGTGTGTGAATGTATGGATGTGGGCGGGGCCTACGGTGGCACATGGCATGCGATCATGTGGCCAGGATGCAACATGCGATTGATCCACCCGTGAGAGCCTAATAAAAACTACGATGGCACATGGCATGCGATCATATGGTCAGGATGCAACAAGTGATTGATCCAACCATGAGCGCCAAAGAATACCTACGGTGACATATGGCATGTGATCATATGGTCAGGAGACAACAAGTGATTGATCCAACCGTGAGATTCCGTGACAAGTGTTCACACTGGTGTGTTTATGATTTGTGAATGTGTTTCGCTAGCCAGCTCGGGAGGGTCCTTAGAGGCCTCGGGTGGGATTTGTGGCTTCGTCCCGGTCCTAGGCAAGTGTGATCTATGAATTCACTCTAGATTCTTGAGTTGGTGTTGTATTTGTGTGACCAAGATTTGCGTATCTTGGGTGGTTATGTTGTGTTGATTTTATGTCCGTCGAGAACACGTGACGTGGGTTTTAACCCTGTAAACTGTTGTTGGTTTTATTTTTTGAAACAAAACCTTTGGGCTGTGACCCCCGTTGATTTTTGGAAAGAGAAGGATTTGATAATCCTGAATTGTTTTCTATTAAAACTCCCAATGGCTTATTAAACCATTTTGTAAATTGTTTTTTCCTGGATTGTGATCTTTTGGTTTTGGAACGGTTTACCCAAACTCTTGCCTCAGGAAGTGTTTGTTTCGTTGTATTTGAATCTTTGAGTATTTTTGGTTATTATTGTTCTTGGAACTTGAATTGTATGGCTCGTATTTGCACTTTGTACTTGCACTAGCAAAACAGTGGAGTTTTGCTAACCCCTGAGTATTCGGGGGGTTGATGTCTGTATTGCATTCAGGTTATGGGGAGCATAGCATAGGGCCGACACGAAGGATGATGAAAGATGAATGATACTAATCAAACAAGGATCCGTTTGATGTCGTATTGGTTTAGTTGTATTTTATTTCCGCTGCGGTATTTCTTTCCCCGTTGTACGGGAGTATTTTGTATTTGACCCCTGCGTGGGCATGTATTGAGATTGAGTTGTATGTTTGTATTGAAAGACCAAATTGGTCTACTGAGTCCTTTTAGCCTTAAAGGCATGGTTGAGATGTTCAATGTTGTTACCAGCCTGGTAGATCCTTGAGGAAGGGTTCTACGGCGTGTAATATCCCTGAGTGGATTGGGAGTGTTACAAATATGACCAGTTCACTGATGAGAGTTAAGACTGTGTAGACTCAATCAAGATACCTTGGATTTCCTATCCCTTTTGGGAGATCTAAAAAGGTTATATTTCAATTTGTCATTGATAGGGTGTGGAAGATGTTGGTAAATTGGCACCCTACTTGGAATGGTGGATTATCACGGAGTAGAGTTTTCAAACTCTTTTGCGTTTGCGGAAGATAAACGACACAAGATTTATAGAGGTTCGGCCAAACATGCCTACATCCTCTCTCCGTAAATTTTTCTATAGGATCAAGATCATCCTCTACACCTCGTCTTCTATCGGTCCGAGGGATACCGTTACAATCTCGTCTTTGATCGTTCCGAGATAAACCGTTATACTCTTGTCTTTATGTCGGTCCCTAGATAAATCATTTTTCTTTTATATTGGAAAAGTAAGCAACCTATCTAGCTTTCGATGGGAACTATACAAACCTCACTCGAATTTAGATATGATTCTAATAATGTCGGATCAAAGATCCTAATAACACCGAATCAATCAACAATCCGTATCTTTCCTCTCGTGTATGGTTTAGTGTATGAACACTCAAACACTTATCAATTAAGTACAAATACAACAACAATAATGTATATAATGATATCTGATCAATATGTGATTTGCTTGGAGTTGATGTGTGTGAATGACACCAGATGACTTGGTATTTATAGGTAAATTATCTCAACTAGCCGTTAGCCTCTGGTGACTTCATTGCGTGCGCTATCTGTATCCATTACGTACGTTAGCCTTATTATGTATGTTAAATCTTAGTGTTACATATGTTAACCTTTATTCTGATCAGTCCAGTAGCATTCTGTCTTCTTCAATTACGTACGTTAGCTCATACTATTATGTACGTTAAGTACTTCTGTAGCGTGCGCTAATGTGAGGTCATTGCGTGTGTCACCATGTATCCGTTGCATGCCTTTTGACTTTGACTCCGAATCTTCCAACGGTTGTTTAGTTTGAATTCATATTCAAACTACATTACGTACGTTAAGCCTTCGTCTTACGTACGTTATTGACTTCTTCCTTGCGTACGTTATCTTATTCGGTTGTGTACGTTAAATCATATCGTCTGTACTCATCTGCCTTCAGGTGACTTCTTCATTATGTACATTATATCTGTTGCATAGCGTATGTTAAGCTCTCCATATATCATGCTCTAGACTTGCACCTTAGCGTGCGTTATCTGCTTCTTTCGAGTGTCTTCGACTCCTTCATTGTATTGCTTCGTTCTATTATTTTCTTTGTTGTTTTGGTTTCATCGTCAACTCATCATCAAAACCATCATTTACATCATTAGCTCATCATCAAAAACAATTTATGATTATATGGAATAGAATATTCCAACAATCTCCCCTTTTTTGATGATGACAAAACAACAAACTTCGATGGGATTTTATGCCTGCAAAAATATAAAACATTACAGATCAAAATTTTCGTCTTTGTCTATTTCGTTTGTTTTCTTCTTCCCATATTTTCTCCTTTTCAGCTCCTTCTCATTTTTTCTTTTCCAACTTCTTCTTTTATTTTCGACATTCTTCTCCTTCGATATTTCTCCCCTTTTCATGATCGTTATTATATTTTTCACGTCATTCTTCCATGACTCGTATTCTTCTTCTTCCATAATTTTTATCGACATTCTCCCCCTTTCTCATACTCTCCCCCCCTTTTGTCATAATAAAAAAGTGCAATAATAAATATAGAAAATCGATGAATAATTATGACAACTAACGGATAAACACTCCCCCTGAAAAATAGATTTCCCCATTTTAAAAGTAATAGCAACTCCCCCCGAGTTAAATACCAATTGTTATAAATTATCAAAATACCAATTGATGGAAATATATTAATTTTGATTTTTGGGGATCCAAGCAAGAGTTGGTTTTTCTTTTGAAACATAGACGATATTCGGTATAATGGTTCCTTTTGGAATCCAATTTTTTTTTAATTTTTTTGAGAACAAATTGACATACTATTTTTCCGATCAATATCCATCGCGTGATAACATAGAGACACTCAGCAATTTCGGTATTTTGATCATTCATCAAGGAAGAACGAATTGGATTCGTGTTCGTGTTGATGACCGAAAAAAGCTTGAATCGGATTTTTCTTCAAGAATATATTATCAAAGGTTTACGAGGGTATGACTTCTAAATTATATCTTCGTCAATTTTATATTCGTTTATACAATGCTTGTACGATCCGTTTTGGGGTTTGGCTTTATCCGGTTAGATCAGTTTATTTTCTGCTGCGTAACTCGTTTTTATCATCGAATCTCAACAGTGATATCGGGGCGAGGTCTTGCAATCATGTATACGATATTTAGCATTTGGAATGCTTGTTTGGATGTTCATATGATTTGAAATCATAATCGTTTTAATCGTTGATTTTCAATTGTTCGTCTAAAATTTATTTTTTCATGATTTTATGTTATAATGTAAATATATTTTTCTTTTGAAAAACTGATTTAAATGTGTAATATAAAGATTAGAAAAATATTATTTTTGAAATTGGGGTGAAAAAACGAGCCGAAAATGAGAGCGGGCTCGACAACTTGGAGCTGGTCGGGCACTGCCGTGCGGTCCCGTGCAGCGGATCGCGATCCATCCATGCGGTCCGGCCCTGATCGGCAGCCTGCCTGCTGCTGCCAGGCAGTGGATCGCGATACGGCCATGCGGTCCGACCCTGCTCGGCAGCCTACTGGGCAGTGTGCAGGGCAGCTCCCGGTTTGGCCGGGCCGTGTGTTTTTCGACTCTGTTTTTTATATTTCGTTCGGTAATTAATTTTCCACAAATTAAATTGGATTTAATTTGACTAAAATATAATTATGGTAATTTTATTTTTAAGGGAATAATTTAATGAAATATTTTTTTTTGTCCGGAACAAATTAAAATTAACAATTACGTGAATTAATTGGATTGATTCTAATTATTGGATTAATTTTTGTTGATTAGATCAATATTTAGATTAATTATTATTGCCATTTATTTTAATGTGATTGCCATTTGAATGGGGATGTAGTTCATGGACCTAGTTTTGAATCGTTTGTTTTGTTCGATTGGGTTGTAAAGGCCATTTTGAGCCTATTTATTTTACTAAAAAATTTGTATAGGATGCAATTTTTCAAAATGTAAAATTTATATGTAATGACGAATACCGGAGGAAGATCCACTCGAGAAGATGAAGATTCAAGACCGAAGACATGTAATTAGATTACGATGTTTTTGTTCTAGGAACGGTCCATGAACTGCATGTTGTTAGCTTTAGGTTGTGTATGTTTTCATATTGTATGACAAACAAACAAACCGACAAACCGCGCTTATAAACGGATTAATGTGCAAAGTGTAACGTATAATCGCGTTAATACTCCCACTTATAAACACCAAGTTATAAAGGTTACGAGCTTTTCTACCCTCCGTCAAACTCATGGAAAATTGAAATCTAAACCGGAATATTGTTCTTCTAAGTATGTCGGGGTAATATTTTTGGGGAAGGTTGATAAATTCCTAGAGTGCATTAGATTCCTTTGGTTGTGACAAATCAAACCTCTAGAAACCGTATGGGTTGCCGGGTAAGATTTAATTGTCAGACTAATAGGAGTTGACGGTTTAAACTTAGATAGTTCAGCGAGCCATAGAAACCGAATGGGTTGAGAGAAAGTGAACTAGGGGTAAAAAAAGATCGAATCATCCATTAGATGGGTTGGTGTTGGACGCCACTTTATAAAGAATGATAGAATATAAATCGTATGGGTTGCCCTCTATTAAACTTTGTAACGAACTCGATCATCCCTATAAAGTCAACCGTGACTTCCGGATTTCACATGGGAGTGTGTAAATGCAAATAAAAATAGCGGGAGATGAGTTATGAATAAAGAAAGTCCTTAAATTCTTTACTTGGATCATAATTAAACAATCACTAAAGAATCTTAAATTATTCTCTGCAGTTAACAAAATCTCTCAAAATGACAATGAACCCACTCGCTATACTGCTTGAAAAGAATGTCCTGACTGGTCCGTGTTGGAATATTTTGTTCCATACATGCATTAATAGTGTTTTGATGATTAAGTTGCTAAATAAAAAAAATAACAAAGAGACGAAGCAAAGCATCGAAGCAGACGAAGTGCAAAAAGCTGGAAATGTTCATGTTTAACGTACGTAATCTATCATATATAACGTACGTAAGTCTTCAAGCTTAACGTACGTAAGAGAAAATACTTAACATACGTAATGGTGTGTTTGCGAATTCAAACAAGGAGAACGTTGGAGATGACATCATGGCATATGTCAGCATGCAACGCACATATTGACTATGATAACGTACGTAATGTAAGTTTGGCTAACGTATGTAACACAGAAGATGAAGGCCACTGGACTGTTTTATGAAGAAGCTAACGTACGTAACCAGTAGAGGTTAGCGTACGTAATATCGCTAGCGTACATAATATTGGAGTGATAACGTACGTAATGAAGAGTCAGGGAGCTAACGGCTAGTTTGATGAAGAAGGCTATAAATACCATATCCTTGGTATCAAACCACACAACAACCTCAAGCAAACGATTCATTCATCAGATATTGATATGCTTATATTGTTGTTGTGATATTGAGCTTATATTATTAGTTTGAGTGTTTATACATTCAACACATACACGAGAGGTAAAAGAAAAAATACGATTGGATTCGGTGTTATTAGGATCAAGGATCTGGCATTGTTAGAATCACAATCGATATCTAAGTGAGGTTTATCTAGTACCGATAGAAAGCTAGAGTAGTTGATTCTTTGTCCAATAGAAAAGGAAAATGGTTTAACTTCGAACGACACAAAGACAAGTGCGAGTGGTTTATCACGAACCAATTGAAGACGTGATTGTAACGGTTATCCCTCAACCGATAGAAGAGAGGTGTAGAGGTTTTTATCTTAATCCTATAGAAAAAAATATTGAGAGAGGACGTAGGCTTCGTTAATAGTCGAACCTTTATAAATCATTGCGTGCTTTATTTCCACACTTTAATAATCGCTCCCGCACAACGGTGCATTATTCCGATTCCGTTCCAACAGTCCGAACTATGTGGACTGGCTTCGGAACTTGAGGATTGTCCTCACTATGGAATGCTGGGATACGTCTTGGAGGCAGACATTCCAGCGGCTCCTGCAAGAACCCGAGATAATCAGGAAGATGTCGATGCTCATGAAAAATGGGTCAAAGATGACGTAAGAGTGCGCGGGTACATGCTAGGCTCATTGACTGATGAGCTTCAACGTGCCTATGAAAAGATGGCATTTTCTAGAGCCATCTTAGTGCACCTAGATGAGCTCTATGGAGAGCATTGTCGAACTGCTAAATATGAGATATCAAATCAATTATTCGGCGACAGGATGGAGGAAGGAGAAAGGGTTCGGGATCATGTCCTCAAGATGATCTCGATGATTGAGTGATTAGAAGCTCTTGATTTTTAGATGCATGCATCTCTCCAAACTGACCTTATCCTGCAGTCACTTCCTGACTCTTTTTCCCAATTTGTCATGAACTTCAACTGCAATGAGATTGCATGTAAATTAGCTGGGCTAATGAACAAACTGACGACTGCCAGTCTCAGATGAAGACAATGGGAAAGGAAGCCGCACTTATGATTTCTTTTGGGACTTGGAAGTCCAAGTATAAGAAGAAAAATAACAAAAAGTAGTTAGGTCCAATAGCCAAGATTGATAAGGGAAAGGGCAAAGCCCCAATGGTTCAAAAGAGCAAGGGGGCCAAGAAAACGGATGTATGCCTCAACTGCGGTGAGCTAGGCCACTGTAAGAGGTACTGTCCAAATCTTGACCATAATGCGCCTTCAGGTACGCAACTACTTGTTTTGGAAATAAATGGTTCTGTAACTGTATATTCTACTTCTTGGATACTTGATTCCGGTGCGAGTTCTCATATTTGTACAATGAATTAGGATCTGGAACAAAGTATGAAGCTGGATTCAGGAGAGGTGATGGTCACCGTCGGAAATGGACATAGTGTCGAGGATTCTGATATTGGATCCCTTATGTTGAATTTAGAATCTAATTTTATTCTTACTTTAGATGATGTACTTGTTTTGCCCAAGGGGCATAAAAATATTGTATCAATTTTGATCATGGACCGAAAGGGAGTACACTTCTGTATTAGAGATGGATCCTGTCGAATTTGTTTTAGAAATAAATTGGTTGGTACTGCTACATCATTAAATGGTTTATACCATTTGAATTTAAAGAATAAAACAACTGTGAACACTATAACTAGGAAGCGTGGTAGGGATGAAACAAACCAAGCACTTAAGTGGCATCTTATACTTGGTCATATCGGTCAGACCAAGATTCATAAAATGGAGAAAGATGGGCTTACGGGTCCATTGGGATCAGATCCCTATCCAACCTGTGTATCTTGCCTTCAAGGCAAAATAACTAAGTTACCCTTCGCAGGGACTTTTGAAAGAGCTGCTGAAGAACCTGGATTGATCCATACCGATGTTTGTGGCCCTTTTGAAGTGGCACGAGACAGCTTTCAGTATTTCATTACATTCACTGATGATCATACTGGGTATGGGTTCGTGTACTTAATGAAACATAAGTCTGAAGCTTTTGATAAATTCAAGGAATTTAAAGCCCTGGTTGAAAATCAAATAGGTAACCGTGTTAAGACTCTTCGCTCAAACCCAGGTGGTGAGTACATGAGTACCGAGTTTGACGAGTTCTTAAAAGAACTAGGAATAGTGTCACAATTCACCCTCCAGATACTCCACAATTAAATGGTGTATCAGAAAGAAGGAACCGAACCTTGTTGGACATGGTTCGCTCCATGCTTAACTACACTGATCTACCAGTTTATCTGTGGGGTCAGACGCTCCTTACTGCTGTGTATATCTTGAACAGATGTCCTTCCAAATCCGTTCCTAAGACTCCATATGAGATGTGGGGAGGTAGGTGTAATACCCGAGAATTTAGTTTCCAGTCACTTTGAATTATTTGTCGGCTGTACCGGCTATTTTGTTCCATTGATGATTATTTGGGATTTCTTCCCTATGTTGTGTACGGTATGAGGTACCGTGTTGTGTTGAGTTTTCATAATTGTCCTGCATGCCTGTGTAGTAGGCATAGAGCACGCTAATATTCGTGAGTAGCGCACGCTACCAGGATAGGCCGAGACAGTCCAGGAGTTGTTGGAACATTTTGTTCAATACATAAATTAATAGTGTTTTAATGATTAAAGTTGCTAAACAAAACAAAACAACAAAAAGGCGAAGCAAAGCAACGAAGGAAACGAAGTGCAAAATGCTGGACAGAAGGCCTATTGACGTACGTAACACAAAGAGCTTAACGTACGTAATATAGGAAGTTTTACGTACGTAATGAATGTTATGTAACGTATGTAAAGGAGTTCAAACAAGTAGACGTTGGACGAGTCGAAGTCAAAAAGGTGGCAACGGACATATGACGTCAGCAGTGACGTACTATTAACGTACGTAATGAGAAGTATAATAACGTACGTAAAGAAAGAAACGAAGCTATTGGACTGAAACTGGGAATAGTCTAACGCACGCTACATGAAAGACATTACGCATGCTAAAGCAAAAATGTGCGATAGCGCACGCTAAGAAGGAAGATCTAGCGCACGCTAGCTAGTCAACTGTCAACAACGGCTAGTTTGTGGGAAATGCCTATAAATACCATTCCTATGGTATTGTTTGAGTACAACAACTCCAGGCATTCAAGACATTGATCTTATATTCATATACTTACATTGTTGTTGTAATATTGAGCTTATATTGTTAGTTTGAGTGTTTATACATTCAACATTATACACGAGAGGTAAAAGAAAAGATACGATTGGATTCGGTGTTATTAGGATCAAGTATTCGGCATTGTTAGAATCACAATCGATATCTAAGTGAGGTTTATCTAGTACCCATAGAAAGCTAGAGTGGTTGATTCCTTATCCAATAGAAAAGGAAAAATGGTTTTACTCGGAACGATAGAAGACGAGCTTGTAAACGGTAATCCCTCGACCGATAGAAGAGAGGCGTAGAGGTTTTGATCTTAATCCTAAGAAAAAGATACATCGAGAGAGGACGTAGGCTTCGTTAATAGCCGAACCTCTATAAATCCTTGTGTGATTTATTTTCCGCAATTTATTTACGCTTCCGCACAAAAACGGCGCAAATATCCGATTTTATACCAACAATTGGTATCGGAGCCACATGAAGCAAAAACCAACTATCGGTTGGGTCCCCAAAAATTAATTTTAACAATTGATATTTTAACAAGGGGAGATAATACTTTCAGGGGGAGTATTTTTTGCTTCTTAATGCATATTCATTTGCATCATGCATATTTATATTTCATTATACTCTATATTTTTATACTTTATATTTTTTACACTTTTTGATGAATACAAAAAGGGGGAGAGATAGGAGAATGGAGAAATAAGTCGAAAATGTGATTAACCGTGAAAAGGGGAGAAAAATCGAAGAAAATCGATAGCATACAAAAAAATTGGAAAAACGAAGGAGTTGAACAAAAATAAGGAGAAGTCGAAAATGAAGGAAAAGAAAAATGAGGAGACATCGAAAAGACGATGAAAAATTGAAAATGAGAAAAGAAACGGAGAAAAGAAAGAAGGAGTCGAAAAATAAATGGGAGAAGAACTAACCAAACGGACAAAGTCGAAAACTTTGGTCTGTACACATATACATATATTTGTATTTTTGCAGGTAAATCCCATTGACGTAGTTTTGTTTTGTAATCATCAAAAAGGGGGAGATTGTTGGAACATTTTGTTCCATACACAAATTAATAGTGTTTTGATTATTAAAGTTGCTAAACAAAACAAAACAACAAAAAGGCGAAGCAAAGCATCGAAGGAAACGAAGTGCAAAATGATGGACAGAAGGCCTATTAACGTACGTAACACAAAGAGCTTAACGTACGTAATATAGAAAGTTTTACGTACGTAATGAATGTTATGTAACGTACGTAAAGGAGTTCAAACACATAGACGTTGGACGGGTCGAAGTAAAAAAGGTGGCAACGGACATATGACGTAAGCAGTGACGTACTATTAACGCAATGAGAAGTATAATAACGTACGTAAAGAAAGAAACGAAGCTACTGAACTGAAACTGGGAACAGTCTAACACACGCTACATGAAATACATTACGCACGCTAAAGCAAAAATGTGCGATAGCACACGCTAAGAAAGAAGATCTAGCGCACGCTAGCTAGTCAACTGGGAGCAATGGCTAGTTTGTGGGAAATGCCTATAAATACCATTCCTATGGTATTGTTTGAGTACAACAACTCCAAGCATTCAATACATTGATCTTATATTCATATACTTACATTGTTGTTGTAATATTGAGCTTATATTGTTAGTTTGAGTGTTTATACATTCAACATTATACACGAGAGGTAAAAAAAAGATACGATTGGATTCGGTGTTATTAGGATCAAGTATCCGGCATTGTTAGAATCACAATCGATATCTAAGTGAGGTTTATCTAGTACCCATAGAAAGCTAGAGTGGTTGATTCCTTATCCAATAGAAAAGGAAAAACGGTTTTACTCGGACCGATAGAAGACGAGCTTGTAAACGGTAATCCCTCGACCGATAGAAGAGAGGCATAGAGGTTTTGATCTTAATCCTAAGAAAAAGATACATCGAGAAAGGACGTAGGCTTCATTAATAGCTGAACCTCTATAAATCCTTGTGTGATTTATTTTCCGCAATTTATTTACGCTTCCGCACAAAAACGGCGCAAATATCCAATTTTATACCAACAGGAGTTACTGCATTCGATTGGGAGTTCGGTAGCGCACACTATGCAGCTCTATAGCGCGCGCTAAGGTGCAGCAGTTAGTGCATGCTATGGGAGGGTAGCACACGCTAACTGGTAGTTCTTGGGCAGTCCACAAGCCACTGGACTGGTACTGGGACTCGTTAGCGCACGCTAATACTTAGCTATTAGCGCATGCTAACTATACGTTAGATAGAACACTTTGTATTGTGGCTTCGATAGCGCGTGCTAGAACATGTTGATTAGCGCACGCTAGTCTGTCTGGTATATACACCGGATAGCAGGCTTATATTCTCATTTCTTCTTCATTTCTTCCTTCCTCCGTGGATGTGAGTCAAGGGCGACTAGGGTTCTTGGTCTTTGCCGATTTTGTTCCATTCCAAGGTGTTTTGGAGTATCCTAGGTGATTGTAAAATCACCTGATCCATTGTTCTTTGTCGGATCGAGGTAATTTCCTTGATTTCCCTAGAGTTGACTTTTTAGAGATTTATTCTTTATTTCGTATTCCATCTGATTTTGATGAATCGATTGGTGTTAATGATGTTGTTAAACATATTCTATGGATTATATATCCATATCTTAGATTCGTTCAACCCAACTGATGATTTTAGTGTTCTTGAGGAACCGTGAACATTTAGTGTTCGATTAAATATTCCTGTGAGTTTTCCTTCTTTGGTTTGAGGCGATTTCCGTTGTTATTGGTCTTGATCCTCGTTGTGATCGTGTTTTCATTGTGTCTTGCGGAAGTTGTAGGTGTTTGAGGTTTTTCGTTCGAGCAGCGTTCGTCGGAGTTTTCGATATCAATTATCGAGGCAAGTATCTTGCCCATACAATTTGTGTTCCGTGGATATAACAAATTGGTAATCGGTTATGTGTGTTACTTGAGTATTTAACATGAACTTTCAAGAGAAGTAATTTATATTCAAAAGAACACTTCATTAATACCCTTGTGTGTGTTTTGGGAACAAATGAGTATAAGGGATATGTTGTATCGTGCTTGTGAATTAGAATACATTGTCTTCGTATTGTGTGGATATAATAACTCTCTTATCTTGTCAAGTGTTGTATGTTGAAATACTTACTCGTTTGGTGAGTGTGTAATGTTCTGTTAAAATGTTTGTTGACTCCTTTGTGAGGAGGTGATACTATTTAGTGTGGTTCGAGTAATATATATCCCCTCGTGGTGTATGATTATATAGATTCACTCTAAGAGGGTCCGACGGGGCCTCAGGGGGTTCCGTTCCCGTTGGTGCGGTTCCACTAATATTTTGGGATTAACCACACTGGGAGGGTCCGGCGGGAGTATATATCCCCTCGTGGTGTATGATTGTATATATTCACCCTGGGAGGCTCTGACGGGTCCTCAGAGGGTTTCGTTTCCATTTGTGCGGTTCCACAAATATTTTGGGGTTAACCACTCTGGGAGGGTCCGACAGTGTAATATCCGCATTTTTTCTTTTTTTGGTATTCTCATTTTTGTGTATCTTTTTGTTTCTAACGACTCGCTTGTAACCGTATCAACGTTTTGAATCTATTTTATTCTTGGAGTTTTTCCTTTTGGACGAGTTTCAGAGATGTTTTGATGTAATTCCGTTTTATGTTATGTGTTGTTGCATACATTCGATTCTCGTAAAACTCGTTCGACTTCTTAATTTATTTGGTTACACGAGTTCGTATGGTTGAGTTGTTCGTGTTGTGAGTTTCGGTTTGTTAATCTGACGTCGTATCGTGATTTTCGGATGTTTGGGCCATTCTGTAATTTCCTATAAGTTTAGAATTTTACTTTCTTTGTAGTATTTCGGATTCCCCGGTAGTCGGAATTGTATTTTCCTTCAGCACTCAGCTTCGTCGTCGTGCATATTTCGTATCTACGCTTTAGATTCTGTCCTTGTGATGCGTCTCGACTTCGGACCGCCCGGTGCAGTTAACTTCATTCAACAGTATTGAACTGCTGCATGCATAACGTCCGTTATGCATGCTCTCTTGCGTGCGCTGTCGGCACCTTCATAACGCACGTTATACCTTAGCGTTAACGTACGTTATGCCCTTCAGCAGATTGGGCAGATTGTTCTGCCGAGCCATTACGTACGCTAACTCATGCGTGTTACGTACGTAAAACTCCATTATAGCGTACGCTAACTGTCCGATGTAACGTATGCTATCGAAACCAGCGATTTGGATAGATTGTTCTGTCGAGCCATTACATACGCTAACACTTGAGTGTTACGTACGTAATGAGTTTAACATACATTAACATCAGCATGTTAACGTACGTAACGAAGGAACAAGTTTTATAAACCTGGGTTTACCTTCACTTCGTCATTTCTTCATTTTCTTCCTCCGACCGAGAGCTACGTTCCAAGTGAGGTTTTGAGCGATTCTTCAAGTTTTTTCCGTGGAGTTCATTGAGAGATTGATTGTTGTGTCCCAAGTGAAGTTTATCATCATTTTAATCCTCTTTCTCCGTCCTTAATCTAAAGGTATTATCCTAGAACCCTATTTTGGGAGATTTGGGGGTTTTTGGGTTTTTGTCCGTTTCATTACGTACTGTTGATTTATCCATGATGTGTATGATTAATCTTAGTAGTATTCATATGTTTCCTATGAAATTATGGTGAATTTCGGTGTGTTCTTGAAATCGAGAGGGTTTGGGGTTGTTGTCCGCCCTCGTCGATTTTGTCGTATGAAATTACATGAATCGTAGGTGGGTTTTCGGGTATTTTCCGTTACCGTTGTTTTGTCGAGTTGTTGTAATCGTGTTTGACGAATCGTCTAGGTTCGGTGTTCGGTTTCTCGCAACCACGGTCGTAATCTTTTCCGTTCCTCGTCGTCGTTTAATCGAGGCAACTACTCTGAACTTACACTCTTAACATGGTAGTATTGCATGAGTAACGTGTGTGTGTATGCTCACTACGGGTTGGATCCGACGGGGTCTCAGTAGGGGTCCACAGAGGCGTGGATCGACAAGCTTTGATTTTAACCACTACGGGTTAGATCCGACGGGGTTTTGGTAGGGGTCCACAGAGACGTAGATCGACGGTTAATTGTGGTGTAACTTATAAATGTGTTTTGGGTTATGGAGTTTCCGGAAATGTGTGTTTCAAACTTATGTTTTATCATTTGCATGCTTTGGCTATATGTGTAAGGTGTAAGTTGTTCATTTGGTTACTTGTACTAGCGTAATTGCTAACCCCTTCGGGGACCCTTTTTAGGGAAATTTGTTTTATGAATTTCAGGTTATGTTCAGCCGGACGAGCGGGCATTGGGACAGTACGAGGATGCTGGCCAGGGTTGTTGATATGTGCAAGCGAGTTTCTTTATTTTCCCTTGTCCATTTCAATATGGTTGTTTTCCAACTTGTGAACTAATAGACGTACTCGAGTACTTAGGGGCTTTTGATTTTGCAAAATGTGTTGAGTTGTCCGATATGTTTTCATTGGAGTATTGTGTTGCTTGATTAACCGATCGAACCGGGTGGATTTTTATTGTTTTGCATATTTGTGATGTGGTGTTGTTGCATCGACTCCGTGAGTCGGTGAGTGAAATTGATTACCTAGCCTAGTGGGTCCCATGTAGGGGTCCACGTCGCTGTTACATTCCCAGAATTTATTGGGGGTGTTGCAGAAAATGGTAACGGAGCACTAGGTTTATGGATACCTAGGCTTGTCGGTTAATTGGGTCTAGTTGTGTTTTGTTTTGTTTTGCACATTGTCACCCTGCTGCCATCATCTTGGTACTTCCCGTGCTCGTAAGTTTTCCTTACTCGATTCCTTGCTTCCTTGTATCATACTTTCGATTCTTGAATTGTGACTGTTTATCCTCTCGTACTTATCATCGAATTGCATTTGCTACCTCTTATCTTCAGTATGGATGCTGGGAGAGGCCGAAGTAGGGGTCGCGGCCGTGGTCGTGGACGCGGTCGGGTACGTGGGGCAGCCAGTGAGGCGGCCACGTCACACAATTATGGGGCTGGTAGTACTGATGGTCATCAGAGCCATAGTGCTACTCAGGATGGCGCAACTGGTGGTAACGCCGATCTTGGTGTTGTAGTTGTGATGCAACAAATGGTGAACCAGATGGCTGCGATAGCTCAGGCGGTTCAGAACCCGACTCCGGCCCATGCTACTCGGGGCGGAGCAGACCGTTGGCTTCAGGATGTCATCTGTTGACTCAAAATGTATTTTGATAATAATTCAATTCAAAACATTAAATTAGATCAATCTCAGTTCGATATTATATTGAAGGAGCTAAATAGTGTTAGCGCACGCTACCCATATCATAGTAGCGCACGATATCGAGAAACACATGTACAACCCAGTCAGTCAGCTGCAGTCTAGTGAAGTCACCTGATGGATAGCGTACGCAAGTCTTTCAACATTAGCGCACGCTAAGTAACTACAGTTAGCGCACGCTATACAATCAATATTAACGCACGCTATCGCATCATTCCAGAGGACAGTGAGGTTTGGAAGAAAAGGAAACGGTTTTTTGCGCACGCTACAAACATCTACTTACGTACGCTAATACAAGGATTTAGCGCATGTTATTACTCAGCACTTGCGCACGCTACCGATATCATGGTCAGTAGTCCAGTAGCCACTGGACTCAAAATGTCAAGGACTTTACGTACGCTACACAGGGTAACGTACATTACTGAAAGAAATATTTAGCGCACGCTAAGATATAAGCATTAGCGCACGCTAAAAGGAGTCAGCATCTTACCGTTTGATTTTCTACCATTGGAAGGCAAGAGTCAATGAAGATCCGTGAAATCTGGAAACGTTGGATTTAATTAATACTAGCGCACGCTATGCATACTTGCTAGCGCACGCTAAGCTCAAATTTAGCCGTTGGATAAAGAGACGTTGGGGAGACAAACCAACATTTTAAAAGTCAAGATTGAAGACCTGTTGACCAGTCGATAACGCACGCTACGGATACATGACTAGCGCATGCTAGCCATACAATTTTACCGTTGCAACAGTCTTTGTGACCGTTCAGAAAAGCCAAGTCAAGATCGATAGCGCACGCTAGAAGACATTATTAGCGCACGCTAATAATACGTTTTTCAGTATTTGAAGGATGGCTTTCACCTATAAATACCCATAGGACTTGGGTATCAAACACACAACTTCAAGCATACAAGCAATCAAAGCATACTTGAGCTCATTTTCATATCTTTTATTGCATTTTAAGTTGTGAGAAGAGAAATACAAAGAGTGATATACCTTGTAATATTTATTATACTTTGTATTCCTTCATTTGATTGTAAGTGTTGCATCACTTACACTTGAGCGTAAGAGAAACGAATCAAGAGTGACTAATCTGGTGTTATTAGGATCTTTGATCCGGCATTGTTAGGATTATACTCCCATATTCGTATAGTGAGGATTATCTAGTTCCTATAGAATACTAGATAAACAAAAGTTTATATTGAGAGAGAGGTTGAGCTTGGACCGATAGAAGATAAGCGATTGTAATGGTTGTGAACTCGGACCGATCGAAGACGAGTCAAGATTGTGGTTGTTCTTGAGCCAATAGAAAAAGAAAGTCGGAGAGAGGACGTAGGCAAGTTGCCGAACCTCTATAAATCTTTGAGTCTTTAAATTCCGCACTATCTTTCATTTATTCGCAAGAAATTTCGTTATTCCGCATTACCACTATTCAACCCCCCTTCTAGTGGTAAATTTATCTCTTCAGTTGGTATCGGAGAGGGTCTCTTTTTAAAGGTTTAACCACCTAAGAGAAAAAGATCCGCAAATGGCACTTCTTGGCCAAATTGAAGGAAATGCTCTCAACCGTCCTCCTTTCTTCGACGGTTCTAGTTTCATGACGTGGAAAAAGAAAATGGCTATCTTCGTTCAAGCCTACGATATTGAAATCTGGAAAGTTATTGCTCTTGGTCCTAAGCTTGCTAAGAAAGAGGATGGATCATTGAAAAAGATCAACGAATTCAATGATGAGGATTGGAGGAACACACATGTCAACTCACGAGATACTCAACTTCTCTATTGCACTCTTAATCCTGAAGAACTCAATAGGATATCGTCCTATGAAAGTGCAAAAGAAATTTGGGAAATTCTCGAAGTCACTCATGAGGGAACCACCCAAGTCAAGGAGACCAAAATCAACATGCTACTCCATGACTACGAACTTTTCTCCATGAAAGACGAGGAAACAATCACAAATATGTTGGATCGATTTTCGGCTATAACCAATGGTTTGCATCTTTCGGAAAGCCTATATCGAGCAGCAACAAAGCCAAAAAAATTCTTCAATCGTTGCCACGAGAATGGGATGCCACGGTCACCGCAATCATGGAGTCCAAAGATCTCACAAGCTCGAATTTAGTGCCCTCATCGGGTCACTCATCAATTATGAGATCGTTCTCAAGTCTAGAGGCACCAAACCTAAGCCTCGGGAAAGAGTAGTCGCATTCAATGTTGATAGCGACGTTGAGGAAGATGTTCCCGAAGATGAAGACGACGAGGAACTCGCTCTCTATGCCAAGAACTTTAGAAGGTATAAAAGCCTAATTCAAAAGAGGCGAAGTTTTCTTGGTCGGGATGGCAAACCGGAGCAAAAGAAGAGTGGCTATACTCCCATAAAGAAGTTCGACAATAATTGTCGGAAATGTGGTCAAGCCGGTCACTATGCCAAAGAATGCCGAGGATCCTCTTCAAAACCTCAAATGGAAAGATTCAAAAAGAAGGAGGTCCTAATCGCTTCTTGGAGTGATGACGAGGAGGAGATTGAAAGATCTCTAGACGCAAATCTTGCATTCATGGCACTCGACTCCGAAAGTAATATCGAGGTAAGTTCTAAACTCAATGATGACGAATATGACTCTTTTGATTTTTGTGATTCACAAGAAGTTCATCATGATGATGAGTTATTGAGTGCGTTTGAATCCTTGAATACGGAGTATGACGAGATGGTTAAATTAAACATATCTTTAAAGAGAAAAATAAAATCTCTAGAACTCAAAAATTCCTCTCTTCAAAACAAAGGCAAAACTATTGAGATCGACCATACATTATGCCTTGAAAAAGAAAATATTTTGAAAATCGAGTTGACAAAAACTCAAAAGGAGCTAAAATATATTTTGAACAAATTTACTCTCGGAAACGAGAAATTCGAAAGGCTTCTATCTATTCAAAAATCGCCCTTGCTCAAACACGGTCTTGGTTTCGATCCTTTTAAACGGGAACAATCCCTTATCAACCTTGACAAAATAAAGAAAACCGAAACCGAGAACTCAAAAGATCCTTCCAAACGAGTTGATAATGCTAATGTTCGTTCAAAGTTGAGAACCATCAAAGTTAAACAAATATGGGTTCCTAAAGGGACAATTGTTCCGAATGCTATAAGCATAGTTAACTTTGGAGGACCCAAACGGGCTTGGGTACCGAAACAACCGAGGAATTCTATTTTTGTAGGTACCGACACCAAGGAAAAGCAAGTGGTACATTGATAGCGGATGCTCAAGGCACATGTTCGGCTCCGAGGACTTATTTGAAGACCTCGAATATCAAGAACAAGGACATGTGACCTTTGGGGATAATAAAAAGGGAAAAATCAAAGGCATCGGCAAAGTCGGTAAGGAACCTTCTCCTTCTATCAACAAAGTATTGTTTGTTGAAGGTTTGCATCATAATCTTCTTAGCGTTTCGCAACTTTGTGATGAAGGTTTTAAAATTCTATTTGAGCAAACGCATTGCACAACATTTAGAAATAATAAAATTGCTTTCATTGGTTTGAGATGTGGAAACATCTATATTGTTGACCTTAATGATAAAAGATCATTCAATGAAAAATGTCTTATTACTTTGGATGATAATGCATATTTATGGCATCGAAAATTGGGGCACACTTCTCTACCTATCATTTCTATTTTATCTAGACATGACCTTGTTCGTGGATTGCCCAAACTCAAGTTTGATAGAAAGCATTTGTGTGAATCATGCATAAAAGGGAAACACACTCGAGAATCTTTTAAACCAAAATTCGAGGTTTCCACTAGTCGCGTTCTTGAACTTGTGCATATGGATTTGATTGGACCATCTAGACATGTTAGTTTAAATGGTAAGCTTTACACTTTGGTTATTGTTGATGATTTCTCTCGATTTACTTGGGTTAGATTTTTAGCACATAAGGATGATGCATTTTCCAAGTTTTCTAAATGGTGTCGTTTGGTATCAAATGAGAAAAATCTCTCCATAATTTCTATTCGCACCGATCACGGAGGTGAATTTGATTGCACTCCGTTTGAACTCTTATGTTATAAATACGGAATTAATCAAAACTTTTTGGCTCCTAGAACGCCTCAACAAAATGGAGTTGTTGAAAGGAAAAACCGATCTTTGGAAGAAATGTCGAGGACTATGCTTAATGAATACTCTCTTCCACGATATTTTTGGGCCAAAGCAATATTTACGGCATGCTATGTGATTAACCGAGTTCATGTTCGTAGAACTCAACTTAAGACCCCGTATGAATTATGGAAGGGCAAAAAGCCTAATATTGTTTATTTTCATCCTTTTGGTTGTAATGTATTTATTTTAAACAACGGTAAGGATAACTTGGGCAAGTTTGATGCTAAATCCGACTCCGGAATATTTCTTGGTTATTGCACTAATAGTAAAGCATATCGTGTTTATAATATTAGAACGAATAAAGTTGAAGAGTCCATACATGTTAAATTCAATGATATGATCTCACCCCCGAGAAAGGTAGAATACTTTGATGATGCAGGTACCTTTCCGGATCCCTCACCCGAAGTGAAGAAAATTTTGGAAATCGAAACGAACACAATCGTTGATTTACCGAAAGATTGGAGGCACATCAAAGATCATCCAAAGGATCTCGTGATTGGAAACATTGAAGACGGTGTTCAAACCCGAAGGAGAACCACCAAATTTATGGCTCATTGTGCTTTTGTATCCGAAATAGTTCCCAAGAATATATCCGAAGCTCTCGATGATGAAAGTTGGGTGATGGCAATGCAAGAGGAGCTTTTGCAATTCATGCACAATAATGTATGGAATTTAGTTCCCGCTCCTAAAGATAAAACAATTATCGGAACTAAATGGGTGCATAAAATTAAGAGTGACGAAGACGGTTATCCAATTCGAAATAAATCTCGTTTGGTCGCTCAAGGGTATAATCAAGAGGAAGGTCTTGATTACAAAGAAAGTTTTGCTCCCGTGGCTCGACTCGAAGCCATTCGCTTGTTATGTGCATTTGCCACCCATAAAAAGATCAAACTATTTCAAATGGATGTGAAAAGTGCATTCTTGAATGACTACATTCAAGAAGAAGTCTACGTCAAGCAACCTCCCGGTTTTGAAGATCATCAATTTCCGGATCACATCTACAAGCTCAACAAGGCACTCTACGGGTTGAAGCAAGCACCCCGAGCATGGTATGATCGTTTAAGTCAATTTTTAATTGCAAATGATTATAAAAGAGGCAAAGTCGATAATACCTTGTTTGTTAAAATATTGAATGATGATATACTTGTTTGCCAAATCTATGTTGATGACATTGTATTTGGAGCTACTAATGAATCTTTGTGCCAAGATTTTTCTAATCTTATGAAAGGAGAGTTCGAAATGAGTATGATGGGAGAATTAACATTCTTCCTCGGGCTTCAAAGCAACCAATGCGAAGATGGAATCCTTATCCATCAAACGAAGTACTCAAACGACCTCCTCAAGAAATTCAAAATGGAAAGTAGCAAGGTGATATCTACTCCAATGTCTTCATCATTAAAGCTCGAAAAAGATGAAAATGGCAAATCCGTAGATCAAAAATTATATCGAGGTATGATCGGATCTTTGTTATATTTGACTGCATCTAGGCCAGATATAATATTTGCTACATGTTTATGTGCTCGATTCCAAGCTAATCCCAAGGAATCACATTTAATTGCTTGTAAATGCATTTTTCGCTACTTGAAAGGGACTATCGGACTAGGTCTATGGTACCCTTCTTGCTTGGATTTTAATTTAATTGCATATAGTGACGCCGATTTCGGCGGATGTAAAATTGACAAAAAGAGTACTAGTGGTACATGTCATTTTGTTGGATCATGTTTAATATCTTGGGGAAGTAAAAAGCAAACCAGTGTAGCATTGTCTACAACTGAGGCCGAACATGTCGCTGCAGGGATCGCCTGTGCTCAGGTGTTATGGATTAAAAATCAACTCCGCGACTACGACATATATTTTGAAAATACCCATATTCTATGTGATAACACTAGTGCAATTAATCTGAGTAATAATCCTGTGTTGCATAGTAGAACTAAACATATAGATATTAGACATCATTTTCTACGCGATCATGTTCAGAAAAAGGATATCTGTTTAATTTTTGTCGGGACGAAGGATCAACTTGCTGACATTTTTACAAAACCTATTCCCGAAGAATCATTTAATTCCATTCGTTTACAACTTGGTATGGGACATATAGACAATTTTTGAAATAAGTTTTCTACTCAATAAATCAATATCCTTGATTCGCTTCATTCGCTAGCGCGCGCTAGCTTCACTTCCTTAACGCGCGATAAAAACTGATTTCGATAGCGTACGCTAACCTCACTGCCTTGCGTACGCTAATTAAAAACCTTTCGAATTCCATTTCGACCATCGGTATCGATGAAACTTCCCATTTCTACCTAACGTACGCTAACTCTTTGTGTCTAGCGTACGCTAATTAAAAATCCGTTGACTATATATATTCCGTACGACCCAGAAACACATTCACCCTTCCTAATGTATGCAATCACAAAGAAATTCCCTTCCAGCGAAAACCCTAGCCGCAAATCCGAACCTACAATCTTCCGATTTCTCCCTCAAAACTTCGATTTTCTTCAAAATGTCTAGCAGGGGAAGGAAAACCATGGAGAAAACCTACAAACGCCCTCGCAATAACGAATATGATGCGACCCGATTCGTCTCCTACGTTGCATCGAAGGTGTTCTTCGATATCCTTCCTCAGGAGAGTCTGACCGATTGCTATTTCTTCAATTTCAGCAGCCTTGAACGGGTTAAGGTCAGTATTCGCGATTTCTTTGAGGCATTAGGAATAGCACGGTTTGTTGAGTGCAAAGAGATTGTTTACCCTGCGTGTGTCCGTGAGTTTTATGCAAATCTGCATTTGGGTGATAGTGATGGTAATGGAGGATTAGTGCTTGGTAGCCCGGTGAATGGAACTGCGGTGAAGATTTCTTCGGAAATACTTCACGAGTTATTTGGCTTATCGAAAGACGGATATGATTGTTGTGGGAAAACTATTGCCGAAGAGTCTCTTGTGTCCGAGAGAGATATCGCTGACTTCTTGTGTCCAAAAACGGTCATCGAGGTCACGGATGACATCTTCGAGAATAATGATTTCGGTATCCACATTCGCTTGTTGTTGTCCGCTCTAACCAAGTGTTTAATGCCAAAAGTTAATACCCAACACAAGCTAGTAGGCGTTGATAAGAATGTGGTGTATCGGGTGTTGAAGGATGATCGAGTGGACTTCACTGGTATTGTGCTAAACTGGATGAAAGCGAAAGGGGATTCTTTTCGATCGAAGAATTACATGTCGAGGACTCGGAAATCTGGACTTCCTTTGGGCTCAATTCTCACGGTGAATTTCCGGCATTTTTGCGTCGACTTGTCTAGTGAGGCACCCGTTCCGGTGTCTTGGGGACACGAAATAAGCGACCTAACCCTCAAGGCCATGCATTATGTTGAGACATTCAATCGAGGTTGGGTGTTGTTTCCGTATCTCCGAGAAGATGATAAAGTACCGAAGGGGACGCGGATGCCAACATCGGTCGAGCGTGTGACGCACCGAGGACCCCATACGCTTAGGGAGATGCAATCCAAATCATTTGTTCGTCATCCGAAGACGAAAGGGAAGCGCCCGATGAGAGACGTTGTCTCGGAGGAAGAAGAGAGCGATCTTTGCACTCGGATGCGGAGCATCGAGACCTCTCAGCTGGAAATACGAGAGGATGTTCGGTCTCTTCGCGCGGAAGTCGGGTCTCTTCGTTCGGAAGTCGGGGAAGTTCGTGGGCTGATCTCGGATTTCATCCGTTACACACACCCGTCGTTCCCTTTCCCATCGTCCTCTTCCGATCCTGCACCTTAGATTTTAGGAATTTGATGCTTGGTTGTAGAATCTTATTATTCGAATGATCTTTATGTCTCATGTCATGAAAACTTTATGTATTGCTTGAACTCTATCTTAATGATATTCGCATTTCACTTCATTTGGTATATGTTGTTTACGTGTATTGCTATTTACGTAATTTCGCTTTGGTTAATGGCAGCTTCGTTGGTATTTGTTAAAAATGCAACAATTCAGGGGGAGTTCCTTTTTGTTTATGTCAAAAAGGGGGAGGATACTCCGAAAACCGAAATATACTAATATATCGAACAAGTTACCTTGATTCGAATCATTTAAAATGTTTTTGCAGGTATAAATTAAATGTTTTGACATCATCAAAAAGGGAGAGATTGTTGACTCAAAATGTATTTTGATGATAATTCAATTCAAAACATTTAATTAGATCAATCTCAATTCGATATTATATTGAAGGAGCTAAATAATGTTAGCGCACGCTACCCATATCATAGTAGCGCACGCTATCGAGAAATGCATGTACAGCCCAGTCAGTCAGCTGCAGTCTAGTGAAGTCACCTGCTGGATAGCGCACGCAAGTCTTTCAACATTAGCGCACGCTAAGTAACTACAGTTAGCGCACGCTATACAATCAATATTAACGCACGCTATCGCATCATTCCAGAGGACAGTGAGGTTTGGAAGAAAAGGAAACGTTTTTTTGCGCACGCTACAAACATCTACTTACGTACGCTAATACAAGGATTTAGCGCACGTTATTACTCAGCACTTGCGCACGCTACCGATATCATGGTCAGTAGTCCAGTAGCCACTGGACTCAAAATGTCAAGGACTTTACGTACGCTACACAGGGTAACGTACGTTACTGAAAGAAATATTTAGTGCACGCTAAGATATAAGCATTAGCGCACGCTAAAAGGAGTCAGCATCTTACCGTTTGATTTTCTACCATTGGAAGGCAAGAGTCAATGAAGATCCGTGAAATCTGGAAAAGTTGGATTTAATTAATACTAGCGCACGCTATGCATACTTGCTAGCGCACGCTAAGCTCAAATTTAGTCGTTGGATAAAGAGACGTTGGGGAGACAAACCAACATTTTAAAAGTCAAGATTGAAGACCTGTTGACCAGTCGATAACGCACGCTACGGATACATGACTAGCGCACGCTAGCCATACAATTTTACCGTTGCAACAGTCTTTGTGACCCTTCAGAAAAGCCAAGTCAAGATCGATGGCGCACGCTAGAAGACATTATTAGCGCACGCTAATAATACGTTTTTCAGTATTTGAAGGATGGCTTTCACCTATAAATACCCATAGGACTTGGGTATCAAACACAGAACTTCAAGCATACAAGCATACAAGCAATCAAAGCATACTTGAGCTCATTTTCATATCTTTTATTGCATTTTAAGTTGTGAGAAGAGAAATACAAAGAGTGATATACCTTGTAATATTTATTATACTTTGTATTCCTTCATTTGATTGTAAGTGTTGCATCACTTACACTTGAGCGTAAGAGAAACGAATCAAGAGTGACTAATCCGGTGTTATTAGGATCTTTGATCCGGAATCGTTAGGATTATACTCCTATATTCGTATAGTGAGGATTATCTAGTTCCTATAGAATACTAGATAAACAAAAGTTTATATTGAGAGAGAGGTTGAGCTTGGACCGATAGAAGACAAGCGATTGTAACGGTTGTGAACTCGGACCGATCGAAGACGAGTCAAGATTGTGGTTGTTCTTGAGCCAATAGAAAAAGAAAGTCGGAGAGAGGACGAAGGCAAGTTGCCGAACTTCTATAAATCTTTGAGTCTTTAAATTCCGCACTATCTTTCATTTATTCGCAAGAAATTTCGTTATTCTGCATTACCACTATTCAACCCCCCTTCTAGTGGTAAATTTATCTCTTCATCATCAAGATGCATCCTCCTCAGTTTATGGGGGCTTTAGACCCGATTGATTGGGAGGGGTGGATCAAAGAGATATCTAAGGTCTTTGTTGCCACCAACTGTCTCGAGGATCGCAAGGTCCCTATTGCCCAGTACTTTCTCACTGGGGACGCTACTGACTGGTGGGAGGCTGTTGAGCCTAAGGACCATGCTGATTCATGGGTCGAGTTCAAAGATCTGATGGAGACCGAATATTACCCGTGGCCAGTTAAACAAGCCGAGTTCATGTGTAACACCCCCAAAATATCCCGAGGCATTACAGTGCTGTGAATCCCGTGTGGGACCCATAAGGTTAGTTTAGGAAGTAGACATTTTAAAGTATAATAAAACGATAAATCCACGGTTACATATCATGAGCCGAAATGTTTTATGAAGGAACATAATTCAAAGTTCAATTATTACATAATGGAGGTTTCAAAGATCAAATTTAATTCATGTAGCGGTAAAATTTTATCCCAACACCATTCAAGCCTGACCGGACCCCTCGGGAATGTCCTGCACATGATCAACAAATTTACCTGGCATGACAAATCATGCCAGATAACCGGGGTCAGAGAACGCATACTAATAACAATTATTAGCAACGATATACACAATTCTACCAACACCGTACCACATAACAAACAGGAGATAATTCACGGCACGACCGACGTTGTCTTTCTTTTTTTCACATAAACCCCAAGGTCGCAACCAAGGGTCAAGAAAGTATCCACACTGGAATACCCCGGAACGTGGGTGCCCTATTTGGGTCTTATCCCTCAACGCATTTCCATACGGGTACCATACAGGTTTTATCCCCAACACATCGGCCTATTTATAACACATTTTTAGAGAAAGACAACCATCAGCATTCATCAACAATGGCACATTCATGAACAGGAACATTTCAATAATACTAGCATTTCTCGAGCAAGATTTCACTTGCCTTTAATCCGACGGTAGGTGCCTTACGATAACTTAGCCTTCCACGATCGATCGAGCTTAACCTAATCACGTAATCCCTGATTAATATCTCGTACGGATAAAGACGAATAAATCTAGTTTTCCCTTCCCTCTCCTAATCGAATTCTTAACTTAATCCGATTCCTCCTAAACTAACCCCGTGCTTCATAGTTCACAAGTGATACGTACTACTACGCCGTTCAATTCTATGATAAACGTGAGCTATAACGATTTGCTCCACAAGATTATCCCAATCATCATTCGGTCTAGCAACAAATGATTGTAGCATAATCGAATACCATAACTTCTAATTCAATTCTCTATTCCGAGTACTTCAATCGGTGGGTTGCCGTTTTACACAATGATTTCAGTGGTTGATCTTCAATGACAATAATACTATCGAATTGTTTCCCCTAGTTCATTTAACATTGATAATCGTAAGGTAAGAGTGGCTACGACTAGTTTAACATACGGTGACGGATTCCTACGAAATTCCCTACAATTGATTCGTGAAGTTTTATATTCCCAAAGTCGATTGAGATGGAAATTTTCGCATGTGATTGTTGCAACGAGTTGTATGAAAATGAAATATACGAGCAATGATAGTCCTGATTACTACAAGTTCGTCTGATTAAATTGTCTAAGAGAGTTAGCGAAATCTACCCAAGTACCCGTAATCCAACAAGTATAATCAACAACATCGAGGAGATTGCTTCAAGGATTGATAGGCTTACCTTAATAGATGAAGAACAGTGAAGAGGATGACGAATCAACAAGAGCCACGAGGAGAAACGAAGAGTGGATCGAATGACTTTGGATAATCTTCACCGGAGCTTACGAAATCACCTCTTCTATGTTAATTCAAGTGTATGAGAGGCCAAGAATCGATTATAAGGCTGGGGAAATGCTTCAAGAATGCTTCTCTTCAGTTTGAGGTCGAGAGAAATGAAGGGGGAATGTTATTTTATAACACTCAATCTTGTTAACGTACGTTAAAGCTCCAGGCTTTACGTACGTAAAGGGCATTACATACATAATGTACTACCATTAACGTACGTAAAAGCCGTCCAGAACCCACTGCCCGAAATGCACCCATCTATTACGTACGTAAGTTGTCGTAACATATGTAAGGCACTTGACCATAGCGTATGCTAAGTTTGGCGAATAGCGTACGTTATAAGTTGACTCGTTTGTCCCCTAGCTCACCGAAAGTACCCCAGTCCTTGTCAAAAGGAAGATTCTGGTCGGTAGACCAATCCTAGTGTTACGTACGTAACAAAGAACTGTTAACGTACGTAATGTTACTGACCAGCGTACGTTATGCACATCATATAGCGTACGTTAGTCACTTAGTCCCTTAGTCATTTATCACATTTTAACCATCTCGGGGCGACCATCCTCTCCACTCGTCAACAATTCATTGGGGAACAAGACGTTGGCCACCGTCATATTAGCACCGACGATTGTCCAACGGCGTCAAGGTACGTCACCTATGTTCCATTCACATCACACAATTGTATCGCAAAAGCATTTAATGAAATCACATAATATAAAAAGGCAACATCACAATACAAGAAATCACACAGTACAAGGTAATTATGCATAAAATATCGGTGGTATTACATATCACCACCCTTAAAATAGTTTCGTCCTGAAACTAAGAAAATAACTCGGAATGACTCTCCTTCATGCTCGACTCGGTCTCCCAAGTTGCTTCTTACATGCCGTGGTGCGACCATTGAACCTTCACGAGGGGTATGGCTTTATTTTGCAATGTCTTCATACGCCGATCCAAGATGGCGATCGGTACCTCTCTAAAGGTAGCATTGTCAGAAATTTCCACGGCTTCGAAATTGAGTTCGTGACTCTGATCATAGACATACTTCCTTAACTGGGAGACGTGAAAGACGTTTTGCACTCCATACAGATAAGGCGGCAGAGCTAATCAATACGTAAGCTTTCCCACCCGGTCCAATATCTTGAACGGGCCTATGAACCTCGGGCTTAACTTGCCCTTCTTGCCAAAATGCCGGACACCTCGCATAGGTGATACTTTGACCCAAACATGATCCCCGACTACAAATTCCAATGGTCGCTGTTGGTTTTCGGCATAAGATTTCTGCCGGCTCTGCGCTGCTAGCGTGTGGTTTCGAACAATAGTGACCTTCTTAATGTATTCCTGGATCAGATCTAACTCGGTAACCGCGGTATCAGAAGCATCATCCCAGCATAATGGCGACTTGTATCTTCGCCCATACAGGGCCTCAAATGGTGCCATGCCTATGCTCGCATGCCAGATGTTGTTGTACGAAAACTCCACCAATCCTAGATGCCTAGCCCAATCCTTACCCCAATCGAGCACACATGCCCTCAATATATCTTCCAAGGTTTGAATCGTACGTTCAGTCTGTCCCGTCTGAGGGTGATAAGCTGTGCTAAAATGTATCTGTGTCCCCATAGCTTTATGAACGGCTTTCCAAAAACAGGACACGTATCTGGTGTCCCTATCCAAAATGATGGATGAGGGAACGTTGTGCAGCCTCAAGATCTCCTTGATGAAAATAACGGCCAATTGCTCTGTCCCGATTGTTTCTTGAATAGGAATGAAATGTGCCGATTTTGTTAATCGATCAACAATAACCCAAATCGTATCCTTTCCTCCCACCGCCGTTGGCAACTTAGTGCCAAAATCCATCGATATGCTCTCCCATTTCCACTCCGGTATGGGTAGGGGTTGCATGATTCCGGTTGGTCTGCGGTGTTCAATCTTCACTTGTTGGCGCGTCATATATCGGGCGATGAACCTAACAACTTCCCGTTTCATATTTTTCCACCAAAAACTCTATCGTAGATCTTTATACATTTTGCTCGCTCCGGGATGAATAGAATAGGGAGTGGAGTGCGCCTCCCTTAGTATAGTTTGCTTCAGCTCGTCATTCGGCGGAATATAGATCCTATTCTTGAACCTCACCAAGTCACCCTGGATCTTATAGTCGGAAACATCTCTTCGATTATTGCACCAATCGCGCGTAATTTGGGATCCTCCATCTTTGCTAGACGTATCTCGTCTAGTAAGGACGAGTGTGTATTGATTGAACACAATTGTCCTTGCCTACGTTGTATCCATACTTGATCGCTTTCTCCCGATGTCTTGTCATAGCTCGCTGAATCAAGTATGCTGGATAACATTACTTCTTATGTAGTTTTCTGACTAAGAGCATCAGCTACCACATTATCCTTCCTGGGGTGGTATGAGTTCTCCACATTGTAGTCCTTGATTAACTCCAACAAGCGCCTCTGTCTCATGTTTAATTCTCTCTGGGTAAAGATATATTTCAAACTCTTATGATCCGTGAAAATCTTGTAAGTAACTCCGTAAAGATAGTGCCTCTAAATCTTGAGGGCATGCACCACCGCGGCTAGCTCCAAGTAATGCGTCGGGTAATTCATTTCGTACGTTCTCAGTTGTCGGGATGTGTATGTAATAACTCTGCCGTTCTGCATGAAGAGACATCCCAGCCCATGTTTAGATGCATCCGTGTATATAATGATTCCTTCCATTCCCTGCGGTAGCACTAACACTGGAGCAGTAGTCAGTCTTCTCTTGAGCTCATCAAAGCTCTTCTGGCAGTCCGTAGTCATACAAACTTGGTTCTTTTTCTAAGTAGGTTCGTTAAGGGTCGAGCGATATAGGAAAAAGCCTCGACGAATCTTCGATAGTAACCCGCCAATCCTAAGAAACTTCTTACCTCCTTGACGTTATTCGGAAGTTCCCAACTCATTATCGTCTCGATCTTTTATGGATCGACCTTGATGCCCTCTGCCGAGACAACATGTCCGAGGAAAATTACTTCCGGCATCCAGAATTCGCACTTGGAAAGTTTCTCATAAAGTTGGTGTTGCCTCAACACGCTCAGTACTTGCCTCAAATGTTCCTCGTGTTCCTGTCGGATTCGAGAATAAATTAGGATGTCGTCAATAAAAACCACGACGCACTTATCGAGGAAATCAATTAAAACTCTATTCATCAATTACATGAAAACGGCCGGGGCATTGGTCAAGCCGAATGATACCACGATATACTCGTAATGTCCATACCTTGATCGAAATGCAGTCTTGGGTATATCTTCCTCCCGAATCCTCAATTGGTGATATCTGGACCGTATATCGATCTTTGAAAACACAACCGCCCCCTGTAATTGATATAGGAGGTCATCGATTCTTGGAAGTGGATAACGATTCTTTATAGTAACCTTGTTTAGTTCCCTATAGTCGATGCACAAGCATAGAGAGTTGTCTTTATTCTTAACAAAAAGTACTGGTGCGCCCCACGGCGAGGTGCTCGGGTGGATCAATCCCTTCTCCAGCAGATCTTTGAGCTGTATCTTTAATTCTTTCATCTCGACCGGTGCCATCCTGTAAGGAGCTTTGGAAATAGGTCTCGTCCCCAGCTCGAGTTCAATGGAGAGGTCAACTTTTCGGTGCAGTGGCATCCCTGGTAGTTCATCGAGAAAGATGTCTGGAAATTCATTCACCACCGAAATGTTTGCGACCGTAAGTTGTGAAGTATCCTCCTGAAGAACATAACACCAATAGTACTTGCTTCGAGAGCTGCAGGAGACTTCGGATGCAAGAAGTCTGAGAGAGCCTTTCGTACTGAAGTGTTCTCGACCTCTGATAACATATGTGGTACCTTTATGAGATGTGATGAAAATAGTCAAGTGTAGGTATCCAATATCGTCCTGTGCAATGGCATCCAGTCCATGCCTAAAATGATATCTTCATTCTGAAGCGGGAAGACAATAAGATTAGTAGTCCAACTATGATCATTGATGCGGATCCGACAGTCTCGAACTTTTAGATCGTCGCCTACTCTACTACCCTCGGGTAGCTTAACAGTAAAGGATTCACATGGCACACAAGCAAGATTTAAATGTTCAACACATTCCATAGATATAAACGAATGTGTGGCTCCGGTATCAAATAGTACATGTACAGGCTGAGAGTTAACAAGAAGGGTACCTGAGATAGCTGGCGCGGATTGACCATTCATAGCCCTCAGTTCAAATACACAGGACGGCACTGACTCCGAAAAGGATGAAGTACCACTGCCCCGCCCACGGCCTCGTCCGGTACCGTGTGGCGGTGGTTAAGTCTGATGGGGTGGAGCTCGGTAGTTGGAAATGGCAGGCGTCCTGGAGGATTGCACAGAGCCTTGTTGACTCGGTTGGGGAGCTGAGTTCTGAGTAGGATTGGCCCGCCAGCAGTAACGAGACATGTGTCCACTCTTCCCGCAAGAGAAACATTTGGTAGCCGACTTCTGGCACCGATCCTTAGTATGTTCGGACACGCCACAATTGAAGCAGTCCTTACGGTAAGGCCGATCAGATGCATCCCTCTGTTGGTACGAAACTGCTGACTTAAAAGAAGATATGAGTCTTGAGTTCATTTTATTGCTGCTCCCTGACTGAGTCGATGTCTTCTGCTTCTTCGAATTATGTCCGGTGTCGGTGTTAACAACAGTACCGGCATATGCTGTGACTACATCTTCGTACGCCCTCAGAGTCGTGCAGTGGAATCCAACGGCATAGCGTTGTACATCTTCCGGCAACCTCTGTGCAAGGTGGCAGATTCGTTGATCTTCTGATGAAACTATGAGATGTAACTTAGCTCGGTCCGGTAGGCCCGAATGATCTCCAGTACCGGCATATTCTATGGTCTGGCACTGAAAAAGTCTCACACACGAGCAGTTTGGGCTAATCTAGAACAATACTCGCTCCGCAGTAGCCGGGCAAATTCGGCCCACCCGAACACTCGGTTCTCTGGCCTGTAAGTCCTCCACCAGCGGGCAGCAGTGTCACGGAGCTGATTAATCTCAAGCGGCACCTTCTGGTTCTCTGGACATCCGATCACTTCGAAAGTAGTTTCCATTTCAGAAATCCAGTCATCCACGTGTTTCTACCCTGCCCCGTAAAACAGTGGAGGCCTAGCCTTCAGCATCTCTCCTAACCATCGATCTCTCCCTGCGTTCTCCTCCACATTGATGACCGGTATCTGTTCTACCTGGTTAACCTGAGCGATTCCCATGGAGATAGCTTGGGCAAGGGCCTCAACAAAGGCTGGGTTCATGCCTCCTGGGTTGTTATTCTGGCATTCTGCCTCCTGAGCCTTTTGATTAATTGGTGACGACTGGTACCCAGCCGGATGGGTCTCGACAGTGTTCCTGTCCCCATCGTGGTTCGCAGCGGAACCCTGAGCCTTGTTCACCACGCTCCTAGCTCCACGGCGTGCCATTACAGACGATATTAATCTAAAGCCAGTTTCAACACACAGTTTACAATTGAATGTAGTATCCAGACGGAAAACACATATAGTACTTACTTTGCATTCCCACGAGGAGTTACGGTCGCTTGGGGTGTTGGACTGGGATAACTTCGAAAATTAGGAGGAATTTTATTTAGAATATTTTCAACAGGATCCGACGTTCTCCGATACCATTTTATGTAACACCCCCAAAATCTCCCGAGGTATTACAGTGCCTTGAATCCCGTGTGGGACCCACAAGGCTATTTTAGGAAGTAGACATTTAATAAAACGATAAATCCACGGTTACATATCATGATCCGGAATGTTTTATGAAGGAACATAATTCAAAGTTCGATTATTACATAATGGAGGTTTCAAAGATCAAAGTTAATTCATGCAGCGGCAAGATTTTATCCCAACACCGTTCAAGCCTCATCGGACCCCTCGGGAATGTCTTGCACATGATCAACAAATTTACCTGGCACGACAAATCATGCCAGATAACTGAGGTCAGAGAATGCATATCAATAACAATTATTAGCAACGATATACACAATTCTACCAACACCATACCACATAACAAACAGGAGATAATTCACAGCACGACTGACGTTGTCTTTCTCTTTTTATCACATAAACCCCAAGGTCGCAACCAAGGGTCACGAAAGTATCCACACAGGAATACCCCGGAATGTGGGTGCCCTATTTGGGTCTTATCCCTCAATACATTTCCATACGGGTACCATACAGGTTTTATTCCTAGCACATCGGCCCATTTATAACACATTTTTAGAGAAAGACAACCGTCGGCATTCATCAACAATGGCACATTCATGAACACGGACATTTCAATAATACTAACATTTCTCGAGCAAGATTTCACTTGCCTTTAATCTGACGGTAGGTGCCTTACGATAACTTGGCCTTCCACGATCGATCGAGCTTAACCTAATCACGTAATCCCTGATTAATATCTCGTACGGATAAAGACGAATAAAAGTAGTTTTTCCTTCCCTCTCCTAACCGAATTCTTAACTTAATCCGATTCCGCCTAAACTAACATCGTGCTTCATAGTTCACAAGTAATACGTACTGCTACGTTGTTCAATTCGATGATTAATTTTAGCTATAACGATTTGTTCCACAAGATTATCCCGATCATCATTCGGTCTAGCAACAAACGACCATAGCATAATCGAATACCATAACTTCTAATTCAATTCTCTATTCCGAGTACTTCAATCGGTGGGTTGCCGTTTTACACAATGATTTCGGTGGTTGATCTTTAATGACAATAATACTATCAAATTGTTTCCCCTAGTTCATTTAACATTGATAATCATAAGGTAAGAGTGGCTACGACTAGTTTAACATACGGTGACGGATTCCTACAAAAATTCCTTACAATTGATTCATCAAGTTTTATATTCCCAAAGTCGATTGAGATGGAAATTTTCGCATGTGATTGTTACAACGAGTTGTATGAAAACAAAATATACGAGCAATGATAGTCCTGATTACTACAAGTTCGTCCAATTAAATTGTCTAAGAGAGTTAGCGAAATCTACCCAAGTATCCGTAATCCAAAAAGTATAATCAACAACATCGAGGAGATTGCTTCAAGGATTGATAGGCTTACCTTAATAGATGAAGAACAGTGAAGAGGGATGACGAACAACAAGAGCCACGAGGAGAAACGAAGAGTGGATAGAATGACTTTGGATAATCTTCACTGGAGCTTACGAAATCACCTCCTCTATGTTAATTCAAGTGTATGAGAGGCCAAGAATCAAGTATAAGGCTGGGAAAATGCTTCAAGAATGCTTCTCTTTGGTTTGAGGTTGAGAGAAATGAAGGGGGAGTGTTATTTTATAACACTCGATCTTGTTAACGTACGTTAAAGCTCCAAGTTTTACGTACGTAAAGGGCATTACGTACGTAATGTACTACCATTAACGTACGTAAAGGCTGTCCAGAACCCACTGCCCGAAATGCACCCCTCTATTACGTACATAAGTTGTCATAACTTACGTAAGGCACCTGACCGTAGCATACGCTAAGCTTGGCAAATAGCGTACCCTATAAGGGGTTGACTCGTTTGTCCCCTAGCCCACCGAAAGTACCCCGTTCCTTGTCAAAAGGAAGATTCTGGTCGGGAGACCAATCCTAGCGTTATGTACGTAACAAAGAACTATTAACGTACATAACGTTACCGACCTAGCGTACGTTATGCACATCATATAGTCACTTAGTCCCTTAGTCATTTATCACATTTTAACCATCTCGGGGCGATCATCATCTCCACTCGTCAACAATTCATTGGGGAACAAGATGTTGGCCACCATCATATTCGCACCGATGATTGTCTAACGGCGTCAAGGTACGTCACCTCCGTTCCATTCACATCACACAATTGTATCGCAAAAGCATTTAATGAAATCACATAATATAAAAAGACAACATCACACTACAAGAAATCACATAGTACAAGGTAATTAAGCATGAAATACCAGTGGTATTACACCATGCTTTTTATGATGCTCAACCTCGGGATATTCTTGTTTCCCAGGCTATTGCTGATTACAACCAGGAGTTGGGCTTCTTGAAGGCCCAATTTAGAGAGGAGAACGACAAGATTTTCCACTTTTCCAGACGAATGAAAATGAAGATTCGTGACTACATATATGGGCTCGCCTGTACCACCTTGAAGGATTATCAGAGTAGAGCTATTGCATGCGATATGTCTCTGACGGCCAGTGAGGCAGCTCATGAAAGCAAGAAACAGAAGTCCGCTGGAAATTTTTCGGGCCACAAGGGTGGAGGTCAGCAGAAATCTCAGTCTGCTAACTTTCGCACTGGTGGTGGTCCAGCTCATTCTACTTGGGGTTTCCGCGGGGCAGCCAGTACTCCTTCCCGTGAGGTGAAGTGTTTTAACTGTGGCCGACCGGGCCACATCAATCGTACTTGTCTGAGTCCTTTGCTAACATGTAATCGGTGTGGCCAGCCGGGCCACAAGGATAATTTATGTGCTGAGAGAGAACCCTTGGCGCCCAGACTTATTTCCCAGCGCCTAGGGAACCGAGTGTGAACCAGGGGTCGTTTACTCTGCAGCCTCCGCCGAGTGCCAGTCGAGAGAGAGGTCAGAGTCAGCTCGCTAGAGGGGGAGCTTCCAGTTTCGGCTCCGCTCATCCGCAAGTTTACGAGATGAGGAGGGTTGATGATCCAACATTCACCGTGGCCACAGGTACCATTTATATCCAATCTCATCCTGTCATTGTGCTTTTTGATTCGGGTGCTACGCATTCATTCATCTCTCTGGAGTGTGTGCGCCGTTTGAGTCTCGATTGTTTGACACCTTGTGAACCTTTCTTCGTTAAGCTTCCTAGCAGTGATAGGATCGTTGGTGACCAGGAGGTACGAGACTGTTCTGTGTTTATTTGTGAGAGAGCTTAGCTCTCTAATCTTATTGTTGTGAGTATTGGGGGTGAGGATTCGATTCTCGGGGATGATTGGCTCGAGCGGCATGGTGCAATCATGAACTACCTCATGAGAATCATCACCATGTTAGCCGAGGACGGAACCGAGCACTCTTTCGCGGGGCGAAAGAGAAACCAGAAGTTCGTGATTAACGCCTTGAAGGTGATGAGACTCTTGTGGAAGGGGTGTACTAGTTATTGGTGCTATGCCTTGAAGGCGGGGAATGGTGGGGTCGAGTTTTCATCGATTCCAATCGTTAGTGAGTTCCATGATGTGTTTCCTTAGTGAGTTCCATGATGTGTTTCCTGACGAGTTACTGGGGTTGCCACCGAACCGTTAGGTTGAGTTCGCTATCGAGTTAGAGCCGGGTGCGGCTCCGATTTCGAAGGCGCCGGATCGCATGGCACTTTCAGAGATGGCCGAGTTGAAGAAGTAGTTGAGTGAGCTTTATGAGTCAGGGTATATTCGACCGAGCGCTTCACCTTGGGGCGCACCGGTTCTATTTGTGCGAAAGAAGGATGGTTCACTGCATTTATGTATCGACTACTGCGAGCTAAATAAGGTGACCATCAAGAACAAGTATCCCTTGCCTAGGATTGACGACTTGTTTGATCAGTTGCAGGGAGCTACGGTATTCTCGAGGATTAACTTGAGATCGGGGTACTATCAGCTTCGGGTGAAGGAGTCTGATGTCCCGAAAATAGCTTTTCGGACGAGATACGGACATGATGAGTTTGTGGTTATGCCCTTCGGGTTGACTAACGCGCCGGCGGTGTTCATGCAGTTGATGAACAAGGTCTTCATTGAGTATTTGGATAAGTATGTCTTCGTCTTCATTGACGACATTCTTATCTATTTGAAGAACGAGGAGAAGCATGCGCTTCACCTGCGTGTGGCGTTAGACATTTTGAGGACCGAGGGACTCTATGTGAAGTTCTCGAAATATGAGTTATGGCTGAAAGAGGTGATGTTTCTGGGCCACGTTATTTCAGAAGAAGGGGTCCAGGTGGATCCACATAAGATTGAGACAGTGTTGGATTGGGCACCGCCTAAGAATGTGAAGGAGGTCCGTAGTTTCTTAGGTTTGGCTGGATACTACCGTAGGTTTGTCGAGGGGTTCTCGAAACTAGCTCGGCCACTCACTCAGTTGCTCCAAAAATCCGAGAAGTTCATCTAGAATGACGAGAGAGTCGAATTTTGAGGAGCTGAAGAGGCGTTTGACTTCAGCCCCGATTTTAGCGTTGCCATGTGGCAACGAGGGTTTTGCCGTCTATAGTTATGCTTCAGGTCAGGATCTTGGGTGTGTGTTGATGCAACATGGCAAGACTATTGCGTATGCGTCCAGGTAGTTGAGGCCGTATGAGCTCAACTACCCACTCACGATTTGGAGTTAGCGGTACTTGTCTTTGCGCTCAAGATTTGGTGTCACTATCTTTTCGGCTCTGCACAGATTTTTACCGATCATAAAAGTCTGAAGTACATATTTACTCAACGGGAGTTGAATATGAGGCAGAGGAGGTGGTTGGAGTTGATTAAGGATTATGACCTCGAAATCCTTTATCATCCGGGCAAGGCGAATGTCGGGGCAGACGCCTCGAGTCAGAAACCGGTTGCATTACGGACGCTTGAGATACTTACGTCTCAATCTGAGCTTCAGCGGGATTTGAACGAGTTGAGTGTTGATATTTTGTTTCCAGGAGCTGCCAGGCAACTTTGCGCTTTGGAGATTTCATCGTCGTTGATCGATGAAATTAAGCTGAAGCAATTGGAGGATCCGGTGATTACTCAAATCCGAGAGAATTTTCTTAAGGGGAAGTCTCCTGGGTTTGTGATTCACGAGGATGGTGTGTTGAGATTCCAGAGTTGGCTTTGTATACCGAACGACTTGGAATTGAGGCAGAGTATTTTGCGAGAGGCCCATGCTACGCCTTACTCAGTTCATCCTGGTTCGAGTAAGATGTACAAGGACCTAAGGAGGAATTTTTGGTGGAACGACATGAAAGAGGAGGTCGCACGGTTTGTAGCGATGTGTTTGACTTGTCAGCAGGTCAAAATCGAGCATCAGCGACCGGCCGGGTTACTACAGTCGCTTCCCATTCCGGAATGGAAATGGGAAGATATTTCGATGGACTTCGTCACGAGCTTACCGAGATCAAAGTCTGGTATGAATATGGTTTAGGTGATTTTGGATCGTCTGACCAAGTCGGCACTTTCTGGGCATAAAGGATACTTGGGGCCCGGAGAGGTTGGCTCGTATGTTTATTACGCAGATTGTGAGGCTTCACGGTACTCCGAAGTCTATTATTTCGGATCGTGATGGCCGTTTTGTATCGCACTTTTGGCAGGCGGTACATAAGGCGTTAGGCACTCGTTTGCGTCTGAGTACTTCTTTTCATCCTCAGTCCGATGGGCAGTCGGAACGCACTATCCAGACATTTGAGGATATGTTGCGTGCTTGTGCTCTCGATTGGACCAGTGATTGCAAGAGCATTTGTCGTTGATCAAATTTACGTACAACAATAGTTGGCACACGTCGATTCAAATGGCAATGTATGAGGCGCTTTATGGTCGGCGATGTCGATCTCCGATTTGTTGGAACGAGGCATCCGATTTGGTTGGGACCGAACCGTATATCGCTATGGAGACGAGGCGGAAGGTGTAATTGATTCGGGAGAGGATGTTGACTGCTCAAAGTCGACAGAAGTCATATGCCGACGTCCATCGTCGACCTTTGGAGTTTGAGGTGGGAGATCAAGTTTTGCTAAAGGTGTCGCCGACGAGGGGAGTTTTCTGCTACGGAAAGAAGGAAAAGTTGAGTCCGAGATTTATTGGGCCCTTTGAGATTCTCGAGAGAGTCGGTGAGTTGGCATACCGTTTGGCGTTGCCTCCGGCCATGAGTCACGTTCATAGCATTTTCCATGTTTCCCAGTTGAGAAAATATGTTTCGAATCCTAGTAATGTCATCGACTATGGTGAGATTGATGTCGCCGAGGATATTACCTTCGAGGAGCACCCCTTGAAGATTTTGGAGCACCGTGAGAAGCGACTGAGGCATAAGACCATTCCTTTGGTCAAAGTGCAGTGGTCGAGGCATGGTGTCGAGGAGGTAACTTGGGAAACCGAGGATAGCATGCGTGCTAGGTACCCCGAGTTGTTTGTTTCTTAAGTTTCGGGATGAAACTTATTTTTAGAGGGGTAGAATGTAAAATCCGCATTTTTCCTTTTTTCTGGTATTCTCATTTTTGTGTATTTTTTTTTGTAACGACTCGCTTGTAACCGTCTCGACGTTTTGAATCTATTTTATTCTTGGAATTTTTCCTTTTGGACGAGTTTCGGAGATGTTTTGATGTAATTTCGTTTTATGTTATGTGTTGTTGCATGAACGTTCGATTCTCGTAAAACTCATTCGACTTCGTAATTTCTTTGGTTACATGAGTTCGTATGGTTGAGTTGTTCGTGTTATGAGTCTTGGTTTGTTAATTCCACGTCGTATCGTGATTTTCGGACGTTTGGGCCGTTTTGTAATTTCTTATAAGTTTAGGGAATTGACTTTCTTTGTCGTATTTTGGATTTCCCGGTAGTCGGAATTGTATTTTCCTTCGGCACTCAGCTATCATCGTGCATATTTAGTATCTACACTGGGTTATGTCCTTGTGATGCGTCTCGACTTCGGACCGCCCGGTGCAGTTAACTTCATTCAACAGTATTGAACTGCTGCATGCATAACGTTCGTTATGCATGCTCTCTTGCATGCGCTATCGACACCTTCATAACGTACGTTATACCTTACCGTTAACGTATGTTATGGCCTTCCGCAGATTGGGCAGATTGTTCTGCCGAGCCATTACGTACGCTAACTCCTGCGTGTTACGCACGTAAAACTCCATTGCTGCGTACGCTAACTATCCGATGTAGCATACGCTATCAAACCCAGCGATTTGGACAGATTGTTCTGTCGAGCCATTACGTACGCTAACACTTGAGTGTTAGCGTACGCAATGAGTTTAACGTACGTTAACATCAGCATGTTAACGTACGTAATGAAGGAACGGGTTTTATAAACCTTGGTTGACCTTCACTTCGTCATTTCTTCATTTTATTCCTCCGACCGAGAGCTGCGTTCCAAATGAGGTTTTGAGCGATTCTTCAAGTTTTGTCTGTGTAGTTCGTTGAGAGATTGATTGCTGTGTCCCAAGTGAAGTTTATCATCATCTTAATCCTCTTTCTCAGTCCTTAATCTAAAGGTATTATCCTAGAACCCTATTTTGGGAGATTTGGGGGTTTTGGGGTTTTTGTCCATTTAGTTCCGTATTGTTGATTTATCCATGATGGATATGATGAATCTTAGTAGTATGCATGTGTTTCCTATGAAATTATAGTGAATTTCGGTGTGTTCTTGAAATCGAGAGGGTTTGGGGTTGTTGTCCGCCCTCGTCGATTTTGTCGTATGAAATTACATGAATCGTAGGTGGGTTTCCGGGTATTTTCCATTACCGTTGTTTTGTCGAGTTGTTGTAATCGTGTTTGACGAATCGTCTAGGTTCGGTGTTCGGTTTCTCACAACCACGGTCGTAATCTTTTCCATTCCTCGTCGTCGTTTAATCGAGGCAAGTACTCTTATGAATTTACACTCTTAACATGGTAATATTGCATGACTAATGTGTATGTGTATGCTCACTACGGGTTAGATCCGACGGGTCTCGGTAGGGGTCCACAGAGATGTGGATCGACGAGCTTTGCTTTTAACCACTATGGGTTAGATCCGACGGGGTTTTGGTAGGGGTCCACAGAGACATGGATCGACGGTTAATTGTGGTGCATCTTATAAATGTATTTTGGGTTATGGCGTTTTCGGAAATGTGTGTTTCAAACTGATGTTTTATCAGTTGCATGCTTTGGCTATATGTGTAAGGTGTAAGTTGTTCATTTGGTTTCTTGTACTAGCGTAATTGCTAACCCCTTTGGGGATCCTTTTTGGGGAAATTTGTTTTATGAATTTCAGGTTATGTTCAGTCGGATGAGCGGGCATTGGGACAGTACGAGGATGCTGGCCAGGGTTGTTGGCATGTGCAAGCGAGTTTCTTTATTTTTCGTTGTCTATTTCAATATGGTTGTTTTCCAACTTGTGAACTAATAGACGTACCCGAGTACTTAGGGGCTTTTGATTTTGCAAAGTGTGTTGAGTTGTCCGTTATGGAGTATTGTGTTGCTTTATTGACCGGTCGAACCGGGTGGATTTTTATTGTTTTGCGTCTTTGTGATGTGGTGTTGTTGCGTCGAATCCGTGATTCGGTGAGTGAAGTTGATTACCTAGCCTGGTGGGTCCCATGTAGGGGTCCACAGTGCTGTTACATTCCCGAGATTTCTTGGGGGTGTTACAAACGGGGCCTCAGAGTGTTCTGTTGCCGTTGGTGCGGTTCCATGGTTAATCACGTATGTGTTGGAATGTAATGCTATGAGATTTATTTATTTCGGAATACTAATCTTAAGGTTGGTAATGTGAGATTGATTATCTCCATGATTGGTAATGTGAGGTTGAATATCTCAATGATTGGTAGTATGAGATTGAATATCTCGATGATTAGTATTTTGGAAAAATAAACTAGGGTTGTGACCCTAAGTGATTTTTGAAAGACAAATATTCTTTAATCCTAAATGTATTCTTCTAAAAACTCCCGAGATCTTCAAAACGCTTGATAAGTTGTTTACTTGTTTTATTTCTGCCTTCCGTGGCTTTTAATTATCTTGCGCAAATAAACATCTCGGGTAGTATTTCGCGGTGTTTGATTCGTTGATTATCCAAGATTTGCTACATTCTTGGAATATAATGTGTATGGCTCGTATTTGCACTTTATACTTGCAGTAGCAAAAGAGTGGAATTTTGCTAACCCCGAGTAATCGGGGGGTGGATGTCTGTATTGTATTCAGGTACGTGCAGATTCTTGGGGAGCAAACTACGGGATCGGTACGAATGATGATGGAATATAAATGATACTAATCACAGTAGGGCCAGTATTGGGTATTCGACATGGTCGAATTGTATTATTATTTCCGCTGTATTGTTCTCCCGTCTTATGGGGGTGTTAATGTACTTTGACTCCTGTGTGGGTATGAGTTTTAAAATAGAGTTGTATATGATGTTTACGTTGTATGCATTGATTAAAGACCAAATCGATCTACTGTTTCATTTGTTTAGCCATCTTGGCATTGGATACGATGTCTTGTGTTGGTATCCAGCCTAGTAGATCCTATCAAGAGGGTCTGCGGCGCTGTAATATCCTCAAATGGGTTGGGGAAACCTAGGCTGTCGGGTCAAGTTGTGTATTATCTAGTCTTGTCTTGTCAGATTATGTCTGACTGAGTCGTGTCGTGACGCGTCGTCTGAGATGTCGTCCGTGATTAGTATCATGGTGCAACGATTATCTTCGTGCGACCTGTGTATGTAATTCTCCTCTTTCATGTGTATTACCTATGTTGCATGACTCTGTTTACATGTATACCATAGAGATGGAATTCGTATTTGATACTTGTGGTATATTATGTGTGTAATGAACTAGATTATTGATGGATTTGACACCGAGTGGTGTAGTATGATGTGAAAAATCAAAACATTAATGTGTTTCGATAGGTGCATTGTTAGTAGAGTTGATTGATAACTCATATAGATGGTTTCGACATGTGTTCAAATTAATGTTCATTAGTTATGCCGTTAAACTTGGAGAGATGGGTTGACGTATGTTGAAATTAGTGTTCTCGAGTTGTGTTTGTTGAACTAGTGATTTTGATTGCCGTATGGGCATGTGTTTGAGAGTCAATTGTGATTGGCTAATTATTATTGTTTACAACCAATGTGTTCCTATTAATAATGATATAGTTGCATGCATGTTTGAAAATGATTTCCTAAAATTTCTTAGACCTGAGTGTATTGTGGAAAATCAGCTTTCGAAAATATTTTGACGATGCGGTCAAATGGCGGCGTATTGTGGATTTTGAAAAGTGATATGAATTTTGGCAAGCCAGTCTTGTATTTTAAATGAAACCTTTCGACGACATTTGAGAATTGTGTTATGAAGTATCTTGAGATATTTTGAGAAATGTTACCGTCGTTAATCCCTTGTCGTGTTTGAAGGGGTTCTGAAAATGATTTTTACTTATCGGTTTTATTTTCCAACACCTCGAATATACGATTTCAAAAACCTTTCACACTATCAAAATTTGTATATTTTAAATCAAAAATGTGATTTTTACTTTCAAAAATAAATAGTGAAAGAATACAAATCTTACTCGATTTAGACTCTGAATTCAGATTTGGAAAATTTTCTAAATTGTCGGTTAGCGCACGCTAATCGCATTTATAGTGTGCGTTCTAAATGGATTTATCGCTTAAGGAGATATGCTAGATTTGGAACTAAAGCGATTGCTTGTGAGACCAAATGATTTGATTTATTGTCATGTTACCATTCTCGTTGGATAATCATGGTTGTATACCTGAATGTTATGATGGCATGGGTTGATTTGCTTGTGGTTTCTATGATGTTATCCCAACGTGGTTGTGGATCCATGGGAATGATTAGTACGGTATGAGTGTTTTCCCACCCGGGGATGGTTCGGTGAAACCTCTGGGGGTCGATGCCAAGAGAGCATGACCACGGGATCCACCTTTTGTTGTTAATTGTGATGATGTTCTTTATGAAGAAATTGATATTTCGGAGTATTGGTTTGCAATTGTTTTCAAAGGGCAATGGTTTAAACTTATGATTCATGAATTTAGTAAAACAGCCCGAGGTGTCATAAGTATTTCCAAATTTTATTTCACAAAAATATATGAATTCAAAATCTTTCTAATGATATTATTCGAACGGATACCTCGTGGAGTTTTAAAAAGAATTTTACTAATGGTTCACTACAACGATGTGTAGTTCGTTACGGCCGTGGTTGTATTGATATTGGTCGTAAGTTTTCCTGAAATTGGAAGTACAACTTCAGAGTTTTAGTATGTGCCTTGTGATCATCATGATTTTTATGATATATTCTCTTTCTCATATTTTATGAAACGAACGAGTTTCATGATCATCTTTAATTACTCCATGATTTTTCTATATTGGTCATTCTCGGTATAATTATCCTTGGAACCCATTTTCTTGTATCCCGAATGGATGTCCATCGGAGTTGCTTGAAAGTTGTCCTAGAGTAATCCAGAGATGCTACAATTTTGTTGTGTGAATATCGGACTCTATTGGTATAAGGTGAAATGATTGGATACCATGTGTGGTATACTATGGCCCTGATTGTAATGATAATGGTCGTTAATTTTCTGTTGATACGGTTATATGATCCCTTAGTTACGATCGTAAGTATCAATTGTTGCAAGTGTAATTTTTATATTCGAGTAATTATCCAGATTATGTACTTTGATCGTGTTGCTAATTGTTGCCTTATGTTGATATGTTGTGCTGAGTTGGCACTTTGGTATATTAACTAGCGATGTTGTGTTTCATCGTGCTGAATGGGTGTCCGTTCGGTTTGCCGAGGGGCACAGAGTTCAGTTTTACGAATTGGTTACCGAGTCTTTCGAGGCACCGACTCTAGCACCGATATCAAGATCGACTCTGAGAAGTCCCTGAAAGTAGTATTCTGCCAGTTGCTTGCTATCGACTCGTTTGTGTTCTTTGATACTTTCTGAACTTGTTCTGTTCTTCGCTTCTAGTTGTTCGGACGAGTGGTGATATTGTTTCGGATTAACCCATTTATCATTGTGACTGTTCCGAGTTCGGTTCGGTTCCCGTGATCCATATGTGAATGAATGTCTTGTAGTTCTTAAAAGTTCGTTTAATGTCTTTAGTTGAGGTGTGAACTCTGGAATTGTTATTGGATCGTTGTTGTCGATCTCGTATCGTACGTTTGAGAGTCTGGGCCACTTCGTAATTTCTTTAAGTTTCGGGAAATTGTCTTCGTAGTTGATCTTCCAAACCTTTGGACTATCGGAATTTCATACTTGTTCAACGTTAGGCTCATGGTTTGGTTATCGTGCGGCTTGGAGTAACCAACCATAGTGATTTTTGTTCGTTGCCTTTGCTAATGCTCTGGCGTAGCGAATCGGACTGTATGGGCTCTGTACTGCAGCAGGTAACATATGTTGTCTAAGGTTGCCGTGTGTTGATTGTTTCATGTTTTAAGTTTCGAGACATTTTTTTTAGTGGGGTAGAATGTAATACCCAAGAATTTCGTTTCTGGTCACTTTGAATTATTTATCGGTTGTACCGGTTATTTTGTTCCATTGATGATTATTTGGAATTTCATCCCTATGTTGTGTACGGTATGAGGTACCGTGTTGTGTTGAGTTTCTGGAACTGTCCTGCATGCCTGTGTAGTAGGCATAGCGCACGCTAATATTTGTGAGTAGCACACGCTACCGGGATAGGCCGAGACAGTCCAGAAGTTACTGCATTTGACTGGGAGTTCGGTAGCACACACTATGAAGCTTTATAGCGCGCACTAAGGTGCAGTTGTTAGCGCATGCTACGGTAGTTCTTGGGCAGTCCAGAAGCCACTAGACTGGTACTAGGACTCGTTAGTGCACGCTAATACTTAGCTATTAGCGCATGCTAACTATACGTTTGGCAGAACACTTTGTATTGTGGCTTCGATAGCGCGCACTAGAACATGTTGATTAGCGCACGCTAGTCTGTCTGGTATATAAACCGAACAACATGCTTATATTCTCATTTCCTCTTCATTTCTTCCTTCCTCCGCGGATGTGAGTCAAGGGCGACTAGGGTTCATGGTCTTGGCCGATTTTGTTCCATTCCAAGGTGTTTTGGAGTATCCTAGGTGATTGTAACATCACCTAATCCATTGTTCTTCATCAGATCGAGGTAATTTCCTTGATTTCCCTAGAGTTGACTTTTTAGATATTTGTTCTTGATTTCGTATTCCATCTGATTTTGACGAATTGATTTGTGTTAATGATGTTGTTAAATATGCTCTAAGGATTATATATCCATATCTTAGATTCGTTCAACCCGACTGATGATTTTAGTGTTCTTGAGGAACCGTGAACATTTAGTGTTCGATTAAATGTTCCTGTGACTTTTCCTTCTTTGGTTTGAGGCGATTTCCGTTGTTATTGGTCTTGATCCTCGTTGTGATCGTGTTTTCATTGTGTCTTGCGGAAGTTGTAGGTGTTCGAGGTTTTCCGGTCGAGCAGCGTTCGTCGGAGTTTTCGGTATCAATTATCGAGGCAAGTATCTTGCCCATACAATTTATGTTCCGTGGATATAACAAATTGGTAATCGGTTATGTGTGTTACTTGAGTATTTAACATGAACTTTCAAGAGAAGTAATTTATATTCAACAGAGCCCTTCATTAATACCCTTGTGTGTGTTTTGGGAACAAATGAGTATAAGGGATATGTTGTATCGTGCTTGTGAATTGGAATACGTTGTCTTCGTATTGTGTGGATATAATAACTCTCTTCTATTGTCAAGTGTTGTATGTTGAAATACTTACTCGTTTGGTGAGTGTGTAATGTTCTATTAAAATGTTTGTTGACTCCTTTGTGAGGAGGTGATACTATTCAGTGTGGTTCGAGAAGTATATATCCCCTCGGTGTAATATCCATGTACTTTATGTGTATTGTTTTGGTCGTATCTTGTGGTAATGTGGTTAATTGGAGACAAATGTATTGATGAATTGATAATTGGAATGTTCATGAATGGTAATCGTTGAGTTTTATGATTTTCGGATGGTGTTCGTTCTGATCGGATGGTCGGATGTGTGTTTTGAGGGCTACGGCCGTAAAGATGCCGAGTTACGGCCGTAAGTGGGCGTTACGGCCGCAAGGCCTTGCTGATTATGGTCGTAAGGCATTGCGGGTTACGGCCGCAATGCACTCGTAGAAGTTGGGCAGTAGGTCAGCAGGACTCGTTACGGCCGTAAGGATGTGCTGGTAACGGCCGTAAGGTACAGGCCGAGTACGGTCGTAAGGGGATGGCCGAGTACGGCCGTAAGGTGTCGAGCATTACGGCCGTAATGCTTGGCTGAGTAACGGTCGTAATGCTCCTGGGTGTCTTGGGCAGTGGCCGATAAGGACCCGTTACGGCCGTAATGCACTGCCGGTTATGGCCGTAACGCACTCGACTAAATAAGGCCGAGTGATGGGTCACAATGTCATTTTCCCCCTTTTTCTTACTCCTTCGCGATTCTTCGGTGGATTTTGAGAAGTTTGATCGGGAGCATCATTGTGCAACAGTTTGGGAAGTTTGATTTGGGTCTAACATCATCCTTCACTCGAGTTCCGTCCGAATCAAGGTAAAAATTTCGTTCTTGTTCCTAGTTCTTCATATTTAGGGCTTTTGTTAAATCCTTCGATTTTAATCCGTTCTAGCTTTGATTGGTGTTAGATTATGATGTTGTAATCATAATCCTTCGTTTTTCTCCGAAGTTCAAGGATTAAATTCCAAGTTTTCTTCCGTAGTTTGAACTCGAACCATGTTGTCTTTGTAGTGTTCGATTAAATGTCTCTAAGGTTAAAACTTATAGTAAGTCCTTCCATTTTCATGGTATGGTATTTGATTCGGTATTTTGTTGAACTAGGATCGAATTGTTGAAAGTGTTCAGACCGTACGTCTTTCCGTCCGTTATTCTTGTGTCGTTTCCAATCTAGGCAAGTACTTTGATTGTATTTAATGTACTTCGTGTGAATATGTGAAAAACGTGGTTTTGTGAAAGTGGTAATTTCAGAAAATGTGAATTGTGCCAAAAGTGATGATTTCTAAAAGTGCGACTTGAGGTCGTGTGCCAAGTAAAACCAGCGAGGGTCCCGTGGGTTCCGTAGACTGAGGCTTCTGCGGTCCACTTGGCTGGGTTTGTACAACTAGGGAGGCCTGACGAGGACTCTCTGGGGAGAGGTATGTATCTCGCGTGAGGTACAGTACCTGTACAGCCCCCGTTGTTATTTTGTGACGATGATTGTGGTATGGTATTCCAGAATATATGTGATGGCATTGTGATTTCTGTTGTTTATTCACTTGTTGTACATATTCTAGAATCATTGTACTTGCACCGGCTTCTTGCTGACCCCTTCGGGGGTGGATATACTTGTTGTGTATTCAGGTTCAGGTCCAGTGGGAGAGCCAGCACAAGGCAGACATGAGCTTGGTGGGCAGCATTGATATCATGTACTGTTTTGAGTTGGTGGTCGTATTGTCATGGTCAAAGTCGTGTTTTGGTTTTGTACTCGCGCGGGTACTATCATGTGATGTATATCGTGTCGTTGCTTAATGTTGATGATGTTGGTGTATCAGTTGTGAGCTTTTGTATCAGTTGTGATCCTGCGGGACGATGTGTTATTTGGTCTCGTGATGTATGCCGTATTGAAGTTGAGATTGGTTTTAAATGTGTGAATGTTAATGTGTTTTATGTTGGTCTAAGCCTGGTAGGTTCTCCAAAAAGAATCTACGGCACTGTAATATCTCCGTAAATCATGGGGGTGTTACAGAATATGGTATCAGAGCTTAGGTTTATGGATACCTAGGCTGTTGGTGTTTTGGGTCTATTAAAGTTGAGTCGGTCTTTTGTTTATGATATCACTGTTTGCTGCCACCTCATGCTGTCTGTGCTGGAAGTCCTTTCGGAGGTTAGTTATTCCTTCTTTTCGGGAATAATTGTTGATGTAATTGGAAAATCTGTTGTTGTAATCTTTCATCTCCTCAATCTTCCCTTGTCCTTCAATTTGGGTGAATAACTTGTAATCTGAGACAACTGTATTTGTATAATGGATGAAGTCGGTCGACAGATACATTTGAGGATATCGTGTATCAGATTGACTTAATTTTGATATCAGGTATATCATATGAGAGCAGTACTGGGATGAGTACACCTATTCAGTATGTTGGGACGACAAGCAGGAGAAGTTATAAGAGGTTATTATGGAAGCCAGAATGTACGCTAAGTTGAGGATCTAGCGTATGTTAAGACGTTAGGTGTAGTGTGCTCTATATGTCATGCATAACATACGCTATGGGAGATATTGGTCAGGGTTCAGGTTATGGCCGACAAGTGGGTCCCGTGGTCGGCAACTTTCGGCATAGGGGTGGTCAAGGCAAGTCAATATTGGAGCTAACGTACGCTATAGATTACACATTACGTACATTAAATGGGTGAGTTACTGTAGCAAGTCAACGACTATATTATGAACACTAAGGCATGGGTTTTGCGTACGTAACCCATTGAATGAATTAAAAGTAGTAGTCCCTGGACGGTTGTTGCCTACGCTATCAAGGCCAGAACGCGTACGTGAGGCATTGATCGCGAACGCTGGTGTTGCATGTTGTACGTAAGGAAAGCAGACAGTGACATCTGGATTAGTGTTACGCACCCTATCAAGCTCAGATAACGTACGTAAGGAGTGTTACGTGTGCTAGGTTGTTCATGTAGCGTGCGTAGTGACTAGAATTTATAAATATGTGGGATCTTCATCATCTTGGTATTTTGAGAAGTTCAACCTCGCTTCTTAGTTCTTCAACCCTTCGAGATTGATTTTGCCTCTCCTAAATCGATTAAGGACTGGAGAGCATGGATTGGAGCAGAAGATATGGAGTTATAGTTGATTCTTGAAATGTTCATTGGTGTTTAATATGTTCTTGAGGTATGTCGAACCATTCTACACTTTAATTTTTTCGGATCCTGATGTTGTTATTGATGATTACATCTTGTAAGGGTAGATTATAGAAGTGCGGTGATGAATCTGGGTATTTCACGAAAATCTGTGTTGAGGAAATGATGATATATGTATCTTGGATTATGTTGTTTTATTATGAGCATTAGTATGGAATTATGGTGTCCTTCGTACATATCATCTCAAGAAGGAATATGTTAATAGATATAAATGGTTTTGGATATAGTCTTGGATTGTATTTAGAAATAAATATTATACTGATTATAGTGGTGGATTTCGGATGTTCTTGATGAAACACAAAACATGATATAAGGTTGAAACCACAGAGATTGTGGTTAATCTTGGAATATGATTATACATAATATTGAATTATTCGGATAGTTCGGATTTGTCGAGGGTATTGGTATCAGTATTTTCCTATGGATTTATGAATATGAACAAGAAGGAACATTATTAATCCGTATTTGAGGTCGAAGTTGGAAGTGAGAATGTTGATACCCTTGTTATTAGTTTGGATTGATTATTGGTATGATTATCGGATTTCAGATTTATGTTGTTAATATGAGTTCGTGATTGATCGAAGTATTGTTGAACCGTTGGGTTTGTTGGTTGGTTATACCGGTTATTGATTATTATCGGACGTGTTGTTAATCGATTATGACATTAGGTTGTGATAGTTGATTGATGACTATAACCGTTATGTTGAAGTTGAGAGTGAAGAACTCGTTGATTGCCTTGGTCGGGATGGAGGGGCTCGTAGATGAACACAGTGGGTTTGGTAATGGATTCGTTGCATCGGTGTCGAGGCAAGTTTATACTTGTTCAGTTCATAATAGTTAATAAATGATTTTGATTTCATTTCATTTATAATTCATATAGCAATGATATTATAAATGTAAATTATCGGGATGATGGTTTGTATATTGTGCTTTGGTTTAGATTAAATCATAATGTATCTGATTTAAATGTATTTGGTGAAGACAGAGATGTAAGGCATCATTAGTCGGTAATATGGAATGTCAGATATCAAGGAAAGTTTATCGTGTCGGCATTGGTATCGGGATGATGGTTTAGGGATGTTAATGGACTGTACCTCATTCGTGATTATTCGAATAAGTTGTATATTCGTTCAGGGATGTTTGTTCGTGGAAAGGATATTGTCTCCGGCTTTGAGGTAATTAGAGTGTTGTTCAGTTATGAGGATAATTGTTCTATTGAATTGTTGTATGTATTATATGTTGATGGTTCATATAATGAGATTCGTATTGATTGTCCGTGAGATATGTTGAACCCAGGACCATTGTTTAGTATTAATGGTTACGTTGTTCAACCGTTGAGGGACGTTGAATCCAAGCTATTGTTTGGTATTGTCGATCGTGATGATTGTTCATTTGAGATGATGATTCCAGGACTGTAATGTGAGATTGTTAACCGCGTTTATCATTCTTTGGGGATGATGATCCTCGGATGGTTGTTTTGGATATTGTTGGTCGTTTCGATCTTTCATTACCCGTGTGTCGTTGTTCACCTTGGTGAGTCTTTCGATCCTTATTGGATGAGTTTTTCTTGAGTTTTGTTGTCTTGTTGTATCGTGACCTATCTGGAGCCATATCTGCGTGCCGATTGGTTATTGTGTAGGAATTTTAGCTGGGCACACGATGGTCATGTGTGGATGTTTCCGCATTGGACCGTGCACACGAGACGTTACTTCGTGAGGCTAATTAGGTACATGTCCCACGTATATCCTGGATTCCATATACGGGGTGGACATGTGCACAGACACATTTCCGGATCGGGCGTACTATGACGTCCATATTTGAGCCATATGGATTAGTCATTCATACTCCATGTATGATTGGGTATGTTCGACAGTTTGCGATTAGTTATTCATATGTCCGAGGGGTATGCTCGACAGTTGAGTTGTTTCTTCGGGGTCCACTGTATGTGATTTTGTATAACGTTTTGAGAATTGTATTCTCTCGTATATCTGTCCCTGTGGTTCCTTGTTGATCTTGTTTGAAGTTTACCATGTTGATGGTATTCTCAGTCGTTATTGGTCATTTGTTGATCGTGTTGGAGTTTACCTAGTGATAATATTCTCGGTGATGCTTTGACCTTTGATTGGTCATATTAGAGTTTATCATGTCAATGTAATTCTCGGATGATCATGGTTATTGTCCGTATGCGTGTTCAGACTTTGTGTCGATGTTTCGGGATTTTGCTGTCATTGGTTTACAGATGTATCGTGCATATTAGGTTCTTATCAGGACTGGTATTTGATTGTGCGACCCGACGGATAGGATTTGGCACGGATGAATTATTCTACACTTGTAAGTTATGATGATGTTTTGAGAATTCATGGTATTGTTTGAATACAGTATATACAGTGGTATTTGAGTTCATTCGTCATTTGAGAGTGTGAGATGTGTATTGTGATGAGGATTGAATTGTTATGGGTTTCCACGAGTTGGTAAGATTATGATGGTACTCGGAGATAGAGCTAGTAGCGGCCGGTTGTTGCGCCGCCTATCTCTGCTGTCCCGATGACCGGAGGGTCTTCGGCTTCGGCGGCCTTCTTGAAGACCGCGGCGAGTGAAGAGGTGAGATTTTCGGGTGATACTAGTTATGACATGTAATGGGGAATCGAGTATTGTTGGTGAATGATTATTTTCCGCTGCAAATGTATTTTTAACTGCTTGTTATAACCGTTTCATGAGTATCTGTAAATGGCCCTTTTGATGTTTTGCAACTCAAGTTATTACAGAAAATCATTTTCTAAACTTATGTCAATACGTATAACGGTGGTTTAACATATACTCGTGAATTTGTTGGGTTTTGGCATTTTGATTTTGTACTTCCAAATGATATTTTACGATGGTATTTCATAAATGAATTCAGTAAAGTCTTTCGAATGTTTTTAAAGGATATTACCGTCAACTATCTTTTGACGTGTTTTAAACGATTTCGAAAACAATTTTTCGCCTTATGGGATCCGGCGCGGGGGTCCACAACGCTGTAGTATTCCCTGATAATTTTGGGAGTGATACAGAAACTGGTATGTTGGTATTGTGTTGAGACTTCGTATAAGAGTCGTATGCTAGTATCACGGGAGAACCTCAACTTCACGTACCCGTATTGCTTTGGTTAGTCGATTGTGGTAACGATTGATTATTTCTGTGATGAGGTTGGAAATTTTTGGTTGAGATGTTGGTTGTAACAGGATTGCAAGTTTCTGGACGAAACTTCTTTTTAGGGGGTAAGGGTGTAATATCCGTGTATTTTATATGTGTTGTTTTGATCATATCTTGTGGTAATGTGGTTCATTGGAGACGAGTGTATTGATGAATTGATAATTGGAATGTTCATGATTGGTACTCGTTTAGTTTTATGATTTTCGGATGGTGTTCGTTCTGGTCAGACCGTTGGATTTGTGGTTTGAGGGCTACGACCGTAAGGATGCTGAGTTACGGCCATAAGTGGGCGTTATCGCCGTAAGGCCTTGCCGATTATGGCCGTAAGGCATTGTGGGTTACAACCGCAATGCACTCGTAGAAATTGGGCAGTAGGTTGACAGGAATCGTTACGGCCGCAAGGATGTGCTGGTAACGGCCATAAGGTACAGCCCGAGTACGACCATAAGGGGATGGCAAAGTACGGTCGTAAGGTGTCGAGCATTACGGCCGTAATGCTGTAGGGAGTATGCCCTCGAATGCCCCTCAGAGGATGATTGAGTGAGGGCATTGTACTTGTAATTATGTAAATCACTAATATAAGGCAATGGATGTTTCTTTATTTACTGGTAGTTACTGGCATTCCTAACTCGTAAATATACATATAGAAACTAGTCCGTGTATTTGAGAGCAAAATGTTCCACTCCTTATTGGATAAGGGGGTCGGCACTTTAAAGGTTTATAGCTCAAATACTTAATCGTTCGCAAGTCGATGAAACTTGATTAGGTGTTAAGTTTATGTGAAGACTTGTATGACATGTTCTTTGACATGGAGAGTGCCTGTCGAACACTAATGGTTAGTGGGAGCACACGTTATAGGTATGCTAATTGGATTAGTATACTCGAACCGACTCACCCTCGATTCGTCACACGGACTTCACTCCGGGACAGTCAATGACGGAATCGAAAGGTTGTGATAGGTATTCGTGAACCTTCAACTTGAGGATTTAGTAGGGATGTGCTTGTGACGTCAAGATTTTCATTAGAGTAGTTCGACCCTGTAAACCGAAAGGCGGGGGTCAACCCCGACGTGCATCTTGACGGGCAAGTAGCAGGTCCTACTGAATACCAAGATAGAATTCTTTCTCCTGTTAGTGAACGGGTTATATGTCCTATGCGGTTATTGGCTGATGAGATCATAAGTCTTTGGCCAAAGCATTAGAGCTAGTTGTATTAGATACATGAGAGCTCGATGATCTCGATTTGCATTAACGCATGCATAGCGTCAAGTACAGATAGGGTTTGACTGATCGTGACCCTATAACTTGATCGGGACATGTGAAAGAAGAGTTTATACGTATACTGGTATTCACGACAGAATGGTTCTTGAATGATCCCAATCATTCGTTCTCAGTTGGGGTACAGTGTAGGCCGCCAGGCTGGCTAGGTGGTGCTACTACTCTTTGGTTCCTCCCATTGCTGACTGAGACGGACCTACCGAGTCGTGCATTAGGATTGACGACGGAATGAATCAAGCTAATTCTCTCATTATGAATATTAGATATCGGATATCTAATTTGGGACATTGGATATCTAAATCGATTTATTGGATAAATTGATTTACGGCCTAATGAATTAAATAAATTACTGGGTGATCAATTTAATTCATGTATATAATTATTTCTTGGAGAAATTAATTATATTATTTTGTATTTGATATGTTTAATTAATTGGATTAATTAATGGATATAAATACATCGATACGGAATCAGAGTTTATCTGTTTGGACTCTCGGGAGTCCGAAACGAACCGAACTCGTCTGTTTTCTAGCATGCCCCCCCCCCACCACATTCCATCCACCTTCCTTGTGGACTCTTGTTCCATTCTTTAATGGATTATGATTAACATGGTGGGGTAGATTCTCATTGGTATGAGTTGTGACATGTGGGAGAAGTTGAATAAAAGGGATGAAGACATCTTTCATATATGAGACTTGATTCCATACGTGAATTATCATTAGTTGGAGAGAGAGAACATTGAATTCATTTTCATATCACTCAAGTCTTCTTCTTCATCTTCTTCATTTTTGTTCTTGAGTTTTCTTGGAGAAAATTCAAGATATATTGAGAGAGAGATTATACACTTAGAGTGTAATAATAAAAAGCTTCATCACCTAGCTCTAGCCGTATCCTCGGAGGATAGCAAGGTGTTGTCATTCCGTTCGTTTTTCCGGCGCGTGGCAAGTAGAGACGCGGTGCTTTCGGCGTTGGATCGTTCAATGGCTAGAAGCGGAATAGATTCGTAGAGATCAAGCAAAGCTTGGGGAATAGCTCAAGAGAAGGTTATCCATCTAATCAACGGACTACAGGGGTGAGTTTCTATATCTCTTGTTATTCGTTTTGATATTCATATATACGTAGCTCGATCGATCCTCGTAGGAATTCAGATCGAATTAATTTTCGTTTTACCGCTTCCGCTGGGCCTTCGTTTTAGGCACCGAATCCCAACAGTGGTATCAGAGATTAGGTCTTGCGATGGTATATACGATATTGGAATTTGGAATGCTCGATTAGGTGGTGAATGATTTGGAATCATTTTAGTCATAATCGTGGTACATATATTACGTTCGTTGTAGTTATATTTTTCGTAAGTTTATGTCTAAATATAAATCTTAAATTTCTGGGAAATATGATTTATATTGAAGATATGAATGTTGAAAAATATTGATATTGGATATCCAATCGAAAATCGAGCTCTGAATCGTCGTCGGATGACTTTTCGGACAAAGGGCAGGAAGCTGCCAGGGTGACTCGGCCGTGTATGGTGACACGGGCCGTGTCCGCGATCCCAGGAGCCCGCCCGGCGGGCCGACGTGTCGGGCGACACGGGCCGTGTCGCGGCGGCTCGAAGTGACTCGGCCGTGTCGGCGACACGGCCGAGTCCGAGAAGGTCTAGGACACCGCTTTGCACGACCCGACCGTGCCATTCGGCCACGGTCCGTCCGGCAGTCGCGCAGCGACTCGGCCATGGGAGGCCATTTTCGCCCCGGCTCGATTTTTTCATGTTTTCTTGAAAATTAATCTCCCGCATGTTAAATTGGATTTAATATGATTAAAATGATTTATGGTATTTCATTTTATAAGGGAAATTTGATTAATTGGAATATTTATGGTCGTAGAATTATTTTGAGCGTTATCATATTACCCGTGTGTGAATCGATTGGATCGGTTCGTATTGTTGATTGGATCAATGTATCTCTACGCTTTCCATTTATATAGTATTTATTGGATAAATGCTTTTGAATGGGGATGTGGTTCGTGGACTTAGTTTTGAATCGTTCGTTTTATTCGATTGGGTTGTAAAGGCCGTTTTGAGCTTATTTATTTTACTAGAAATTTTTGTATCTAGGATGTAATTTTCGATGTAAAATTTATATACAATGACGAAGACCGGAGGAAGATCCATTTCGAGAAGACGAAGATTCAAGACGAAGACTTGTAATTAGATTACGGAGTTTTTGTTTTCTAGGAACGGTCCATGAACTACATGTTGGTAGCAACTAGGTTGTGAATGGTTGTTTCATATTGCATGAATGCCACAAATGCGCTTAAATGATTAATGTGCAAAGTGTAACGTTAATCGCGAAAATTCTCCCACGACAAATTATTAAGTTTATAAGGTTTCAAGGTTTTCCTTCCCTCCATCGAGTTTTCGGGAAATTGAAATCCAAACCGGATGTGCTATGCTTCCGAGTTATCGGGGTAGTCGTTCGGGGAGGACGGATAAATTACCGGGAGCGCATTGGATGCCTTCGGTTGGAGCAAATTTTATCCCTAGAAACCTGATAGGTTGCCGGATAAGATTCAATTGTGAAACTGATTTGCGTCGATGGTATAAACTTAACTTGTTCACGAACCATAGAAATCGTATAGGTTGAGGGGAGTGAACAAGGGGAAAAATAAGATGGAATCATCCATTAGATGGGTTGGTGTTGGACACCACTTTACAAAAATTAATAGACTAGAAACCTGTTTGGTTGCCCTCTATTAAGATTTATAAAGATCTCGATCACTACTATGAAGTAGAGCGACGATACTTCCGGATTTCACATAGGAGTGTGTTGTTCCGATAAAAATAGTGGGAGCTGGGTAACAAGAATAGAAAAGACCTTAATTCTATACTCAGAACATAATTGAACGAGTCACTAATTAATCTATCATACTTAATACAGACATAACTCTCAATATGACAATGAATCCACTCGCAATTCTACTCGAAAAGAACACCTTGAACGGACCTAACTTTGTGGATTGGCTCCGCAACCTGATGATAGTCCTCAGTATAGAGGCACTGGGATATGTCTTAGAGACGGACATTCCGGCGCCTCCTGTGCGGACCATAGCCAATCAGGAAGAGATTGAAACCACAAAAAGTGGGTTAAGGATGACGTGAAAGTCCGTGCTTATATGATGGATTCCATGTCTAATGAACTTCAGAGAGCTCATGAAAAAATGACTTCTGCTAGGCAGATTCTATCTCACTTAACCGAACTTTATGGTGAGCACAGCAGAACTGCTAGATATGAGATATCCAAGCAACTGTTTGGTTCAAAGATGAAGGAAGGTGAGAAGGTTGGGTAACACGTCCTCAAAATGATATCCATGATCTAGAGATTGATGGCTCTTGATTTTAAAATGGATACTTCTCTCTAAACCGACCTTATCCTACAGTCTCTCCCTGATTCCTTCTCACAGTTTGTTATGAACTTCAACTGCAATGAGATTGCATGTAATTTAGTTGGGCTAATGAACAAACTTGTGACCGCTCAGTCTCAGATAAAGACTCCGCGGATGAAGGAGTCTGCTCTTGTGATTTCTTCTGGACCTCGGAGGTCTAAGAACAAGAAGAAAAAGACCAAGAAGCAGACTGGACCACATGTCAAGGACTTCAAGGGCAAGGGCAAGGCCCCAACGGTTCCAAAGAGAAAGAAGAAAGATGCTTGTCTCAAGTGCGGTGAGCTGGGCCACTGGGCTAGAGAGTGTCCGATTCTTCATGGCACTTCAGGTACAGAACTTTTAGTTTTGGAAACAAATTGTTCTGCTACTGTTTTTTCTACTTCCTGAATACTGGATTCTGGTTCTAGTTCTCATATTTGTACCGTGAATCAGGATCTGGAACAAAGTAGGAAGCTTGGAGCTGGAGAAGTTATGATCACAGTCGGAAGCGGGCATAGTGTCGAGGCGACCGACATAGGATCACTTCTTTTGGGTTTAGAATCCGGCTTTGTTTTGACTTTAGAAGATGTACTTGTTTTGCCCAAGGGGCACAAAAACATTGTATCCATTCCGGTCATGGACCGAAAGGGCTTTTCATTTTTCATTGGTGATGGTTCCTGCAAAATTTATTTCAGAAATAAACTAGTGGATACTGCTACATTGTTAAATGGATTGTATCATCTAAACCTCAGCAACAAAGTAGTTGCGAATACTATGACTAGAAAACGTGGCAGGGATGAAACTAATCAAGTTTTGAAATGGCATCTTAGACTTGGTCATGTTGGTCAGACCAAGGTTTACAAGATGGAAAAAGATGGACTTATGGGTCCATTAGGATCGGATCCCTTTACTACTTGTGAATCTTGCCTTAAAGGCAAAATGACTAAGTCCCCCTTCACAGGGACCTTTGAAAGATCCGCTGATAAACTGGGATTAATCCTTACCGACGTATGTGGTGCTTTCGAAGCAGCACGTGACGGATATCAATATTTCATTACGTTTACAAATGATCATACTAGGTATGGTTATGTATACTTAATGAAACATAATCCGAGGCTTTTGAGAAATTCCAGGAATTCAAGTCCCTAGTCGAGAAACAAACTGGTAATCATATCAAAGCACTTCGGTCGGACCAAGGTGGCGAGGATATGAGTACGGAGTTTGAAAAGTTCCTGAAGGAACATGGAATAGTATCACAACTAACACCTCCAGGCACTCCTCAGTTAAATGGTGCGTCAGAAAGAAGGAACCAGACCTTGTTGGACATGGTCCATTCCATGCTAGGCTATACTGACTTACCGATTTACCTGAGGGGGTATGCACTCCTGACTGCCGCTTACATCTTGAACAGATGTCCTTCCAAATCCGTTCCTAAAACCCCACATGAGATGTGGGAGGGCAGGAAACCAAGTCTTAATCACATTTGGATTTGGGGATGTCCCGCCTATGTCAAAAATACTAAGGTGGAGAAGTTGGAAGCTAGGTCCGCGAAGGGACGTTTCATTGGATTCCCATCTGGGACGATGGAATATTTATTCTACATGCCCGAAGATCGAAAGATCGTTGTTGCTTTACAAGCACACTTCCTGGAAGATGAGTTCATTTAGGAAGGCGGAGCAGGTAGAAGTATTTCTTTAGAAGAATACAATGAAACTCCTCGGGAGACACCTGTGCAAGAAACTAGAACCGAACCTTCTGAAACACAAGTACAACCACCTCGTAGGTCTAGTAGGGTGTCTCAATTACCTGAGAGGTATAGTTTTATGCACTTGGAGGAACTGGGTTTCCTCGAGGTTCCAAGTGATAAACAAGAGACCGGCCCGCGACTAATGACCTAGCAATGGTGGATGTAGACTCCATGAAATGGACTGTAGCAGTCTTCATGTAGTTGGGACCTTCATTTTGACGAGACGGTTAAAGAGTTTGACTTCGTGCAAAATGAAGAGGAATCTTGTGTATACAAGAGGGTTAGTTGGAGCAAGATTCCATTCTAAGTACTATATGTAGATGACATTCTACTAATAGGAAATGATGTGGGAATGCTCAGTTCTGGGAAAGCTTGGCTTTCGAGTAATTTCTCCATGAAAGACTTGGGAGAAGAAACCTATATTCTTGGAATTCGACTCTACTGGGATAGATCGAAGAGAATGATAAGTTTTTCCCAAGCCCTCTATATATATTAGATCTTAAAGAGGGTTCCTTCCGATGCGACATGGAATAAAACTCACCTTGAAGATGTGTCCTCATAGTGAGGAACAATTAAAGGAAATGAGTTATATACCATATGATTCGGCAGTGGGTAGCCTTACATATGCTTTATTGTGTACGAGACCTGACATTGCACATACTGGAGCTTGGTAAGTAGGTTTCGGGCTAACCCAGTTCAGGAACATTAGACTGCCATAAAGAACGTTCTCAAATACTTTAGAAGGACTAGAGATATGGTTCTTATATATGGTGGTGGAGAACTGAATGTGATGGGATTCACTGTATTGGACTTCCAAGGACAGAAAAACGATTCTATGTCTACTTCTGGCTATATTTACTCTTAATGGAGGAGCAGTATCATGGCATAGTGCCAAGTATAGCACGACTGCTAATTCCACCTATTAGGCTGAGTATAAAGCGGCCTCGGAGGCCTCCAAAGGAAGAATTTAGAAGTTATTGGGTAAACTTCACGTGACACCTTGTGCTTGCGCTGCCAGAGCGGTAGCACAGGCCTAGGATCCGAGGTTTCACAACAGTACCAAACATATTGAGAGAGAGTATCATCTCGTAAGAGCATTCGTTCGCAAAGAGATACATTGAGCTGCATAGAGTAGACTCAACCGACTACGTCGCTGATCCACTGACCAAGCCACTTTCTCAGATTAGCTTGGAGCGTCATCTCGAGAACATGGGTATTAGATACCTTAGTGTGTGGCATTGAGTGCAAGTGGGAGATCGTTGGGAGTATGCCCTCGAATGCCACTCAGAGGATGATTGAGTGAGGGCATTGTACTTGTAATTATGTAAATCACTAATATAAGGCAATGGATGTTTCTTTATTTACTGGTAGTTACTGGCATTCCTAACTCGTAAATATACATATAGAAACTAGTCCGTGTATTTGAGAGCAAAACGTTCCACTCCTTATTGGATAAGGGGGTCGGCACTGGAAAGGTTTATAACTCAAATACTTAATCATCCGCAAGTCGATGAAACTTGACTGGGTGTTAAGTTTATGTGAAGACTTATATGACGTGTTCTTTGACATGGAGAGTGCCTGTCGAACACTAATGGTTAGTGGGAGCACACGTTATAGGTATGCTAATTGGATTAGTATACTCGAACCGACTCACCCTCGATTCGTCACACGGATTTCACTCCGGGCCAGTCAATGACGGAATCGAAAGGTTGTGATAGGTATTCGTGAACCTTAGACTTGAGGATTTAGTAGAGATGTGCTTGTGACGTCAAGATTTTCATTACAGTAGTTCGACCCTGTAAACCGGAAGGCGGGGGTCAACCTCGACGTGCATCTTGACGGGCAAGTAGCAGGTCCTACTGAATACCAAGATAGAATTCTTTCTCCTGTTAGTGAACGGGTTATATGTCCTATGCGGTTATTGGCTGATGAGATCATAAGTCTTTGGCCAAAGCATTGGAGTTAGTTGTATTGGATACACGAGAGCTCGATGATCTCGATTTGCATTAACGCATGCATAGCATCAAGTACAGATAGGGTTTGACTGATCGTGACCCTATAACTTGATCGGGACATGTGAAAGAAGGGTTTATACGTATACTGGTATTCACAACAGAATGGTTCTTGAATGATCCCAATCATTCGTTCTCAGTTGGGGTACAGTGTAGGCCGCCAGGCTGGCTAGGTGGTGCTACTACTCTTTGGTTCCTCCCATTGCTGACTGAGACGGACCTACCGAGTTGCGCATTAGGATTGACGACGGAATGAATCAAGCTAATTCTCTCATTATGAATATTAGATATCGGAATCTAATTTGGGACATTGGATGTCTAAATCGATTTATTGGATAAATTGATTTACGGCCTAATGAATTAAATAAATTACTGGGTGATTAATTTAATTCATGTATATAATTATTTCTTGGAGAAATTAATTATATTATTTTGTATTTGATATGTTTAATTAATTGGATTAATTAATCGATATAAATACATCGATACGGAATCAGAGTTTATCTGTTTGGACTCTCGGGAGTCCGAAACGAACCGAACTCGTCTGTTTTCTAGCATGCCCCCCCTACATTCCATCCACCTTCCTTGTGGACTCTTGTTCCATTCTTTAATGGATTATGATTAACATGGTGGGGTGGATTCTCATTGGTATGAGTTGTGACATGTGGGTGAAGTTGAATAAAAGGGATGATGACATCTTTCATGGAGAGAGAGAACACTGAATTCATTTTCATATCACTCAAGTCTTCTTCTTCATCTTCTTCATTTTTGTTCTTGAGTTTTCTTGGAGAAAATTCAAGATATATTGAGAGAGAGAGATTATATACTTAGAGTGTAATAATAAAAAGCTTCATCACCTAGCTCTAGCCGTATTCTCGGAGGATAGCAAAGGTGTTGTCATTCCGTTTGTTTTTCCGGCGCATGGCAAGTAGAGACGCGGTGCTTTCGGCGTTGGATCGTTCAAGGGCTTGAAGCGGAATAGATTCGTAGAGATCAAGCAAAGCTTGGGGAATAGCTCAAGAGAAGGTTATCCATCTAATCAACGGACTACAAGGGTGAGTTTCTATATCTCTTGTTATTCGTTTTGATATTCGTGTATACGTAGCTCGATCGATCCTCGTAGGGATTCGGATCGAATTAATTTTCGTTTTACCGCTTCCGCTGGGCCTTCGTTTTAGGCACCGAATCCCAACAAATGCCTGGATGAGTAACGGCCGTAATATGCCTAGGTGTCTTGCCAGTGGCCGATAAGGACCCGTTACGGCCGTAATGCACTGCCAGTTATGGCCGTAACGCACTCGGCTATATAAGGCCGAGTGACGGGCCACAATGTCATTTTTCCCCTTTTTCTTCCTCCTTCGCGATTCTTTGGTGGATTTTGAGAATTTTGATCGGGAGCATCATTGTGCAACATTTTGGGAAGTTTGATTCGTGTCTAACATCATCCTTCACTCGAGTTCCGTCCAAATCAAGGTAAAAATTTCGTTCTTGTTCATAGTTCTTCATATTTAGGGCTTTTGTTAAAACCTTCGATTTTAATCCGTTCTAGCTCTGATTGGTGTTAGATTATGATGTTGTAATCATAATCCTTCATTTTTCTCCGAAGTTCATGGATCAAATTCTAAGTTTTCTTCCGTAGTTTGAACTCGAACCATTTTGTCTTCGTAGTGTTCGATTAAATGTCTCTAAGGTTAAAATTTAGAGTAAATCCTTCTGTTTCATGGTATGGTATTTGATTCGGTATTTGTTGAACTAGGATCGAATTGTTGAAGGAGTTTGGACCGTGCGTCTTTCCGTCCGTTATTCTTGTGTCGTTTCCAATCGAGGCAAGTACTTTGACTGTGTTTAATGTACTTCGTGTGAATATGTGAAAAACGTGGTTTTGTGAAAGTGATAATTTCAGAAAATGTGAATTGTTCCAAAAGTGATGATTTCTAAAAGTGCGACTTGAGGTCGTGTGCCAAGTAAAACCAGCGAGGGTCCCCTGAGTTCCGTAGACCGAGGCTTCTGCGGTCCACTTGGCTGGGTTTGTACAACCAGGGAGGCCTGACGAGGACTCTATGGGGAGAGGTATGTATCTCGCGTGAGGTACAGTACCTGTACAGCCCCCGTTGTTATTTTGTAACGATGATTATGGTACGGTGTTCTGGAATATATGTGATGGCACTGTGATTTCTATTGTTTATTCACTTGTTGTACATATTCTAGAATTATTGTACTTGCACCGACTTCTTGCTGACCCCTTCGGGGGTGGATATACTTGTTGTGTATTCAGGTTCAAGTCCAGCGGGAGAGCCAGCACAGGGCGGACATGAGCTTGGTGAGCAGCATTGATATCATGTACTATTTTGAGTTGGTGGTCGCATTGTCATGGTCAAAGTCGTGTTTTGGTTTTGTACTCGCACGGTTACTGTCATGTGATGTATATCGTGTCGTTGTTGATTGTTGATGATGTTGTTGTATCAGTTGTGAGATGTTGTATTAGTTGTGATTCTATGGGACGATGGGTTGTTTGGTCTCGTGATGTATCTCGTAATGCCATGAGATTTATTTATTCCGAAATACTAATCTTAAGGTTGGTAATGTGAGATATTTTATCTCGATGATTGATAATGTGAGGTTGAATATCTCAATGATTGGTAGTATGAGATTGAATATCTCGATGATTAGTATTTTGGAAAAATAAACCATTGGGCTATGACCCTAAGTAATTTTGGAAAGACAAAGATTCTTTAATCCTAAATGTATTCTTCTAAAAACTCCCAAGATCTTCAAAATGCTTGATAAGTTGTTCACTTGTAGTATTACTGCATTCCGTGGCTTTTAATTATCTTGCACAAATAAACATCTCGGGTAGTCTTTCGCGGTGTTTGATTCGTTGATTATCCAAGATAACTACATTCTTGGAATATGGTATGTATGGCTCGTACTTGCACTAGCAAAATATTGGAATTTTGCTAACCCCCGAGTAATCGAGGGGTTGGATGTCTATATTGCATTCAGGTACGTGCAGATTCTTGGGGAACAAACTATGAGATCGGTACGAAGGATGATGGAAGATAAATTATACTAATTACAGTAGGGCCACTATTGGCTATTTGACATGGTCGAATTGTATTATTCTTTCCGCTGTATTGTTCTCCTATCTTATGATAGTGTTGTTGTACTTTGACCACTGTGCAGGTATGAGTTTTGAAACAGAGTTGTATATGACGTTTACATTGTATGTATTAATGAAAGACCAAATCGGTCTACTATTTCATTTGTTTAGCCATGTTGTCATTAGATATGATGTCTTGTGTTAGTATCCAGCGTCTGTGGCGCTGTAATATCCTCAAACGGGTTGGGGGTGTTACAGTAGGAAACCAAGTCTTAATCACATTAGAATTTGGGGATGCCCTGCTTATGTCAAGAAGACTAAAGTAGAGAAATTGGAAGCTAGGTCTGTGAAAAGTTGTTTCATAGGATATCCAGGAGATTCCATGGGATATCTATTCTACATGCACGAAGATCATAGGATCATCGTTGCTATACAAGCGCACTTCCTGAAAGATCAGTTTATTCAGGAAGGAGGCGCACGTAGAAATATTTCTTTGGAAGAAATAAGAGAAACACCAAATGAGACACATATGCAAGATATTAGAACCCAACCTTCTGAAATACAAACACAACCTCGCAATTCTAGTAGAATTTCTCAATTACCTGAGAGGTATGGGTATCTGCATCAAGAGGAACTGGGTGTCCATGAGATGACAGAAAGTAGTCAAGAGAATGATCCTTCTACATACGAGCAAGCGATGGTAGATGTTGACTCCGCCAAGTGGCAAGAATCTATGCATGCTAATTAGGTCTGAACTTTAGTAGATCGTCCTAAAGGCATAGTGCCTATTGGAAACAAATGGATCTATAAAAGAAATACTGATGGAGATGGCAAGGTTGATACCTATAAGGCCAGGCTTGTGGCAAAGGGTTATTCTCAAAGAGAAGGAATCGATTACTTCGAGACCTTCTCGCTTGTAGCTATGATTAAGTCTATTCGCATGATGCTTGCCATATAAGCCTAAATGGATTCCTTGAGGAGGAAATTTACATGGAACGGCCTAAAGGATTCATATCTGAAACTAATATTCATAAAGTATGCAAACTTCAGCGTGCCATTTACGGACTGAAGCAAGCTTCACGAAGTTGGAATCTTCGTTTTAACGAGACAGTCAAAGAGTTTGATTTTGTCCAAAACGAAGAGGAGCCCTGTCTTTACAAGAAGGTTAGTGGAATATGCCCTCGAATGCCACTCAGATGATGAGAGAGTGAGAGCATTTGTATTGTAATTATGAAAATTATATTTGATAAGGCTATTTCTATATTATTGTATATCACTGGCATTGTGATTTGGTATATAGAATAATAGTCCTTGTATTTGAGAGCAAACATTACACTCCTTATGAAGATAAGGAGATAGGCACTATAAGTGTTTAGAGCTCGAATGCTTAACTAGTTCGCAAGCTGATAAAACTTAATTGGGCATTAAGTTTAGCCAAGACTTGTATAACATGTACTTTGACATGTAGAGTTCCTATCTTCACTAATGGTTAGTAGGAGCACACGTTATAGGTATGCTAATGGAATTAGTATACTCGAACACGACTCACCTCGATTCGGTCTCATGGATATCACTCAGTAATTGTCAATGATTGAATCGAAAGATTCTGACAGGTATACGTGGACCTTTGACTTGAGGTTTCAGTAGGAGATGTGATTGTGACATTAAGTTAGTCATTAGAGTAGTTCTATCCAATCGCCAGTTGGTGGGGTCAATCTCGAAATGCAACTTAATGGGCAAGTAGCAGTCTCTACTGAATACCAAGATAGAGTTCTTTCTTCTGTAAGTGAGCAGGTAGATGTCCTATGCGGTTAATGGCAAATGAGATCATAAGTCTTTGGCCATAACAGTTAGAGCTAGTTGTATTTGATACACAAGAGCTCGGTGATCTCAGTTTGCATTAAATAAGTGCATAGAGTCAAGTTACAATTAGATTTGACTTTACTGTGACCCTAATGATTGACCGAGACATATGATTGAAGGGTATACATATACGGTATTCACGACATAATTTTTTTGGAATGATCTGATCATTCGTTCTTAGTTGGGTTACGGTACGGAGCACTAGACTGGCTAAGTGTTACCCGTACTCTTTGGTTCCTCCCATTGATGACTAAGACGAACCTATAGAGTCGCGCACAAGGATATTTGATGGATAAAATATGTATTTATTATATCTTCATTAGTATTGGATATTGGATATCTAATTTGATTTATTTGATAAATCATGCGGTCTTGTGAATTGAAATTAATTATCGGGTGATTAATTTAATCATAAATAATTATTTCTTGGAAATAATATTATTATAATTTTGTATTTGATAAAATTAGTTAATTGGATTAATTAATTAAGTATAAATACATTTGAGATAAAACGAAGTGTACTTAACGGAAAAGACACGCGAACGTCCGGTACACGAACTGAGTGGCTCGGCTCGTTTTCTCACCTAAACTCAAGTGGGCCGCCCCCTATCATGCTTGGAAACTCACCATGTATTGTGTGGGTGTGTTAGTCATATTTTACAAGGTTGAGTACAAAATGCATGAGATTTGGAATCTCATAATTTTGATATCACTTTGTATTATATAAAGATATGTCTTTCACACCTCATGAGTGAGTTGAAACACACACACACACCTCTAAAGGACCTGCTGGCCGTGAGCTTCAAAGTGAGATGGAGAAGATTTTTTCTTCAAGTCTTGTTCATCTTAGAGAGAAAGAAAAGAAAGAAGAGAAGAGAAGAAAAATATTGTATGGATTCCTATCCGTGTTCTTTGAGAATGAATTGACATACTATTTTTCCGATCAATATCCATCGCGTGATAATATAGAGACACTCGGAAATTTCGGTATTTTGATCATTCAACAAGGAAGAACTAATTGGATTCGTCTTCGTGTTGGTGACTGGAAAAAGCTTGGATCGAATTTTTCTTCAAGAAGATATTATCAAAGGTCTACGAAGGTATGACTTCAAAATTATAACTTCAGCAATTTTAGATTCATTTATACGATGTTTGTACGATCCGTTTTGGGGTTTGGTTTTATCCGGTTAGACCGGTTTATTTTCCGTTGCGTAACTCATTTTTATCATCGAATCCCAACAGTTGTGTACGTAGTGCTTTTAATAAACTATTTACTCCTGTGTGGAGGACTAGTGGACGTAGAGGGGTTTATCTCGAGCCACCTTAAACTGTGTGTTATTTACCTTATGTCTTTACTGTTTTCAGTCTACTGTGATTTATTAGTATGCATTGTAAAACCCTATAAGCATCAAGCAAACAAGAGAACACCGAGTTGCTGTATTATAACAACTCACTAAACAGACTTCCACTACACAATTAACTTCAAAAATCGTACAGCTTATTGTATTTTTACCATCTAAGTTGTTTAGTGTATACTCTGTGGCCAACAATGATACATGTGAGAACCATAAAAAGATGTTATACGGGAGATTCATAAGAATATGTTATACGGGAGAACCATAAGAAAATACTAAATAGAAAAGCCATAAGAAGAAGCTAAACATAAGAATCATACGAGAATGATATATAGAGGAGAACTGTGAGAAGATACGAATGTCAACTAAGTGTAGTAAATAAGTTGCTCCATACGTAAGAACCATAGAAAGATGTTATACGGAAAAAGTATAAATATGGTATATAGGAAAAATACAAAAGAATATGCTACACGAGATAACCATAAAATTATAGATATGAGAATAAAATATAAACATTATCTTCATACGACAATAGCAACATTCTTTTTACTGATTTAGAGTTTCACGTAACTTGGGTTGGTCATTATATAGTTTAAAATAACGAACTTCAGGCAATGATGAAATATATATATTTTAATATTAATTTTTAATCGAATATAACTATTAACTTACTATATTCGTCAACTTGAAATGACCATTATTTTTTGTGCAGATTATTAATTAAACTTTTTAATGAAATATTTTATTAATTTTTTCAGAAATAGTTGCTGAGCATAAAAAAAACTTATTCTTTTACTAATTTTTGTATTATATTTGATTAACTCTGTAATATTTATCTGTATTTATTGTCGTCATAGTGTGAGACCTTTTCTGTTTTAAGTATTAAGTATTTTTTAAGTAAATTAAACCATCCATTTATGCCCGTCCAAATTCGATGGATTACCTACTAGTTATATGCTTATTTATTAAGTTGTGGTCTTCACGGAAACAGCCTCCCTACCGTATCAAGTAGGGGCATGGTCTACGTACATCTTACCCTCCCCAGACCCTGTTCTGAGCGGGATATACTGGGTATGTTTGATTTGGTTTGATTTGGTTTTATATGCTTATTTATTAGTTGAGAGTTCATTTTGGACCATACTTATTCACATAAGAGCAAGGAATTTAAAAGAATAGAACTAAGACTTCTATTAGTATTACAAAATTATATTTTAAAGATAGCCTCTTCATATAAGACAGTTGATGAGTTGAACAATATTTATGGGCTCTTTGAGCTTTAAGTCTCATGACAGGGTAATATAGAATAAGCGAGCATAAATCATGGATTTGTTGAAAGACATCCATCCCTGTTGTCTTGTCATTTACGGGATCAGACAACACACTCAATACCATCTGTTGGCAGCCCATCCACCTTGGAATCCACGCAGCCTGCATGCATGAACCGGCCGAGAGCAGAGCCGGACCGGGCACAAACCCGATTTTCTCCCGGGCTCGTTGGAACCGGACCGGCCAGAGCCATCAAAGCCGACCCGATATCCGACCCGGGAGGGCCGAGCAGAGAGAAGATCAAATGCTCCGAATCAAGATTACAACAAGGCCGACCTGAATGGCGGGAGACCCGAGGACCGACCCCAGCGGATAAACACCGCCAGAAGCATGCGAGGCAGGCCCGCATGCCAATTAACGCATGCAGTCACGCCCCTTCCCAAGGCACTCCTTAGAGGCCGCCACGTGTCCAAGGCATATATGCAGACTGACAAGTGTTTTGGGCATATTCCCCAAACATTCTCCAGCTGTCATCTCTCCACTGGCCCAGATTGTCTATATATAGAAGAAATGTACAGTGAAAGCAGATCTTTGGATTTTTAGCATTTATGACATAGAGAGAAAAAAGAGAGAATTCAGATTGACTGAGAAAAAAGATAAGACTTGTAATTAGCAAGCAAACAAGATAAACCGGCATAAAATATCCTGCTCGGCTCTACTCTATATTAAGGTCATTAATAAAATTTAGTGATCAAACACCTTCCATCTTGTTTATTATTTTCTACGTGTCTTCGATCCATTCGTCCAGATCAGCACACGTGACGTTGACCAAACGAGACGTCAACATATTGGCGCTAGAGGAAGGGGCCGCACCTTCGTTAAAAAAAAGATATATACTGCTCACCGGAGATGTCTCACGACAGTTCGAAAAACCCTCAGCCCGTGACGGAGGAAGAGAACCTCCGTAAGGTGGTAGAGTGCTTTAAACACCCAGCCTTCATCCAGGGCATGGCGGCTCTTATGGAGAGGGTTACAGGGGGCGGGACCCTTCAAAAACCCGAAGACCATGTCGAGGCGGAATCTCAGACGACCCGCCCAGCTGCCTCGGGACGAAACAAAAAGAGGACAGCCTTTGGGGTCGCCGGAGAAAGGGCGGAAAGCCACGGCGAAAGCTCATATCCCTCTCGAAAAAGTAAGCCTTCGCGCCCCACATCCGTTTTTGATCGCCTTGGGGCGGGGAAAAAATTGAAAAAGCTGCGCCTGCCCCCACTATCCAAAGTCAGAGCCGTAAGGAAGAAAGAGCTCCCCACCAGTCCTTAAATCCGACACAAGTGTTGCCTCCAACTCCGGGCGATAACTTGAGTGAGATCGAGTTTCTTAAAAAATGCCTTACGGAGCTCGAAAATAAACAACTCCAGCCATCCCAAAGTTCGGAATGGCTTAACAGCCAAGAGAGTCCCCTGGCCCCCAGCGTTTTGGCAGAATCCCTCCCGGAGAAGTTCAAGATTCCTCAAATTCTGCCGTACAACGGGGAGACAGACCCCAATGCTCATCTTGGGCATTATAATTCCTGGATGGACCTGCACGGGTCTCTGGACGTGTTCCGATGCCGAATGTTCTCCCTGACTCTGGGGGAGAGGGCCCAGAGATGGTATCGGACGCTGTCCCACCATTCTGTTCAAACATGGGCCCAGCTCTCGGCGACGTTCCGATCTCATTTCATGGGGTCCCTTATGCGAGTCGCCCCACGCTCATCCATTGCTTCCGTCGTCCAAGGGCCGAAGGAGTCCCTTAAAGATTATATATCCCGTTTTAATAAACGGATATTAGAGACGGAACCCATGTCCGACGATGCGCTGGCCATTATTTCCCAGGACGGCCTTCTCAAAAATTCTTTTTTTCGCTGGACGGTGTGCCAGAATGTCCCACACACCTACCAGGAATTCTTGGAGCGCGCCAGCTCCCACATAGCTGCTGAGGAAGCTATGCCGGCACCAGTGTTAGTCATGCCCTCCGATCAGAAAAGATCATATAAAAAGAAAGAGATTAGACGTGACTACAAAGAGGCCCGGCAAGAATCCCGCCGGGAAAATAAGACTCCCGCCTCTTCCTCGACATTCCCCACAACTCAGAGTTATCGGGAGCGTAGGCCCGAGCTCATGGATAATTTCACTGAAATATATTCCGTCGGAGCCGCGGCCATATTCGATCAAATAAAGGACAAAAATCTGCTCCCAGTTCCTCGGCCGATCTATAAAGATCAAAAGGACATGGACCAGATCCGTTTTTGTAAATATCATGAATCAGCGGGTCACAACACCGAACAGTGCCGAGACCTCGTTGCCGCCTTGATCGCGGTATGCGACGAGACAGGCTTGAGGCGATTTACCCGGAACCCGCCCCGGGATCGCCAGGATCGGGCCGACCCGACGAGAGCCAAGAATGATCGGGTGCCTCCAGCCCCCAAATCCCCCCAGGAAATTCTAACCATTATGGGAACCGCCGAGGTCGATGATCATCGATCAAAGCGCCAAAAAAGGCATCCATACGAGAAGCCACCACCTCCTATCAACGGACCGAACGCCGAGTAGAGGGGTTCCTATCAGTGGCCGAAGAAGCCCCCAAAAACCCCCAGCTGACAGTTACTTTTGAGGAGTCCGATGCAGACGGCTTGGACCATCCCCATTCAAACGCCCTTGTCATCACCCTGCCCATAATGGGAATCCCGGTCCACAGGGTGTTGGTGGACGACGGGGCCTATGCTAGCATCATCTACCTTCATACCCTTCGTAGGATGAAGGTAGACCAATCTTATGTCCGGACCTGCAACGAGGACATTCGGGGATTTGCCAAATGCCGCACCTCCCCACTGGGGGAAATCGACCTCGCCTTGGAATTTGGTCAGGGGCCGATCAGAAAGACGATGATCACAACCTTCAAGATCATCGATGTGCACAGTGACTATAATGCCATCATAGGTCGACCTATGATGTCAAGGATGAGGGCCACTCAGTCTACATATCACATGTGCATGAAATTTCCCACCCCAGACAGCGTCGGGGTACATAGAGGGGATCAAAGGGCCGCCCGGGAATGCAACCTCAGCATCCGGGCTCGCGAAATCAACGCCGCAGAAGGCATCCCGGAAAATTTGTCGGAAGAAATGGGGGCCACCAGCTCCGAACAACTGGCGGGAAACACCCTACTTGAATAGGGATCCGAAGGTCCCGGGCCCGCGCAAACCCCCGAAATGGAAACCGGACAGGAAGCGGACCGGGGTCGTAGGCCCGGGAAGGAGCCGATCCCAGAAGAAGACCCCGTCGACCCGCGGTACCAAAATCCGAAGGGGAAAATTCGCCACGCTGAGCCAACGGAAGAGTTGGACCAGGTCGACATAGACCCATCTAATCCAACCCGACGACTAAAGATCGGCCACAACCTCCAAGAGCCGATCCGCTCCGAGCTAATCTTCCATCTGAGACAAAATTTGGATGTATTTGCTTGGACCCATTCGGATATGTCGGGGATTGACCCGGAACTTGCATGCCACCAGCTAAATATCGACCCTAGTTCAAAGCCGGTTATTCAGAAAAGAAGGAAAATGGGTCCGGAGCGACAGAAGGGGATGGAAGAGGAGGTAAAAAAGCTAATCGATAATGGGTTTATTGGGGAAGCCCAATACCCGACTTGGGTAGCCAACCCGGTCTTGGTAAAAAAGCCGACCGGGCTATGGAGGCTCTACATTGACTTCTCCAACCTGAACAAAGCCTGCCCGAAAGATAGCTACCCCCTCCCCCATATCGACTACATGGTGGATGCAACGGCTGGGCACGAGCTAATGAGCTTTATGGATGCGTATTCCGGATACAACCAGATCCCAATGCATCCCGCTGATGAGGAAAACACCTCCTTCTACTCGGCCCGCGGCCTATACTGTTACCGGATGATGCCTTTCGGGCTCAAGAATGCCGGCGCGACATATCAATGCCTGGTAAATAAAATGTTCAATAGCTTGATAGTCCATACTATGGAGGTATATGTAGATGACATGTTAGTAAAATCTTTGCGCTCGGCCGATCATGTACATGACCTCAATAAAATGTTTGCTATTTTGCGAGAGTATAAGATGTAGTTAAATCCGAAGAAATATTCATTTGGGGTAGGTTCTAGAAAATTCCTCGGCTACATGGTAAGCCAAAGAGGGATTGAAGCCAACCCCGATAAAATTACCGCAGTGACCGAGCTTGTTCCTCCAAATTCGGTCAAAAAGGTGCAAAGCCTAACTGGCCGACTAGCCGCGCTGAGTCGCTTTATCTCTCGCTCAACTGATAAATGCAAACCTTTCTTTGAGGCGATAAAAAAGAACAAGGATTTTCAATGGACAGAACCTTGCCAAAGAGCCTTCGAAGCTATCAAGAAAGTCCTGGCAGAAGCCCCGACCTTGTAGAGACCGACCCGAGGGGAACTTCTCAGCTTATATCTCGCGGTCTCCGACTCGGCAATCAGCGCCGCTCTGATTCGAACGGAGAATGCAGTGCAACATCCGGTCTATTATGTGAGTCAGGCCCTTCACGATGCCGAGCTCAGATATGCCCCAATGGAAAAACTGGCTTATGCGCTCGTAATGGCATCCCGGAAGTTAAGACCCTACTTTTTGGAACATCAGGTAGTCGTCTTAACAAAATACCCTTTAAAGCAAGTCATGCACCGACCTGACGTTTCCGGTCGGATGGTCAAATGGGCCGTCGAACTCGGACAGTTTGACATAACTTATGAATCGCGCACTGCCATAAAGGGACAAGCCCTGGCGGACTTCATTGCAGAGTTCACACCAGCAATCGCACAGGAGGACGACCACCAGCAATCGCACAGGAGGACGACCGATCATAAGAGTGGTCACTCTATGTAGATGGGTCCTCAACCGCTGACCGATCGGGTGCAGGAATAGTCCTCGTTAGTCCCGGCCAACGTCTGTTCTGCTCGGCTATTCGCTTAGATTTCCTGACTACCAACAATGAGGCAGAATATGAAGCTCTCTTGGCCGGTCTAGAAATGGCGACCTCCCTCGGCCTTGCCCGCCTCACCATCTTGAGTGATTCTCAATTAGTGGTAAACCAGATCAACGGCGAATACGAAGCCAAAGAGCCCAAACTGGTTAAGTACCTCAGCCTGGCACGGGCCCAGCTGCAAGATTTTCGGGGAACAATACAACATATTCCCAGAACTGAGAACATCTAAGCCGACTCTTTAGCCAAACTCGCATCTAGCTCCGGAGCCGAACATATGGATGAGGTCAGCATAGGGTATCATGCCTTATCGCCCCGAAATGGCGAAGTTCAGCACCAATGAGCTCGAACCGCAAGGGTGGATGCAGCCTATAATACAATATCTTCAAAGCGGCATTTTACCCGAGGATCGAGCCCAAGCGAGATTATTACGAACTCAGTCCGCCCGGTTCACCATCATAGATGGAACCTTATACAAAAGAGGATATTCGGTTCCTCTGCTGAAATGCCTGTCCGAATCAGAAGCAGAATATGCCCTCAGGGAGGTGCATGAGGGTATATGCGGTAATCATTCTGGCGGCCAGGCATTGGCCTACAAATTAATCCGGCAAGGCTATTATTGGCCCAATCTCAAAAAGGATGCCATCACGCTCTTACGGAAGTGCGTCCGGTGCCAAATCTTCGCTCCGCAGATCCGATCCCCGCCGGAAACTCTCACCTCCGTATATTGTCCATGGCCATTCGCCAAGTGGGGAATCGACCTGATCGGCCCTCTACCTAAGGGACGGGGAGGAGTACAACACGCCATCGTCGCAGTCGATTATTTTACGAATTGGGCAGAGGCCGAGCCTATGGCACGAACAACCGAACAGAAGATAGTCGACTTTATATGGAAGTCACTCATATGCCGGTTCGGGATCCCTCAATCTATTATCTATGATAATGCCAAACAATTTGACAATAAGAAGTTTCGAGCCTTCTGTGACGGCCTCCAAATACGAAATAACTTTTCCACGCCTTACTATCCGCAATCCAGAACAACGCATAGATCCGCCACCGGAGAAACGCCTTTCTCCTTAGCTTTCGGCTCTGAAGCCATTATCCCGGTTGAAAACGGGGCACCTACCTACCGAGTAACCCATTTTGGAGAGCAGGATAACGACTTGGCCCTCCAAGTGAACCTGGACCTCCTTGCCAAAAAACGAGATCAGGCAGAAATGCGAAACGCCGTCTACAAAAGAAGGAGTGAAAAATATTACAACTCCAAGGTTCACCCTAGAAGCTTCCAAGTCGGCGACCTCGTCCTTAAAAGGGTATTGGGCCCGGATCCCGGACCACTCAAGCCCAAATGGGAAGGACCATATAAAGTTAGTGAAGTCTTTCAGAATGGAGCCTACCGGCTGGAATATCTGAACGGCCAAAGATTAACTTACCCGTGGAATGCTATGTATTTAAAGAGGTATTATCAATAAAATTTGACGTTATTCCATTTTTTAATATTGGTGCACCTCATAAGACCGGCTCATCCGGCACTATAAGACCGAGCTCGTCTCGGCACCTCATAAGACCGGCTCATCCGGCACTATAAGACCGAGCTCGTCTCGGCACCTTATAAGACCGGCTCATCCGGCACTATAAGGCCGAGCTCGTCTCGGCACCTCATAAGACCGGCTCATCCGGCACTATAAGACCGAGCTCGTCTCGGCACCTCATAAGACCGGCTCATCCGGCACTATAAGACCGAGCCTGCCTCGGCACCTCATAAGACCGGCTCATCCGACACTATAAGACCGAGCCTGCCTCGGCACCTCATAAGACCGGCTCATCCGCACTATAACACCCAGCCCGCCTCGGCACCTCATAAGACCGGCTCATCCGGCACTATAAGACCGAGCTCGTCTCGGCACCTCATAAGACCGGCTCATCCGGCACTATAAGACCGAGCTCGTCTCGGCACCTCATAAGACCGGCTCATCCGGCACTATAAGACCGAGCTCGTCTCGTCACCTCATAAGACCGGCTCATCCGGCACTATAAGACCGAGCTCGTCTCGGCACCTCATAAGACCGGCTCATCGGGCACTATAAGACCGAGCTCGTCTCGACACCTCATAAGACCGGCTCATCCGGCACTATAAGACCGAGCTCGTCTCGGCACTATCAACAAATGATGAACAAGATAGAAAGGCAACGGCCCATTCAACTGGGCCCAAACATCTAAAAGAGCAACAACAAATGCTACAAGGAAAATTTTATTTAATCAAGTCATTGTTGCAAAGTACAAAGGGTGACAACAGAAAACCAAGGCGGATGGGCACGCAGGCCGTACATGAAATAAAACAAAAGAAAGGCAAAGACTGGCACGCAGGCCATGCGAGAAGCAAAATTTAAGGAAACTAATCGGCCCCACCCTCCTGGCCGGCCGCCTGAAAGGACTGCCCCTCACCTTCGCCGTGCGGAGCCAGACCGGCATCCTCAACCTCAGCGACCTTTGGCTCATCGGCTCCAGTGATGTCAACATGCAGATCGGTCGCTTGAGATGCAATGTAGGCCTCGATCTCCTGAACGGTCTTACCACCCTTCATGAGATCTAATATCTCGTAACAGGTGGAGACATAATTCAGATTGATCAGCTCCTCAAACGCAGGTGTCTCCTTAAAGGCCTCCGCCCCTTCGGCTGCACTCGGCATAGCTCGAAGCCTCGCAGGTGCTAATACGCTCGGTCAGGTTTTCAACCTGGGCCTTGGTTTCCTTCAAGTAAGCCTCGTGCTCAGCCCGGGTATCCAACCACTGCTTGTGCGCCTGCTCGGCCGCCTCTGTCATCTCTTCGGCCTTCAACTTCCATATGTCAGCCTGGAGGGCCCGACTGTCCAGGAGCTCCATATCACCCCTCATGGAGGTTATCTCCCCCTCCAGAGACTTGATCAATGAAGGACACAGGTGGTGCTCCTCCTGCAAAGCTTTGAGGTCAGCCTCCGCCTTCTTATGCTTCTCAGACAAGGCCAAAAGCTCGTTGGAGGCCTTCACATAGGTGCACATGGCACGGCCGACCAGAGCATTTCCAAACTGGATCTGCTCAACCGGATCCATGTCGTTAGTCATCATCTCCAACTTGGGCGTCCAACCCCTGATCGGAATATGACTGGAGACGGCCACCGCAGGAAGAACCCGGTTGAGCATCTCAGCGGTCGGGGTAGCTGCCCGGACGTAGTCGAGGAACCAGCGCGGCCGTCTCCCCTTCATCCGGTCGCACGGTTCCACCCGGTCCTTGTTAACCGGGAGATAATGGCCCTCCAAATCAATTACGGGCTCCTCACTGGCCACACGACCAGTCCGGACAGGAGTCGGGGCGGACACGACAACTTCAGGAGCAGACGAACCCTCCACCTTGGTCGCGCTGTCCTCAGGCCCGGTCTCCACCCTGTTCCGCTTACCAGCCCGCTCCCTCCGCTCGTCGGCCTCAGCTCCCAGCCTTGCCACGCGCTGCGCGGGCGTCTCTTTCCGCCCGGACGAAGTCTTGGGCCTAGGAGCTGGGAAGAGAAGACATGTCAAAAAAAAAAAAGGCTACCTGATGAAAACATTATACTCGGATCGGTTGATCTAAGTCCGGCCGCCCAAAGGTTTTCCTCGGTAACCAAAAGATACGACTTCCTTTGCTCAAGAGGAAGATCCAAAAGTTGTTCAACCCGGTCCTCAAACTCGGAAGAGGTCTCTTGCTCCGGGATGCGTTCTGCACAGGCAATAAATGATGAGCGTTAGACAAAAAAGGAACAGGAATAGGAAATATGGCACTTACTCATTTTGTCCGTAAAGTGCTCTGGGACCCGAAGCTCGGCATCTATCACACCAGGCTCCCACTCATCCAACGAGCTCCTCCACGGTCCCCCTATGAAGAACCATTGTTCCTTCCAACTATTGATGGCCTCAGGCACACCCACTAATTCCTTATGCATGGCATGCCGAGCCGTTAGGTAAAACCAGCCGGAGCCGGATCTGCCGACCGACCTCCATAGAAAAAGGCTGTTGAACTCCTCAAAGCTGGGCTCGGGCCAGCCGTGCTGGTTGAAAAGAATGAAAAGCCCCACCACTCGAGCCCAGGAATTCGGATGGATCTGGGGGACAGGAAGGCCCCACTGCCTTAGCCACCGGGAGAAGACTAACGGGAGCGGAAACCTGAGCCCGGCCAGCAAAGAGCGGTAGTACACCACCGTACAACCGACGGGCGGAGTATGAGGCCTCTCCTCAAGATTCGGAACGAACATCCGCACCGTCGTCGGGATCTTAAATCGCAACCGCCAAGCCGCTAATTGCTCCTCTGTAACAGTGCTGCGAATCGAGGCCGAATCCCACTCCGCCTCCACAAAAGGGGACGGCCGAGGGCGACTCCAAGCCACCACTGACTAGGGCTGGGGGCGGGGCGGGTTGGGGCGGGGCGAAGGTAAAACCGCACCCGCCCCGCAATTTTTGTGCGGTGCGGGTTTTTGCGGGGCGGGGCATTTTTGATATTGAAAACCGCACAAAATCATAGTTTTGCGGGGCGGGGTGGGGCAAATACAATATTTATATAAATATCTAAGTGTTTTCCTTTGTTATATGCGGGGCGGGGCGGTTTTTTGCGGGGCGGTTGGGAAAAAAATAAAACCGCATTCGCCCCGCAATTTTGGTGCGGTGCGGGTTTTGTGCGGGGCGGGGCGAAATCAACATTTGAAACCGCCCCGCCTCGCTATTTTGCGGTGCGGTGCGGTGCGGGGCGGGCGGGGCGGTTTGTTTTGCCCAGCCCTACCACTGACTCGACTCCTCCCGCCTGAATCCCTCTGACGGCCGTCAACGGCACCGCCATCTCCACCTCTCCAGATTCCGGCGACTTCGCGGCTTCGCCTTCTTCTTCCTCGACACTCCAGTCGACAGGAACTCCGCCTACCGACAGATCTGCCACACCCGTGCGGTCCGGCGACACGGTCAACTTCGCCTCTGTCTCGCCCCTCGGTTCCGACATCTTAAATGAAAAAAGGGTGAAAAAAAAAGAGCTTACCGGGAAAGTCTCTATAAAAATCGGGAAAATATCACCAGAAAACTCTATCTCTTCTCTGCAACAAATACTCAAAAATGGCGAAGGAATAAGAAAAGAGGAGATAGACTATATTTATAGAAAAAAAAAAGGGGGGGGGGGGGCATTTAATGCCAGGGCGTGGAGCGGCGATTCCTACTGAACCGTCGCGAAATTCGAAGGCGCGTGAAGGCGCCATCAAATCAAATTATGTCACGCGTCACCCTCATAATGACACTTAATGGCCGTGAAATCGAATCGACGCGACTCTCGAAGAGGCGTCCCTTCGAGAGATCTTATCCTCCCACAAGCCGGATCGGCCTCAACATGAAACGACCCGGCCAACCCAAAGACGGCCCTCGACTGGGGCCCTTGTTGGCAGCCCATCCACCTCGAATCCACGTAGGCACCTGCATGCATGAACCGGTCGAGCAGAGCTCGGCGACCGGGCACAAACCCGATTTTCTCCTGGGCTCGTTGGAACCGGACCGGCCAGAGCCATCAGAGCCGACCCGATATCCGACCCGGGAGGGCCGAGCAGAGAGAAGATCAAATGCTCCGAATCAAGATTACAACAAGGCCGACCTGAATGGCGGGAGACCCGAGGACCGACCCCAACGGATAAACACCGCCAGAAGCATGCGAGGCAGGCCCGCATGCCAATTAACGCATGCAGTCATGCCCCTTCCCAAGGCACTCCTTAGAGGCCGCCATGTGTCCAAGGCATATATGCAGACTGACAAGTGTTTTGGGCATATTCCCCAAACATTCGCCAGCTGTCATCTCTCCACTGGCCCAGATTGTCTATATATAGAAGAAATGTACAGTGAAAGCAGATCTTTGGATTTTTAGCATTTATGACATAGAGAGAATTCAGATTGACTGAGAAAAAAGATAAGACTTGTAATTAGCAAGCAAACAAGATAGATCGGCATAAAATATCCGGCTCGGCTCTACTCTATATTAAGGTCATTAATAAAATTTAGTGATCAAACATCTTCCATCTTGTTTATTATTTTCTACGTGTCTTCGATCCATTCGTCCAGATCAGAACACGTGACGTTGACCAAACGAGACGTCAACACCATCATCACCATCATACATCACATAATTTGAACTCATGCTCTGGGGTAAATGGATCCTCATCTTCTATCGTCGAACCAATCATGTGCGGGAAGCAACGCAGATTCCGACTAAAGAGATGCCTAAAACAAGTAGGTATCTATTCAAAATGGGAAACAAAAACATTAGGCAAACCAATCTACTTCAATAGAGCTTATGAGAGAATCTTAGGTGTGTTTTGGAACTGCTATTGGAAATAGAGCCTATGAGAGTATCTACAGTCGGATCTGTCGAAGATTCTATTCAAATTCTGAGAAGATAACTGATAGTTCATGCTGCTCTTCTTTTTGTGATCCGAAGGGCTTTGAGTCAGATGCCTCGTCGACTTTCTTCGACATGCCATGAATGTGTGGTGTAGGTTACTGGAGAAAAATAATATATGTGTCGAATCTTCGGATCTTATAGATGCTCCGATGCCATTCGCAAAATCAGTACGAAAGAAAGGTTTGGGTGTTCTATTTATTGCCCATCTCATGAAAAATACAACATTGGGTGAGGGAGATATTATATACATAGCGGATCCAAGAGCTTGATATTACGGGTGCACTAGATAAACTACGAAAAAGTATCTAGTGTTGGAGCAAGCACATGGCAAATCTCCACGACCATCTCGACAATATTTTTTTTATATAGGTTGTATTTTGTAGTTTTCCTCACTTTTTAAAGGCATAAATTTTACTTCGTCCTTCCAAACTTGTCCATGAATACGTCATATCATTATGTTTATTCTTTTAAATCCTAGATCCGCCAACAGAAGTATATTATTAATAGAATATAATGCAAATTATTTTGTAAGTCGAAGCTTTTCTTGCCTCATTTTAAATTCAGTAATGAAAGTTCGAAATTAGTTTCCTACATCCATTATTCGTTATTCATGTTTCTGACTTCAACATTTCTTTCAAAATTAATTTCTAATATTTGGTTAACTGAAACCCTTCAGCTAGTTTTTGTATTAAGGGTGCAACTTAATTTTTTCATCATATTACATAAATATTCTTCAAGGTGTTTGCGAAATACTTCAAGGTTGAATAAACAATTTTAAACACTTTAATTAATATCGCCTTGATCAAAATAAATTATGTCAAATCAAAAAATATATGATTTAATAGGTGTATATGGCTTTACCTATTAAACTTCGAGAGTAAAAAATGATTAAACTCCTCGATAATTCCGTTATTGCCAAATTAAAATAATGGGAAAGATAATACTAGATATTATCGGAAAGAAGTCTTATTCCGAAAAAGATCTGGTGGTGCACGTGCACCACCATGTTATGTGTACATCGGCCCCTGATTATATACATGCAGAAAGTAGCCCTAAAACAAGGAAAGCCACTTAATCTCCATGATTAAGGGAAGTTATATACATTACGAGAGAAAGTTAGGAAACTATGTCAAATCTTTCGTTGTGCATAAAAATAAATAATACTAAGACCATAGGCAAGATGGTGCATCTATATAAGGGTGCTAGAGTATAAAGGCACAAGGAATAAATAAAACAAAAGGATTTGGCTCGGGCGCCGATCCAGTGTTTAAACCTTTCATGCTTGCATATTATAGGCACAATAGTGTTGTTATCTTGGTTCTATTATTCAAAAGAATGGAAAGTTGGATGGTGATATGGCTCACAGAACTAAAGCGAATTGGTTGAAATGAAAAAGTGCCACATGATTGCTATGTGATCCCGGCATGCTTCATTGACTCAAGGGTAGATTCTATCGCACGACAATTCGGTTTGCGCTGTTATATGACACCAATTGTTTGACTATAAAATAGTGTCAGGCGAATATAGCGGAGATGCGTATGCAACAATAGATGTATGGCCATACAAAAATGATTGTCTCAAAGATTAGATAATTAGGGAGAAAAATGAATGACAAATACATATTCGTTATAACAACAAGCAATACATCTGGATTATACTGTAATGTATTGTGTTGTTATAATTAATTATTCATGTGTATATATATGTCATCTGTTGGTCATTGACAACATGGAGTTTCATGTGGAACTGCTTTTGTGTTTCCGATGCTAAATATTTTAATCATAGACTATAACATCGAGACTTTTCTCGCTATTTTTGGCCATATTTTAGTAGCTACACGATTTTTAGCTACAATATTATTATTGGGAAATTAATATTATACCAAAATATCGAGCATATTGACATACATGATTCTCACCCATGATAAATCAAAATAAAAAATATTAAAATACATTTACTAGAGTGCATCATGCACCACGATGTGTATTGCTAATTTTACAATATCAATCATGAAATGTCATTACTATAGCAATAATCTAACTCATCGCCTTCTCATCATATTATCCGTGTAACTGGAAAACATATGATCACGACAGTACAGTAATTTCATAACATTTATCCTTCATATGAAGGGTTGCGACATGAAAATCATCTGGCATAAAATAGTACTACTTTGCTTTACATGAGCTTATACTACATTTTAGCTAATTTTAGCTAATTAATTAACATTGTAATCTGCAAGTCACAAATCCCAACATAGTTAAAATTAAAACCTTAAATACAACCCACTTTAAGTCTTAGTCAGGTGGAGTCGATAGAGCCGCACCTCGATCGACAACCGAAAAGAACCACTTGTCCAATCTATCACTAGAAGGATTCGGTTTGAGAATCATTATAGGGACAGACATCTTTTCAAAAACCTTGATGCAAATAATCAGATCAGCTCTGAAGCCGAGTAAATAGGCTTAACGATAGAAGATCGGTTAAGCCTAATCCAGGAATCCAAGCGAGTTGTCCTCAAGCAGGTGGATAAAAGGTTGCTAGAATCGATTTTGCAAAGGAATAAGTGCTCTTATGCCTCTTAGAAATCTATCTTTATGTCATTTGCCCAGCCAAAGAATAGATTGAATGGGGGTGTGAGACAAGCCTACTCAACTCGATTAGTCTCTCTTTACGAATACAAGGGAAAGCACATGAATGTATCGCCTGATGCTCTGATATTGTACCCCTAAAGAATCGGATGTGTCTTGCAGTGAAGTGGCATTGGTTTTCTCCTCCATCCCTAAAAAGATACTATGAAGTATAATGTTAAGCAAGGCAATAAAACATTATTAAAGTCAAATTTCGCTGTTCTTGGCAGAGGTTGCAGTACAGTACATTTAATTTCAATTAGAATAGGATAAGCGAAAAACAACCGAACCAAAACCGACCCAAAAAGAATGGTCTGAGTTTGGGTGACTTATAACAATACAGAACCAAAATGAAACCAAACTTGTATATTTGGGTTTGGGTCGAGTGACCAACTCACCCGACCGAAACCAAAAGCACCCCTATAAAAGCATTAGTCGCCATCACTCACCATAATCTTAACCCAATGGCGGATTCATATAGAGGGACTCAAAATGTAAATTTACTTCCACACGGGCCATAATTAGTCATATTATGATGAATTGTATATAATAAAATACTACCAAGTGTAAGAAATTCAATCAAGAGTTTTGCAGGAGCCCCCGTTTATTATGCCGTGTCTCATTCATATTTTTCAGAAGCATTTCTTTGCCTTCTTCACCAGCCTCTGCAATAGTCTGATCGCCCTTCTTTTGCAAGGCGTCGTCTGTTGATAAAAGCATCGAAACCCTTTCCAAAATTTCTTGGCAGTCGATTGCTGTAACCATTACAGTTACGTTAGTTCGACCTCTCCAACACCCGATAGCAATAGGCGTAGTGTTTTCTTGCAAAGAATCTGATGAGGCATTGCTTTCTGCAGTAAGACGAAGAAAGAAGAAGTGTCAAGTAAATTTACTTAAGATCAGTCCTAGTATGGCTCAAGAAAAAAACAAATATCTCGAACAAGACATGATACAAACCTCTAGACAGGAACACCACACAACAACCCAGCATTAGCTGTGAAGCCTTCTCTCCGACAACAGGATTAACAAAATCCGAGAACTTCACGCTTTTGTACTGCAGAAGATGCTTGAAATCTACAGGGGATGCATATAGAATCTGCTTGGTAATATGTGGAAGAATCAAGGGCAATCCTTCAGACGATATTCGGAATATACAGGGTGTGGATGTCCCCTCTTTCGAGGTCTGTCGTTCCTAAAATCAAAAGAGGAACAGAAAAAACTATTAAACAAAAAGATAAAGAAAACAATAAGCACATATCATTTAAAATAGGGATAACTACGAACAAAAAATCCCCAAGTTTTGAGCTAATTTAGTGAAAATTCGAAAAAACTTCATAAGAAAGAAAACAATTCAAAAACGCCCGATACTTAGAGAAGTATTACTACATGCTTGCAACATCAAAAAAGATTCCGACGAGTACACAAATGGTAAATATGCTCTCACAAAAACACAATTTAGCCTTTCATTTTCCTTTTTTCTTTTTTTGGGGGGGTATGGATGGGTGGGGTGGGGATGGGGTGTGTGTGTGTGGGTGGGTGGGTGGTGGGGGGGTGGGGGGGGCTAACGGCTAGACTGGAAAGAGTTTAAAGTGTAAACAACTTACAAACATTTTTAGCCCCACTGAAGCTATCTTGAGCTGCTCTCCAGCTAGAAAGTTCAACTCAACAACTTCCTTCACAGAAACCGACACATAGTAAATTCTCTTGACATGGTTCATGTCATTGTTTCTTGTAACAAGATGACCTTTGAATGGAAACGATTCCTTGATTCCATAAAACTCTATTATCCTGCCCACAGCACTATCATCATTGTAGAAGATAACGGGGTCCACTCCTCTCCATCTCCCCTGAATTTGTAGCTTCCTTTTTCCCGTAGCCATTTTCTCATCAGGCAAAGGTTCAGTTTCCTCTTTTTCATTTTCTTGGTTTATTTCATTTTGATCAGTGTCCAGAGGAACTTCATAAATTCCAGTATCAAGTAATTCAGCATCAGAAGTTGGTTCATAAATTTCAACATCTGCGGCACCAGTTAAATCACTATCGTCATCTGGATTTTCTTTAACCTCATTCATTTGTTTTTGTGGTCGAGTGCCACTAGAATCAGTTTCTTCAGGAAGACTCGTACATTTCTTTTCGTTGGCTGCATCGACAAAACAATTAAATATTTTCAGGGAACTGCAGATTACAGGATCAGGGAAAATATACACAGGAAAAGAAAGTGAGAAAAATAAACGTAACTCACCAAAGAGAGTGTGCTTGCAAAGTAAAAAGAGTTAATTATAAGAACGACCCTTGAGTTTTGGTCTAAAAGAGCAGGTTATTTTTTTAAATTACAATATCCCATTGACATTTGTTTCTATTTTACAAATAGTACCACTACTGAGTGGGATTATTAAAACAAAAACTAACTTCAACGAGGGTGTTGTAATGCTTCAGAGGGATTCCATGTAATTTCGAAAAGGAACTGGGATTCTTGTAGTCTGACAACATCGGGAGTAGTAGTATAATTTTACCCTAAACAAAGCTCACATGTCCAATCATGCATCGCCAAAATGACGTCAAATTGTGTCTGAATGCAAAGAGTTCACCAGGCATCCAGGTTAGCTAAGTGACAAGAAATGCCCCCACCAGAAGATATCACTGAACTAAAATATTAAAATGGAACTTACCAGGAAGGCAGGAAACCTTTTGGAGAACGGCAATAAAGAAAGCCCCAGAATTTTGATCGTGAGGCACTATCCTCATACAATGTTGCAAAGGTAGAGACGAGACTTCTGCCTCCAAACTGTCTGATGCAGTCAGAGAGGCATTAGTCGACTGGAGTTCATTTTCAGTACTGCCGTCACTGTTCTCACATAATTGTCCAGTTTCTGTTTCATGATCATGTTCACATGTCTCTTCATAAGATTGACCGTAAGGAAACATGCCTGAAGTTAGTACAGATCTACGATACTTAGGAACATCTTTATAAGATGCCAACCACAATCCTTTATCCCGAACCTGCACAATATAGAACGAAAATTGCTAGATGAAGTTGAACTGCATTAGTCACGAAGTACTAAACTATTAGTTTCCTATTAGGATAAGTACAAAAGGTGACCTTGATGTTTGACCTAATTAATTAACTTTCAAAATTACAAATACCCCTGAGGTTTGATTCAGTGTTATAATTAAGGCGCTAACTGTCATATCTATATAAATGTGAGGGGGGGCACTGAAATGGATTTTGCTAATGAAAGGGCAAATGAAAAAAAAAAAAAAAAAACTCGAGTACTTTTTGTAATTTTGAAAGTTGGTTGGGTTTTTTTATAATTAGGTCAAACCTCAAGGGTACTTTTCGGAATTAACCCTTTCCTATTTATGCTGTAAGAGTGGAGAAGGGAACCAACTGAAAATTTTACTGTGAAATGCTAACCTTCCATTTCTTAAGACCTGGCCTGCGAACAAGCTGAGGAAGCTCAGTGGAGACATCCACGAGTTCAACTGATCCTCCACATCTACGCAAAACCTGAGGGAAAGAAAATATGTAGGATTCATGAGAAAAAACGCATGTCACAGAGAATACATACACAAATTTCTATATTTTATAAAAGTATGCAAGAGGATTTTTTTCTTTTTGCAAATGATTCATTTGAGTATGTTCCATGTTCACAGTCTCTCCCTCTTGTACCATTTGTCTTCTCCGGGCAAAAAATAATTACCCATAACTTCAGATCAGCATTAGTTCCCATCTGAACTCATAAGAGTTCTTCCTGACAAGATTCATAACATACCTCCGCAACAACAGCCTCGTTCTCCACTGGATTCATCGAGCAAGTGGAATAAACCATCCGTCCACCAACTTTAAGCAAAGCTACACCTGAAATGACCATGAGTATACAAAATTATAAACTACTGGTACTTCGCTGGTATAATCAGATTTAGATATAAAACATTAGGTGTGTTGGGATTAATGTGTTCCTGTGTGTCTGCGATTGTTACAGTATTTCAATTACTTTTAGTTGTAATACAGCCAACTAAAAAGTTGGTTAAAACAGTGGATAAAGTAAGGAATTTCAATAGGTCCATCTGTTGATTATCTTGAACAAATTAGGGGCTTGAATATTCGCCTTTTTAATAAGGACATGACTAGCACAAAAAGAACTAATACCCTTCATATGTATTTTCCTTTTTCCTCCTATAAATATAATTTCACACTATACGTCATTTTTTATCCATGCCTCAGTTGTTTTTTATTCGATTTGAATGGATAATAATTTCACACTAATCCTTTTTTCATAATCTACAAAATAGACATCCATATTGAATACAATAAATTACAAAAAATATATATATATATATTATTTAATAACGTTGATAAGTAACAAATAAGCAGTATAGTGTTGATCACTAAAAATTAAAAACAATATGATTTAAAACTGTATTTTTAACTAAAGATATTAACTTAAAAGTAGACGAATAAGTTAGGGAAAACGAATTACAATTAGGTAAAATCCAAGAGGCGGTAGAAGTGTTAAGACGTAGAAAATAATTTGCATATTCGTAACTGTTCATGTTTATTACCTAATAACTGTACAATTTTTTTAGATTCAACTTTTCTGAACTGCTCGTCTATATGTTTTACCTAATAATTATACTAACTTTCAACATAATATACGGTACCTGTTCGAGATTTTGCTATTATCTTTTACCTAACAACCATGAAGCACGGACACTCTCCCGAAGCCACGTATCCCGCCCGACAAGAGTCGGACACTCCGGACACGCACAATACACTCCAATACGCTGCCGACACGCGTTCTGGAGAGTGTCGGGATTTTTTTTTTGGTTGGACACTATCCCGACACGCTGCCGACCCGCGTTGGACACGATGGGGATGCTTTTTTTTTCGTTGTCTTTTCTTTACCTGTCAGGGCTGTTTTTTATCTTGTTGAGGAGAAAGAGGAAGGAGGGAGGTAATGGGGGTTACATTTAGGTTAAACCTGATATGTGCTTCCGAACTGGACTTGGTCTTCCTTTTATGTTGGGTTTATATATTCAGAAGTCTGTGCATGACCTAACAATTATACTATTCTGTTTCATTTCTAATCGATTCTTCATATTTATTTTTACTGAATAAATATACTGGTTTTCAACATATTTCCTATCCAAATCTTTTTACCTAATAAACATAATGAAAAATATGGACAGGCATTTCAACCAGAGACAAATCCCACTACTATATACATAAATATATCATCAAGGTTCGCTAAAAATCTGTAAAACCACCTCTGCGCATTCTCATCCCGAACGCACAGCCCAAACACCAGAAATATGATCCCAAACCCAGAATAGGATCCAACCGAATTCAGAAAACAGAAATTCGAAACCATCAACCCAAAATTCCGTAAGCAAACTTCAACACTTTTTTGGAGAAACATCAGATCGAAATGCCAGCCCGAAATTCGAGATTCAGAAACATAAACCATCGCTCTGCCTTTCTATCTTCATCCCCGAATTCAGAAACCCCATAAATTCCAAACCCACCAACCCAAATCTGTAAAGCCAAGCCCAAAGTTTCAGTTCCAGGCTCAAACACGTAAACTCCAGGCCAGAACCAGTCACTCGCTGTCTGCCGCTCGTCGTCCGCCTCGCCTCCGTAGTCTGCTGCTGCCTGCTGGTGTGTAATGTGTATGTGCAAGGCGTTGTGGTAGAGTGAGGCGTGTGTTCGGAGTCAGTGTCTGTAAGGGAGACGAGAGAAGAAGATAGGGATTGGGATCTAAATAACCCACAGAAAGGGTAAAATTGGCCAAAAAATAAATTCTTTCGACCGGGCGAAATTTTATCCTAGAAGGGAAAAGAAGTCGACGAATTATTTCATCAATAAGGCCTTAAAAGGGACTTGGAGAGCATTATCCCATAGAAAAAGTTGGTTAATATGCATAAATCTAATGTAGTTTTCCTTATTGACATTTTGCATTATGGATAATTACAAATACTACCTTGAAGTTTAGCCTGACTACAGGAAAATGCAATTATCTTTCAAAATTACAATACACCCCCCTTCATGGAAGTATCTATTTTACAAATTACAGCCTATGAAAGTGTAATTTGTAAAACAAATACAAACCTCAATGGGGTATCAGTAATAATACATTTGGAAGTATTTGTAATTTCAAGAGTAACTTGAGTATTTTTGTGACTGAGCTAAACCTCAAAGGTTGTTTTTGTCACTATCCCTTTTGCATTATTGGATGCAGTGTTCAGACTTACTAAACAGTTGTCTTAGCATCTCTAAACACAGTTTTCTGGCACTGCATTTCTATTGGTGGCAAGGTTCATGTCCCCAAATATATACATACCAAGGATCATAAGCTGGTAAAAAGGAATCCCACACAGAAACTGCCTAGGCGTAGGCAGGTTTTCCCCAGCCCCCCAAAAATAGTAATAAATAAAACAAAAAATAATAAAGATTAAGGAAATATAATAATATAGTAATAACTAATAAATGAGTGATTCTACATAAATTCCAAAAAATTACTGACTTCGCCCTTACAGATTGAGGGTAAAACCAGCCACTACCATATGTTAATTTAAAATCGCAAAACTAAAAATGCAACTCAGAGAAAAGGGTACCTCGCATGGCTATCTGAACTTGTAGTCCATGGAGACCATTCCCATTTCCTGCATTCCTGAAAAAGAAAAGGAAGTGTACAGAAAAAGAATTGTTAATAATGCAATGCTAAATATTGGGGAAAATAGAATTAAAAACTTCATATTCCAAAGCAGCAATCAGAAGGTAATTACCACTTCCGCCAGATATCAGGAGCCTTACGTAAAGTGCCATCGCCACTACAAGGGACATCACACAAGACACGATCAAACTGAAGCTGGTGAATACTGGGTTCTTCAATCTTCCCATTCTGGGAATCACCTGAGTACTTCCTGTGTAAATGACAGCTTGGAAAGTGTTGGGCTTCATGATTTGTGACTATCAAGTTGGCAGTGCACATTCTTTTTGTTTGGTGAATAAGAAGATTACATCTTTGGACGTCCAGATCATTTGCTATCACCTACAGCAGAGATATATGAAAGGTTGCCACCAGGAATGGAAGTTCTATAAGGTGACAAAATAAATCTTGAAAGAATTAGATTTAGTTACAGAAGTATCCCCAAGGTTTGACTTGATTATGAATAAAAAACAGCTAACTATTATAATTACATAACATACCCCTGACATTTTATTTTTGTCTTACATTTACCCCCTTCATAGGCAGAAATCCCCCTTCACGTTTATAAAAAAGATAGCCTCCTCAATTTAACTGAATCAAACCTCAGGATAATTTTTTAATTTTAAAATTTAGTGGTTCTTTTAATTAGGCCAAACCTCAAGGGTACTTTTTGTATTCCAGAAATTATTTTACAACTAAGCCAAGACTAGCCTTTTTTGCTTACTATCTCCGCGAGCGAAAACTGATGATTAAAAGAAATGAAGAAATAATACCATTCCTCTAGGCAGAGTTCCAGGTCCTGCCAACTTGTAAATCATCTCCAGTAACTGAAATGTTTTCGAACCGGGAGCCGCACACACTACATTATGTATAGGAAATTCACAATGTCTTGACATCAGTGATTCAGTAAGGCTGTACAAAGGATTTCCGCGTAACCCACCAAAAAAAATAGAAGATTCGTAAACAGTGTCAAAAATCATATATGTAGCTTACTGTCAAGAACAAAATGATCTGGGCATACGTCAAGGAATAGTGGAGGAACCTGAAATTATAATGTAAATTAATAAGTCAAAACAGGATAGAGTGGTACACCCAAAACTTATATCAAAACTTTAACTAAGAGCAACTGAAAAGGAAAGTAAAAATGAAAAACTTGGCTCACCATGCTAACAGCTTCTTGTCTTGTAATGTTCCCAATCTCGTTTTCTAGCTTCAAAAATTCATGAAACCTGAAAAGGGTCAACACAAAAGAGCCTCTTATGCACTTACATTGAAACAAAAATGTTAATTCAGCTATCAGCAGATTAAGGTGCATAGGCTTAGTTTGGTATTGCTGTGACTTATTAAAAAAATTGCTGCAGCTGTGAATTTAAACACAATTGTGTTTCGTAAATATTTATTTTTTAAAGTGCTTTTAAGATGTAAGATGATAATTTTCAGTGTTTGTTACAACAGCAGCTTCTAAAAGCAACCCTAATGCTGCTTCCAGAATCTTGACTCGTAAATTCCGAAAAAAATCTGCTATTTTTTCATGTATCAAACACTATCAAATTTAAAAGTTCATCAAAAAGCTGATTATTTTTAAAGTTAAGCAATACCAAATGCGGCCTTAGTAAAGTACTAAATCCATTAACTAAAGTTATAATGCTGTCATCTAGGATATGAACTTCTGAACTGATGACTTAGAAAAATGTCCTCAATGAAAAATAATTATAGCATCTAATACTATGTATATAACCTTCAAGCCAATGTCTGTGGTTCTTTCAGTTCAAAGAATACTGTAGAACATTTGTTATGGACACTTTTATGGAGGCTAGGAAAATATAGCCTCCACATTAATCGACATTCTTCAATGAAATATCCAACATCTATGCAGTTATATAATTATCTAAAATTTAAAATTTAAAATTAGTGGATTGAAAATTGTGACCTAATATACAAAGTACAAAACTCATCTGAGGTCCTAAAAAACACCTATCTAAAAAATATAGTACTTCCTTTATGCTTTTTCTACAAGTTCTCACCATGACAGAGATGTTGGGCAAAACCATGATGGAAGATATTAGGAGGCTTTTAGTTGTCAAGAACTTGCATCAAAATCAATGGGGCGTGAACATGAAATACAGCTAGAACTTGAAGAAGTTACATAAAGCAATCATGTGGAGAGCCACAAAACTTACCTCAATTAATGGGTTAGTCAGTAACATATAATGTGTTGATATATGGTCTCGAATATATCAAAAAACTATAGCATAATCGAAAAAAATTGCATCGGAAGGTTTCATCATATTACCGCAAAACGAACAAATAATTGCTATTTACCAATTAAGCATGCACATTTTTTCTTCATTACTTAGATTCCCTATTATCTCAACTATCCTGAGAGAACATACTAAATAATAAATATAAATAAAATTCATACTGATTACTTCCCATCAACTTTCCTTTCCTACCATGATTCCGAATTTCTCAGTATGATATCTGCCCAATGCCTATTTCACATTTACCTAATTTGCTTACCATGATTCCTAATTTGCCTTTATGATTGGTTTTCATCTGCCCAATGCTCATTTCAAATTTCTCGTTGAATACTTTAATTATGGATACTGGGTAATCCACTTTTTTACATTGTTTTCCTGTTAAATATGAACTAAGAAGTGCTAGATTGACAACATTTATATAACATCTCAGTCCGGTACATGACTTTAGACTTGAGAAGAATTTCCTACGTTCAGCGAAGACAAAATAACTGGATACTGGCGGTCTAGAACATAAGTATGTTGTTAAAGTATCACTCACCTCTCAAGTGTCTGATTCTTCCGCAACTGGTTCCGAGAAAAATTTGACTGCCAAGCAAGATTATCTGGGTACCATAGTAATGGTTTAATTGCCTCCACTTCATTTCCATCAGTATCCTGTGTAAATTAAAGACACCATAATGATCAATTGATTTTGTTCATAAACTCGGTGCATTTTGTAATATAAAAACTATGAACATGTAAAACCAACCTACCTCTGCCTGAAGAGATTTCATAAAATCATTCTCCAACTGCGACCGAATACCCTCATGAAACTGACTACTGCGGAATTGGACAAAAAGAGAGCATATGACCTCAAACAAAAACAGTTAAAACCTATTGAAATAGTAAAATATTTGGGAGAAAAAAGAGAGGACTTAAGATAATACGTCAAGTTTGAAACAAAGCAAGACATCAAAGAGAAAGAACCATTATCATTACTTAAGGCCCTTGGATGAAGGGAACCAAGCAGCATGGTTGTTACAGCGGTAAGTCGAGTCGAGTCGACGGGGGTCCGGCATGGCGAGTCGTAGACTGGTCGACTAATTATAAATAATAAATAATAAATATTTATATAATTATATATTATATAATTTGACTGATTGTATACTATACGTATACTTATAACTATAATATTATACATATATTTTTATATAATATATCTATACAACAACTCTGCCTGTGGGTGTCTTCTTGACATTCATTGCCGGTCCCAAGCCCGGATAAAAGAGGAGGGTTGCGGTAGGTTAGTGGCAGCCAGCGTAAAACTCGTCACATCCCATGGACATGAATCAAACTTTAAAAATCGTTGGGGCATCTCCTCAGAAGCGACGCGCTGCATTTCATAGGCCCGGGTGCAGTGATAAGTATGCGAGGGTTGCTAGGTCGTCGCCCCGAAGCGGCGCGCCACCTTTACATCTGAGGGTGGTGTCAAATGAGCAAGGATGCGCTACACTTCATAGGCCCGGGTGTAGTGTAAAATATGCAACGGTTGCTAGGTCGTCGCCCGAAAGCGGCGCGCCACCTCGAAGTATGGGTGTGGTGTCAAATCTGCAAGAATCCTTCCAGCGTGGACGGAGACTGACAGAGAAGTTAGTTCATGCGGCTAGTAAGGGTAGTAAGGTGTGGTTTGGAACTTGGAACGTTGGCTCTTTGACGGGGAGTCTCCCAGAAGTGAGGGAGGTTATGAAAAGGAGGAGGATTCACATAATGTGTCTACAAGAGACTAAGTGGGTTGGCGAGAAGGCAAGAGTGTTAGCTCCTTGGGGTTACAAGCTTTGGTACTCTGGAAAGGATAGAAGTAGAAATGGAGTGGGTATCGTCATTGATAAAGAATTCATTGATGATGTGGTGGAAGGGTCAAGAAAGAGCGATAGAATATTGAGTATTAAGCTTGTGATAGGCGATGAGTTTCTAACTATCATAAGTGCTTATGCACCACAAGTAGGATTGGATGCATCGATCAAACAAGAATTTTGGGAAGATTTGGAAGAGGTTGTCGAACGAATTCCTATGGGTGAGAAATTGATCATTGGTGGTGACCTCAATGGGCATGTCGGTGTTAGCAGAGATGGCTTTGAGAGCATTCATGGTGGCTTTGGTTTTGGGGATAGGAATGAATGAGGAAATGGTATATTGGATTTCGCATTAGCTCATGACTTGGGTATTATGAACACTTGGTTCGAGAAAAGGGACTCTCATTTGGTGACATATAGAAACGGAGGTAATGCAAGTCAGATTGATTTCTTTTTAGTAAGGAATGTTTGGAGGAAAAGTTTTACTAATTGCAAGGTAATACCCGGTGAGAGTGCAGCAACGCAACATAGGGTTGTGGTGCTTGACTTTCGAGGTAAGAGGCACTTAAGAAAGAGTAGACCACAAGTTGACCCTCGAATTAAATGGTGGAAGCTCCAAGGGGAGAGTCGACATACTTTTGTGGCTAAGATTGCTGATAGTGGTATTTGGTCTGATGGCACGGAGATGGATATAGATTCGATGTGGAACTTGTTGGATCATAACATAAAGGAAGTTGCAAAAGAAGTCCTAGGAGAATCTAAAGGAAACAGACCATCAAGTAAGGACACATCTTGGTGGAATGATGAAGTTAAGCAAGCGATAAAGACCAAACGTGAATGTTATAAGGTACTGGGTAAATGCTCGAGCGATGAGAATTATGAGAAGTACAAGAAAGCTCGAACAAAAGCTAAAAAGGCAGTGCGAAATGCCCGGTCAAAGGTCAATCAAGAATTATATGCAAGATTAGATACAAAAGAAGGGAAAAAAGATATCTATAAACTTGCTCGAATGAGAGAGAAGAAGACGCGAGATATTGGAAAAGTTAAATGTGTAAAAGATACTGACCAAAAAGTTTTGGTTCAAGATAAAGAGATAAAAGAGAGATGGAGGTCATACTTTGATATCCTATTCAATGGCCATCAAGAACAAGATATTGGGAATTTAAACATCCCCTCAAGTATGTTTAACCGAGAGTTTAAGAGGAGAATTCAAAAGGGTGAAGTGACAATTGCATTGAAGAAGATGGGGTCAAAGAAAGCAGAAGGACCAGATGGTATATCTATTGAAGTTTGGAGGTGTTTGGGGGAGAGAGGGATCAAATGGGTAACTATGCTTTTCAATAAGGTTTGGAGAAGCAATAAGATGCCATCGGCATGGAAGAAAAGTATTCTCGTCCCTTTGTATAAGAACAAAGGTGATGTTCAAGATTGTTCTAATTATCGCGGAATTAAACTAATGAGTCATACCATGAAGTTGTGGGAATGAGTGATTGAACAAAGGATCAGGAAATGTGTAAAGATAACAGAAAATCAGTTTTGATTTATGCCTGGAAGATCGACCATGGAAGCAATTTATCTTATCCGGCAGTTGATGGAACATTATCGAGATAAAAAAAAGATCTACATATGGTTTTTATTGATTTAGAGAAGGCATATGATAAAGTACCAAGAGAAGTACTTTGGTGGGCCTTAGCAAAGAATGGTGTATCGCGGAAATATATTGACATTATAAAGCACATGTATGAGAGAGCTAGTACAAGTTACGTACTAATGTTGGGAGGACAGAAGAATTCCCTATTACGATTGGGGTGCATCAAGGATCTGCTCTTAGTCCTTTTCTCTTTGCCATAGTCATGGACGAATTGACAAGAGAAATTCAAAATGACGTTCCGTGGTGTATGATGTTCGCAGATGATATTGTGTTGATTGATGAAACGAAGGTTGGAGTGCAACAGAAATTGGAACTTTGGAGGGATACTTTGGAAGCTCGAGGCTTTAGGCTGAGCAGAAGTAAGACTGAATATATGGAGTGTAGGTTTAGCGAAAACAGTGATAGAGAGGCCGGGATGATCACATTTGATGGGAAAGTTGTTCATGGATCCACTTTCTTTCGGTATCTTGGATCTATTATCCAAAAGGATGGAGAGCTAGATGGCGATGTGGCTCACAGAATAAAGGCCGGGTGGTTAAAGTTGAAGAGTGCCACAGGGGTTTTATGTGATCCTGACATGCCTCATAGATTAACGGGTAAATTTTACCGCACGGCAATTAGGCCTTCGCTGTTATATGGCACCGAGTGCTGTAAAACAGTGTCACGTTCAAAAGATGAATGTGGCGGAGATGCGTATGCTACGATGGATGTGTGGTCATACAAAAAAGAATCGGCTCAGAAATGAGATGATTAGAGAGAAGGTAAGAGTTGCGGCTATAGAAGACAAGATGATGGAGAATCGATTACGATGGTTTGGTCATGTGAGAAGAAGACCTGTTGATGCCCCAGTGAGGAGGCTAGAAAGTTGGGGAACAAGTAATGTTGTGAAAGGTAGAGGAAGACCCAAGAAAACTTGGATAAAGATGATTGAAAATGATATGCGGTTTCTTGAAATTGGAGAAAGTATGGCGATAGAGAGGCAAATGTGGCGGGAAAGAATACGGATGGTAGATGGAATCTGATTTTTTTTTATCTGTATTTTTATTCCTATTTTCTTTTATTCCATGTTATCTTTTAATTTATTTTTCAGGATCTTTTTTTTAACATTCATTCTCTTTTTTATTTGCTTTTTTCTCTACTTTTTTCCCTCTTTTTCTCCTTTTATGTTATTTATGTAACGATCATTGACGGTTTCAAAGTTTGATTCATGTTAGCCGACCCCAAATCATTTTGGGACTAAGGCTTAGATGTTGTTGTTGTATATCTATACAACAAAGTGGCTTCAGCAGTTAGGTTTCAGATAACGAACAAAGAAAGAATTAGGTATATACAGCGGAGATTTAGCAAGAAAGAAAGATTGATTGAAAGAAAACGGCTTCTGCAAGAAAGAAAAAAGAAACTAGAAGAAAGAAATAAGAGTAGAGGAAGAGGAGAGTACCACTTCGGTATATACAGCAAACCGGTGGCAGATAAGCGGCAGATCGGCAGTCGGCAGTCGCTTCACGGCTCCAGATCGAGTCCCGATGGGTCGGGTGTTATACCAGTCGGACCCAAGTCGTTGCCCAGTCAACCCAAGTCATCGACTAGGCGACCCATGTCATTCCTGGCAGGCGAAATACTTACATCAGTAGAGTCGAACTTACGCGGCGAATGTCCTGCACCGCCTGCCTGGTCGACTGGTCGACGACTAGTCGCAAGTAGTCGAGTGCTGTAACAACCATGCCAAGCAGTTGAATTTTGCAGCATTGCTTGAACTAAATTGTGCAATTTATCCCTCTAATCTTAACATGGACCGCGTTCAAATAAAATATATCCCAAAGGTCAAAGTCTATTTATGTGGGTTCCTCTCTCTTTCGTCATACCTTAGTTGCCAATGATATCAACATGGAAAGTTCTTGGATTCAAAAGGTATAGACCTATTATTATCTATCGATAGGCCACAACCTTTTTTAATTGAGACACAAGCTAACAAATAATTCCTTTTGTTTACCTATGCTTCCGGGATTGTAATCACAGGCTCGAAAAGACAGGGCTAGGTCTAATAGTACTAGATATCAAATTTCTATCTTTGCATGAAAATGTTTATAATTGGAGAGCAGAGACCTGCATTCGTCGCCATTATTAGGATTGTAACTCATTATAATTTAGTTAGATAGCAATCATAGGAACTGATAGGAGAATAAAAAGCACGAGGAATGTGAATGAGATTTAGCTTCCCTGGTTTCTCTTCATTTCTAAATCACTCTCTCTATTTTCTCTTTCCTTCTCTTTCACATTCTCCATTAATTTCTGTGAAACAGTCATAGATTGTGAGGATTATGATATGACCTTGGATAAAAAACAAGAGGCATCAAAGTCATCCAATTTCAGTGGTCGTTTGCATCCATGGGGTACCCATTTTGATTTTGGAGGTTTCAAAGCAAAAGATAATGGCTAGATGAATTCAAATTACAACTTTGTGAAGCAGTGATATCAAGAGTCCGAAAAGAACTACAGATGTTTCGAGTTAGGATCATATCTGATTGTGAAAAGCTTGAATTAATTACAACCAATGTTTGAAAAAGCGCCGCTCTGCGCGCCTTGAAGCGCGCCTCGGAGCTCCTTTCGCCGGAAACGCATCAAGGCGTTCGGCAACCTGCGAAAAGCATGAAAGGCGTTCGCCTTTTGGACGAAGCGCACGCTTTTAAGGCACAGCGTGCGCCTTCAACGCCCTTTCTATGGGGCGCACGATTTTTGTGTTTTTTTTTTAAAGTTGGGGCTCCAGGAAGGAAGAAAACACACACAAAAAAAAAAGAAGAAGGGAAAGGAGCGCCGACGTATTTGACCGAGAAAGGAACCCTAGGAAAAAAAACGCATCTGTTTTCAGTATAATAAAAGAAAAACTTTAATAACTATGATAATAATAAAACGTGAAACCCTATCCTCCAAAAAAACAAATCGCAGCAGTGAAACCCTTCTCCCTCCCGCTGTGATTTTTTTCCTTCTCACTCTTCTCTCTGGCTCTCTCCTTTTTTTCCTTTTTCTCCCTGCTGTGATTTTTTTCTCTCTCTAGCAGAACTCAAAACAATGAGTACAAGCAAGTATTTTCTTTCATGTTGAAATTGTGACTTGTATCGTTGAACTTATGTTATTTTGTTTTGTTTTGGTTGAATTTATGTTTTTAAACTTTATATATGTTGCTTAAGTTGTATTATTACGTATTGGAAGCTTATTTGATTAAGGGATTATTATTTAAGTGTTATTTTATACTTAAACAAAAGCACATAGTGCTTACGCCTCGGCGCCTCAAGGCTTACGCCTCGTTTTTTGGCAGTCCAACGCCTAGGCTTACGCCTTCGGTTTTCAAACATTAATTACAACGAATATCAAGTTGCTTTAAGAAAAATTCAACAAATCTACTTTCAACGATGAAGTTTCCAGCGAGAGTCGTCTGTCGTGCTTGAAGAACAGAAGGTGCTTGATGAGATGATAAAACAAAATGGAGCTTCTACTTTGAAATTTGATAAATTTAGAAGGTGTTTGAATAATAAGGACCAGGAATATTTGAACTAAATGGTACTCAATGAAGATTAAATTTTGGGTTACAAGTCCTTCAATACATGTGTTTCAACAACTTTTTAAAGTTGATAAGTATAGTTAATCTCATAAACAAACAAAAACTATCTTAAGAGATTGGGTTCACATCTGGCAATGCCATGACATCCATTAAAGCACTGCCACCGCAAATTGAAAGAAACTTCTCGTTTATTTTGTAAAGGAGCAAAAGATGAAGTTCAGTTTCATGTCTGCTTATGGTGCTTCAAAATGTGCTCTGGGCAAGCTTTGACTTCGTGAGAAATGTCAATATAAAACCTAATATCATGTTTATTTGGAAATAAGCATGCAAGTTTGAGGAATTTATATTAAAATATTTTGGTTTACAGGAGCCCGTATAAGGCATGGATAATGAATGGAAATAATTTTTTCTTCATAGGCAAACATAAAAGATATGGAGGCTAAGATACTTAATGAGAGAAGCACGTGGAGAATATTAATGCATGCACAAGACCCAACGTGATTCTATTTTTGGTTCATGTAGCCTACCCCAATTTATTGGGACACACGACACCGTGTTTTTTTTTAAAACATGTAATGTAGGTTCAACAATTAGAATTTATTTGGGTTATAATAACCAAAATGTGTCAGCCACATACAGATTAATTTTCAAGATGAATATGCAGGATCTAACTGAAGAACATAAAATGTTAATGTGTTATCTTAAAAGACCAACTATGATAAATGTACTAAAGTTGGAGCAATTACAAATAAAGTGCTGCATTTTAGTGTTACAGGTACAAGTAAATCGAACACATTTCTTTGTCTGTCTTGAATTTACAACAGAAAGGCTGTCCCCTAGTGTTCTGCATTGCCACAAAGAGAACACACAAGTTCTACATGGTAAATTTCTAACAAGACAATCACATTGATCTCAAGCTCGACACTCGAAAACTGTAAATGTGGTTGTTGCAGTCTATTGGTCATTCTTGATTTCTCGCATCTTAAAGATCTATAGACAACCCATATCCGGCATCTTAAAACACTATCTTCATTTCGAACAACTCAAAATGTTAAACTTAGTCCTTGTCCAGTCCAGCTAAAAAGCCAAAGTCTTAACAAATTAATTGTGCTGAAAACGCATTTCTACCAGCTAAAATTATATAAAACCGCATATTACAGCAGGGGAATGAGGAACACATAAAGCAGATTTACATCGAAAAGAAGAAGGAAGAAAAAACCACGAACAAATATTATGAACCTGGAATTAATTCTGAAAGCAGCAGGCAGTGGTTTCCTCAGATACTCGATAAAAGTATCCCATTCGTCAACCGACACAATTTCTTGCTCCTACACACATTTGACACATTACACAAAGAACCATCTACAGTTATATAAAACAACATTGCATATATTATATATATATATATATGTGTGTGTGTGTGTATCTGTATATATATGAATTATCGAAAGCATCTGATTTTTCATACGACACAGTTGAAAGCAAAAATTTGAACGGAACCGTCTTTTTGCCGACTCTTTTTTCTTCCTTACTTTGTAATACTCATCGAAAGCGGGGTTCTGCGTGGCAAAGGGCTCCCAACCTGGATATCTGCTATTACGGGCATCACCGTCCGGCGTGGCATTAGCAGAATCATCGGATTTCGGCCGTTTCCACACGTTTTCTCTGCTCTGGCGAAAGTGTTTTCTCTGAGTACGAGATCTTCCTCTCCCTCCCATATTTTTCTCTACTTTGAATTATTCGTTTGCTTCTTTTTTTTTTTTCCGGCTGCTGCTTTTGAAAGTGGAAATGGAAGTGATTTTAAGGTGTTGTGTTTGGGAGAATAGAGGCGGGGTGACAGCAGAGACGGAAAATATTGGGGGTGTACTATGGGTTTTACGAAAAAGGACAAATGGCCCATTGGATTGTACCATTAGCTAGTCCTTGCAATAAATATATTTTGGGATATTTTGAGAATGCAACCCACATTTTACCCCATATTTTGAGATTGCAACCCACATTTTAAAATAGGGCTTCTTGCAACCCAAACACAGATAAAATAGGCCTTCTTGCAACCCAAACACAGATAAAATAGGGCTTCTTGCAACCCACATTATCTGTGTTTGGGTTGCAAGAAGCCCTATTTTAAAATGTGGGTTGCAATCTCAAAATATGGGGTAAAATGTGGGTTGCATTCTCAAAATTTCCCATATATTTTTACTGGGCCTACCAATCTCGTGAGCTGAAGCCCAATCATATACTTCTATTAAAAAAGACTCGTGACACATGTTATTTTATAAGTTTTTTTACTTTTTATTTTAAAATATTAGATGTCCTCCCTGTTGGAATATTTATTCCACACATTATTTAATTTGTGTTTTGATGATTAAAGTTGCTAAACTACAAAACAACATCGAGGCGAAGCAAAACGGCGAAGGCATTTAAGACGCAAAAATTGCAACTGGATCGCATTAGCGCACGCTAAGGGACATATGTTAGCGCACGCTAACGAGGAGTCAGCTGCATTCCAGCCTAGTATCGAAGTAAGCTGCAGTGAAGTCAGCAGATGGATAGCGCACGCTACACTCTATTATTAGCGCACGCTACTCTCTATTATTAACGCACGCTATCGAGCCATGTTACTGTTGTGGAAGATATTCAAACACAGAATGACGTATGCAATAAAGTCATCATTAGCGCACGCTACAAAGGATGATTAGCGCACGCTAAGATGTTTGAATCTAGTCAATCCGAACGTTGGGAAAAGCAGGTCAAAGTCAGCATATCAAACGGTCACTTGACAATCCATGCAACGGATATATTGGATTAGCGCACGCTACAAAGGAAGTGGTAGCGCACGCTAACTGTTAAGGGCAGTAGCTACTGGACTGAAATATAAAGTGATTAACGCACGCTACATGAAAGCCTTTACGTACGCTAGAGCAAAAATGTGCGATAGCGCACGCTAAGAAGAAAGGCTAGCGCACGCTAGATAGTCAACTGGCAGCAACGGCTAGTAAGGAGGAAGAAGGCTATAAATACCAAGGAGTTGGTATTATTCCAGACAACAACATTGAGCAAAGCATACATACGTGTTATATCATTGTAAACATTATAGTTGTTGTTCTTGAGCTTAATTAAGAGTGATTGAGTGTTATACACAAGATCATACACGAGCGATAAAAAGAAAAGATACGATTTGATTCGGTGTTATTAGGATCAAGGATCCGGCATTGTTAGAATCACAAATCGCTATCTTAGTGAGGTTTATCTAGTACCGATAGAAAGCTAGAGTGGTTGATTCCTTATCCAATAGAAAAGGAAAAACGGTTTTACTCGGACCAATAGAAGACGAGCTTGTAACGGTAATCCCTCGACCGATAGAAGAGAGGCGTAGAGGTTTTGATCTTAAGCCTAAAGAAAAAGATACATCGAGAGAGGACGTAGGCTTCGTTAATAGCCGAACCTCTATAAATCCTTGTGTGATTTATTTTTCCGCAATTTATTTTAGCTTCCGCATAAAACGGCGCAAATATCTGATTTAATACCCAACAATTGGTATCGGAGCGGTACTCCAATACGCGGCTTAACATCCGAGGAGAAAAGATCCAATGGCGTTCCAAATGGCTCCAGTCGAAGGCCTTGCTCTCAACCGACCACCATTTTTTGATGGCTCAAACTTCATGACGTGGAAGAAGAAGATGTCTATATTCATCCGAGCATATGACATCGAGCTTTGGAAGGTGATTTGTCTTGGTCCGAAAATTCCAACAAATTCCAACGGTACGCTCAAAACCTTCGAAGAATATGACGATTCCGATTGGAAAAACGACCACTACAATTGTAAGGCAACTCAACTTCTCTATTGTGCCTTAAATCCGGAAGAACACAACCGGATATCATCGTGTGATAGTGCCAAAGAAATCTGGAAAATGCTTGAGGTAACACGAAGGTACGTCTCAAGTTAAAGAGACGAAGATAAACATGCTCCTTCACGATTATGAATTATTCCAAATGAAGGACGATGAATCCATCTCGATTATGCTCGACCGATTTTCGGTCATCACTAATGGATTAGCATGTCTTGGAAAACCACTTTCGAGTAGTGAGAAAGTAAAGAAAATTCTCCGATCACTACCTCGAGAATGGGACGGTACGGTTACGGCAATAATGGAATCCAAAAATTTAAATACTCTCGATTTTAGTGCTCTCGTTGGTTCTCTTATCAACTACGAGATTGTTCTAAAATCTCGGAATGCCAAACCAAAACCGAAGGAGAGGTCGATAGCCTTCAAGGCTAAAATGTCGAAGAAGAAAGAAGAAACCCCGGTGGACGAAAGTGACGAAGAAATGGCATATTATGCCAAAAATATTAATAAGTTCCAACACTTATTAAACCGGAGAAAGAAGGACATTCAAGCGGGCGAACCTAAGAAATTCGACAACACTTGTCGATTATGTGGTAAACCAGGCCACTTTGCTAAGAACTGCCGAGTAAAGCAAAAGGAGGTTCTAATCGCAACATGGAGCGACGAAGATCCCGATGAAGATTTTCTTGAACAAAATAATCTCGCTCATGGCCGGAGTTCATTCGACGATAGCGACGTCGAAAGCCAAGTAAGTAATTCTTACGACAAACTTTTGAAGCATTCGAGTTATTACATACGGACTATCAAAATGCTTTAAATGAAATTAAGTCCTCAAGTCTAAATATAAAACTTTGGAAATTGAAAATTCCAAAATACTTGAAAAAGGGAAATTTGTCGAAATTGATCATTCAAATGCCTTGAAAATGAAAATATTTTGAAAAATGATCTTTTAAAAGTTCAAGATGAACTAAAAATTTTGACAAAGAAATTCTCGTGCGATAACGATAAATTTGAACAAATGTTATGTGTTCAAAATATACTCTAAATAAAGAGGGTTAGGATTCAAATCACGTTCAAAACGAATCCGTTAATTTCAATATACCCCATTGAGAAATGTGTTTAAAAATCGTGCATCACATTTCAAATTGCAAAAGCCCAAACCGGACGATAAAAATTAAAAGATTTGGGTTCCTAAAGGAACAAACGTTTCAAACATCGTCTATGTTTCAAAAGAAAACCAACTATCGGTTGGATCCCCAAAAATAAATTTTGACAAATGATATTTTACAAAGGGGGAGAAGGAAATAATATTTTCAGGGGGAGTTTATATCCTTATTAATGCATAAATTGGTATCATGCATATTTATATTTCTTTTGGTACCCTTTATATTTTTTACTTTTTGATGAAAACAAAAAGGGGGAGAAAGATATGAATTGAGATAAAAATGATAAAAATGAGAAGGAGATGAAGAGGAGATAAAAATGAGAAAAATCGAAGAAGTCGAAGAAAAGAAAAGCATACAAATAGGGGGAGTTGAAAAAATTGGAAAACGAAAAACGACGGAGTTGAAAAATGAAGAAGTCGAAAAAGAAGAAAAATAAAAGAATTGGAGAAACTAACGAAACGATCAAACCCAAAACTTTGATTCGTATAAATATACATATATTATTTTTTACAGATTATCCAATTCAAGGGTTGTTTTGTAATCATCAAAAAGGGGGAGATTGTTGGAATATTTATTCCACACATTATTTAATTTATGTTTTGATGATTAAAGTTGCTAAACTACAAAACAACATCGAGGCGAAGCAAAACGGCGAAGGCACGAAGACGCAAAAATTGCAACTGGATCGCATTAGCGCACGCTAAGGGACATATGTTAGCGCACGCTAACGAGGAGTCACCGCATTCCACTAGTATCAAGTAAGCTGCAGTGAAGTCAGCAGATGGATAGCGCACGCTACACTCTATTATTAGCGCACGCTACTCTCTATTATTAACGCACGCTATCGAGCCATGTTACTGTTGTGGAAGATATTCAAACACAGAATGACGTATGCAATGAAGTCATCATTAGCGCACGCTACAAAGGATGATTAGCGCACGCTAAGATGTTTGAATCTAGTCAATCCGAACGTTGGGAAAAGCAGGTCAAAGTCAGCATATCAAACGGTCACTTTGACAATCCATGCAACGGATATATTGGATTAGCGCACGCTACAAAGGAAGTGGTAGCGCACGCTAACTGTTAAAGGCAGTAGCTACTGGATGAAATATAAAGTGATTAACGCACGCTACATGAAAGCCTTTACGTACGCTAGAGCAAAAATGTGCGATAGCGCACGCTAAGAAGGAAGGCTAGCGCACGCTAGCTAGTCAACTGGCAGCAACGGCTAGTAAGGAGGAAGAAGGCTATAAATACCAAGGAGTTGGTATTATTCCATACAACAACATTGAGCAAAGCATACATACGTGTTATATCATTGTAAACATTATAGTTGTTGTTCTTGAGCTTAATTAAGAGTGATTGAGTGTTATACACAAGATCATACACGAGCGATAAAAAGAAAAGATACGATTTGATTCGGTGTTATTAGGATCAAGGATCCGGCATTGTTAGAATCACAAATCGCTATCTTAGTGAGGTTTATCTAGTACCGATAGAAAGCTAGAGTGGTTGATTCCTTATCCAATAGAAAAGAAAAAACGGTTTTACTCGGACCAATAGAAGACGAGCTTGTAACGGTAATCCCTCGACCGATAGAAGAGAGGCGTAGAGGTTTTGATCTTAAGCCTAAGGAAAAAGATACATCGAGAGAGGATGTAGGCTTCGTTAATAGCCGAACCTCTATAAATCCTTGTGTGATTTATTTTTCCGCAATTTATTTTAGCTTCCGCATAAAACGGCGTAAATATCCGATTTAATACCCAACACTCTCGTGCGCTGCACGACGTAAAATATTAAATATTTTATTATATTAGTAATATGTAATTGAATTTCAATAATATTGTAATTTTATTAGAAAATATATGTGGGCCAATATACACACACATACACATAAATTATTATTTGATTTGCTTTAATTTATAAATCGAATGGCACATAGAAAAACCATAATTTAATTAAGCATAGGCATTTATTTTTCATGTAGGACAATATGAGTCTTATATCTAATTTTATAAATAATAAATTCAATTATATTTATTATTATCAACTTTCATTAAAAGTATCCAACTCATATTCTTATTAATATAAATTTCTTTTATATTATTTGGCATTATTATAATTATTTTATTATTTTACAATCAGAACAAAATAATTCTGAATAATCAAATAACTGTTGAAGTGCAAAAATATGAAAATAAACTAAAAATATTTTTTTTCAATATTCTTATATTTTTATATGGTAATATTTTAATCATCTAATATATCATTATTATATTTAAATTACTTTATATGTATACTATATGGATGTCAAATTAAAAAGTACGAAGTAAGAATTAATTTGATATATTTTTTTATCAAAAATAAAGTTGATACGAAAAAATTATAATTGTTTAAAGTATTAAGTTAAAAATAAAAGGAATAAAATGAGAGAAAATTTTTAATTGGTAGATATTATATATGGAATAACATTCTAACTTCCCTCCCAAACTAAATATCCATTTTTTTTAAGATTTTTAAAAAGAGAAATAATGTGGTGATGACACATGTCCTTTAAATTTTTTGCGACTCTCTTTTAATATTAAGTATGGATAGTTTATATAGAGATGTATTCTTAAACTTCCCAAAAAAAAAATCTAGATATGTATTGTGGGAGTTTTATTCCACAACTTACATTCATCTACCAAGAAAAAAATCCTTCCTTTATTTTTTTAGCTTAAAATTTTAAATGTTTATAATTTTTTAAATCAAGTTTATTCTTAATAAAAAATATATCAAATTAATTTTTATTTCATAATTTTCAACTAGACATCCATATGAATATAATAAATTTGATGAATTTACAATAATTACCGATTGCACAAAAAAATTATATTAAAAAAATATGAATATTTATTTTCAATAAAATTAATTGATGCAAAATAAAAATATATTAACTTATTTATTGCTTACATAAAAAATAAATTATGGTATTTATTTAATTATAATAGCTAAAAATAATAAAACATACACTGCACACACACACATATATTAAGACTTAATCACATATTACTTTCGTCTCCGAAATTTGTTCCTACTTTTTTCAGTATGTCCAGGAAATTTGTTCATGTAATGGACACTAATTGACTTAACACTCTGCTAATGTGGTACTTTTTTTAATTATGTTACACCCATAATACACTCAATAAGTATTTTATTAATATTATGCTAATATGATACTCATGTTGAAGATCATCAAAAATAAATTTAGAGATCGAAAAATTATTTTTTAATAAGAGAATATCTTATGCGGTGCATCGCACCGGAGAACATCTAGTTGTAATATATAAGAGGTTTTTTTTACATATGTATATAGCATTTATAAATTAATTACACAAATTTAAAATAAAGAAAATAATTACAAAACTGACAAATTAGATACTTGTAATTGGTAGTTTGTTTACCGAAATATTGCATTTGGATACCAGTCATTTGAGTATCCAATGTCCAGCATCCAGTGAAGTAAAATGTAGTTGGATACTTATAAGTAGTAGTTTGGTTACCTGAGTATTATATTTTGATACCAACACAAGTCGTTATTCTTGTAGTTATTTTGGTTTTGTGAGATTTTCATAATTTTTTTATAAAATGTATTAGAATGTCTAATTTACCCTATATAAGAATGAGAAATGCTAAATGGACACACTATGTTCAGCCACACACTATGTTAAAATTGAAAATTATGTTTTAAAAACGGCAATAATAATTCATAAAATTGTATAATTTCATTGTAGACACGAATTTTAATATGATTTCTAATTAATTAACAAAATTGCAACACTTAATTCATCTAGTTCTCTTTCTTCTTCATTTTGAAATAGTTTCATTCCCAAATTGCGATACTTAATTAATTCATCTATTTATTTTTCTTCTTCACTTCGAAATACGGGTATTATTGAAAGTGAATATTATATGCTTGATTTGCTTACTCAATCAAACCGAAAAGGGCAAAAATCGACCCATTATTTTGAAAAAATGGTCGCGTGGGGCGGACGTAGGGTGTCCAAATAGCACTACTCTATAATAATTTATACTACTATATCGCTTGTATTGTGGTGGATGAACCGAAGGAGAAAGATGAGTAGAATGGGACGAAGGGGAAGCTCGAACACGGAGAATAATAGAGAAGAAGAAATGGAAAAGATGAAGGAAAAAGAATGAGGATGAAGGGACAGATAAAATCTTGATTTTTGTGTGACTGGAGGAAGAAGACTCCCATCAGTCGTGATTAAAATATCTACAAAACATTGCGAGTATATACCATGTACATTACATATACATCATATATAAAGAATGACGATCATATTTCAAAAATGTTTAGTTGTTAAATGTGGCAGGAGATTAGCATATACCATATATGGTAAGTAGCAAATTAAAAAAATCTAAAGATCTCTATATGGGAAAAGTAGACATATTAAAATATGATGGTGGTAGGTAAGTAATCATCTTCATATGTACAAATGCCACCATGGTATTAGTCTTTTTTTTTTTATGACGGGGAATCTGTACCGCTACTCTTCGATTACGCATATGAATATAAATATGGGTAAGTGAGGTGGTAGTGAGTTGTACTCGAATATAAATATGTTAACAATATAAAAACAAACGTGAAATAACTAGAAATATACGAGTATGGAAGGGCAAACAAATAGTAGATGATATGGCATCAAGCCATCAATGGTATCTCGGGTAGCAGCAGCTTCGCCCTAATTCAGGTCAGGCCACAAGGCGTTACAGGTCAGTTACACTGGATGTTAGAAAAGCCTTTCCAACCTAAAGCAAATCAAAAAATATCTCAAATGAAGTGATGAGTGTAGGAGTTATTTCCGAAATATAGGCCCGGAACAGGCTGCGCTGCGGCACAGGAGGGAGTGTGCCGCGACACACTACTCTTGCTACGAAATCCTTGGATGTCACTGGACTCTGCGTCGCGGCACACGTCCTCTGTGCCGCGGAACACCCTTAAAGGTTTTTCAATTATTTTCTGAGTGTGCCGCGGCACACGAGTCAACGCGGCTTTGGGACTTCTTTTTAGCAGCGTTTTGTGCTGCGTTTTTAAACTACTTCTCACCAAAAAATTTTGAGAGCAGAGATACGAGAGAGAGCAAGAGAGAGAAGAGAAAGAGAGATTACACTTCTTCGATTTCCCGGAGTTGTATCGATCGGATCGTCGTGATATTTTGACAATAGCTTGGTAACAATTGGGCAAATCTTTGCACCGGAGTAGATCGAGTTTTAGTGTCCGGAAGTTCGGGTATTTTGTAAGCTTCTTGTGTAAGCTATCTTTAGTGTTTTTATTTCTTTATCTTGTTGTTGTGTATTCCAAATACTTGGAGATTGTTTATTACCAAGTATGTGAAGATTGTTGTATACTTCTAGTTGTACTAGGGAAGAATCGTGTATTGTGAATTGATGATAGTTGAAGTTTAAGCGGCCGGAGGTCCCGTGTTTTTTACTCTTAACTTGAGAGGTTTTCCATGCTAAATATTGTGTCTCGTTGTTTATTATTTTTTGATATCATTTGTATTGTTTATCAAGTTTTATTTGATTTACTCTACTTGTCGGTGACCTCAAAGTTACAATTGAGATTGGGAAAGTTGAAACGAGGGTATTCTGTTGTGTGTTTTTTCCCAACAAAGTGGTATCGGAGCTAGGTTGTCTCGTGGTTGTATTATCTCAATTGTAAAATGGAAGCCAATACAAGTAGAATGGTGAATTTGAATGGTTCGAACTACCATGTATGGAAGGGCAAGGTGGAAGACCTTTTATATGTGAAGGATTATTATCTACCAGTGTTTAGCAAGGACAAACCAGACGGGAAGTCAGAGTCAGAATGGACTATTTTGCATCGTCAAGTTTTTGGCTATATTAGACAATGGGTTGATGACAATGTTTTGAATCATATCAGTGGAGAGAAGAACGCCCGAGAGTTGTGGCACAAGCTCGAGCAATTGTATGCTCGGAAGACGGGGAATAATAATCTATTCCTCATTAAACAAAGGATGAGTCTAAAATATCGAGATGGAACTCCTCTGTCGGATCATTTGAATGCATTCCAGGGCATTATTAATCAACTTGCAGGAATGAGCATTAAATTCGAAGAGTAGGTTCAAGCTTTGTGGTTGTTGGGCACTTTGCCGGATACTTGGGAGACGTTTCGTACGTTGTTGTCTAACTCTGCCCCTGATGGTGTCATTTCGATGAAACTTGCAAAGGGGAACATGCTGAACGAGGAGGTCCGAAGAAAGTCACACGGATCTTCGTCACAATCGGATGTTCTTATTACCGAACGGCGGGGAAGAGGTCAAAACAGAGGTTTGAGTAATAGATGGCCATAGAGAAGTAATTCTAGAGGGAAGTATGCCAACATTGAATGCTATCATTGTGGTAAGAAAGGGCATACGAAGAAATTTTGCCGACAACTAAAGAAGCAAAATCGCCAAGGCGGAGAGAACACTCATAAGAAGGAGAGCGGCAGTAGTAAAAAAGCCGAAGTAAATACTACTATCGAGGAGTTCTTTGTATGTTGCGATTATGACATGGTGAACCTTGCCAGAGATGATTCGAGCTGAGTGGTCGACAGTGGAGCTACGTGTCATGTTACGTCACGTAGGAATTTCTATTCCTCTTATACTCCGGGTGACTATGGGATAATCAAGATGGGTAACGATGGGTTATCCAAGATTGTTGGAGTAGGATACGTACATTTGAGGTTCGACACTGGTGTGGAGCTAGTTTTACGTAATGTGAAACATATTCCGAATATGAGGCTGACTGTGATTTCAGTAGGCCTACTCGATGATGACGGCTATTGTAGCGGTTTTGGCAAGGGAGTGTGGAAACTCACTCGAGGTTCCTTGATTGTCGGAAGAGGAAATAAGGCAGAGAAACTTTACGTGACATATCCAAATGTCACGATTAATGCCATGAACACAATGGACAATAATGACATGACCAAGCTATGGCATAAGAGGCTCGGTCACATGAGCGAGAAAGGGATGGCGCTATTGTCAAAGAATGAGGTGTTATCCGGGGTTCACGATATACATCTTGAAAGGTGCTCTCACTGTCTAGCTGAGAAGCAAAGGAGAGTCACTTTTAAGAGCCATACCCCTTCACGGAAGGAAAATATTCTTGATCTTATACATTCCAATGTTTGTGGTCCTATGAAGACTAGGACGCTTGGTGGTTGCCAATATTTTGTCACATTCATCGACGATCATTCAAGAAAGGTGTGGGCATATACCTTAAAAACCAAAGATCAAGTTTTAGATGTTTTTAAACAGTTTCATGCCTCGGTGGAGAGAGAGAGACCGAGAAGAAGTTGAAGTGTATTCGGACGGATAATGGTGGAGAATACACTAGACCTTTTGATGAATATTGTCGAGAGCAAGGGATTCGACATCAAAAGACGCCACCAAAGACTCCACAACTTGATGGCTTGGCGGAGAGGATGAATCAGACTTTGGTTGAGAGAGTTCGGTGTTTGCTCTCACATGCCGGATTACCAAAGTCATTTTGGGGAGAAGCTTTGAACACGGTGATTCACGTTATTAATTTGACGTCGTATGTTCTTTTGAAGTTTGACGTCCCAGACAAAGTGTGGAGTGGTAAAGACATTTCATATCGCCACTTACGGGTTTTTGGATGTAAAGCATTTGTGCACATCCCTAAAGATGAGAGGTCGAAGCTTGATTCTAAGACGAAGCCATGCATTTTTATTGGTTACGGGCTTGATGAGTTCGGGTATAGGTTGTATGACCCGGTGATTGGGAAACTTGTTCGTTCGAGCGATGTTGTTTTTGTAGAAGATAAAATTATGAAGGATGTTTAAAATAGAGAGTCGGCTCCACAACATGATGATGATCTTATTGATTTGGACCTGGTTCCTCCACAACATGTTGAGACACCTAGTAGAGATGACGTCCAAAATGATGAAAAACATGATACCGGTGATGGTGATGAGTTGAGACAAGATGATACCGATGGAGTTCATCTCGAGCTACCCATAATGAACATGCCTTCATTTGTTTCACGTAGACGGTCAACGAGAGACCGTCATCATTCCACTCGTTATTCGGCCGATGAGTACGTTTTACTCACTGACGAGGGAGAGCCTGAATATTTTTAGGAAGCTGTGGAGTATGGTAACAATAAGGAGTGGATGGATGCCATGCAAAACGAGATGAGTTCATTGCATGAGAACAATACATACGAGTTGGTGAAGTTGCTGAAGGGCAAGAGAGCTTCGAGAAATGAATGGGTGTATAAGGTGAAGTCGGAGGACCATAATTCACTGCCCCGATACAAAGTTAGACTCGTAGTCAAGGGCTTTAGTCAAAAGAAAGGCATTTATTTTGACGAGATTTTTTCTCCAGTTGTGAAGATAGGATCGATTCGATTGGTCCTTGGTATAGCGGCTAGTCTTGACCTTGAGATTGAGCAAATGGATATCAAGTCAGTATTTCTTCATGGAGACCTCGATAAAGAGATATATATGAAGCAACCTGAAGGGTTTCAGGTTGAGGGAAATGAGGATTATGTTTGTAGACTCCGAAAGAGTCTATACGGTTTGAAGCTAGCACCACGGCAATGGTATAAAAAGTTCGAGTCGGTTATGGGGGAGCAAGGCTACCGGAAGACGACCCTGGACCATTGCGTGTTTTTCAAGAAATTTGGAGGTGATGATTTCATCATCCTATTACTTTATGTGGATGACATGTTGATCGTTGTCAAGAATGCCGAAAGGATTGCCAATTTGAAGAGAGAGTTGAATAAGTATTTTGCCATGAAAGACTTAGGGCCTGCTAAGCAGATTATAGGGATAAGAATCACTCGGGATAGAGCGGCCCGAAAATTACACATGTCACAGGACCAATACATTGAGAAGGTGCTTAGCCGGTCCAACATGGATAAAGTTAAGGTTGTTAGTTCGCATCTTACTAACAATTTTAAAATGATGAGTAAGGATTGCCCTACGACGAAGGAAGAGATTGAGGAAATGGATAGAGTTCCTTATGCCTCTGCGGTCGGGAGTTTGATGTATGCCATGGTATGTACGAGGCCCGACATTGCTCATGTCGTGGGAGTGGTGAGCCATTTTCTATCGAATCCGGGAAATAAGCATTGTGAAGCCATAAAGTGGATATTTAGATACTTATGGGGTACTTCCAAATTGGGGATCACATTTGGAAATGGGAAATCTATGCTTGTTGGGTATACCGATTCTGATATGACAGGAAACGAGGATAATAGAAAATCCACTTATGGATATTTGATGACCTTCGCAGGGGGAGCCGTGTCATGGCAATCGAGATTGCAAAAGTGTGTTGCCTTGTCAACAACGGAGGCCGAGTATATTGCGGCGGTGGAAGCGTGTAAAGAGATCTTATGTTTGTCTTTGTCGAATGTCGTGTTGGTATGTTAGCCTGGTGGATTCCAATGTGTGGGGTCCACGGCACTGTAATATGCCCTAATTATCTTGGGGGTGTTACATTTCCGGCTTCATCCGCCTACTAAAATGACAGATCTTATCCTCCTTCGTCCTTACTTGATCCTGCACATAGCTAAGTTGTTTGCTAAAATCAATAATAGCTTGAGACAACGGTACATCTTGCGGTTTTGCCGAAAAGAATTCATTAATCCTCTGATTCCTGATTGGTTCCGGACAAAACTCATCTCTCATAAATCTCTGGAACTCTGCCCACGTGACAACACGATCTCGAGGCTTAACAGCCTCCCACCAACTAGCGGCATCCTTGTCAAGAAGATACTGAGCGACTGCAACTTACGCTCTTCTGGACAATCCACTACCTTGAATATCTTTTCCAATTGGAAAAGCCAACCATCCCACCCCAATGCATCAGCGGCACCAGCGAAACGAGGGGGATTCATACGAACCACTTCTCGAAGCCACTGATTTGCACCAATGTTCTGGGTCACATCTGTATTACGCTGAACTGCCTGAGTCAACTGAGCCATCTGTTCATCTACTTGCTGCAAAATAGTAGCGACACCGATATAAACACCATCACCGGCAGCCTGATCCCGATCACGCGTCTGATCGCCACGACCACGACCTCTGTCCCTCGGCATACTGAATAAGTAACCACTCAGCATAACAAAAAATCATAACACACAACACATACAACGATTACCCTCGTAAGGCAACACGCACATGAATATCACAGCAACGACGGCATCATTCGGCGATATCGACGGCTCGAATGATAACCAGTACACAATTACAAAACATCATGAAACAATCACATAGGGCTGAGAATCGGGACATCCCGAGGTCCCGGTCCCGAGTCCCGATTGTCCCGGTCCCGAAAATCACCAATTTGGTGGTCCCGGTCCCGGTCGGAACTTCGGGAGTCCCGATTCCCGAAATGGGATAAATGGAAGTCCCGGTCCCGGTCCCGGTCCTGATCCCGGTCCCGGTCCTGATCCCAAGGATAATTTTCCGAAATGTCCCAAATGTCCCGAAATGTCCCGAAATCATAAAAGAAAAAAAAATTGATTGAAATTAGAAATTTCAATCAGGACTTTGGGATAGTCCCGAAATTACCAAAATCTCAGGTCCCGGTCCCAATCCCGTAAAATTAGGGACTCGGTGTCCCGTTTCCCGTCGGGACTCGGGACAGGACCGGGACTCGGGATTTTTCGATCCTAAATTCTCAGCCCTACAATCACATATGTACACGATAGTACAAACCCAAGCTCCAACAGTTCGCACAGGTGCGTGTAATATGAAATCACCATGAAGTGACAACATTAAATACCAACATCACACCTCTCACAGAGGGCTAACCTTCTAACGACAATGCTAACATCATACATACATTCCTGGACCGCAAACAGAAATGATAGGTTTTAAAAACGAAAACCACCTTTTGAAAATAATTTGGAAACACCAGTTGATTTTGAGTATCATATTTCGAAAAAATAATGCAAACCTCGTTATCGAGACTTTGAAAAACCATTTTGCGTTTGATAAAAATAAGGACACTTTTCTTTTAATTAAAACTTCATAAATATTTGGCCTTCGGGTCTAAGCAGATACGTTTCTAAATTACTAAAATATCCAAAAATATTTTGGTCCTCAAAGTACAAGAATTTTGAAACATATAGTTGCGCTAGTAGGCGCCTCGAAAATGTAATCCATTTTGAAAGTACGTCTCGAAAATCATTCTCTAAGATACTCAAGGTTTTCAAAAAAAATCCATTAGGCTACAATGCCCAAAAACTCATGCGTATCAACATTCGGTTACACACCTCATAGCACACGTGTCACGTCGTTCAAATCAACACAAGACATGTCTCTTCCTGGTAAACAAATAGTCAAATCACAGTTCAAACTTGCCTAGGACTGGGGCTAAAACCACTGGTCCCACTTGAGGCCTCTAAGGACCCTCCCGAGTTGGCCATATCATAAAACAAATCACGCACAGACATCGCCTAGGATCGGCGTAAAGCCACTGATCCCACTCTAGGCCTCTAAGAACCCTCCCGAGCTGGCTAGCGAATCAAGCTCGTGAATCCGGGGCTAAACCACTGATTTTCTCGAGGCCTCGTCGGACCCTCCTGCGGTGAGCAAAGCACACACAAATACATCCTAGTACATGTTAAGCATAAAGGTCTCCAAAAATACTTGCAAAACGAGCAATTTATTTTGAAAATCATTAGCAGCGACAAAAACAACAGTCGAAAAGGCATAAACAGTGACAACACTCCTCATATAAACAAAATATGAGAGTCGAATAAACACATATCACGAAACCATAATCTACATAAGGATTCCATCACTTAACAAATAATCGCACAAGTAACCCATGTCATACGAGGCACAACATAAAGAAGGGAGACTTACATCCTCAAGTCGCACGAAGATGATGATCGCCCCACGATACTAATCGCGACCAACCAACTCAGATGACGCATCGCGACATGACTCAGTCAGACAAAATCCAACAAGACAAAACTCAACAGACACAACTTGACCCGACAGCCTAGCTTTCCACAACCTTGCGCTCCGATACCATTTATGTAACACCCCCAATCCGCTCAGGGATATTACACGCCGTAGAACCTTTCCTCAAGGATCTACCAGGCTGGTAACAAAATCGAACATCTCAACAATGCCTTTAAGGCTAAAATGACTCAGTAGACCGATTTGGTCTTTCAATAAATACATACAACTCAATCTCAACACATGCCCACACATGGTCCAATACAACACACTCTCGTACAACGGGGAAAGAATATTGCAGCAGAAATAAAGTACAACTAAACCAATACAACAACGTACGGGTCCTCATGTGATTAGTATCGATCATATTTCATCATCATTCATGCCGACCCTGTGCTGTGCTACCCAAGACCTGAATGCAATACAGATACCCACCCCTCGATTACTCGGGGGTTAGCAAAATTCCACTATTTAGCTAGTGCAAGTACAAAGTGCAAAATACGAGTCATACAATTCAAGTTTGAAGAATAATAATAACCAGGAATCCTCAAAAATTCAAACACAACAAAAAAATACTTCCCGAGGCAAGAGTTTGGGTAAAACTTTCCAAAATCGAAAGATCACAAATCAAAGGAAACAATTTATAAAATGGTTTAAAATGCCATCGGGAGTTCTTAACGCAAACCATTTAGGATTATCAAATCTTTCTCTTTTCAAAAGAATCCAAAAAGGGGCACAGCCCAAAGATTTGCTTTCACAAATAAAAGCTAGCAATAATTCACGGGATCCATAACCCACACCACGTGTCCTCGACGGACATAAAAATCAACACAACATAATCACCTAAGATACGCAAATCTTGATCACACGTCCAAGGTACTCGACCTGGCAAAACACATTCACAAATCATATATACACCAACGTGATCACATGTCACGGCATCTCACGGTTGGATCAACACTTGTTGTCTCCTGACCACATGATCACATGCAATGTGTCACCGCAGGTATTCTTATCATCTCACGGTTGGATCAATCACTTGTTGCATCCTGACCACATGATCACAAGCCATGTGTCACCGTAGATTGTCTTAGGCTCTCACGGTTGGATCAATCACTTGTTGCATCCTTATCACATGATCACATGCCACATGTCACCGTAGACCTCGACCATATCCACACATTCACACAGATAACATATCACACCAAGTATATTCCAACAATTCACCCAGAGACAATAAATATCTAGCACGACATAATCATCAAATCACAACGCACCGAAATAAAATAATATATATGTATATATATCATCAAAGCACAACATCAACACCAAGTGTATCCATATAATTCACTTAATCATTCACAAAACACACCATTCACCAAACACACACGCGTTTTGAAAGAGAGCCTTTAGCGAGGCTAAACCAAATCTTTGAAAGTTCATCTCAAACAACCAAACGAATACGTGTAGACAATCACCGATCATCATATCGACAAAATAAGAAATATATGGACAAGGTACTTGCCTCAAATAATCACAAACGCGGAGAATCAACCGAAGTGAGGGGACCCGAACCGTCTACGAACCCGCCGACTCCGCCAAATGACAACCCGCGACAATAAACTACGAACAACAACAACAACAATGAAAATGAATTCCAAAGTACGACCCAAAGCCGCCGAATTAAAGGAACAAACGACGAAAGTTCAAGGGTTTTCCCCAAAACAGCCAAGAACACGAATCGACCCGACAAAAACATGAAAAAAGAATTCCAACCCGTGGGCTATGATCAATACGACTAGATAACGGCAAAAGAACCAACAATCTCGGTTTAAAATCACAAAATCGAGACAAACCCAAAATATCTCAAATAGGGTTCTAAAACCTTACCTTGATTCGGAGAAGAAGGAAGGCTAGATGATGATGAACACGAAGAAGACCCAACGAGATGATTACAATCATCAAAGGCCGACGAAAGCTCGTCTAAAATCCGCCCCAAATCACCAAGAATGCAGCAAGGAGTATGGAGGAAGGAAATGATCTAAAATCGGTCAACCCTCAAATATATATACCTGCGGAAGGCTAACGTACGTAAGCAATAAGCCTTAACGTACGTTAGTGATATTACGTACGTAAGGTACAAGTCATTACGTACGTAAGAGTCATACAGACTCTACTGCCCGAAATCCTGAACACTATAACGTACGTAACGAAGGATGCATTACGTATGTAAGAAGGACATCGATAGCGCACGCTACACATGAAGAATAGTGTGTGCTATTCATCTGGCAGTACAGAACAGGTGCCAGGTGTCAATTTCAAAAAGGATCGCGGAACGCGACAAGAAAAGTAGTACAACAATCAAAATACAAGCTTAATCTTAAAACAAACACGTGATGAAAACTCGGAGGTAGGTAAAAGCGAGTACGAAAACAAGTACCCAAAACTTTGGGAAATTACAAAACAGCCCAAACGTCCGAAAATCATGATACGGCAACGAATAGCCAAACCAAAGCTCACAACACATATAACAACGTTAAACGAACTTACGAGAAACCCGAAACAATAGTTTCGAATTCGCAAGAATCGAACTCAAGCGCGGAAAAGTCACTTAAGAACACGAAACTCAACAAAATGACACCGAAACGAACTCGGATGTCAAAAAGTGCAGAATTAATTATTCTCGGAATGACGAAATGGTCACAAGCGAGTCGTCAAAAAGGACTCTCGCTAAAAAAATAAAATTACCAGAAATCGAAATTGCGGATATTACAGTTAATGCATTCTGTCCTCCCTCCTCCCAAAGCAGTCCCCAAAGGCCGCCACGTGTCTAAGGCGCACACTTCTTATGACAAGTGTTTGGACGCATTCCCAAATATTCTCCAGCTGTCGCCCCCTGATTAGCCGAGATTTTCTATATATAGAGAGAATGTACAAAAAGAAAGGACTTTTGGAATTTTTCAGAAAATAGATAGAGAGAGAGAAACACAAAAGAAGACTTGTAATAAAACAAACAATTAATATAGACCAGCTAAAAAGTTCAGCTCGAATCTATCTCAGAATAATAAAATCAATTAAATCCAGCCATCTTATTCATTAACCTTTTTAATTGTTTTCTACGTGGCTTCGACCCACCTAGTCCAGGCCAGCACACGTTACGTTGATCCAACCAGTCATCAACAACTCTCATTTCCAAGCCGTCACTATTACTATCAAGCATGATAATACTGAGTGGTGTTGCTCTGCTATTTATGCAAGTCCTCACCCTGTTAGTAGAGAGCTCCTTTGGAGTCACCTCACGCAGCTCCGAGCCAACATCACTTCTCCTTGGCTACTTATGGGTGACTTTAATGAAGTTTTACTCCCCTCTGAAGTTAAGTGCGGTGCGTTCCCAACAAGACAAGCTGATTAATTTGCCTCAGTTCTTTTGGCTTGTAATCTTATTGACCTTGGCTCCACTGGTAGTGGCTACACTTGGATCAGGAAGGAGAAAGGTATTTTGAAAGTGGCCAAACGTCTAGACCGTGCCCTTGGTGATTGTGAATGGCGCGGTCTCTTCCCGGAAGCCTATCTGGAAAATATTACTCGGCAATATTCTGACCATCACCCAATTCTTTTTAGAGGCATGGGTTTTATTCCCCCTAGACACTCTAGACCATTTCGCTTCCAAACAACTTGGTTATCCCACAAAGACTTCCCTCATGTTGTTACAAATACTATACCTGACTATCTTAATGTACCCCTTGTTCCTTGCTTGTGTGACATTGGCAGGGATACTCTCACGGGACTGATCCATAAAGAAGAGGTCAGAAAAGCAGTGTTCTCCATGAAGTCTTACAAAGCGCCCTGGCCCGCTGGGTTTCAACCTATTTTCTTCAAGCATTTTTGGGAAACTATTAGTGATGACTTATGGAAACTTGTGGAATAAACCTGCACCTCAGGTGATGTGAATGAAACCCTTGCTGAGACCCTCCTTGTTCTCATCCCCAAAGAGAACAACCTCTAGAGATTGAAGAACTTCAGACCCATCAGTCTATGTAATGTCACCTTCAAACTCATAGCCAAGGTCTTGGTCAACCATATCAGGCCATTCCTTGATGATTTAATCAGTCCCCTCCAAGGTAGTTTTCTTCCCCATAGAGGCACTACGGAAAATGCTATTGTGGCACAAGAAGTTGTTCACTATCTCCATAGTTCCCGCTCTAAGAAAAAGTCTATTGCTTTCAAGATTGACCTTGAAAAAGCTTATGTTAGAGTCAATTGGGAATTCTTGGAACTCATTTGGTTTCCCCACTGCCAGTATTAATCTCATCATGAATTGTGTGCGTGCAAGTAAACTAGCAGTGCTTTGGAATGGTGCCAAAACTGATTACTTTAGGCCTTCTGAGGTCTCCGTCAAGATGACCCGTTATCATCGTATCGTACTGTGCATGGAGAAATTGTCCTTGAGCATCCAAAATAAGGTGAATTCTAGAGTTTGGAGACCGATCCAAGTATCCAAGGGAGGACCCAAACTCTCACATATTTTATTCGCTGATGGTGTCTTGTTGTTTTGTGAAGCTAATGTTGTGCATGTGCAAATTGTGATGAACACTCTCGAGGATTTTTGTAGTGCTTCGGGATTGAAAGTAAATATCCTCAAGTCCAAAGCGGTGTGCTCGAGGATGGTTCAAGGGGAAAGAAAAAGAGATCTGAGAGACATTTCCTCCATCAAGTTTGTGGCTGATCTTGGGTATTACTTTGGGGCTGTTTACTTTCGATTTAATAAGTTTAATGGACTGGACGAGTTATTCGTGCAGACATGAGTGAGTGTTTACTTATGGCTTAATGAAAAATGAGGAGTCTGAATCGCTAAGTGACCTCCCCTCTTGTCCCCATACAGACACAAAAATGACACCTGCTACCCCTCTCCTCTTTCAAGATCTCATCCTCCAGATTTGGAAGAAAAAAAAAAAGAAAATTTAAAAAATCTGGAAAAAAAATCAAAACTTTTATTTTTTTTAAGAAAAAAAAGTATCTAGAATAGTAATATTAAAAATCAGAACTTTTATTTGAAATGCAAAAATAAAAAATAAAAAATAAAAAAACAATTCTGAAAAATTTAAAAAATCCGACAAAAAAATCAGAACTTTTATTTTTTAAGGAAAAAAATATTTGGGATAATAATATTAAAAATCAGATTTTTTATTTAAAATTCAAAAATAAAAAGTAAACAATAAAAAAAAATCTGGAAAATTTAAAAAATCTGACAAAAAAATCGGAACTTTTATTTTTTAAGAAAAAAAACATCTGGAATAATAATATTAAAAATCAGATTTTTAATTAAAATTCGAAAATAAAAAGTAAAAAATAAAAAAAATCTAAAAAATCTGGAAAATTTAAAAAATCTGACAAAAAAAATCGAAACTTTTATTTTTTTAAGAAAAAATATCCGGAATAATAATATTAAAAATCAGAATTTTTTATTTAAAATTCAAAAATAAACAGTTTGGTTAATAATGTTTAAATTTGTCTACTTTGTGTTTGAATTTGGCTACTTTGTGTTTGAACTTGACTTCTTTGTGTTTGAAATTTAATTTTTAAGTACTTTATGAATTTGTATTTTGATTTTGGATTATATCATTTATATGGTTTAAAAAATAAACAGCAATTTATAAAACAGCTTATCATTCATACTAAGGGGTAAATCGTCATTTCTGTTATTCAGACAATTTATTCAGATGAAAAAAATAAACGATATCAATTTACCCAGACAGACAAATTTATTAAACAGCTCCTTAGGCTTCCCTTTGATCAAGGGGAGAGTCTCTAGAAATATGGACAATGAGATTCTTGATAAAGTGCAACAGAAGCTTGCCTCTTGGAAGGGCAATCTTCTCAACAAAGCTGGAAGAGCTTGTCTAGTTCTGTCCGTAACCACTACGCTCCTACCTATGTGTGCGACCGCCTAGACCAGATGGCAAGAAGTTTTCTTTGGGGAGGTGATGATAACTTGAGAACCTGGGAATCATGTTAATTGGGCAACAGTTACAACACCTAAGCGTTATGGGGGTTTGGGAGTTAAGAGATACTAGACTTACCAATGTCTCGCTTCTTGGTAAGCTTTTGTGGAGTATGATTCATGATGGTAAGAAGCTCTCGGTCCGGATCTTATCCCATAAATATTTGAAAAACTCATCCATTTGGCTAATTGATTGGAAGACTACTGCATCTATCACTTGGAGAGGCATCCGGAAGGCCCTCGCCTCTCTCTCTCTCTCTCTCATGGCTTCCATTTTCGAATTGGAGATGGTAACACCAATTTGTGGTACGTGGGACAAAGCCTGGCCCCCTAACTATGTTGAGAAAAAATCAGATCCCACATTCATCCACTAGGGATGTGCAGAAATAACCGAGAAATAACATGAAAAAATAATAATAATCCACAACACAAGAATTTACGTGGAAACTCCAAAACCGGAGAAAAACCACGGCACCCAGAGAAAGAAATTCCACTATGTGAAACATTATTACAATCACACAGACATTCTCTCTCTCGATCCCTGTACCCCACACTCTTACAAACCTTTGACTAACTCACACCTCTCTCCCAACTCTCCATACTAGAGAATACAAGAAAGGAATTTAACTAGAGTCAAACCACAAAGGTTAAAGTGTATTTGACTGGTGCATTTGAAACTACACCACATGGGTTCCTTAAATAATCTTAAGGTTCCCACCCATTTTGTTCCACAAACAATGTGGGACAAAACCCACTTCTTATATTTTGACACAAAACCAACAAACTAAGCCACCTTATTCCTTATGTTCACACTAGTAACACTGCTCTTTGCCTCAAGGATGTTTGTGCTAATGGCTCATGGGACCTTCGAGACCTTTACGCCATATTGCCGCTTGAGCTTTCGGATGTGATTTGCGCTAATTTCTATTCATTTTTTTCACCAAAACTCAATGATCAAACTCGCGGATCGCACGAGTGTTGATTTCTAATAATAAAAGATATTTATGTTATACTTCATATAGATTTACCGATTAATCTGGATTCACAAAAAGATGTCTCTGTTATATTTATATAAATTCACTAATTGACCACAATATGTAGTGTCTAATGTATCTTATTATAGTTACTCCCTCCGTCCACTTTTTAAAGTCTCATTTGATGTTGGGCGCGGAGGTTAAGAAAAAATGATAAAGGTAAAGTGGGTGGAAGAAAAAAGTAGTGGTTGGAAGAAAAAGTTAGTGGTTTGGAAGAAAAAGGTAGTGGTTTAAAGAAAAAGGTAGTGGTTTGGAGAAAAAAGTAGTGGGTCCATTAGTGAAAAGGTAGTAATTAAATAAAGAAAAGAGGGTAATATGGTACAAAAAGTAGAGTGAGACTTTAAACTGTGGACAAATATTTGAGAGCAAATGAGACTTTAAAAACTGGACGGAGGGAGTATTTGAATTGACATTCAATTCATTAGACTGTTTTACAATTATGATTATATCAAGGTAATATCAATTTGCTACATGGTTTGGTGGTTACGATCACATAAACTGGTCAATTTGTTTAACTGTCCAATAACACTCGATTTGTAGGTAATATCAATATACTACATCGTTAAGGTGATCAATTTGTTAGGCTGTTCAACGACACTCAATTTGTTACACGCATATCAGTGATGCAACTTAAAAGTTCAATACAGATATTATAACATAAGGAATAATAATTCATATAAGATCATATATGTAATACCCGTACTTTTATTGACTGTTTGACCTTGCCGTTTTTTCTTATTTCGTCGCTCTGTAAACTCTTGGTGATGTTGTCGATATTGTTATAGAGTTTCGTATCTTGTTTGGATCACAATCGTGCTGTTTAGACCTTGCGGACGTGTTCTGGGTTAGAGAAATAGCACACGCTAGGCCTAAGCTACCGCACGTTAATTCTGCTTCAGTAGCGCACGCTAGCTTTGAGCAGTAGCGCGCGCTAAGAGACCAGTCGTAACCAGAACTCATACCGCTCGGATCGCGCTAACGCGCTAGGAGTTCGTTAACGCACGCTATTTGTGGTCAGTAGCGCGCGCTAACATCCGTCTGTAGCGCACGCTAATGGGCTGGTCGGCAGAGGCAGTGAGGTTGTCAGGTTTTCTGGACTATCAAATATCGTATGCTAGTCTTCGGATAGCGCACGCTATCAGAGCTGCGTAACGCACGCTAAGCCATAGCGGTAGCGCACGCTAAGACTCGAGCAGGGCAGAGGGCAGTAGGTTCTGGACTCCAATTTCTGAAAACCATTTTTGGCTAGCGCACGCTAAGATAAGGTGATTAGCGCACGCTAACGGGGCCGACAGAAGCCACTGGACTACCCGGTGACTTCGCTAGCGCACGCTAATAATCGAGGCGTAGCGTGCGCTAGACTGGGCGAGTATATATTGGACAGTTGACTTCCTTTTCGTCATTTTTCATCCTCTCGCTCAATTTCCGACCGGGAGCGGCGGATTTAGGCGATTTGGGGAGTTTGGAAGCGATCTTTCTTCAGATATCAACATCTTTGGTTGGATAACAAGGATTTAACAACATCCAATCCATTCTATCATCCAAATCAAGGTAAAAATCCTTAGAACCCTATTTTTTGGGAATTTTGGGGTTTTTCCTAGATTCGTTCGATTTATCCGTTTTGAAGCTTGAGAACCCTGAGATTATGATGTATCTATCCCGTATACATGCTTTTCCTACGATTTTACGGATTGGTTTGTGCCGTGTTCGGACTTGTGAGGGTTTGGGTGATTTTCCAAACTCTAGTTGTTTACCCTTGTATTTTCGTGAATCGTAAACGAGTTTCGGGAGTTTCTTCGTGAATTATGACTATGGATTATTGATTATCATATCCCTTACGAATCGTTTAGGTGTCGGAAGCGCATTCTTGGACCTACCGAACTCATACTCTTTTCCGTTCAATTTCTCGATGTCTCAAAGGCAAGTATATATTTATGATTGTACGTTCTCGACTTTGAAAGTAAGATATATGAATGATATGTTTATTTATATCCACTCTGGGGCGGGCCGACAGGTTCCCTGCGGGTTTCGTAGCCTCTGGTGTGATTCCACGGATAATTTGGGTTAATCACTCTGGGGTGGGCCGACGGGTCCCCTGAGGGTTCCGTAGCCTCTGGTGCGGTTCCACGGTTGATCATGTATGCATTGTTGTGATGCTATGAGATTTAGTTATTCCGGAATACTAGTCTTAAATTGAAGAATTGACGGTTACCTTTACTTTATTGTCGAAGAGTATTGTGTTTTATATTTGATATACTTGCATTAGATATTCGACGGCTAACCCCTTTACGGGGGAAATACTTTTTATGTATTTCAGGTTCCAGGAGAGCGGATAGGCAGGTATCGGTTCGGCATGAAGATGATGGGCAAGCGTGATACCGTGTCTTATCTCCGGTTATGTCTTGTGTTCCCCCATTCAGTATTGTTGTATTGAAATGGTTAATGAATACTCGAGTATTGTTTGTTTGTTTTCAGTCTTCCTTGATGTTACGGCCTGTATTGCCGAGGTTTTGATTTTGTACTGCGATGTATTTGGATACACGGGACATGGTTTGAATACCATTTGTATCGTCTTTCATTTCCTTGTTTTGGACCTTCTCGGTCAAGTTTTATAGTTCCGCGTATGATTAACCTTGTGGGTCCCACGGTGGGGTTCACGGCGCTGTAATATACCATGAATAACTTGGGGGTGTTACAATATAAATCAAAATTATGAGATTTGAATTCATATGGACCAAATATTTAAAGTTTAAAGGCCTTGATATTCAACTTAATGGCCTGTTTGGTAACTTGAAATTCATTTGAAATTCAAGAATTGACCAAATCTAGTGTTTGCCAACTCTAATAAAATTTGGAATTGGATTTGTAGAATTCCATATAATTTTTAAACAGGCCCAAATATTAGAATTTGAAATACAATTCCAAAACTTGTCATTTCAAATGAAAAATAAACCATTATGAAAAATATAGGCCCAAATGAAAAATAAAAGACCAGCCGCCACTTTTTTTTTTTTTTCGTTTACTTTTTACTTTTCTTTTTGTTTCTTTTATATAATCATTTGTATTGTATTTTATTTAGGTTGATTTTTTAATTTTTTTTACTGTTTTTATTTCTTATTTTTTTTATTTAATAGTCATGCACTTTATTTAAATTATTTATTTAACTATTAATATTAGTATTATATTTTTATACGTTTCGTCCATTTTTCTTACGTTTTTGTCTGTTTTTCTTACATTTTTTGCGTTTTCATACATTTTTGTCTGTTTTTCTTACGTTTTTGCTCGTTTTTCTAACGTTTTTTCAATTTACATACGCTTTTGTACGTTTTCGTCCGTTTTTATACGTTTTCGCCTGTTTTCATCCGTTTTCTTACGTTTTCGTCCGTTTTTCTTACGTTTTTTCCGTTTTCATACGTTTTTGTCCGTTTTTATAGTGTTTGCCCGTTTTCTTACGTTTTCATCTGTTTTTATACGTTTACGTCCGCTTTTCTTAAGTTTTTGTCCCTTTTTATCGGTTTTTTCAGTTTTTGTTCATTTTTCTTACGTTTTTGTCCATTTCTCTTATGTTTTTTTCCGTTTTCGCCTGTTTTCTTACACTTTCATCTGTTTTTATATGTTTTCGCCTGTGTTTCTTACGTTTTTGTCCGTTTTTATCCGTTTTGTCCATTTTCTTACGTTTTCACCCGTATTCTTACTCTTTCATCTGTTTTATATGTTTTCACCTGTGTTTCTTACGTTTTTGTCCGTTTTTATCTGTTTTTGTCCATTTTCTTATGTTTTCACCCGATTTCTTACTCTTTCATCTGTTTTTATGGTTTCCGCTCGTTTTTCTTACGTTTTTTGTCCGTTTGTCTTACGTTTTTTCTGTTTTCACCCATTTTCACCTGTTTTTCTTACGTTTTCGTGCATTTTCTTATGTTTTCATCCATTTTTATACGTTTTGTCTGTTTTTCTTACATTTTTATACATACCAAAACGGGTAAAAAGGTACAACAACGTATGAAAACAGAAAAAACATAAGAAAAACTGAAAAAACGTAAGAAAATGGACAAAAACGTAAGAAAAACAGACGAAAACGGATGAAAATGGAAAAAACGTAAGATAAACAGACAAAAACGTAAGAAAAATGAATAAAAACAGATAAAAACGGACAAAAACGTAAGAAAAACGAGCGGAAACCATAAAAACATATGAAAGAGTAAGAAAACGAATGAAAATGAAAGAAAATGGACAAAAACGGATAAAAACATAAGAAACACACGCGAAAACATATAAAAACAGATGAAAGCGTAAGAAAACGGGCGAAAATGTATAAAAACAAAAAAAAACGTAAGAAAAACGAACAAAAACGTAAGAAAAATGAACAAAAACTAAAAAAAAAAGATTAAAAAGGACAAAAACTTTAGAAAAGCAGACGTAAACGTATAAAAACATATGAAAACGTAAGAAAACGAGCAAACACTATAAAACGGACAAAAACGTATGAAAACGGAAAAAACGTAAGAAAAACGGACGAAAACGTAAGAAAACGGGCGAAAACTTATAAAAACGGACAAAAACGTAAGTAAACTTAAAAAACGTTAGAAAAACGGGCAAAAACGTAAGAAAAACAAACAAAACGTATGAAAATGAAAAACCGTAAGAAAATGGACAAAAACGTATGTAAATGGAAAAAACGTAAGAAAAACGGGCAAAAACGTAAGAAAAAACAGACAAAAGCGTATGAAAACGAAAAAAATATAAGAAAAACGGACAAAAACGTAAAAAAACGATCGAAAACGTGTAAAAAAATAATACTAATAATAACAGTTAAATAAATAATTTAAAAAAAATCAGGACTAAATTTATAAAACCTGACGAAACACAAAGAACATTTGTGCAAGAAATTCATGAATTTCCAAACAGGATGCTATAAATTGAAATTCAGAATTTGAAATTCTTGTGTTCCCAAACAGTGGATTTGGATTTCAAATCTTGGATTTCAAATCCTAGATTTGAAATTCTGGATTTGAAATGAAATCCATATTCCCAAACGGCACCTAATTGTGTTTAACAATTTCAAGTTAGAAAATTGACTCTATAACATTAGGATTCCAACTAACCTTAGTTATATCTTTGCTTTATCAAATATCAACCGAATAAAAATAATTTATATAATATGATAATAGGATGTAAAGTTAGGATCTGAGCTAAAACTTACTTGAGCCAACAATTTTTTTCTCAATATATGTAGATATATTCAATTAATATTAAAATCAAATGGATGAGATTTATGTTTGAATGGATCTATAATAAAACCTCTATAAAGATTTTGGGACTGCCAAAAAATATGACAAAATGAGATATTCCTAAATAGAGGTATAAGAAGAATTTTTTATTTTTTCTCTAATTTTAATGTGCATGAACAATACATAAATATTATGATTACTATATATATATATATATTGTATAATGTATTACATGCAAATACATGTAACTAATTTACTTAACCTGAAATATATAGAGTCAATTACTTAAAAGTAGATGCATGTAACTTTTGATTGATTTATTATTATCTTTCTATAAATATTATACACAACATAAATCAACAAAAAATTAATATATATATATATATATGTGTAGTGACGCGTTCTATGCAGTACCAATATTAGATGCAGTACTTTACAGTACTAATTTATGCATGAATTTTGTACTAATTATGCATGAAATATATACATTTCGTGTATCAAAATTTCAATGCATTAAAATATACAATATATGCATCAAAATATCGATGCATTAAAATATTAGATTATATGCATCAAATATATTGTATATTTTAATACGTTAAAATTTTGATGCACGAAATGCATATATTTCATGCATAATTAGTACAAAACTCATGCATAAATTAGTACGGTAAAGTACTGCATCTAATATTAGTAATGCATAGAACGCGCCCCTATATATGTATATATATTATATATTTATTGTGATTTATTTCTAAATGAAGGTGTCTTTCTATAAGGTAGGACCTAAAAAATATGAATTATGACAAATATGAATTTTATTTCTATTTATAATTGGTCTCAAGTTGGGACAATAAAATTTTATGATAAAATAAAAATTTATTCCTAAATAAAGTATTCCACCAAGACATGTTAGTATCACTGCAGCAATGTACCATAACGTTGCACCTCGATAACCTACCTGCAACAAGAAATGTAATAATACTGTAGTCTTGCTTCCCACTAGAGCAACATTACAATGTTGCATATTCCAACAAAGCAACGCCTCCAGCATTGTTACATATATCACCAAAGCAATGCTGCAACATTGTTACATGCATAGTCGCATCATTGCTTCATACCAATTTCCGGCCGCAATTTCCATCGGCATTTGATGCCGAGAGCGGCGGTTTCGAGTCAAATCGAATCGAGTGGCCCTAGAAGTCGATTCCATGGGTTAAAATCCCAGGCCTAATGGCAATTTCCACATTAAAAGAACTAGAAACGGATAGGGATAATGTAATTATGAATTCGGATCGTATGTAAATTTAATAAAAATCACGTAAGATAAACGAAAAAAAACCAATCAACAACCATTAAGCAATCATGCAAATGCTCTAAACGCGGCATAAATTTACAACTGAAGACACACACACAAAAAATCACCACTGGGGAACCACAAAATGGAAACAACTCACGACCTACAGCACAACCCACTCTTCTCTGGGATTACCTGGCCCGGCCCGGGAATTACAATCTTCTTCCCGGAGAGAGACGCGGGGCTACCATTTGCTTGATCTTCAACAGCCACGAGATTTTTCTTGCTTACGATGTTGAAAATCTCGGTCAGCACGGTCAGAAACGCCTCCTCGACGTGGGTTGCTTCCAGTGCCGATGTTTCTAGGAAGAAAAGTCCCTCGTTTTGAGCAAATTCACTGGCGTCCTCTGTAGGCACGGCTCTCTGGTCTTCGAGATCAGTTTTGTTTCCAATCAGAATTATGACGATGTTTTTGTCCGCATGAGAACGCAACTCTTCTAGCCAACGAGGAATGTGGTCGAAGGTCTGCCGTTTCGTTATGTCGTACACTAACATAGCCCCAACAGCGCCCCTGTAATATGCACTTGTGACAGCTCTATATCTGTTCGTTACATAAACTTTTAGAATCGAAAAAAACAAGAACTAGACGAAATTTAAGGGTGTGTTCATGAATCAAATTTTGAATACCTCGACTTCCTCAAACAGAATTAGTCAAACTTTAAAACCTCAATATTAATGCAATTAAATTTGAACCGGATTTTTGCTTTTCAACTTAATTCTAGCAATGTTTTTAACAAAAAAAAAATCCAGTAATTATACAAAAGTTAAGAAACAAAACCATACTTTTACTTTAAAAACATTATAATAAGACTCCACAAGAACTAAACAATCATCTTTGAAACCTTGATATGAGACATAAATGTGAAACTAGCCATCCCCAATGTCATAATAGCTAGGAAAATAGTGTTTTACAAATTTTTTTTATATTGCTGTAATTATTATAGCGAAATAACCATGGGAAACTAAATGTTCTTCACATATTTATAGTTATTATATAATATTTTTGAACTATACAAATGAAATTCAAAGCAGTACACGAATCCAAATTGAAAATTATTCTGATCTTTTTAATAGAATTGGGAAATAACCTCTCAATTCTTATTCGATCCGAATATTCAGATCGAAATTCGAGTACAAATCGAATTTGCAATCCATTCGGAAAATGAACATTCCTACTTTAGGATCCTTCCATCGCTTGCCGCTCAATTGTGATAACTCCACAGTATGTCATACCAGTAACTTATTTGATATGATTACATGATATGGATTTTTATCCCTAATTCACAATATCACTCAGGCGTCTGCCAATTCCAAAATCAATTTCAATTCCACAACAAAAACCCTAAACCAGTAAAACATCGTAAAATCGAACTGATCCAGCAAACATCAGCCACAATATCCCCCCACAGTTCTTTTAGCACGGCACAAAATCCATCATTTTTTGTCCAGTCAAATTATCAAGTTTCATCACAAACACACACACACACACACACACATAGAGAGAGAGAGACAGATAGAGTATTAGATATACCTTTCCTGTCCAGCTGTGTCCCAGATCTGAGCTTTAACGGACTTGTGCTGTATAACAATGGTGCGGGTCTGGAACTCGACGCCAATGGTAGCCTTTGAATCCAAGCTGAACTCGTTGCGGGCGAAACGGGATAGGATTTGGGATTTGCCGACCGCCGAGTCACCGATCAGCACCACCTTGAACACGTAATCTATTTTCTGACTCGCATTGCCATATCCTCCGCCGCTAGCCATTTCACTTCACTCCCAAGAGAGTCCTCTTCCTTTTTCTTGCAAATCTTTTATTTAACGGCTATGGAATATATACACACACAGAGAGAGAGAGAGAGAGAGAGAGAGAGAGAGAGAGAGCGCAACGTAAGAGACGGCGGCGAGAATTGAAGAGAGCGGATTTCCGGAAAAAGCATAACAGTCAAAATGAGGTCTTTTTCTTTCGAAATAGTCTTCTGCCGAAAGAGCTTTCTTTGTAAATTAATAACCGTAGCTTTGGACCTTAATACCATGCGCGTTTTCACTTTTAATTCTTCTATATCTATATATAAAGAGGTAAATGTTGAACGGAAAATAACATAAGACAAGAAAGTAGGCCAAAGTTGTTGTATTATTCCATCATTGAGATCCCTTAAATAGGGTGAAGTACATACAAACAGGCCTCAGTCAAATCCTATCTAGGAAAGCCCATAAACCAATGACTTAGACACAATGGGTATTATTCCTTTAACACTCCCTCGCGCCTACTACAAGCGTGTCATGTTGCCTCGTTAAAACCTCACAAGCAAAAACCCAATGGGAAAAATGTCTTGATCGTAGGGAAAAGAGTACAAAGATCTAGACACATCAAGTTTAGATTTCGCCTTTGAATCTATCCTCTCATATGATCGTTACATTTGATCATAGCGCTACTAAGGTGACCATTCCATCGATCCCTAAAATCGTACATCTTGTTACCTCGTTAAAAACCTTTCCAAGTGATAAAACCATGGGAAAAATGATCCTTGGAAGGAAAAGAGTATAACGTCGTTGTGGATGTAAGACTCCCTCAAGTCTACATCTCCCCGATTTGTACATCAATCAAGGATACTTTGAAAAACTTGTGCATGTGTCGTTTGCCTCATTAAAAACTTTGCCAAGTAACAAAACCCAGTGGGAGAAAATAAACCTTGGTCAAAGAAAAGAGTACAACGTCGGTGAGTAAGTTTCTTTATGACTCACCCTTCTCCCTCTACCTTTACATCGATTTCGGGAGTTCGGAAATTCTCCGCATTCCGATACTTCTCACATGTTTTTCAAAAACGGCCTTAGGCAGAGATTTGGTGAACAAATCGGCCACATTCTCCTCAGATCTGACTTGCTTTACTTGAATATTGAGGAGAGCCTGTTGTTGCTGATTATAGAAGAATTTTGGAGATATGTGTTTTGTGTTATCCCCCTTGATATACCCAAGCTTCATCTGTTCGATGCAAGCTGCATGATCTTCATATATGCATGTGGGTGCTCCAGTGACATTACTTAGCCCACTGTTACCTCGGATATGTGTAATGATAGCTCTTAACCAAATACACTCACGTACCGCCTCATGCAAAGCGATAATTTCAGCGTGATTAGATGAGGTAGCTACAAGGGTTTGCTTTGTGGATCTCCAAGATATAGCAGTGTTCCCAATAGCAAATATATAGCCAGTTTGGGAACGACCTTTGTGTGGGTCGGAGAGATACCCTGCATCAGCAAATCCTACCAATACGTTCGTCGGAGTAGGTTCTATGGCATTAGCATTTACTTTAGCATTTGCCTTTACTAAGCGGCTTCCTTTGCACGCTTGTAGGGAAAGAATAGTCCCAAGTCAATGGTTCCTTTTAGGTATCGGAATATATTCTTGATACCATTCCAATGACGTTGCGTCGGTGCTGAACTAAATCGAGCTAGTAAGTTTACTGAGAAGGCGATGTCCGGTCGCGTACATTGAGCTAAGTACAATAGAGCGCCTATTGCACTTAAGTAGGGAATTTCACCTCCCAAAAGCTCTTCGTCATCTTCCTTTGGACGAAATGGATCTTTCTTCGCATCCAAGCTACGACCGATCATGGGAGTGCTAACCGGGTGTGCTTTGTCCATGTTAAAGCGTCTAAGCATCTTCTGGACATAAGCAGACTGGTGGATGAGAATTCCACAGACTCTATGTTCTATCTGAATACCAAGACAGAAACGAGTCTTCCCAAGATCTTTCATCTCAAACTCAGTTTTCAAGTATCAAGTGGTTTCTCTTATTTCATCAAGAGTGCCGATTATATTCATATCGTCGACATACACTGCGATGATTGCAAATCCGGAACTTGTTTTCTTTATAAAGACGCAAGGACACAGTTCATCGTTCTTGTATCCCTTTCCAATTAAGTATTCACTCAGACGGTTATACCACATCCTTCCGGATTGTTTCAAGCCGTAAAGTGAGCGTTTCAAACGGACTGAATACGCACTCTGTGGTCTGGAGTTACTTGATTTGGGCAATGAAATGCCTTCGGGCACTTTCATGTAAATCTCCGTATCTAGATCCCCATAGAGATACGCAGTGACCACGTCCATTAGCTGCATTTCCAATCCTTCGGAAATAACTAGGCTGATTAGATAGCGGAACGTAATAACGTCCATTACGGGGGAGTACGTTTCCTCGTAATCTATACCAGGGCATTGTGAGAAACCTTGTGCAACAAGGCGAGCCTTGTACCTCAGGACTTCGTGATTCTCATTACGCTTTCTGACAAGAACCCATTTGTGTCCAACAGGCTTTTTACACTTGGCGGAGTTAGCACTACTGGGCCAAGTACCTTGCATTTTGTCAGAGAGTCAATCTCTTCCTGGATAGCTTCTTTCCATTTAGGCCAATCGACTCTTTGTTGACATTCTTCAATAGAGCGTGGTTCGACATCATCGTGCTCTATGATTTCTTGAGCAACTGTGTATGCAAACACATCATCAATATGAGTGGTCGATCGTTCCATCAAATCAGACGCACTTTCATAATTGATCGAGATATCTTTATTTTCTAATGCTGAATCGATCTCCGGGGCATCCCCCATTAATGATTCGTGGACATAGCTATAGTCAGAGATGATCTCGTGGGAAGGATTCCCAGTATTGATGATTAATGGGTTGGTTTGTGCCTCACCTGCCCTTTTCTTCCTTGGGCGGGTGTCTGTCGAACCGGGTGGCCTCCCCCTTTTCCTTTTGGGAGCCACGGCCTCGATCGCATTTCCACTGGGTGCGATCGCATCACTCGGTACGTTGGTGATGTGCCCTTTATTCAGGACTTCTAACCTTGCAGGCACATTTGCAGCTGGAATGTGTGATCTTGTTACTTTGGCGATATCAGTAAACGCATCAGGCATCGAATCTGCTACGTTCTGAAGATCGAGGATTCGTTGTACTTCACGATCACATAGTGAGGTACGGGGATCATAATGAGACAGACTCGGGACGTACCAGGACAATTCCTGTCGTTCCTTGAGAAACTTCTTTTTCTCCTCTCCCCCTAACGACGGGAATTCTGACTCATTGAAGTGACAATCCGCAAAACGTGCGGTAAAGAGATCACCTGTCAAGGGTTCTAAGTAGCGGATAATTGTTGGGGATTCGTATCCAACGTAAATACCTAAACGTCTCTGAGGACCCATTTTATTGCGTTGTGGGGGCGCAATCGGCACATATGTTGCACAACCAAATATGCGTAGGTGTGAAATATCCGGTTCATATCCAGTTGCCAATTGGTACGCAGAAAATGGTTGGACAACGGTGGGTCCGAAACGAATAAGTACGACTGCATGTAGGACTGCATATCCCCAAGCAGAGATGGGCAGATTGGTGCGCAAAACCAATGCTCGTGCTACCATTTGGATTCTTTTAATGGTTGCCTCTGCGAGACCATTTTGTGTATGCACATGGGGAACGGGATGCTCTACATCGATTCCGATTGACATGCAGTAGTCATCAAATACTTTAGATGTAAATTCTCCTGCATTATCGAGTCGAATAGACTTGATAGGGTGATCAGGATGGTGAGTCCTTAGACGAATGATATGAGCTAGGAGTTTTGCAAATGCAGCATTTCGAGTGGAAAGGAGTGCGACATGTGACCAGCGTGTCGAAGCATCCACCAATACCATAAAGTACTTAAATGGTCCGCATTCTGGGTGGATGGGTCCACAAATATCTCCTTGTATACGTTGTAAGAATGGGATGTTCGCTTTAGTATCTTTAGTGTAGGAAGGTCTCGCTCCTACTTTAGCTAAAGAGCAGGCTTTGCAGAATGAGCGATGTGCTTTTGACATAGTCAATTGCTTAGAAGGGGTATATGTCTCTATTTCTTTAGATGACATAGCATGATTAACATCAATACTGTTCTTCTTGTTGAGTTGTTGCCCCTTTTTCGCTCGAAAGAAAGGATGTCCGTGCGAGTTCTTTAGGGTACGGATCATCATATCTCGACCAGGATGACCTAGTCTATCATGCCAAAGCCTATATGAGTCTTTGTCCCAAATTTCATTTATGGTGACAGCATAGGATTCGAATACCCTAATTGTTGTGGTGTACAGTCCACTATTTTGACTCTTAAGTTTTTCTAATATGCGTTTACGTCCACATTCATTAGATGTAATATAAAGGAACTCGATTCCATTCTCACAGTGGGTTTCGACGTGGAAACCATTGCTACGTATATCTTTAAAACTTAGTAAGGTTCGAGGGGCCCTAGGTGCGTATAGAGCATCGGTAACTCGGATAAGAGTGCCGTTAGGCAATAAAAATCGGGCATTGCCTCGCCCTTGGATGAGTTGGGAGGACCTACCATCGTGGTTACCGAGGTTTGACATGCAATTAATTCCGTGAATAGAAGCCTATTCCTAAGAATGGTGTGGGTGGTCCCACTGTCAACCAAACATTCAAGTTCTCCCCGATTCATTCCTACGAAAAGGAGAGAAAAAAAATCGAACCATAAACATGCAAGCAATATTCATTTCTTCGAAATAAAGCTATGGATATAACGTAAGCAATAATAATATCTTGTTCTAGAAAAACAAAGTTTCATCACACCATTATTGAAAATAAAACATCGGTAAAATCGTTCCGAGTTAACAATGCCAAATATAAACGAGAAAGTAAACATAATGAAAACATTCAGTCATAAAGGGGGGGCCTCTAATGACTATGACACGTATGGCTCATTGCGATTATCGGTGACTGTGAAATTGACGTCGGGGGACTCGTCGAGAGCATCTTCCTCCATATAGTGAGCCTCCCGTTCTTTGGACTCTCTATATTTCTTGTAGTGTGCTGCGACTTGTTTACTTGCATGGCAGTTCTTGTACCAATGTCCAGCATCTCCACATCGATAGCACGGTTCATTGCCAACTCTGACTTTGGGAGCGACATGGGGGGTAGGTGATAAGTGGTAATTTTACCACTTATTTCTAGGATTTTATACTAGGTTTTTATCTCGTTTCGTGATTAATGTGCTCGTATTTGGCTTATTTATGATTAGTCGAGCCGTATTACGCGTTTGGGTTGGTTTTAGTGTGTTTGCAGGTTTTTAGAGCCAAAAGGACCCAAAACGAGACAAAGGACCGAGAGTCGAGTCAAACGGACGAAGAAACGGATTTTTTTGCGCCAAACAGAAGACCCTATCGGCCAGCCTATCGGCCGATAGGGCCGTCCGAAAGGAGCTCCTGCCTATCGAGTGAAGAAATCGACGAACCACCTATCGGCCAACCTATCGGCCGATAGGCGAGGCCGAAAGGCTTCCCAGCGGGCTCTCGTTTTTGGACGGATTTTGACTCTTTTGGATATTATTTATTTCCTAGATTAGGGCTAATCGGGATTTTAACCCCCTTAGGCTATATAAACCTCATTCTAGACCTAGTTGGAGTATTCTCTATCAGCTTTTATCATCTTTTATTTATCTTTTCACCAGCCCTTTTTCATTTTTTTCATCTTTTACATTGTTTTAGATCTTCTTAGCAAGATTAATTTCTTTGATGCAAGAATTTTTTGGAGGAGAATTATTATTGGTTTTCAGAGATTGAAGACTCGGAGTTCATCCATAAGGGTTGTAATCTCTCTTTTCATATTAATAATATGCATTCTTCATCAATTTCTTGTTTGATTTCAATTATGTCTGGCTAATTCATTGATTGATTCTAGGGTTAGTAATTTTAATTGATGTTCACATGATGTTCTTTTGATTACCTTTTGACCTTTCATCCTAGGCTCGTGTTCAAGTTGTGTTAAATCTCATGTTAGATTAAAGGGCCCTTAATCGATGCATGTTAGCTAATTGATTTTGTCCGGAAGGAGTAATTGATTAGTGGAAATACTTGATGCACAATATGATTTTATCTTGAGACCTAGCGGAGAAAGATAAATCATAGATAAATAAGTTGGTGCTTTTTAAGTGATTTTAATTCTTTGAGTTCAAGTGGGAAAAGGGTTTTAATTAACTATCTTTCTAGGTTGCCTTGACAGAATTCTAGATCGAGAGTGATTATTTCTAGGATTGAATTAAATTTTGGGGAGAAGGAATCAAGTGAATGAATTGTGAACTCAATTAGATGATACTACCCTAGGATCAATTACCTTCGACTTGTGATTTTATCTTGCTAATTTGCTTTATTTGCTTAATTTAGATATTTCATCTTTTATTTAATTTTTGTTCTTCGATATTTAAAATTAGATAATTAGAAACAAAACAATTTTTCTGATTCCAAAATAGCAATCAAATTTTGAGTAGAGTTAATACAATTATTTTCGACACATCAATTCCCTTGGGTTCGACACCTTGTAAATACTAAGAGGATTTAAAAATTTTAAAATAGATCTGATTTGAAAACCATACTACGCGAAAATAAGCGATCAATTTTTGGCGCCGCTGTTAGGGAATTGATAGAAAATTTAAGGGAATAATTCGAAAAGAAGAGATTGTTACTTTAGGTAGTTTACTTTTATTATTAATATTCGATCTCGCTTCCTCACATCTTGTTTTCTTTTCCTTGTAGGCGGTGCATGATCACGAGATCCCAAGGAAAGAACTTATTTCCTTTGGACCCTAAATCGAGAAGTCTTTGAGGAAGAAGAAGCAAGAAGCGAGAACCGAGACACTATCTATACATTTCGTTGATACCATGGCCGGCATTGTTGACCAACCACGAGAACTCGCACGTCCCGAGAAGATCCCTTTGAATGCCCGCTGACCTAAGCCGACGATTATCAAGAAGGAGGTTGGGGAAAGATTGATGCCAACAACTTCGAGCTTAAGCCGTCCCTCATTGCTACAGTGAAGTCTCAAACATACGGCGGGGGAGTGAATGAAGATCCAAACGCTCATCTTGAGTCGTTTTTGGACATATGTGCCACCATCAAGCAAAACGGAGTGCCTCCGGATGTCATTAAGCTCCGCCTATTCCGGTTCTCTTTAGAAGACGATGCACTAGATTGGTACAAGAGCTTAGATCGGAAGGAAATTAGTACTTGGAGAGAGATGACCCGGTTGTTCTTAGCACAGTTCTATCCTCCCTCGAAGGTGCAAAAACAAATCAACGATATCTTGCAATTCGAGCAATATGAGGATGAATATTTATACGAGGCATGGATCCGATTCAAGAAGCTACTTCGCAAATGCCCGCAGCATGGAATTGACAAAGAGGAGATCTATATTCGGTTTTATCGGGGTTTGACGAGGAAGGCTAGAAGAGAGTTGGACTACTCATCGAAAGGGGGATTTCTGGCTAACGATTATGAAGAGGCCAAGAATCTCATTGAGCTAGCGGTCAACAATGATTACGAGGAGGTGATCGATCGGAAGATGACAAGAAGAAAGGTTCCATCCGGTGACGAGGACGCCTACGGTGATTTAAAGGCAAAATTTGAAAAACAACAAAAAGAGCTCGAGATGCTAAGAAAGAATACTTTGGGAGTCAATTCAGTTTTTGAAGAGTTAAACGAGCCGATTGCAGTTAAGGAGGATGTGAACTACATGCAAGGAGGAAACTTCCGGCAAGGGGGAAATTGGGGGAACTCTTATCCGAACAATCGAAACCACCCTAATTTCTCCTATGCCAACCCGAACAATGCTCTCCAGCCACCACCGGGATTTAACGTGAAAAACGGGGTTATTCAAGAGCCGATTGCTAAGACACCTATGGAAGAGATGTTGGAACGATTAGAGATGACCCAAAAAGATTTTATTTATAAAGTAGACAAGAGGTTCGGAGCTCTCGAGCAGAGTGTGACATCTATTGGACACTCGGTGATAGCCTTGACAAAGCAGATGTCGATGGTGGAGACCCAAATGAGTCAAATGGCGAACGCCCAAGCCGGATTTCACAAGCCGGGCCATTTTCCGAGCAGCACCGAGACCAACCCGAAGACTCAACAATGCAACGCAATCGAGCTTCGGAGTGGGACAAAGTACAGTAATCATGGGGCTGGAGTTAAGGAATCTGGAAACGAGGAGGTATTAGAAACGGGAGCAGAAAACGAGAAAGAAGATGGAATACAGCAGAACCTATCGGCCAATTTATCGGCCGACAGCCCAACCGATACCCATACAAAGATGCGGTGAAGAAGCCTATCGACCTACCTATCGGCCGAAAGGCTCCTGGAAGTTCGAATATGAAAGATTTTGAGGAAAAAGCTCCATTTCCACAGCGTTTGGCCAAGTCGAGATATGATGAAAAGCTTCAACAATTTATCGACATGTTTCAAAAGGTGAATATCAACATTCCACTTCTAGACGCTTTGAGAGACATGCCGGGTTACGTGAAATTCTTGAAAGATGCTGTGGCAAGCAAGAGGAAGTTGAGGAAGTTTGAAACAATAAATATGACAGAGGAGTGTAGCGCTATCATTCAAAACAAACTCCCACTCAAGCAGAAGGATCCGGGACGTTTTACTTTGACATGCATGATTGGCGACCAAACGTTCCGTAATGGGTTGTGTGATCTCGGGGCAAGCATCAATCTTATGCCTCTATCCATCTTTAAGAGGTTGAAGATTGGGGAGATGAAGCCGACTACCATTTCTCTACTCATGGCGGACCGGTCGATCACTTATCCGAGGGGAATTGTGGAGGATGTGCTCATTAGAGTCCAACACTTGGTCTTCCCGGCCGATTTCGTAGTTCTTGATATGCCCGAGGATGAGAATCAACCATTGATCTTTGGGAGACCGTTTCTAGCAACGGGGAGAGCACTTATAGACGTCCAGGAGGGTGATCTTACTTTCCGGGTTAACGATCAAAATCTGAAAATTTCCATCTATGACGCGATGAAGAAGCCCGACGATGCGCCCGAGGAATGTTTTGAAATTGAGTCTATTATGCCACCCCCGACCGACTTGTTGGAGCATTGTATTTCACACTCCATTTACTCACATTCTGAGGTTGATGAAATTTCCGAGGTTTTGCCGGAGTATGTTCGAATGTTGGAGGCGAACGAGTCTCGACTTAATGAGAGGAGCGTATGCTATCTTGATATCAACAAACCCGTTCAAGGGGGAGTTGTCACTGAAGACCCGGGTTGAATGAGGTATCGTCTAGCTAAAGACGTTAAACGTAGCACTTGTTGGGAGGTAACCCAACGTATGTATGTATATTAGTTCGTTTTATTCATTTATTTTCGATTTTTCGTTTGCGTGATTTTTGTAGTTTCTAATTTCGTAGTAGCTTTGTTAGTTTTTGTTAAGTTCTAATCCATGCACGCCGAGTTTTAAATACTTGCAGGTCTTTAATCGCCATATCCTAGCAAAAACGGGACCAATTATGCGAAAGAGAAAAAGCTGGAAATTTTTTTTTTGAGACAGAAGATCGTATCGGGCGAGCATATCGGCCGATAGGCCCGGCCGATAGGCTGAGGAAAAAAAAAATTTTTTTTGATTACAAGCAGTGGTCGACAGGAATTCCACATCGACCGATATCCCGCCCGATATGAGCATGGTAAGAGACAGAAGTTCCTATCGGCCCAGCCTATCGGCCGATCTGCCTGGCCGATAGGACATACCCGCCCAAGATACACTACGAGCTCGCCGACAAACCCGCCATTTCAGCCACAGTGATCAGGTACTCCATTAACAAAGCCACTCCTTTCTCTTTTCAAACTTATTCCTCCTTTGGGATGCGAAATAAGTTTGGGGGGGGGGGGGGGAAGAAGTGCGGCTTTGTTAATTTCTTTACGTGTGAGTACCTTGTTTGCTTTGTATCTTTATATGCTTGTGTTGGTGCCCGTTGTTTTTATTTGTGCTTATCATATTGGTGTTGCGTGGTTTTGGCTTTTTGTTGCTTAGTTTTTTTTTAGATTTTTTTTTTTTGTTCATTTTCGTTTGGTGTGTTTGCTAGTTTCTATTTTCTATTTTTTTTTTGGTCGTAGTAGTTTTTTTTTTTTTTTTAGATTTCGTGTTTGCTTTTATTTGCTTTTCGTTGTTTGTTTTAGATAGCCTTGCTTGTCTTAGTTTTTCTTTATTAGTGAATTTTTCGTGCTTCTATTTGTGTGAAACCGATGTTACGACACTGTTTTTCTCTCTGAAGAAACGGTCGAGTTTTAGTCGAGTTGTAGTCAGTTATTTCTGTTTTGCATAGTATTTATTTAGGTCCAAAAATTTTCGTGATTGTAGAGGTCTTGGCAGATAAGAGACGATACATACTTGTTTTAAAATCACCGTCAATACATTTGGTTACATCTTCCGGATAGTGAGTCGTACTGTTTCGTCAGTCGTGTTGGCACTTAGATTGAGTTTAGAGTCGGTCAGTTTTTCCCAAAAGTTGAGATAATGTTGTTCTATGAAGGGAAGTCTAGTAACCGGGGGCATTCGCGTGACCCGTTGTTTACCCTCGCGTAAAACGACGACTCTGATTAGACTAGTGATTTAGATATTTCACATGTGCCAATGATAGGGAACCTAGTAACCGGGGTATTCGCGTGACCATTGCTTACTCTCGCGTAAAACGGCGACCTTGATTCGGACATGCGGAAATTATATATTCGAGTTGTTTCTCCGCTGTAGACGGGAACTTAGTAACTAGAAGCATCCATGTGCCCCATGAGTGTCTTTTACGTCAAACGGTTTCCTAATACATGAGAATGGAAGTTCCACCCTAGGATTACCCCGATGAAACATCCCGAGATCCTAACCTAGTGGTCAACTCGAATTAAATTCGTGAACATATATATAAGGGAATACTGACCGAGGTTTATTTGTTATGAAACTCGTGAAAAATGTGCCACTCGACTGTGTAACGGGACGAACTAGCTTGTTTATTTTAGCCTTTCATATTGACGGTCGATTTGACTCACGTTTTGTTAATCTTTGAGCTGGATTTTCTTCATGAACGAATGATTAGGACTGAACTTGACTACTTTGTGGAATCATTATTCGAAAGTGCGGCTCGCTTACGACACTCGGATTATTTAGAGAGAATTACAGGGTAGTATTGATTAGGTTGAACACTATGAGTTACACGATGATTCACGATTTTCTTTTTCTTTTCTTTTTGTTGTTCGGGACGAACAAGGCTTAAGTTTGGGGGGGTTTGATAAGTGGTAATTTTACCACTTATTTCTAGGATTTTATACTAGGTTTTTATCTCGTTTCGTGATTAATGTGCTCGTATTTGGCTTATTTATGATTAGTCGAGCCGTATTACGCGTTTGGGTTGGTTTTAGTGTGTTTGCAGGTTTTTAGAGCCAAAAGGACCCAAAACGAGACAAAGGACCGAGAGTCGAGTCAAACGGACGAAGAAATGGATTTTTTGCGCCAAACAGAAGACCCTATCGGCCAGCCTATCGGCCGATAGGGCCGTCCGAAAGGAGCTCCTGCCTATCGAGTGAAGAAATCGACGAACCACCTATCGTCCAACCTATCGGCCGATAGGCGAGGCCGAAAGGCTTCCCAGCGGGCTCTCGTTTTTGGACGGATTTTGACTCTTTTGGATATTATTTATTTCCTAGATTAGGGCTAATCGGGATTTTAACCCCCTTAGGCTATATAAACCTCATTCTAGACCTAGTTGGAGTATTCTCTATCAGCTTTTATCATCTTTTATTTATCTTTTCACCAGCCCTTTTTCATTTTTTTCATCTTTTACATTGTTTTAGATCTTCTTAGCAAGATTAATTTCTTTGATGCAAGAATTTTTTGGAGGAGAATTATTATTGGTTTTCAGAGATTGAAGACTCGGAGTTCATCCATAAGGGTTGTAATCTCTCTTTTCATATTAATAATATGCATTCTTCATCAATTTCTTGTTTGATTTCAATTATGTCTGGCTAATTCATTGATTGATTCTAGGGTTAGTAATTTTAATTGATGTTCACATGATGTTCTTTTGATTACCTTTTGACCTTTCATCCTAGGCTCGTGTTCAAGTTGTGTTAAATCTCATGTTAGATTAAAGGGCCCTTAATCGATGCATGTTAGCTAATTGATTTTGTCCTAAGGAGTAATTGATTAGTGGAAATACTTGATGCACAATATGATTTTATCTTGAGACCTAGCGGAGAAAGATAAATCATAGATAAATAAGTTGGTGCTTTTTAAGTGATTTTAATTCTTTGAGCTCAAGGGGAAAAGGGTTTTAATTAACTATCTTTCTAGGTTGCCTTGACAGAATTCTAGATCGAGAGTGATTATTTCTAGGATTGAATTAAATTTTGGGGAGAAGGAATCAAGTGAATGAATTGTGTGAACTCAATTAGATGATACTACCCTAGGATCAATTACCTTTCGACTTGTGATTTTATCTTGCTAATTTGCTTTATTTGCTTAATTTAGATATTTCATCTTTTATTTAATTTTTGTTCTTCGATATTTAAAATTAGATAATTAGAATCAAAACAATTTTTCGGATTCCTAAATAGCAGTCAAATTTTGAGTAGAGTTAATTCCTTTATTTTCGACACATCAATTCCCTTGGGTTCGACACCTTGGAAATACTCCGAGGTTTTACAAATTTTAAAATTGATCGGATTTGAAAACCATACTACGCGAAAACAAGCGATCAGTAGGTGCTTTGTTTCCTAGGCCAGAAGAGCCGGGAGCACCAAGTCTACTCATTACATTGGAAGAACCCCCACGTCCTCGACCACGTCCTCGACCACTGTGCCCTCTTCCACGTTGTGGTTTGGGGTTGCCATGACCAGTCCCCTGTGCATTGGGTTTCTTTCCACCTTTCACTTTGCCATAGTTGGCCTCGGGAACTTTCTTTGTCCCAGCCGGCCTGGCATTGTTGCTCACTAATACTTCATTGTGCCTCTCAGCCACTTGCAGTAGGTTGATAAGCTTATTGAAGGTAGTAATGCGTTTATTGTCATACTCCAGCCTATACTGGTTCGCTAGTATAAGGGCGGAAGTAGGGAAAGTGGAAAGAGTTTTCTGAATCATATCATCTTCTGTGAGGTCCTTTCCACAGAAATTAAGGCGTGCCTTCAGACAGAGCATATCTTTGTTGAAATCGTTGATCCGTTTATAATCAAGCAAGCGGATTTCATTCCACTGCACGGTCAACTCTGGGAGCAAAGTATTGTGGATGTTCCCAACACGGCCTTTAAGGGCATCCCACAGTTCTTTCGGGGATTTCAACTGCAGATATTCCCACCTTAGGCTCGGGTCGATATGTCGCCTAAGGAACATTAATGCACTAGCTTTGGTTTTGTCAGACGGTACTTCGCCTGCTTTTTCAAAGATAGTAGCATTATAGTCCTTAGCGATAAAAGTGGTCTCTACGTCAGAAACCCATCTATGGTACTCAAGCCCTTCTGAGTCCAAGATGTCAAATTCGGGACGAGTTGGATCAGCCATCTTGAGACAAGAAAAAAAAGGAAAATGAATTTTCACAGTATATCATGAGTACTTTCCATGATAAAATTTTCAATAATGTGGAGGGTTATTATTTTTCAGAATCAAGATATGGTCAAAATTACTTTCGATGCTATTGGGGTTTATACCGATGAAATTACTTTATCACGGTTCGAGTTAATATAGATAGTAGAAATAAGTCCTCTAGTTTCTACTAATGATGAACTTAATATACATGCCATAACTAATAATGCATGCAAAATATATGTATAATTATAGATATAATCACATAGCCCTATGAATATATCTATACACGTATAAATGCAGTCAAAGAGGTATCTTATGCCGCAATAATTATAAATTCAACGTGAATTTATTTTAATTCAAGTTGCTTAAGCAATTTATTTTAATTTAATTAAAATTATGGATGCATCATGTTTGTTTTGTGAATAGGAGCAGAAACGAGCTGAAAACAAGACTGCGTGCGGGTCGGGTCAGCAACCGGATCTGGTTCGCAAGAATCGGCCGCTTTTCTCCTTCGGTCTGGTCGCGGGCGAAGTTCGATCGCAGCGAACGGTCGAGCTGAATCTGGAACAACGGAAGTCAGAGACGGAAGTCGCGGTCGGCGCAGAGTAAAATCTGGAACACCCGTCGGAGCAGGAGACGGAAGTCGCGGTGCCGGGGGAAAAAGAGCGAGCGGGAGCCGGGGGAAAAAAAACGACGGTCGCGGCGTCCGATCTGGACTGGAGAAACCGGAGGAGCAGGTCGCGTCGGACGGATCTTCGCGCGCGGGAGAGAAGCAGGCGACGGAGGTCGGAGGAGCAGGTCGCGTCGGACGTCGGGGAAGGTGATGACGCCGGCGATGGAGATCTAGGGTTCGAGAAGAGATGACGGCGCGGCGGATTTAGGGTTTTTGGCCGCGAAATTTTTTCGTTTTTTTTTTTTTCAGAATTTTCGGCCGGGATTTTTCTCAGTTGGTTAGACACGTGCTGATAACGTGTTGAAGGAAAAATAACATAAGACAAGAAAGTAGGGCAAAGTTGTTGTATTATTCCATCATTGAGATCCCTTAAATAGGGTGAAGTACATACAAACAGGCCTCAGCCAAATCCTATCTAGGAAAGCCCATAAACTAACAGACTTAGGCACACAATGGGTATTATTCCTTTAACAGTAAATAATATATATATATAAAATATATAAAGATTCAGTCATCTATCTATATTATATAACATGAAAGTTTTTCCATAATTTATTAATTCATTTTATTTGATTTTTAATTTTATTTTCCATTTTTCCTCTAATTTATCCCGCCTAAACTTTTGCTCTATTTGGTAAGCTTTATTTTTACTTATTCTGCTCCCCTTTTTATCCCCCATTCATCTTATTTTTATATTTCACCCGTTTTTCTCCTCTCTCTTATCTTCTCTTTATATTGTTTCTTCCTTAGCATTGATTGTCTTTCTTTAATTGGCTCTTCTGATTTTTGCGTGAATCATACCTACTCTCTATCTCTTGGTTGATTGTCTCTATTGCTAGATTCACTGACCTCTTGGTTTAAGGGTTTAGGGCGGACTTTAACGGAATTTTGATTTTTTCTCCCCTCTCTCTTATCTTCTCTTTATATTGTTTTTCCCTTAGCATCGATTGTCTTTCATCGGCTGATTGTCTCTATTGCTAGATTGTCTCTATTTCTACTACTCCAGACTCTTGGCTGATTGTCTCTATTGCTAGATTCACTGACCTGTATATTGAGTAGAAAAAAGATCTAGTAATATAACTTCCAATGAAATGTTAGGAAAAAAATGTCTTACTAATATACACATATATATATATATATATATATGGTGTGTGTGCGGATCCCATGAGAATGGCTCCTTATATAAGAATAAGAATTTAATTTCAACCCTCCATCTTTATGAGAAGGATATTCCAGATTTGATGTGGTCAAATCCAGGTCAACTCGAGTCAGCTCGGTTTTTAAATTTTTTTTTTTTGAAATCTTTTTTCCCAAAAATTTTTTCGATTTCTTTTTCCAATTTTTTTTTTCAAATCCTACGTGATGCATTAACTAGTACAAAAAAATGCACAAATACCATATTTTTAATGCACAAACAGACGCACAACGATGCATTAAATAGTACAAATAAATGCACAAATACCAAATTTTTGATGCATAACTATGCATTAAAGAAATAGTTTTTTTAGTTTTTTTTATTTTAATTTATTTTTATAGTTTACGGTATCATAAATCCTAAACCCTAAACCTTATTCTAAAACCCCCCCTAAAAACCCTAAAAGCTCTCCCTAAAACTCTAAAAGCCCACCTAAAATACCCCTAAAATCTCCCCCTAAAAGTAGCCCTATGTTGAAGGGAAAATAACTGAGACAATAAAGTAGGGCAAAAGTTGTTGTATTATTTCATTGATGACATCCCTTTAAATAGGGAGAAATACATACAAACAGGCCTTAGCCAAACCCTAACTAGGAAAGCCCGTAAACTAACAGACTTAGGCAGACAATGGGTATTATTCCTTTAACACTCCCCTTTGTGCCTAGTCTATAAGCGCATGTCATGTTGCCTCGTCAAAACCTCGTCAAGCAGAAACCCAGTGGGAAAAATGACTTGAATGTAGGAAAAAGAGTACAGCATCTAGACACATCAAGTTTAGACTTCGTCCTTTGAATCTATCCTCTCATATGATCGTTATATTTGATCATAGTGCTACTAAGGTGACCATTCCATCGATCCCTAAAATCGTACATCTTGTTACCTCGTTAAAAACCTTTCCAATTGATAAAAACCCTGTGGGAAAAATGATACTTGGAAGGAAAAGAGTATAACGTACATTGTGGATGTAATACTCCCCATCAAGTCTACATTTCCCCCTGATTTGTACATCAATCAAGTAGTTATTGCCTCATTAAAAACTTCGTCAAGTAACAAAACCCAATAGGAAAAAATGAACCTTGGTCAAAGAAAAGAGTACAACACATGTGATTAAATTTCTTTATATTCATCATTTCCTTGTGATCTTTGCATCAATCTCGGAAGTTGGAAAAATCTTTAGCTCTCCCTAATGCTTACATTCATATACCGTTGCCTCGTTAAAAACCTTGCCAAGTAACAAAACCCAGTGGGAAAAATAAACCTTGGTCTAAGGAGAAGAGTGCAACCTATGTGAGTATGTTCCCTTATATCTCACATATTTTCCATTATGATCATTCCATCAATCAAGGGGATTTACAAGTTACATCATGTTCATAAATGTAAGTATGCTCATCAGTGGTAGTACTTAACCACTAGTTCCTTAAAAGTGTAGAATGACAGTTCTTAATCATGTACACTCACGGACTGATTCATGCAAAGCAAGAATCTTGTCGTGATTCGATGAGGTAGCCAAAAGGGGTTTGCATAGTCGATTTCCAAAACATAAGAAAATCACACCAACACATGCTTTGTGGTAGTTGCTTCGGCACCAGCATTTACTTTAGCATTTGCCTTTTCGTAAGCAGCTTCCTTTGCCTGCTTATAGGGAAAGAATAGTCCCAAGTCAATGGTTTCTTTTAAGTATCAAAATATATTCTTGATACCATTCCATTGATATTGCGTCGATGCTGAACTAAATCTAGTCAGCGAATTAACTGGGGAGTGATATCAGGTCGTGTACATTGAGTCAAGTACAATAATGCGCTATTGCACCCAAGTAGGGAATTTCAACTCCCAAAGCTCTTCGTCACTTTTCTTTAGACGAAATGGATCTTTCCTTTGCATCCAAATGTTCGACCTATCATGGGGTGCTAGTCGGGTTTACCTTGTCCATGTTAAAGTGCCTGAGAAACTTCTGGACATAGGAAGACCGGTGGAATGAATTCCACAAACTCGATGTATATGTCAATGCCTCGACAGAACCGAGTTTTCCCAAGATCTTTTATCTCAAAGTCAGATTTTCAGTATCAGGTGGTTTATCTTATTTCATCAAGACCGATTATGTTCACGTCATCGGTGTACATTGCGATGATCGTGAATCCGGAACTTATTTGTGAAGACGCAGGGGGGACAGTTCATCAATCTTATATCCCTTCCCAATCAAGTAGTCACTTAGACGGTTATACCACATCCTTAAGGATTGCTTCGAAACCGTAAAGTTGAGCGTTTCAATCAAATTGCATACGCACTCTGTGGTCTAAAGTCACTTGATTTGGGTAATGAAATGCCATAGGGCACTTCCGTATATATCTCCGTATCTAGATCCCCATAGAGATACGTAGTAACCACATCTATTGGTTGCATTTCCAGTCCCTCGGAAATTACTACGCTAATCAAATAGCGGAACGTATACGTGGGAGTACATTTCCTCGTAATCAATTCCAGGGCATTGTGAGTAGCATTACTTCGTGAACCTTGTACATTAGGACTCTACTATTCTCACTATGATTTACGACAAAGGTTCGGTTATGTCCTTCAGGCGTTACACTTGGTTAGGTTAGCACTACCTACACCAAATACCTCTCTTTGTCGGAGAATCTAGTTCTACCTGGAATATTTTTCTTATAGGCCAATCAGCTCTATGTTGATTTCATCCAACTGAGCGAGGTTCGACATCATCGTACTTTTATGATTCATGACATGTCATCAAAGTGGGTGGTTGATTAGGCCACACCCTCATAATTTCATCGAGACTCTTGATTTTCTGAATCATATCTTCGGGGCGTCCCCCTCGTCATGACTCATGGACATAATAAAATCAAGCATGATCTCATGAAACGAGTTCATTGATGGTTAACATGTAATTTGTGTCATACTCTACCTCTTACTTAGATGAGTATTTAGTCGAACCATGTGGCTTCCGCCCATTCCTTCGTAGGTAGCCACAGCCTCAACCACACCTCCACCAAGTGCGGTTGCATCACCCGGTTCATTGGTGATGTGCCCCTTGCAGGGGACTTCTGACCTTACAGACATATTTGTAGCTGTAATATGAGATATTATCACTTGAACGATATCTGTAAATGCATCAGGCATCAAATCTGCTACATCCTGAAGATCGAGTATTCTTTATGCTTCACAGTAACATTGTGAAGTTCGGGGATCATAATGAGACAAAGTGGAGACACACCACGACAATTCCTATCGTTCCCTAAGAAATTACATTTTCTCTCCTCCCCCTAACGACGGGAAGGTTGTCTCATTAAAGTGACAATCCGCAAATCGTGCGGTAAAGATATCACTGTGAAGGTTCTAAATAGCGTATAAACGTCCGGAGATTCTTATCCAACGTGAATACTTAATCGTTCTAAAGACCAATGCATTGTGGGTCGCAGAAGGCACATATAATGCATAACCAAATATGCGCAATTAGCACTCACGTCTATCTGAGTCCAAAATACAAAAATCAAGCTATTCCAGTTACCAACTGGTATGCATAAACTAATTGGTTAGCATAGGGTCTAAGAATGAACGATTTAAGTAAAGTTGCGTGCAATATTGCATAATTCCATGCAAAATATGCAAACTGGTGCGCTTAACCAATGACATAATCACCATACATATTCTTTAGAAGGTGGTTTATTGTTAGGCGTATTTTTATACGCTTATTTATCATTATTTGGTAGTGTTTTGGTGAGTGAAATCATCTAAATGAGCTTTTAATGCCTTAATTTTGTATGATTGACAGGAAATTGAAGTCCGGAAGCTAAAACGAGGCAAAACGGGCGAAGACGGCAAAATCGACTCGAGCCGCGGCACAAGGAATCTGAGCCGCGGCACAGAAGACACCACCAAGGGCGAGTAGTCAGACTGTGCCGCGGCACGCCAGTGAGCCGCGGCACGTAAGAATTTATTTACGCCTGTGCATTCAGCTTTTGGCGATGTGCCGCGGCACAGGTCTAGTGAGCCGCGGCACACTTGGCGGTGTTGTTCGCCCGCGCGGATTTTGGGCCGTTTCAAAGCCAGTTTTCGACCGATTAATACGGACGCGTTTTACTGATGTGCTGAGCTATAAATAGGGTTTAAGACCCTAATTAAACCATCTTGGAATCATTGAATCTAATACCTGGGAGAGCTGAAGCTTGGAGACGGCAGAAGAGGAGGAAAGCAGAAGAATTCAAGGGCAGAAGGCGGAAGCTGAAGAACGGAGGAATCCGCGCTTCATCTGCGTTTGAATTTTATGCTTTCGTTTATTTATTCTGTATTTTCAGTTTTTAGTATGTCAGGCTAAAGCCCTAATCTAGGGTTTCGATGAAACCTTTGTTTTGATGAATTGATTGAGATTATCCAATTTATTACCTTTTTATTGAGTTTTCCCAATTATGTTTAATGCTTGCAATTATCTGGCCAATAGTTGTATTGATTTAATCATTTACTTCGAATCGGGAGAGGAGATTTGGTGAGGAACTATTGGTGAGGACCGTTTTATTCTGTGAGATAGGAATATACTCATAGGAACTACGTGGCCTTTAGGAGATTTCATGCTTTTTGCCTATCGACGAGATAATTCACCTAGGGATAGAGTGCGTTAGTCGCCGTTAGATAAATCTATTGACCTCGGGAGAGGCGGTAGAATATATTAGCAATCTCCGCCTTCAATAAATTGGGAAAATTATTTATTACGGATAATCGAGATTAAATTCGGATAAATTAAGGTGGATTCAGAACCCTAGACTAATTCATCATTTGATTTCTTTAATCCAAGATATTGTTGTTACTGCTTAGTCTTTTATTAATTCTTTTAGTTATTAATCCAAAAACCCAACTTCGATTGTTCAAATAAAATTGGAATACGAAAACATCGGTAGTTAGAGATTCAATCCTCGTGGGAACGATACTCTACTTATCACTTTATTACTTGTAAACAATGACGTGCACTTACGTGTAGGAAATATCGCAACAAGTTTTTGGCGCCGTTGCCGGGGATTGAAATTTCTCTAATATCGATTGAAGTATTTCCAGTCTTAATTTGAACGTTTTTATTTTTATTTTTGTGTATTTAATTTCGTTTATTTGTTTTTCCTTTCAGGACCTTTTGTGTAGTGCATGAGAAGACTCGGTAACGAAGGCCTACTACCTTTGGACACCGAGCTCGAGCGCACTCTAAGAAGGAACAAAAAGGAGAAAAGAGAGTTGCAGACGACGGTTAACATGGCCGAGAATATTGAAATCCAAGGAGGAGACAACCAAGTGCGGCAAGTTCAACCGGAACTCGCTCTTCGAGATTATGCCATGCCGCAGGTCAACGCTAATTTTTCGGGAATTCGGCGTCCCACTATCCAAGCTAATAATTTTGAAATCAAGCCCACCATCATTCAGATGGTGCAGGCGAGCCCATTCTATGGATTGCCGAAGGACGACCCGAATGCCCACATTGCGTCTTTCCTTGAGATATGCGATACTTTCAAAACTAATGGTGTCACCGACGATGCCATCCGATTGAGGCTTTTCCCTTTCTCTTTGAGGGATAAAGCGAAGTTTTGGTTAAATTCCTTACCGCCGGGGTCGATTACAACATGGGAGAGGTTAGCGCAAGCCTTCCTTGCAAAAATTTTCCCACCAGCTAAAACGGCGAGGTTGAGAAACGAGATAACCACTTTTGCCCAGTACGATATGGAAACGCTCCACGAGGCGTGGGAGCGATATAAAGAATTGCTACGAAGATACCCTCATCACGGCATTCCTGATTGGCTTCAGCTTCATACGTTTTATAATGGTTTGAGTGCTTCTACACGCACTCTCGTAGATGCGGCCTCCGGTGGAACCTTCATGGGAAAATCTATGGCCGAGGCACACGTGCTTTTGGAAGATATGGCTGAAAACGCATACCAATGGCCATCAGAAAGATTGACACCGAAAAGAGTAATGGAAGTTTCAAGCAATGATCCGATTTCCACTTTGACAGCTCAAGTCGCCGCTTTGACACAACAGCTCCAGACATTTTCGCACGCACCAGCCCCCGTTACCATTGAGACATGTAATTGGTGTAACGGATCACACCCGAGCGCGGAGTGTCAATTTGGAAATCCGTTCGAGCAAAATCAGATGGAGCAGGCTCAATTCGTAGGAAATGGGAATCGACCGAATAACCCGTACTCCAATACTTATAATCCGGGGTGGCGCAATCATCCCAACTTTTCATGGAGAAACGGATGACGCACACCAGCCCCCTTTCGCCTGGAATCAACAAAGCCCCCTTCCGCTCCCAAAGTGTCTCTCGAGGAAGCACTTGCAAAATTGGCGAGAAATACGAGTCAATTTATGACTCGTCTTAAGCTACATTACAAAATCATTCTGCTTCCATTCGAATTTGGAGGTCCAAGTGGGCCAAATCGCTAATGTGTTGACAATGTCCGGAGGGAGCATTGCCGAGTACAACAGACAAATCCTAGAGAGAGTCTAAATGCAATTAGCTTGAGAAGCGGGAGAGAGGTGCTGGATCAGCCCGAACGGGGTAAAGAGAAGAAGGAAATTGAGGAGTCAAAGGATTTAAAGCCAGAGGAGTCGAAGGACTTGAAGCCGGATGACTCGAAAACATGTGTTCCCCCCGTTCCGTTTCCGCAGAGACTACAACAAAGAAGGGCGGACAAACAATTTTCTAAGTTCCTTGATGTGTTCAAAAAGCTTCACATAAATATTCCGTTCGCCGACGCATTGGAACAGATGCCGAGTTATGTCAAGTTCATGAAAGAGATATTATCGAAGAAGAGAAAGCTTGAGGAGTTTGAAACGGTCACCTTGACAGAGGAGTGCAAAGGTAATTCTTCAAAAGAAGCTCCCACCTAAATTGAAAGATCCGGGAAGCTTCAACATACCTTGCACCATGGGGAATCTTTCATTTAATAAGGCACTATGCGATCTTGGTGCGAGTATCAACCTCATGCCTCTGTCGATTTTCCAAAAGCTGAATATTGGGGAAGCCAAGCCAACCACAGTCTCATTACAATTGGCGGATCGGTCGATAAAGTATCCGAGGGGAGTAATTGAGGATGTTTTAGTTAAAGTTGATAAGTTCATCTTTCCGGCCGATTTCATCGTACTAGACATGGAGGAAGACGAAAATATTCCAATCATCTTGGGACGACCATTTCTAGCCACGGGCCGAACCCTTATAGATGTGGAAAAGGGAGAGTTAACTCTGAGGGTCCAAGACGAGCAAGTTACTTTTCAAGTGTTCAAATCGTTCCCATGTCCCGGAAGTGCTGATAAAGGATCACAAATTGAAGGTGTGGATGTTGTTGAAAGAGGAAAGCACCGAAAACATCGTCGTTGGGAAAATTCAGATTTTGTGTTGAATGGCCCAAGTTTTAAGAAGGATGTAGAACGAGAGGCGTTCCTCGAGCATGAGGAAAAATCTGCTGCAGTCGTGAGTTCGTTTGCGAAGGAGGAGAGTGAGCCGAAAGCCAAGCGGAAAATTAGTCATGGAGAAACCGGGTGTTTCGGGAAGTTATTCAAGTCGAAACCTTTTCGCAAACAACATTTGATGACCGAACCGAGAGTCGAACCGCTGATGACCAATGGTCATAATTTTAACCAAAATATAAACGGTTCGATGAACGGGGCGGAAACCAAATGGAGTTTGCGAAAAGCGAACTAACGTTGTCCAATAGGTCCGGCTGAAGACTATAAACTTAGCGCTTCTCGGGAGGCAACCCGAGTTCGTAGTTGTAGATTTTTGCATTTCTTTATTTTTCTTGTATTCGTGATTCTTATTTTTCACCATTTTTGTGCTTCTATTTGCTTCTGCCTCTCGTTTTTAACGTCTTCTTCTCAAAATTCTGTGCAGGAATCAACAAAGGGGAGAAATTCAATGATGGGCCGCGGCACAGTCCAGGTAAGTCGCGACACACACCAGCTGATGAAAAATGGCCGATCAAACTGTACCCTGTGCCGCGGCATGATCTTACTGAGCCGCGGCACACCAGGTCGCTGAGCCGCGGCACCCGATAACTGAGCCGCGGCACACTAAATGATCAAGAAACGCCCAGGGAGCCTGTACGTTGTGCCGCGGCACACTAAAGCTGAGCCGCGGCACACTAACACACTGAGCCACGGCACACGAAATATGAGCCGCGGCACCCGACGACATAACAAAACGTCCCAGTCCGACTGTACTTTGGGCCGCGGCTCACTTATATTGTGCCGCGGCCCCCGTCGCAAAATAAGAACAGCCAGGTAAGGCTCATTCAGTCGATCGGCCTGCATAGGATACTTCTTCCCTCCCTTCCTTCCTTCCTGCACACGATGAGGTTAGTTGGTTCCATTATATTAGTCTCCTTCTCAAATTCTCCAGGTAATATTTGATTTCTAAATCATAAGTGATTATTGATGTGAAAAGATTTGGAGTTTTATCTTGCTAGTTGTTCTTCATTGTTGTTTCTAAAATGGAGCTGGAATATGGGGAATTTGTTATTGTGATGGAATTGATGTTTATGAACGAATTGTTGATGATGGTTTTTGTAATTCAGGGTTATAATCTGTGTTATTATTTTTGGGATTTGGAATTAACCATCAAAATTTTTGTTCTTCATTTTAACTTGTGCACACAAGATGTTTGATAAATTGCAGTAATGGAAAATTGGTAAGCTAGGCATTTTCAAAATTATATGCAATGAATCGTGTTGTCAAATTACATTATCCCCAACCCCTACATCATGTTCAACTTGAGAGCTCATACTTAACTTCCTTTTTGATGATGCAAGCTCATTCATTCACACTCCGCATGATGTAGTCAAGAAGCGTGCAAGCTCACCGGACGATGCCGGCACCAGCTCCTGAGCAGACTGGAGGGGAGTACTTGACCTTTTACTTTTCTTGCATATCAATTTTTGTCTATTGAGGTCAATGTACGTCCTAAGTTTGGGGGGGATTTACTTTCAGTCTACATTCATTGCTGTATTTTATTTCTTGCTGTACATTATATTTTGTTGCACTTTTCTTTTCTTTGCGAATTTTTTTTTTTGATAGCCTTGCTTGCCGTAGTTTTTCTTTATTCGTGAATCTTTCGTGCTTCTATTTGTGTGATACTGATGTTACGACACTGTCTTTATCTCTGAAGAAGCGGGCGAGTTCTAGTCGAGTTATAGTCGATTATTTCATTGCCTTAGTATTCAATTAGGTCCGAAATTGTTCGTGATTGTAGAGGTCTTGGCGTATAAGAGACGATACATACTTGTTTTTAAATCCCCATCAATACGTTTGGCTACGATTTCCTGATAGTGAGTCGTCTTGTTTCTTTAGTCGTGTTGGCACTTAGATTGAGTTTAGAGTCGGTCAGTTTTCCCAAAAGTCGAGATAAGTGTTCTATGAAGGAAGTCTAGTAACCGGGTATTCGCGTGACCCGTTGTTTACTCTCGCGTAAAAGCGACGACCCCGATTAGACTAGTGATTTAGATATTTCACATGTGCCAATGATAGGAAGCCTAGTAACCGGGTATTCGCGTGACCATTGCTTACTCTCGCGTAAAGCGGCAACCTTGATTCGGACATGCGGAAATTATATATTCGAGTTGTTTCTCCATTGTAGACGGAACTTAGTAACTAGAAGCATCCATGTGCCCCATGAGTGTCTTTTACGTCAAACGGTTTCCTAATACATGAGAATGGAAGTTCCACCCTAGGATTATCCCGATGAAACATCCCGAGATCCTAACCTAGTGGTCGACTCGAATCAAATTCTTGAGCATATTTATATAAAGGAATACTGTCCGAGGTTTAATTGTTATGAAACTTGTGAAAATTGTGCCTTTAGACTGTGGAACGGGACGAACTAGCTTGTTTATTTTAGCCTTTCATATTGACGGTCGATTTGACTCACGTTTTGTTGATCTTTGAGCTGGATTTTCTTCATGAACGAGCGATTAGGACTGAACTTGATTACTTTGCGGAATCATTATTCTGAGTGCAGCTCGCTTTTATGACACTCGTGTTATTTAGAGAGAATGACAGGATAGTATTGATTAGGTTGAACACTATGAGTTGCACGATGATTCACGACATTCTTTTATTGACTTTAATTCTTTTTTGCTTGAGGACAAGCAAATGCTTAAGTTTGGGGGTATTTGTTAGGCGTATTTTTATACGCTTATTTATCATTATTTGGTAGTGTTTTGGTGAGTGAAATCATCTAAATGAGCTTTTAATGCCTTAATTTTGTATGATTGACAGGAAATTGAAGTCCGGAAGCTAAAACGAGGCAAAACGGGCGAAGACGGCAAAACTGGACTCTGAGCCGCGGCACATTTATGTGAGACCATCTGCATATGCACATGAAACGAGATGCTATTCATTGATCTCTATCATGCAATAAACATCAAATACTTTTTGATGTGAACTCTCCAACATCATCGAGTCCTTTAGATGTGATAAGTAAGGTGAGCCCTTATAAGTTATCTTGGAAGTTCTGCAGCAGTTTGAGTGGACAGGAGAGCGACATGTGACCAACATGTCGGAGAATCCATCAAAACCATCAATACATAAATGGTCCGCATATTAGGTGGATGGATCCACAAATATCTCCTTATATTCAGCGTAAGAATGGAATGCTTGCTTTTGTTTCTTTAGCGTAGGAAGATCTCGCTCCTACTTTGGCTAAAGAGCAGACTTTGCAATACTAAGTGGTGGGAATTTGATATGCATCCGGTTCTTTGGATGATATAATACGGTTAACATCAATATTGTTCTTTTTATTGAGTTGTTGCCATATTTTTGCTCGAAAAGTAATGATGTTCGTACAAGTTCTTTAGTATACAGATCATCATACTTCGACTAGGATGACCTAGTCTATCGTGCCAAAGACTATATGAGTCTATATCCCAAAGTACGTTGTTGGTGACAACATAGGATTTTAAAAATCTAATAATAGTGAGGTACATCCACTAGATCGACTCATCCATTATTCTAAAATGCGTTTACGTCCACATTCATTAGAATTAATAAAAGAAAATATATTCCATTCTCACAGTGGGTTTCAATCTGGAAGCTATTGCTACGTATATTGTTGAAGCTAAGTAAGGTTCGAAGGACTCTAGATGCATACAGAGCATCGATAACTTAGAAGACTGCCGTTTAGGCATCAAGAATTGGGCATTACCTCGCCCTTTGATGAGTTGGGAGGACCCAATCATCGTAATTATCGGGGTTTGGCAGGCGACTAATTCGATGAATAGAATCCTAATTATAAGAACATTTAAGTTCTACTCGATTCATTCCTTAGAAGAGAGTGAAACTTCGAACCATTAGCATTCAAGCATTATTCAGTACTTTGAAATAAAGCTAAGAATCTAACGTAAGCAATATTAATATCTTGTTCGTGAAACAACATTGCATCAGGCCATTATTGAAAATAAAACACCAACACAGTCGTCTTGAGGTAATTATACCAAATGTAAATGAGAAAGTAAACATAATACTAAGATTCAGTCTATAGACTGTGGCTCGTATGACTCAATTCGACGATTGGTGACTGTGAAATTGACATAGGGGGACTTATCTAGATCATATTCTTTCATATAGTGAGTTCTCCTTTCTTTGGACTCTCTATATTTCTTTTAGTGAGATGCGACTTGCTTGCTTGCATGGAAGTTCTTATACCATGTCCAGCATCTCCATAATGATAGCACAGTTCATTTCCAACTCGAGCCTTAGAGGCAATAGGATGAGTATGTGCTTTTTGGTCCCCTTAGCTAGTAGAGCCGGGAGCACCAAATCTTCGCATTACATTGGAAGAACCCCACGTCCTTGACCACGACGCATGTCACGGCCAGTCCCCTGTTCATTGGGGTAGTTTCCATCCTTCACTTTGCCATAATTGGCCTCGGGAATTTTCTTTGTCCCAACCATCCTGACATTACTGCTCACTAACACTTCGTTATGCCTCTCAGCTACTTGCAGTAGGTTGATTAACTTACTGAAGGTAGTGATACTTTTATTATCATACTCCAACCTATACAGCTTTGCTAGTATAAGAGCGGAAGTAGGGAAGGTGGAAAGGGTTTTCTGGATCATGTCATCTTCTGTGATGTTCTTCCCACGGAAATTTAGGCGTGCCTGAGATGGAGCATACCTTTGTTGAAATCGTTGATCCATTTATAGTCGAGCAAGCGGATTTTATTCCACTGTACGGTCAACTTTGGGAGCAAAGTGTCGTGAATGTTCCCAAATTAGCCCTTACGGGCATCCCACAGTTCTTTGCGGGATTTTCAACTATAAATAGTTCCATCTCAAGGTGGGTTCGATGTGTCACCTAAGGAATATAAGTGCACTCGCTTTTATCTTATCAGACGGTATTTGGTCTGTGGTGTTAAGGAGCGTACCACTATATTCTTTAGTTATAAATGTGGTGTCGACGTAGGAGACCCATCAATGGTACTCACTCTTTTGAGTCCAAGATATCAAATTTGAGGTGAGTTGGATAAGATATCTTAATACAAGAAAAAGAAAAATAATTTTTTACAGTTTACCATGAGTACTTTCCATGATTAAATTTTCAATAATGGGAGCGTTATTATTTTTCGGAACCAAGATATGATCAAAATTGCTTTCGATGCTATTTGAGAATTACCAATGATATTACTTTATCATGGTTCGATATGATATAAGCAGTAGTATTTAAGTCCTCTAAGTTCTAAATATGAAGCCTAATTGCATGCGATATCTATAAATGCATGCAGATATATGTATATTTATAGATATAATCACATAATCCTAAGAATATATCTACACACATATTATGCAGTCAAGTAAGTTTCTTATGCCGCAATATTATTAATTCAACGTGAATTTACTTTTAATTCAAGTTGCTTTAAGCAATTCGCTTTGATTTAATTAAAGTTATTAATGTATCATGCTTTAATTGGTTTAATTAAGCATAAATAAATTTATGAAATATAAATATGCAATTAAAGTAATTATAGCATGTAAAATTACACATGTTGTAAATAATATGGTTATTCGGATTGTGTACCTTACGGGAAAGACACGATTCTTTCCTAGGGCATACCGTCGATTTATTTGGATGAAAATGTATTCTTCGTTCCATTCGCCGTGTGGAAAATACCTCCAATTTTTCTGAGATAAATTGTATTCTTCATGCCACTCGCCATCGGGATCTTTAGGCTCCTTGCTTCGGGGTCGAGAGGGTAAGGATGATGACTGCGACTGGTCGGGTTTGGGACCGGTGTCAAATTTGGACTGGATCTGCAACTGGAAATGGGTCGGGTGCTTGTGACCAGTGGTCAGTGCCTTCAGTTCGGGGAATAAACACTCCAGTTCCACAAGGTCTTGAATTAGGGCCCAAGAAGCATTCCAAGTCCATTAGAGGCCCAATTTATCTGATTTCTTCTTTGGGGCCTCTGGCCGCATCCCAATGTCGTTGAACCTGAGACATCCTTGAGGAGTTCAACTCTGCCCACGACGACAACTTCATCCCACGTGGACGTGGTTGCTGCGCCCCGAATCCAAGCCGCTCCTCAGTCGGCTTGTCATCAAGCCACTGCAGGACACCACGCTCAAGTCCATCGTAACTACTCTCTTTTTTCAATCTGCTTTTTGTTCGTTCTTTCTTTTCAAATGTTGATGCTAAGCCTTCAGTCGCGGCAGTTCGGTCGTGAACGGGAGTCGCACGAATTGGACTCGAGCAGATTGGGATCATAGGGCTGGATGCGCGTTCTGGTTTGTAGCAGCACCGCGGCGGTGGCCGGTTTGCAGGTCGAAAATCGGGGAGGGTTGCGCGGGGTCCGATCTGGTGCGGGTAAGCGGCGAGGCTGGAACTCGCGGCGGGACTGGATGTCTAGGGTTTTTGATCAGAGGGGGGTGCCGCGTCCGGGAGAGGAGGTAGCGGCGTCGGTCTGTGAAGAAGATGACCGGTGGCGGCTAGGGTTTCTGAGAAAATCCGATCAATAACCAGATCAAACAATGATAATAAATCCGAAACATCGATGCACAGCCCAAACGTTCATACGATCAATAACCAGATCAAACAATACGTCAACTGAGAATATCACCAACATGACAAACTCCAAGCAAGACCAACAAAGAATCAACAGCGACCAAGAATCTCATCAACATGATCAGCTCCAACATGACCAACAAGGATCTACGATGACCGAGAATACCATCAATATGGTAAACTCCAACACGACCAATAAAAGATCAACAACGACTGAGAATACCATCAACATGGTAAACTCCAACACGACCAGTAAAAGATCAACAACGACTGAGAATACCATCAACATGGTAAACTCCAACACGACCAAATATAATGGATCTCAAAGAAATAACCTCGACTGTCGAACATACCCAACCATACATGGAGGATGAACGACAAAACAATATGGCTCAAAGATAGACATCACAGTACGCCCGATCCGGAAATGTGTCTGTGCACAAGCCACCCCGTGTATCGATCAAATACACGTGTGGTCTTGTACCTAATCAGTCTCACGAAGTAATCTTCTCGTGTGCACAACCCAATGTGAGGACATGACCCCATCACACGTCTATTTGTGCCCGCCCTGAAAATCCTACACATATCCGATCGGCACGCAGATATGACTCCAGATATATCACGATGCAACATGACAATGAAACTCAAAGAATTACATATCCAATAAGGATCAAAAGACTCACCGAAGTGAACAATGACACACGAATAATGAAAGATCGACTCGACTGACAATATTTAAAACAGCAATCCTGGGATCACAATTCCCAAAGAACGATCAACACGATCAACAACCCCAACACAACAGGCATGGGATCAACATCCCTCAACGATCGATCAACACAACCATTAATACCAAACGATAGCCCTGGAATCAACATCCCTCAACTAACAACCAATACGAATCTCACTACACGAAACTTCAACTTACGACATATACCACAATTCAACATAATAATTATCCTCATAACTGAACAATACTTAAATTACCTCAAACCGATGATAATATCCTTTCCACGAACAAACCATCATCCCGACAATTTACGTTTATAATATCATTGCTATATAAATTATAAATGAAATGAAAGCGAAACCATTCATTAAATATTATAAACTGAACAAGTATAACTTGCCTCGATACCGATACCATGAAGCCGTTACCAAAACCATTGCATTCGTCTACGAGCTCCTTAGCCCCAACCCAAAGCAACCTACGAACTCTTCAACCTCAACCGCAACACAATGGTCGTAATCAACGATCAATTATCACCACCTATTGCAATAATTGATTAACACACATTCAATAATAATCAACAACCGGTATAACCAATCCACAACCCAACGATTCCAAAATATCTTGATTAAACACAAGTCCGAACAATCTAACTCAAACAATTACGAATTCATTCCCATGATTCCGCAAAGTCCATATATCGATTCGATAAGGCGAGTATACAAACTTAACTAAAGTATTCCAATCAATTTCTCTTTCAAAACTTCAATCAAACACCTTGAAGGCGGAATTCAAAGGTATATTCGAATCATCAATCAATAAACACCAACCACATCAAGAACACGAAGAACACAATCATAAACATATATATCCTTCAACATTATATGATTATAGCCATCGATACGAACTAAACAACCCAAATATATCAAGAATATCAAACATCCCAAAATATTAGAGTTCAAGCCAATTACCTTCAATCCGGCGAAAGAATCAAGAATGATGTTATAATCCTTGTTCCAAGCTTTCCTAAACGTTATCACTTGATAAACCAACTCAAAATCTGAGGTTTAGGGGTTAAAAACCGAGTTTGGGTGATTTAGGACGAAAGGGGACCGTGTAGGAAGGGTTGGGAAATGAAATTCCCGACTGCTGTATGTTTTTATACGTCCAGGCACGTTAGCGTATGCTAACTTCATCAATAGCGTGCGCTACCTGTTCGCAGAATACAAACAGTATGGTTTTTGCCATTTTGGGCATAACTCACTCATCCGGACTCTGATTAACTCACCGTTTGAACCATTAGAAAGATAACGCAATTCTCTATCATACTGTTATGTTTCAGAATTTTTGGAGTTTTCAAGAATTGGTGGCGATTTTCCAAAGTCGAACCTTATACGCATTACTTTCCAAACAAGTGTCCAAATCTCATTTCTACTAATGTTTCAACATATAATCTTCTTAATCATATCATATAAACCAAGAATCATAATCACTTGCATGATCATCATCATACGAAGTAAATAATAATGACAACATCAAAGCCCGAAATGAAGGGAGATATTAACCAACATATCTCTTGAAGAAGAACAACACCATTCCAAACCACACGAATCAATCAATATCCGCATATCAACAATATCATCAACATAACTCAATAATCCATCTCATAATCATATACTCATCAGCTCATATACATGACAATTATCAACTCAAGAACAACATATACAATTCAAAATGAAATCCCAAAGTGAAGAGTAATTACCTCTTTGAAGGAATGGATTGTATCCCAAGGTTGAATCCGTTTCAAATCGTTTCCAAACTCCAATGTTGTTAAGGACGATCAACTCAAGTGTTTGGAACCTCAAACTTCTCTTTAAGAACTCTCTCTATCGAAATAAGGGAAAGAATGGCCGAATGCATCTTAACACCTGGCTGTCCCTTTATATACTGCACATTACTAGCGTGCGCTAAAACTTGTATTTAGCGTGCGCTACATCCCTAGCGTGCGCTATCCTTCCTTGATAGCATGCGCTATCGGGCAGTCCAGAGGCTACTGCCTTGCTTCGCACATCATCTTACGTACGTAATGCACATGCAATAGCGTACGCAAATAGGCATTGACTTACTACAGTGAAATGCTCAGTAGCGTGTGCTATTCTCCAACAATAGCGTGCGCTATTCCTCGTTGACCCGACATTCTGCACCTTCCCCGAAGATGCCCGGGGTCCACACGCCAAAAGTAACCTGACAAAGCCAGGATTCCCTTCCTTGATTAGCGTACGCTAGCCATATGCACTAGTGTGCGCTAAATGCCGATAATAATTAGCATGGGCCTACCTGTCGGCCACCTTCCGAACCTTATCCAGAATGCCTTACATACGTTAGAGGTCCTTCTTAGCGTATGTAATTCAAACCTCTTAGCGTGCGCTAAGTATACATCGTAGCTTGCGCTAAGCATACATCGTAGCATGCGCTAGCGTGGCTGTACTTAGTCATTTTCAGCTATTCTCGTCCAACGTATCGACATACAGAATACGAACATACGGCATACTGAATACATATACTCAATTCGATAACATTCTCATATGATATACCGAATATCAAAAGTACGATAACCTGATACACGATATCCTCAAATGTAATTATCGACCGAATACGACAATTATACCAATACAGCTGTCTCAGTTCTCAATCTATTTTATCCATACTGTATAGACACCAAGCTATCCAGTATGTCTCAGATAAAATAACGCGAAAAATTTATACTGAAAATCCGCATATTACATACTAGAAATCGTGGTATTACACTCTACTCCCCTTAAAATAAGTTTCGTCCTCGAAACTTGCAACATGCCACACCCAACAGATCAACCAAAATTTCCAATTCATCACAAAAACAATCAATCGTCGCCACAAGCGAATAACCAAAATGACATACTTACAGGTGCGTGAAGCCGATGATCTCCCGTGATACTAGCACATGACTCACATACGAAGTCTCAACACAATACCAACACACACCAATATCGCAAATAATAATTTTGAGAATATCTCAAAGATTTTGGAACTTCCAAAAATCGGTTAGACTCAAAAGTTAGGAAAATCATTTTCAAAAAAAATCACGCTACTACCGTATTGGTAGAGCCACATAACACACATGCCTGGGTTTCACAAAACCCAAGCTCCGATACCATCTTCTGTAACACCCCCAAAACCATCCGGGATATTACAGTGCCGTGGGCCCCGCGCCGGAACCCACCAGGCTAAAATTCATTTTCAACAACGTTCAAAAACGCCAAAAAGGCCAATGACGGTAATGTTTTCAAATACTCACAAAAGTCATTTATGAAGTATCAAATACCGTCATGAAAATATCGTTAAAACGTTCAAGGCCAAAATGCCAAAACTCGATTTAGGGAATCGGTTTTATGAAATAATCCAAGTTTACGAAGTACCAAAAAGCCATTTTTAAATGTACATACGATTTGGTAAAAATACCGGAAAGACATTTTGAAATATACACACGCAGCGGATAAAACACAGTTCAAAATATACATTTGCAGCAGAAATAAAATAACCAGAAAAGAATACTCGATTCCCAAAATAATGCCACGGCCATTATCACCCGGAAAGCTCATCTCTTCACGACCGCTACTAGTGTAACACCCCCAAGACATTCAGGGCATATTACAGCACCGTGGACCCCACACTGTGGAATCCACCAGGCTAACGTACCAACAATACATTCGCCAACGACAAACAATCATCAATAAAATGACAATTCAAATAAAAGACTACAACCCGACAAGTAGAATCCAACATTAATCCATTTCCCAAAACGGGAACACAACATTAACAATTTTGAAAGGAATTCCTCGAGTACTTAAACCAGTTTTACAATACAGAAATCCCAAAACAAGATATCAATAATAACCGACAGACAGAACACTAATAATCGTCTACTGGACAGTATCATGCTTGCCCATCATCCTCATACAGCTCAAGTGCTCGTTTGTCCCCACGATCGATACCTGAAATACAAAAAGTATTTCCCCCAGTTAAGGGGTTAGCGACAACTGCTAGTGCAAGTACAATCCATTTGAACTACATTCTAATCAGATGAATATATGCGCCAAAAATTATTTTAGAAAACATTTTATATTCCGGAATATTTACAATGTACAATTACAAAACACATTATCTCCAACAAATCATAATTCAAAGTTAACCGTCGGTACGAGACTCACGGCCTCCGTACCCCGCAGAGCCCCGTCGGACATCCCTGGGTGGCTAACCACAGTTCGCGATACGCACACTCACGGCAATACGTATCCCTAGAGGTCCCGTCGGACCGTCCCTAGATGAACATACACATATCCATCCACAACAACCACGATAAAGCCATAATTCAAATACTAGAACATGTAAACAAATGTAAAGTACTTGCCTTTGAGACATTCTTGAAGAAACGGAAGTGAAACACGACTACGAACGGTCCGGGTGGAAAACAACGGTTCCTAAACGAAGGATCAACATAGTTCAGTCCCAACGGACAACAATACTCTACTGGAATACACTCATAACCCCGATTACAATTCATGACAAAAACAATCAATCGATACGGGCGAGGGTTTATGCAAAATCTCCCCGTATCAACAATTCACGGATTAATTCGAGGAAAACGGATTGAGAATCACTCAATAACAACAACCGGTAAGAAATTACGTAACATAATTGAACAATTCGGAACTAATCCCTAGAATCCCAAAAACCCCCCAAAATTGACGAGTTAGGGTTCTAGATGAAAATACCTTGAAGTCGGACGATGAAGGATGATTATGCTGATGATAATATGCTAACACGACTCTACGGTGATGGAATTTGAAGAGAACTCCGACCAGTACCGGTGGAAATCGCCTCTAAAGTCGCACGTCGAAGAAAACGAAGAGAAAAGAATAAAACTGCTGTTTCTGGACTGCCTGCTGACTTATATAATTTTCATAGTTAGCGCACGCTAACTGACACAAGTAGCGCGCGCTAACGGGACTTAACACAGTCCAGTAGCCAAATAACAATCGTTAGTACACGCTAACAGTAACGTGTTAGCGTACGCTAACCGCACGCAAGGGAGAAAGAGTAGCGTGCGCTATCAATACAGCAGTTCAGCACTGCGCAGCCCAGAATGTTGCTGTCGAAGGTACGAAACTCAAAACGCACGACAAGGCCAGAATCCAGAAATACGAATACGAAATATACAATACGAAGGAGTTAAGCGCTGAAAGAAAATACAATTCCGACCACCGAAGGGCCCGTAATGCGACAACGAAAATGATATTCCCTAAAGTATTAGGAAATTATAAAAATGGCCCAAGTGCCTGAAAATCACGAAACGACGTCGGATTTACAAACCGAAAGTCTCAACATGACCAACTCAACCATATGAACTTGTACAAACCAAGAAACAACGAAAACGAATGAGTTTTACGAGAATCGAACATTCATACGGCAAAACATGTCATAAAATGAAATTACGTGAAAACATCATCAAAACTCGTCCAAATGGAAAAACTCCAAGAATAAAGTAGATTCAAAATGTCGAAACGGTTACAAGCGAGTCAATGAAAATAGACATACACCAAAAATGGAAACTGCTAAAAATGGAAAGTTACGGATATTACATTCTCCCCCTCTAAAATAAAGTTTCGTCCCGAAACTTAAGAATCAAAAAGCTCGGGGTGCCCCGAACGCATATTCTCCTCTAACTCCCACGTCGCTTCTTCTACTCCATGACTCGACCATTGCACCTTAACCAGAGGAATGGTTTTGTGCCTTAACTGCTTGTCTCGACGCTCTAAAATTCTGACGGGCCTCTCCTCAAACGTAACATCTTTCTCGATCTCCACGTCTCTAAAATCAATAATGTGGGACGGGTCCGAAACATACTTCCTCAACTGGGAAATGTGAAATACGCTATGCACATGACTCAACGACGGAGGCAAAGCCAAACGGTACGCTAACTCGCCCACTCTCTCCAATATCTCGAAAGGTCCAATATATCTCGGGCTGAGTTTCCCCTTCTTCCCAAAATGGAAAACTCCTTTCGTCGGAGACACTCTCAACATAACATGATCTCCCACCTCAAATTCCAAAGGTCGACGCCTAACATCCGCATAAGACTTTTGTCGACTCTGGGCAGCCAACATTCTCTTTCTGATCAACTCAACTTTCTCCCTCATCTCTAACACGAGGTCTGACTCGGTGCCCACTAGATCGGATAGCTCATCCCAACAGATCGGCGATCGGCAACGGCGGCCATAAAGTGCCTCATACGGTGCCATCTTAATCGACGCATGCCAGCTATTATTATAAGTAAACTCAATCAAGGCCAAATGCTCCTCCCAGTCACTACTCCAGTCTAACGCACACGCGCGCAACAAATCCTCGAACATCTGAATGGTACGTTCGGACTGTCCGTCAGTCTGAGGGTGGAAAGATGTACTCAAACGTAACCGTGTCCCCAATGCCTTATGTACCGCCTGCCAAAAGTGCGATACAAACCGGCCATCTCTATCTGAAATAATGGTCCTCGGCGTACCATGAAGTCTCACTATCTGTGTGATAAAAACACGAGCCAACTTTTCTGGACCCCAAGTATCCTTGATGCCCAGAAAATGTGCCGACTTAGTCAGTCAGTCTACAATCACCCACACCATATTCATACCAGTCTTCTTCCTCGGCAAACTCGTGACGAAATCCATAGAGATATCCTCCCACTTCCACTCCGGGATGGGAAGTGGTTTCAACAACCCGGCTGGCTGCTGATGCTCAATCTTGACTTGCTGACAAGTCAAACACTTAGCCACGAACTGAACTACCTCATTCTTCATGTCGTTCCACCAGAAATTTTTCCTCAAATCTTTATACATTTTACTTGAGCCCGGATGGCCTGAGTAAGGTGACGCATGAACCTCTCGCATAATACTCTGTCTCAATTCCGAGTCATTCGGAACACACAACCGACCTCGGAATCTCAACACTCCGTCCTCATGAATAACGAATCCTGGGGCTTTCCCCTTCCCTACACTCTCTCGAAGCTGAATAAACATCGGGTCCTCCAACTGTCCCGATTTAATGTCATTGACCAGAGATGAAGAAATCTCAAGAGTACGCAATTGCCCAGAACTCTTTGGCAGTACAACCTCAATGCTCAACTTTATAAACTCTCGCTGAAGTTCCGATTGAGCCGTAAGTAGCTCAAGCGCCCGAATCGATACCGATTTCTGGCTCAAGGTATCTGCTACCACGTTAGCCTTGCCCGGATGATAAAGGATCTCGAGATCGTAGTCCTTAATCAACTCCAACCATCTCCTCGGTCTCATATTAAGCTCTTTCTGGGTGAAAATGTACTTTAGGCTCTTGTGATCGGTGAAAATCTGACACGACGAGCCATACAAGTAATGACGCCAGATCTTCAACGCAAATACGACTGCGGCCAACTCAAGATCGTGCGTAGGGTAATTCAATTCATACGGTTTCAACTGACGGGAAGCATAGGCAATCGTCCTCCCGTGCTACATAAGTACACATCCGAGCCCTTGGCCCGAAGCATCACTAAAAACTGAGAAACTCTCATTACCACTCGGTAAAGCTAAAACAGGAGCGGTCGTCAACCGTTTCTTCAACTCCTCAAAACTATTCTGCCTCTCATCGGTCCACACAAACTTCTCTGACTTCTGTAACAACTGAGTCAGCGGTCGAGCGAGCTTAGAGAACCCCTCGACGAATCTACGGTAATACCCGGCTAATCCCAGAAAACTGCAGACCTCCTTCACGTTCTTGGGTGGCACCCAATCCAACACTGCCTCTACCTTATGTGGGTCCACACGAACACCCTCGGCCGAGATCACATGATCGAGAAACATAACCTCCCGTAACCAAAACTCACACTTTGAGAACTTCGCAAAAAGATGCTGAGTTCACAAAATACCTAACACGATATGCAAATGACGGGCGTGCTCCTCCTCGCTCCTCGAGTAAATCAGGATGTCATCGATGAAAACGACTACACACTTATCGAGGTACTCGATAAAGACTTTGTTCATAAGCTGCATGAACACGGCTGGTGCGTTGGTTATCCCAAAAGGCATAACCACAAACTCGTAGTGACCGTATCTCATCCGAAAGGCCGTCTTCGGAGCTGATAATACCCCGATCTCAAATCAATCTTCGAAAACACAGTTGCTCCTTGCAACTGATCAAAAAAATCATCAATCCTCGGGAGCGGATACTTGTTTTTGATGGTCACTCAACTCTCGGTAGTCGATACACAAACGAAATGACCCATCCTTCTTCTTTACAAATAGGACCGGCGCGCCCCAAGGCGAAGCGCTTGGTCGAATATATCCCATGTCTATCAACTCTCCCAACTGTTTCTTCAGCTCCAGCATCTCGGCGGGCGCCATTCGGTATGGCGTCTTAGAGATCGGTGCCGCACCCGGCTCTAAATCGACGGTAAACTCAACTTCTCGGTCCGACGGCAAACCCGACAACTCGTCTGGAAAGACATCAGGATACTCACACACTACTGGAATAGACGAGAGCTCGACTCCCTCTTCTTCCGATCTCAAAGCGTAACACTAATAACCCGTGCAACCTCCCCGAAGAAGTCTCACCGCCCTCAAGGCGCTGATCAGTAATCTCTGGCTACTCCGCTTACGCCCCACAAAAGAATGCTCGGTACCGTGAGAGGCTAACATCGAAACGGTTCTCATTCTATAATTCATGATCGCCCCATGACGGTCCAGCCAATCCTCACCCAGAATCAAATCCTCATCCTTAATATCTACCGCAATCAGATTAGAAGGCCAATCCCTCCCCGCGATACTCACAGAAAAATCTCTAATCTCACGGTCCCCCACGATGCTATCCCCACTAGGAAGTTTAACAACAAAAGGCTCACAGGCAACTAGGCAATCAACATGCAGACGACGCACACAATCCACAGATATAAAAGAATGCGTAGCACCAGAATCGAACAATACGGAAACAGGATGATCAAGGATGTGGACGGTACCTGTAGCCACCGTTGCGTCAGGATCTCCTGCTCGTCTCATCTTGTACACTCGGGGCGGAACAGACCCCGCACTAGAAGCTCCCCCTCTAGAAGGCTTCCCATGTCCTCGACCTCTACCAAAACTCTGCTGCGGCTGAGGAACTGTCGGTGCCTGATTCACACTCGGCTCTCCCGCAGCTGGGGCTGATATCTGAGTAACTGGAGCGCGAGCCGCATCCGTACAAACTTAGCAAGATGACCCATCCGACCACAAGCAAGATACTGAATCGGAGGCCTATCACACTCACTCATCATGTGGCCCGGACGACTACAGTTGAAGCATGTAGGACCACGAACGGAACCAGCAGGAGCAGACCTAGAACCGTTTCCTCGCCCAACTAATGGCGACTGACTCCCGAAGACTCGCGAACTAGACTGAGCCTTCGGATACCCTCCTGACTTGCCTCCCGAAAACTGGCCTGAGGTCTTCTGCTTCTTTCCTTCGGTTGCCGTCTCTGTCGCAGAAAACGACATCTCGTAAGCCATCGCTTTATTCTGATACTCTTTCAAAGTCGTGCACCCCAGACCAGCCATGTAATGGCGCACCCTCGGTTTCATCCGCATATCAAAGTGGCGGATCTTATCAAGCTCATCTCGGACTTGGTTTCTCACATAATGTAGCTGTTGATTGTAGTATTTGATAGCATGAGAAATAGGAACATCTTGGGGTTTAGCCTCAAAGAAGGCTCGAATCTTCCCCTCTTTCACTGGCCATGGACAGAATTCGTCTTCCATCATATCCCGAAACTCCGCCCACGTGGCTGCCCGATCACGCGGTTTCACCGCTTGCCACCACGTTGCTGCCTCCTTGGCGAGGAAGTACTGAGCAATGGGTACTTTCCTCTCCTTAGAACAATTAGCAGCCTCAAATACTTTCTCCATCTCAAATAGCCAATTCTCCCAACCAGAGGGGTCGGAAGCACCATCAAACTGCGGAGGCCGCATACGAATCACGTCCTGAAGTAACTTGTCATTGCCGGATCAAGTAGGCAGAACCGGGTTGGCATTAGCTTGGCTGACTAGAACGGCCTGAGTCAGTAGCGTCATCTGGTTCGCTACTTGCTGCAAAATGTTGGCCACTCCAACATTCTCATGTGCATTACTGGAGCTAGCAGACTGGTCCTGCTGACCTCCGGAACTAGGGGGAACACTGTTCGACAAAGAAGGCATCGCCGAATCAGTTCCCGAGTGATCGGACATGGCCGCCCCACCGGCTGCGCCACGTCCCCTACCGCGTCCGCGACCGCGTCCGCGTCCTCTACCAGCAGGAATTCTGAAGAAGTAACGGGTAAGTACGATTCAAACGCAAAACGTAACAAGATACTAAGACAGGAATAGAACAGAACGGTGAAATGAGTCAAATTAGGAAAAACTTACGAGCACCGGCGTACTGAGATGATGGCATAGCAGTGATACTGTCCCAAAAACGACACTTAACTAGACCCAAATAACCGCCAGCCTAGGTATCCATAGACCTAAGCTCTGATACCATATTCTGTAACACCCCCAAGACATTCAGAGCATATTACAGCGCCGTGGACCCCACACTATGGAATCCACCAGGCTAACGTACCAACAAGACATTCGCCAACGACAAACAAGCATCAATAAAACGACAATTCAAATAAATGACTACAACCCGACAAGTAGAATCCAACATTAATCCATTTCCCAAAACGAGAACACAACATTAACAATTTTGAAAGGAATTACTCGAGTACTTAAACTAGTTTTACAATACAGAAATCCCAAAACAAGATATCAATAATAACCGACAGACAGAACACTAATAATCGTCTACTGGACAGTATCATGCTTGCCCATCATCCTCATACGGCTCAAGTGCTCGTTTGTCCCCACGATCGATACCTGAAATACAAAAAGTATTTCCCCCATTTAAGGGGTTAGCGACAACTGCTAGTGCAAGTACAATCCATTTGAACTACATTCTAATCAGATGAATATATGCGCCAAAAATCATTTTAGAAAACATTTTATATTCCGGAATATTTACAATGTACAATCACAAAACACATTATCTCCAACAAATCATAATTCAAAGTTAACCGTCGGTACGAGACTCACGGCCTCCGTACCCCGCAGAGCCCCGTCGGACATCCATGGGTGGCTAACCACAGTTCGCGATACGCACACTCACGGCAATACGTATCCCTAGAGGTCCCGTCGGACCGTCCTTATGTGAACATACACATATCCATCCACAACAACCACGATAAAGCCATAATTCAAATACTAGAACATGTAAACAAATGTAAAGTACTTGCCTTTGAGACATTCTTGAAGAAACGGAAGTGAAACACGACTACGAACGGTCCGGGTGGAAAACAACGGTTCCTAAACGAAGGATCAACATAGTTCAGTCCCAACGGACAACAATACTCTACTGGAATACACCCATAACCTCGATTACAATTCATGACAAAAACAATCAATCGATACGGGCGAGGGTTTACGCAAAATCTCCCCGTATCAACAATTCACGGATTAATTCGAGGAAAACGGATTGAGAATCACTCAATAACAACAACCGGTAAGAAATTACGTAACATAATTGAACAATTCGGAACTAATCCCTAGAATCCCGAAAAAACCCCAAAATTGACGAGTTAGGGTTCTAGATGAAAATACCTTGAATTCGGACGATGGAGGATGATTATGCTGATGATAATATGCTAACACGACTCTACGGTGATGGAATTTGAAGAGAACTCCAACCAGTACCGGTGGAAATCGCCTCTGAAGTCGCACGTCGAAGAAAACGAAGAGAAAAGAATAAAACTACTGTTTCTGGACTGCCCGCTGACTTATATAATTTGCATAGTTAGCGCACGCTAACTGACACAAGTAGCGCGCACTAACGGGACTTAACACAGTCCAGTAGCCAAATAACAATCGTTAGCACACGCTAACAGTAACGTGTTAGCGTACGCTAACCGCACATCGTTAGCGCACGCAAGGGAGAAAGAGTAGCGTGCGCTATCAATACAGCAGTTCAGCACTGCCCAGCCCAGAATGCTGCTGTCGAAGGTACGAAACTCAAAACGCACGACAAGGCCAGAATCCAGAAATACGAATACGAAATATACAATACGACGGAGTTAAGCACTGAAAGAAAATACAATTCCGACCACCGAAGGGCCCGTAATGCGACAACGAAAATGATATTCCCTAAACTATTAGGAAATTACAAAAATGGCCCAAGTGCCCGAAAATCACGAAACGGCGCCGGATTTACAAACCGAAAGTCTCAACATGACCAACTCAACCATATGAACTTGTACAAACCAAGAAACAACGAAAACGAACGAGTTTTACGAGAATCGAATGTTCATACGGCAAAACATGTCATAAAATGAAATTACGTGAAAACATCATCAAAACTCGTCCAAATGGAAAAACTCCAAGAATAAAGTAGATTCAAAATGTCGAAATGGTTACAAGCGAGTCGATGAAAATAGACATACACCAAAAATAGAAACTGCTAAAAATGGAAAGTTACGGATATTACAACTAGCTCGATCTCCGAGTACCTAAAAATAAAGCCCACGACGGGGTCAGCCACAATACTCAATAATGATATCGATCGCATCACATAAATAATTACATACCAATATAATAATACTATAAGAATACTACCAACGTAATCTTACCGTCGTAACCTTACCAATCCAAAGCAATCCATACCAATTCAATCCTTACCATAATCCACATTTCGCATTCTCAAATGACGAAATGAACTCAACAACACTCATCTAGACTAAACCAAAACAATACTCAAAATCTTCAAAAATATCATCATAACTCATAAGCGGGAAATAATCTATCTGTGCCAAATCCTGTCAGTCGGATCGCACAATCAAATACCAATCCTGATAAGAACCAAACATACACAATACATCTGTAGATCAACTACCACAAAATAATGATAATAAATCCGAAACATCGATGCACAGCCCAAACGTTCATACGATCAATAACCAGATCAAACAATACGCCAACTGAGAATATCACCAACATGACAAACTCCAAGCAAGACCAACAAAGAATCAACAGCGACCAAGAATCTCATCAACATGATCAGCTCCAACATGACCAACAAGGATCTATGATGACCGAGAATACCATCAACATGGTAAACTCCAACACGACCAATAAAAGATCAACAACGACTGAGATCAAGATGGTAAACTCCAACACGACCAAATATAATGGATCTCAAAGAAATAACCTCGACTATCGAACATACCCAACCATACATGGAGGATGAACGACCAAACAATATGGCTCAAAGATGGACGTCACAGCACGCCCGATCCGGAAATGTGTCCGTGCACAAGCCACCCCGTGTATCGATCAAATACACGTGTGGTCTTGTACCTAATTAGTCTCACGAAGTAATATTCTCGTGTGCACAGCCCAATGTGAGGACATGACCCCATCACACGTCTATATGTGCCCGCCCTGAAAATCCTACACATATCCGATCAGCACGCAGATATGACTCCAGATATATCACGATGCAACATGACAACGAAACTCAAAGAATCACATATCCAATAAGGATCAAAAGACTCACCGAAGTGAACAATGACACACGAATAATGATAGATCGACTCGACCGACAATATTTAAAACAGCAATCCTCGGATCACAATTCCCAAAGAACGATCAACACGATCAACAACCCTAACACAACAGGCCTGGGATCAACATCCCTCAACGATCGATCAACACAACCATTAATACCAAACGATAGCCCTGGAATCAACATCCCTCAACGAACAACCAATACGAATCTCACTATACGAAACTTCAACTTGCGACATATACCACAATTCAACATAATAATTATCCTCATAACTGAACAATACTTAAATTACCTCAAACCGACGATAATATCCTTTCCACGAACAAACCATCATCCTGAAAATTTACGTTTATAATATCATTGCTATATGAATTATAAATGAAATGAAAGCGAAACCATTCATTAAATATTATAAACTGAACAAGTATAACTTGCCTCGATACCGATACCACGAAGTCGTTACCAAAACCATTGCCTTCGTCTACGAGCTCCTCAGCCCCGACAAAAAGCAATCTACGAACTCTTCAACCTCAATCGCAACACAATGGTCGTAATCAACGATCAATTATCACCACCCATTGCAATAATTGATTAACACACATTCAATAATAATCAACAACCGGTATAACCGATCCACAACCCTAACGATTCCAAAATATCTTGATTAAACACAAGTCCGAACAATCTAACTCAAACAATTACGAATTCATTCCCATGATTCCGCAAAGTCCATATATCGATTCGATAAGGCGAGTATACAAACTTAACTAAAGTATTCCAATCAATTTCTCTTTCAAATCTTCAATCAAACACCTTGAAGGCGGAATTTAAAGGTATATTCGAATCATCAATCAATAAACACCAACCACATCAAGAACACGAAGAACACAATCATAAACATATATATCCTTCAACATAATATGATTCTAGCCATCGATACGAACTAAACAACCCAAATATATCAAGAATCTCAAACATCCCAAAATATTAGAGTTCAAGCCAATTACCTTCAATCCGGCGAAAGAATCAAGAATGATGTTATAATCCTTGATCCAAGCTTTCCTAGACGTTATCACTTGATAAGCCAACTCAAAATCTGAGGTTTAGGGGTTAAAAACCGACTTTGGGTGATTTGGGACGAAAGGGGATCGTGTAGGAAGGGTTGGGAAATGAAATTCCCGACTGCTGTACGTTTTTATACATCCAGGTAAGTTAGCGTACGCTAACTTCATCAATAGCGTGCGCTACCTGTTCGCAGAATACAGACAATATAGTTTTTGCTATTTTGAGCATAACTCACTCATCCGGACTCTGATTAACTCACCGTTTGAACCATTAGAAAGATAAATCAATGTTCTATCATACTGTTATGTTTCAGAATTTTTGGAGTTTTCAAGAATCGGTGGCGATTTTCCAAAATCGAACCTTATACGCATTACTTTCCAAACAAGTGTCCAAATCTCATTTCTACTAACGTTTCAACATATAATCTTCTTAATCATATCATATAAACCAAGAATCATAATCACTTGCATGATCATCATCATATGAAGTAAATAATAATGACAACATCAAAACCCAAAATGAAGGGAGATATTAACCAACATATCTCTTGAAGAAGAACAACACCATTCCAAACCACACGAATCAATCAATATCCGCATATCAACAATATCATCAACATAACTCAGTAATGCATCTCATAATCATATACTCATAAGCTCATATACATGACGATTATCAACTCAAGAACAACATATACAATTCAAAACAAAATCCCAAAGTGAAGAGTAATTACCTCTTTGAAGGAATGGATTGAATCCCAAGGTTGAATCCGTTTCAAATCGTTTCCAAACTCCAATGTTGTTAAGGACAATCAACTCAAGTGTTTGGAACCTCAAACTTCTCTTTAAGAACTCTCTCTATCGAAATAAGGGAAAGAATGGCCGAAAATGCATCTTAACACCCGACTGTCCCTTTATATACTGCACATTACTAGCGTGCGCTAAAACTTGTATTTAGCGTGCGCTACATCCCTAGCGTGCGCTATCCTTCCTTGATAGCGTGCGCTATCGGGCAGTCCAGAGTAGGGTTGCAAACGAATCGAATCGAACCGAATACTGAGACATTTTATTCGAATTGGATCAAGTTGACGAATATTCGAATTCGAATTCGATATTTAGTCGAATTCAAAATGCGATTCGTATTCGATTCGTTAAAAAAATTCGAATATTCGAATATTCGATTCGATTCGAAATTCGAAATTATTTATATATATGTATATTCCAAATAAATTATTTAACTAAAAATAAATATAAAAACTATATTATAAAATAAAATTATATTTAATAAATACATAACATATATATTCTCTATATATTTATTTTATATAATTAAACTATATTGACTAGCATATATTATGTATTAGAAAACTATATAACTAATATATATTATATATTACAAATATTACATAAATAAACGAATCGATCAAACCAACTCGCATACGAGCTCCTCGAATACATCGAATCGAATATTGGCATATTTGTATTTGTATTCGAAAAATCTACGAATGCAAAAAATTATTCTTATTCAAATTCGAATTCGATTTTTCCGAATATGAATCGAACAATACGAATACGAATATCGAATCGAATCAAAATTATTCGATTTGTTTGCAACCCTAGTCCAGAGGCTACTGCCTTGCTTCGCACATCATCTTACGTACGTAATGCACATGCAATAGCGTACGCAAATAGGCGTTGACTTACTACAGTGAAATGCTCAGTAGCGTGCGCTATTCCTCGTTGACCCGACATTCTGCACCTTCCCCGAAGATGCCCGGGGTCCACACGCCGAAAGTAACCTGACAAAGCCAAGATTCCCTTTTAACCGATCTAATGTTAGCGTACGCTAACCATATGCACTAGCGTGCGCTAAATGCCGATTATAATTAGCCTGGGCCTACCTGCCGGCCACCTTCCGAACCTTATCCAGAATGCCTGACGTACGTTATGGGTCCTTGTTAGCGTACGTAATTCAAACCTCTTAGCATGCGCTAAGTATACATCATAGCTTGCGCTAAGCATATATCGTAGCGTGCGCTAACGTGGCTGTACTTAGCCATTTTCAGCTATTCTTGTCCAACGTATCGACATACAGAATACGAACATACGGCATACTGAATACATATACTCAATTCGATAACATTCTCATATGATATACCTAATATCAAAAGTACGATAACCTGATACACGATACCCTCAAATGTAATTATCGACCGAATACGACAATTATACCAATACAGCTGAATCAGCTCTCAATCTATTTTATCCATACTGTATAGACACCAAGCTATCCAGTATGTCTCAGATAAAATAATGCGAAAAAATTATACTGAAAATCCGCATATTACATACTAGAAATTAGGGTATTACATCATTGACAGGAACATGATCACAACTTTTATACTTTCCACCACAGACAAGACAATATAAACCAGCATTCTCCAAAGGTACTTCATTAGACAACTTATCTCTCTCACAATTCTTAACATCAGTACATTTATCAGGACATACAACCCTCAAGAAATTCTTTATCTGCTTGATGATATTGCCTTCAAAAAACTGCAACTGTTCCCTGACATCTTTCTTCAAAAGTCCAGTAGTTTCCTTCACCCAACTAATACTATCCTCAAACGACTTCAACCTTTCATCCAACATTCTTTTAATATCCACATAGACAGTAGAAAATTGAAAAGATAATTTATTCAATTAAAACCCTGCAATAAAAGTATTAGCAAAATCAAATATCTGCTGACGACAAAATCGAAAGGAAGTCGATATTGAGTCCAGAAGATCTGTCTCCTTAAAGCAGATTTGCCCTCACCATGGTGTATAGCGTCTGCCTTCCAGGATAAAAACAACACCTCGATGCACTGATTCGATGATCACTGCACCCTCAGCGAATTAGAATAAAATTTGTATACTATCACCGACACGACCGAGAAGGAAAACGAAGAAGGGAATTGACAGCAGAAGCTTGAAAAAACTGTATGCAGAGGGTAAAAAACCGGACCCCTCTAACTGGGTATTTATAGGTGAAGACGAGAGAGAGACATGTGCTGGAGGAACTCTAAATCGATTAGGACTGGTCTCTTTGATACTTATCATATATTAATCTGATAATTACCAATTAACCTAATATATTAATTCGATAAATATCAATCTAATTTGATATTTATTCTGATCTGAAAAATTTGGATTTTATGATTAAGGCGGTTTAGCAAAAATGAATTTTTGTCAAATAAAATTTCAGTAAGAAGATAACTTCGAGATGCCGAGACATTTCACCCAAATCGCCCTTCGACCCGACCCGACCCGACCCGACCCGAACCGATCCGGACGGACGACGACGGCAGCACGTGCGCGCGTGTGTGCGCGAGGGGCGCCCAGTCACACATCCAATCATGTCTCACTTGTTGTTGTGAACAAGAGTTTGTGCATATCACCTTATATACATACAATTCTTCTTACTTTTTTCCAATGTGGGATAGGACCCCAAATCCACTTTGAGAGAGCTCACTTTGGAACATTATATCTCATTCATACCTCAGTCATTTTGAGTGTTATTACATGTTTTGGAAACCTCTTACGGAGTACTACGTATTCCAATTAAGTCCCGAATTTAACTCATAGTCGGGCCCACTCAAAATTTCCTCAAGTGGCTGCTCAAAACAGTCTATTTTCATGTCTTTTCCAACAATCCCCCACGTGAAAGAGATTGATGGTCCAACAGCACACTAGACATGGAGTTTGACTTGGTGATAGTTACTACGATTAGGCATTGCATAAGATAGGTAGAGTGTGCTCTTTGAGCCTTCACTCGAGAACATATATTCTCCTTACTGGCTAGACAGTATGACTTGGTGCCTTTGAACTGTCCGACCGCTTGCGTAAGTGATCATATATCCCTCAAAAATGCCCTCCCTGTTATTCTATTCTCATTATTGTGCCCGTTTTGGCCATGGACACCGTCCTGGTTCTGCGAGAGTTTCTAAAGAATTGTGCCTTGCAATTATCCTTTGAGTGTTTGAGTAAACTCGTATTTTACTCCACCCGACTATACGTTGTCGACTTAATAATCATTAAAAGCATAAGCTTAACCTCTTCCTACGGGTATCACTGTTCTCATCCTAGGAATAGGTAGGTTCGGGGTAACCCCACACAGTGATTCAGCACAGTTTTATGAATTGGTTGTCCCATTGAACCTACATCTTAAGATCTCCGGTCATCTTAGGTTGGGTATCCTCCATAAAACTATTAGCTCATGGCAATAGACCCATTCCTCTTGATGATTTATCAAAAAGGTCTTTTGATAACCCTTTGGTTAGCGGATTCGCAATGTTATCCTTTGACGACATGTAGTCAATAGTGATAACTCCTGATGATTGCAACTGTCTAATGGTATTATGTCTCCTCCTTATATGACGAGACTTACCATTATACATTGCGCTCTGTGCCCTGCCAATCGCAGATTGATTATCATAATGAATATATATTGCGGTCACATGCTTTGCCCATCTTGAAATATCTTCTAGAAAATGGTGTAGCTATTATCCCTCTTCTACACATTTGTCTAAGGCTATAAACTCGGATTCCATCGCTGATCGGAATATAAGTGTCTGTTTCGAAGATTTCCATGCCACTGCTGCACCAGCTAGTGTGAATACATATCCACTTGTTGACTTGGAGTCTTTTATATCACATATCTAATTTGCATCACTATATCCTTCAAGTACTGCTGGATATTTGGTATAGTGCAGCCCATACTCACGAGTACCCCTTAAATATATTAGTGCCCTTGTGATCGCCTTCCAGTGATTTTTTCCGGGGTTGCTCGTGTATCTACTTAGCCTACTGACTGAGTAAGCTATGTCTAGTCTTGTACAGCTCATTAAGTACATCAGACTTCCTATTATGCGAGAGTACTCAAGTTGAGATACTTCTTCACCCTTATTCCTGGATATTCTTAACGTCATATCCACCGGGATTTTGGCTGTGCCAGAGTCATCTTTGTTAAATCATTCAAGAATTTTATCCACATAATGAGTTTGACTCAGCATGAGACCTTTCGATGTTTGTGTGATCTTAATCCCTAAAATCACATCTGCGAGTCCCATATCTTTCATGTCAAATCTCGACCTCAACATGTCCTTGGTAGACTTGATTATTCTTTCATTACTACCAGTAATGATCAGGTCATCTACATATAGACACAAAATGACATAGCCATCTTCTGTATCCTTAACATATACACACTTATCACATTCATTAATTTTGAAGCCACCACTTAACATAACATGATCAATTTTTTTATGCCACTGTTTTGGTGCCTGCTTCAATCCGTACAACCATTTTACCAACATGCAGATTTTTCTTTCTTGTCCAGGGGCAAAGAACCCCTCGGTTTGTTCTATATCGATTTCCTCGTCTAAGTCCCCATTAAGAAAGGCGGTCTCAACATCAATTTGATGAACTTCTAAACTTTGTAATGCAGCAATAGCAAGTATCATCCTGATGGAAGTTATTCTCGTCACAGAAGAATAAGTATCGAAATAGTCTAGACCCTCACGTTGGTTATAGCCCTTGACTACGAGCCTAGCCTTAGACTGTCTTATCAACTGCCCCATCCTTCAATTTCTTCTTGAAAATTCACTTATTTCCTAGTGATTTACACATTGGAGGTAATTCCACTAGTTTCCAAGTATGATTCTATAATATAGAATCAATTTCATCTTCGATAGTCTCTTTCCATAGAGGTCCATCCGTTGAGCTTACAGTCTGAGGTTCCTTTTCGAGCAAATAGGTGAAGAAATCTGGTCTATAATATTTCTTCGTCCTTTGTCGTTTGCTCCTTTTAAGTTCATTCTTATTATCTACTCGTTGGTCTTTATTATCTTCACTCATTGGCTCATAAGCCTGTTCGGATGAGATAAGGCGTTCACTTGCAGTCCTACAAGGAAAGATATTCTCAAATAATGACGCGCTCCTTGATTCCATAATTGTATTTTTGTGAATTTCAGGCACTTTAGATTCATGCACAAGAAATCGATAGGTATTGTTGTTGTGTGCATATCCAATGAAAATGTAGTCAACTGTTTTTGGGCCTATTTTGACTTTCTTACGTGTAGGTATCAACACCTTTGCTAAACACCCCCACACTTTCATGTAATTATAGGAAGGCTTGACTCCCTTACACAGTGCATAAGGAGTTTTATCCCTGTTCTTACGGCATATCTTGTTTAAAAGATATTTCACCATTAAGATGGCTTCTTCCACATATTTTGCGGTAGACCTGAATTTAGCAATATCACATTCATCATATCTTTTAGAATGTGATTCTTACGTTCTGCCATACTGTTTGACTGTGGTGCATATGGGGTAGTGACCTCATGAATAATCCCATATTGCGAACAATATTCGCCGAATGGTTCAAATATTCACCTCCAAAGTCACTCCTTAATACTTTTATCTTTGCGTTCAATTGATTCTCAACTTCCATTTTATAAAGAAGGAATTTCTCTATAGGTTCGTCTTTTTTTAAGCAAATATATATAGCAATATTTAGTACTATCATCCACGAAAGTAATAAAATATGTATTTCAGCCTCTAGTTTGAACAAACTTCAAATCGCATAGGTCGCTATGTATTAATTCTAAAGGTTTGGTGTTTCTTTCCACTTGTCGGAATGGAGATCATGTTAATTTTGCCTCTACACAAGTTTCACATTTGTGGTTTAAATCAATTTAAATTTTGGTATGTGGTCTAATGCTTTTAGTCTACGCATTGCATTAAAACTAACGTGTCCTAATCTAGCATGCCACAAATTAGGAGACTCAAGAAAGTAAGCACAAGAATTCTTTATTTCATTACTTTTAACAGTCATAACATTGAGCTTAAACAACTCATCACTCTCATAGCCCTTGCCAATAAACACACCACTCTTTGACAAAATAACTTTATCAGACTAAAAAACTAATTTAAAGCCATGCTTAATCAACAAGGAACCAGAAATAAGGTTCTTGCGAATATCAGGCACAAACAACACACGTTTAAGAGTCATTTCTTTTCCAGACGTCATCTTCAAGATCACCGTGCCTTCACCCAAGATAGTTGAAGTTGCATAATTTCCCATGAACAGCTTTTCACCAGCATTTGTTTCTTCCAAGGAGGAGAGTATTGTCTTGTTGGAGCATATATGCCTAGTTGCTCTAGTGTCAACCCACCACTCCTTGGTACTTCACCCAACTAAATTCACTTTGGAGATCACAGCACATAGGTCAAGATTTCCCACTTGTTCGGTAATCACATGTGCCATATTACCATCTTTCTTCTTTGGTTTCTTTGGCAGCCTGCAATCAGCTGCCCTATGACCGATCTTCTCACGGTTGTAGCAGTTTTCAAGGAATTTCTCTTTCTTTTTCGTAATTCCTCCTTTAGGTCCCAACTTGGTTCCCATTCCATTGTTGCCTTTCTTGGATGTCTGTTCAGTTTCCACAACATTTGCCTTTGCCGCAGTAGCATTTACCTTCTTCTCTGATCCTCTGTTGTCTTCCTCAATGCGAAGTCTAACAATCAGATCTTCCCTGCCCATATCCTTGTGCTTACGCTTGAGATAATTTTGAAGTCTTTCCAAGTAAAGGGTAACTTTTCAATCACAACAGCCACTTGGAAGGATTCACTAATGATAATTCCTTCAACATGGATTTCATGAACGATCACTTGTAGCTCTTGCACCTGACTGACCACAGTCTTAGAATCCACCATCTTATATCAAGGAACCGCCCAACAATTCACTTTTTAGCACCGGCATCCTCGATCTTGTACTTATGATCTAGTATATCAATGATAATTCACTTTTATGCCTTGGATGATTTAGGAGTGCTATACACATTGTATAGCGAATCAGCAAGACCATTCATCGCATAATTTCGACATAAATAGTCAGAAGTTTTCCAAGCATCAATGGCCATCAAAGTCTGTTTGTCACTGTTGTCATCATATTTGGGTGCCTCCTCCTTGAGGAATCAAGACAAGCCTATAGTGGTTAGATAGAACACCATCTTCTGTTACGTGGTTCATGGAAATCGAGACCGAAACCGAAGGAGAGTGGTTCAGGAAGCCGATCCAATTTTCTGAGCACACCTCCATAAACGTCGGTAGACAGAAAGGGGGTTTTGTGTAGGGATTGAAGTTACCAATTAACTTGATAGTTACACTACCAAAATTACCACTTTAGCTGACGACTAGCCGCAGAACGGCCAACGGTAAAAAAGTTTGATATTAATTCGAATTATCAATTAACTTGATAGATAGTACATTGATATTAATTCGAAATTTTTGCAAAAAAAATTGCAGTAAAAGATAACTTCGAGACGCCGAGACATTTCACCCAAATCACCCCCGACTCGACCCGACCCTACCGGACGGATGGTGGCTGTGCGCGCGTGTGTGTGTGCACGAGGGGTGCCCAGTCACATATCCACTCATGTCTCACTTGCTGTTGTGAATAAGAGTTTATGCATATCACCTTATATACACACAATTCTTCTTACTTTTCTCTAATGTGGATAGGATCCCAAATCCACTTCCAAAGAGCTCATTTTGAAACATTATAATCTCATTCACACCTCAATAACTTTGAGTGTTCTTACATGTTTTGGAAACCTCTTACGGGGTACTACGTATTCCAACTAAGTCCCGACTTTAACTTATAGTCAGGCCCACTCAAAGTTGCATATTGCAAGCCCTCATGCATTCCTTGAATACACATTTCAATAGCGGAAGATTCAGACAATCGATCTCTGCAATTGAGGCAAAGATTTCTCCACCATCACTGGATCTTCTTTCAATCGGCGAGAACTTGTAAGTTCCACCATGGTAAAAGTTATTCGAGTACTATAGAAGTGGTTGAGGAATCCATGATCCAATTGTTCCCAACAATCGAATGAATTTGACTCCAATTTCGTGTACCAGTCGAAAGAATTTCCGTTGACAGAACGAACAAACTGCTTGACCAGATTGTTATATTGGTACTGCCACTAGAAGGGGGGTTGAATAATATGGAGTAGAGTTTTGAACTCTTTTCTTGCGGAAGCAAATATTAAAAGAAAAGATGAAGTGCAGAAATAAAGATACACAAGAAATTATTCGAGAGGTTCGGCTATCCAAAAGCCTACATCCCCTACCTAGTGCTATCGACTAGGACTTTTCTCAAAACTTGAATGCATTTTATAATTTAGTGCCAACTCTTTACAATAGCACTTTTCATGATTAGTGCCGAACTTACAGCTTCTTGATTTCCGAGCTCAAGAATAACCTCAACTATAAACTCTCTTGTCTTCATGGTACAAGACAACCTCACACAGATACAAAAGATATTGCAAGTACAGATACTCATCTTTAGAAAACAATAGCTCGAAGTGATACAAGAATGTGTGTAGAAGATTGTTAGAACAATTCTTCTTGTATCGATATTAACTCTCAGAGTGTAAAATAATGATATAACAGCTTGATATGCTCAGTGATTTATTGTGTATTCCATCACCTCCAAATGCTTCTATTTATATCATTTTGGAGTCTCTTTCCCATTGGTATAGTAAGCCTCCTTAGCGTACGTTATGTAACATGCGTTGTGTACGTAAGGCACTTAGCGTATGTTGCTTGAGTGTGTAACGTATGTAATATTGACTCCAGAATCAGGCAGTAGCGGGAGGGTTGTTCGTCATCTGTAATGATTCATAGGCGTGGGACAGTCTTCGAACTCAATCCCAGGCGAAGATGAATCATATCCCTGGACTTACAAGGAGGCAATCCAAGATAAAGATATTGACTCCTGGCATGTAGCAATGGAATCAAAAATGGGATCATGTATTCTAATCAAGTGTGGGAGCTAGTAGAACTACCTGATTGGGTACAAGCCATTGGGAGTAAGTGGGTCTACAAGCAAAAGAATGGAGGTTAAGGATGTAATACCCGAGATTTCTGTTATGTAATTGGAACTTGTGATATTGTAATAATTGTACTTTTGTCTGAGTATTATTCTCCGTATTTCATAATCCGATGTTGTCGAGCGTATAATTTCGTATATGTGATATAAAGATTGTAATTCTGTGCATGTAGCGCACGCTATAGGCTACGGGTAGCGTACGCTAACATGGATTCATAGCGCACGCTACAGAGTGTCATTAGCGCACGCTATGCGTGGTCAGATCGATTGAGACGTGCGGTAGGTGAGATCTGGCCGGGGGACCCTTGTCGGATTGTGTCGAATGAACCTGGACGGCTTTCGGGAAAAGCCAAGTCAACGCCTTAGCGCACGCTACAGACATGTGAATAGCGCACGCTAAGTGCTGACTCCAGTTAAGTCAGACAGCCGTTAGCGCACGCTACGAGCAGGGACTAGCGCGCGCTAATAGCCATTTATTATAAATAGGACAGCATCCTATTCGTCATTTCAGTTCTTCTCCTCCCATAACCCGAACTCTTACACTTAGAACATAACTCCCTTCGTCCTAAACACTTCGTATCAACCTCCTGGTTCGAGATTGAAGATCGTATATCATTGGAGATTGGTGTTCAAGCCTTCGGTGTTGGATTGCTTCATTTTCCTCCGTGTTCTTCACTACTTTGAGGTAGGTGATTCTTCACCGATGTTAGTAATGTTCCTAAGGAAGTTTGAATCATGTTTGGATAGCAAGTATTTCGTTATAATCGGTCATCACATGTTAGAAGGATACTTTTGACGTATCGGCACTATATATCGTATGAACCTTCGAACCATCTTATTATAAGGACTCCTAAGCATGTTCAAATCGATTTATGATCAGTAATCGGATATTACCGGTTGCTACGTTGTACACGTTGGAATCTTGTGTTTTGGAACGTAAGACGATCGGAACTTAGATTATTTCTTGAAGATCGTAGATGGATTATGATATGGAGATGACTATCCGTATATTTGTATTTCATAATCATAAAACTTCCACAAACCTTATTAGCATGATATGCCCGAGGATAACTTGTATTATCACGGTAGAATTCATGAGTTCTTCATCATTCAACCCATTTCGGTTTGCGATTCGCCATGCAAAATTAGCGCACGCTAACATGTGTGAGTTAACGTGCGCTATCGGGTTCGATTAACGCACGAAACGTGTGTAGCGTCGTTATGAGACCAGCCGGTCGATCGCGATCCGTGGCTAGCGCACGCTAGTCTTATACGATAGCGTCGCTAACAGTCGGCTTTAGCGCACGTTACGTAGAGTACGTAGCGCGCTAAGCAATCCGCATGATTGATTATTTTGAGCTTTTCGGCCGTAGGCCGAATTGTTAGGCCATTGTTCGACTTGAGATGATTTGTATATCATTCCTTTTGTTAAGGTTCGAGCTTGCTACGTTGATCGAAGGAGGCGACCTTCGAGTGGGTTGAGATCATTGAAGTATATCGTTTCTTGCCATCTTCGAGGCAAGTATCGTGATATGTTAATATTGGTATTTTTGGAGCATGCGTATGATTATTCATGATGTTGAACATGATATTTACTTCGTTGATTTGCCATGGTATTCGTTATATAGTGTTTATATGTTCATGTTGATGAACATAATGATTTGGCATATGTGTATGCATGAGTTATGTTTGTATACGTTGTACGATCTATGCTGAGAGCGCTGGATCGGATGTCCACCTCGTGTTGGTCCGACGGGATCATCTTGGGATCTAGGCTGAGGGCGCTGGATCATTGGACGGGTTATTTCCACCTCGTGTTGGTCCGACGGGATCATCTTGGGATCTATGCTGAGGGCGCTGGATCATTGGAATACCCATGTTGTGTAATGGAATCTTGTAGATTCGCATTGTCGGATTCCGGTAGCGGAAGTCCGTGTGGTGTATCTTGTTATGTATTGTTGATGCATATTCGAATTGTTTAATATGATACTTGTACTAGCATCGTTTTGCTAATTTCTTGGGGTGGACATTTGTTTTGATGTTCGGGTAGCCGAGGAGCAGAGAAATGACCACAAGCGTGACGTGACGAAGGGGTTGGTGATGTTTAGTGTTATTGGAGTTTTGATTTCTTGGTTTGGTTTCTGTACTCGAGTACGCGTGTCTTATTGATATTAATTCGATATGGTTGTATTAATTACTCGTTGAACCAGTTGTACGTTTTCACAAACTTGAACTTCCGCAGTATTGATGTCTTAGATTTACTTTTTTTTTTTATTAGCCTTGTAAATCCTTACTTAAAGGGTTTACGGCGCTGTAATTATTCCGAATATCTCGGGGTGTTACAGAATATGGTATCGGAGCTAAGATTCATGGATATCTTGGCAGTCGGGTTTTAGTTGGGTCTGTTTACGTTATTTGATTTACGGGTCGTTTGTAACATCACTGTTCAGCCGAAGTCGTCATGTGAACCGTGGTTGTAAGTCTCTTAATCTCTTATACTACCGTTTTACTTAATTACTGTTTTGTGAGTATTGACGGACTTTATTTCGTAAAATTTTATTCTGGATATTGAGAAATTGCGTTTACAGTATGTTGAGAGGAGGACGTGGACGCGGACGCGGTCGTGGACGCGGACGTGGTAACATGAGACATGAGGATTCCGCAACTACCCCCGAAATATCGGCTAGTCGAACCGATTCCCATTCGAGGGCGCAAGGATCAGCGAATGATGACGCAAATCCTAACATGCCGAGTGCTTCAACAGTGGTGGCGCAGATAAACCGGCCGCTCAGTCGTTGATCGCATGCAGACGGCGATGGGACAGCGGCACCACGAGGATAACCGGGAGACAGATGGCTTGCCGAGGTGGTTAAATTGCACCCGCCAAAATTTGACGGATCTGTGAGGCACTTACTTGGGATCACCGGCTCAAGGAGTTGGAGAAGATATTCGCGGGTCTTAAGCGTCCCGAGGACCGGAAGGTTCCCATTGCCCAAGATTTTCCGACCGGGAGGCCTTTGATTGGTGGGAGGCTATTCGACCCGAGGATCATAATGCGGATTGGACGGAATTCAAACTAATGATGGAAGCACAGTATTGTCCTCGTCCCGTTAGAGAGGCAAAGATCCGAGAGTTTTTCTCACCACAGAGTTCGGAGGCATCTGTGATGATGTAATTAAAACTTTTAATCATCACCGACTTGTGTACGACACTTGGTCGAACGGAGGCGTAAAAGATTTTTCATTTTGATATGCGGATGAAGCCGGAGATTGAAGACATGTCCGATTCGAGTGTACTACGTTGAGACAAGATCAAGACAAAGCGCCGGCCTACGACATGAAAGAGGCGGCGGTGGAGAAATCGGTAGAGGCAAAGAAGCGAAGGTGACCGGCACTTTGCGTAAAACAAGAGTGGTGGGGCCCGCAAGGGCCGTCTTCTTTATTCGGCTAGAAACCTCCACATCCTTCTAAAGGCGGAAAGAAGTTCGGACAACATCGTGATTTCGGACGCATCAAGGAAATGCTACAATTGTGGTCGAGAGGCATATTCGACATGATTGCCCCGCATCTTCTCGTGACTTGTTACGATTGTGGGCAAGAAGGGCACCGTGCGGCCTTCGTGGAGCCGCTACTAGATCTTTTGGTACCCGCACTCCACTGGCCCGAAGGAAACAAGTGTGAACCGACGCAGCAGAGTGGATTTCAGCGAACGTTGGGAAGAGAGAGACATCCGGCCGGGTCCGTTCCTCCGCGCTCACGAAATGAGGAGATCTCGACGACGAACACTGCTTGTTGCATCGTGCACGATTCGATCCTTTTGCAACCAGCTAGTGTTTTATTCGATTAGGAGCTACACATTCTTTTGTATCATTGAACTGTAAATCGTTTAAAAATCTCGTGCTTATTTGATTGTGAACCGTATGTTGTGGGATTGCCGAGTGGAGAGAGAATTGTGGGAACCCTAGAGGCTAGAGATTTTCCAGTATCTATAGGAGGGAGAGATTGGCCGTCGAATCTCATTGTTGTTGACATCTACGGTGACGATTTAATTCTCGGAGACGATTGGCTCAACCGTTATGGAGCTATCCTGAATTACCGAGAGAGAGTCATTTCTATCATTGCTGATGACGGGTCTGAACACTTATTCCGAGGATGGAGACCGGGAAGCTCGGGAAAATTGATCAAAGCAATGAAAGCCGAAAAATTACTGAAACAGGGATGTCATGGACTTTGGTGTTATGCCATGAGGAAAGAGGAAGGGGTAGAGCTCTCGTCTATTTCAGTTGTGAATGAATTCCCAGATGTATTTCCTGACGAACTGCCTGGATTACCTCCGCAAAGAGAAGTGGAATTCACCATCGAATTAGAGCCTGGAGCAGCCCCTATTTCCAGGGCACCATACCGCATGGCGCCAACCGAGATGTATGAACTCAAGAAGCAACTGGAGGAATTGTTACAGAAGGGCTATATTCAACCTAGCGTTTCTCCTTGGGGAGCGCCCGTTCTTTTTGTCCGGAAGAAAGACGGATCCCTCCGATCGTATTGATTACAGGGAGCTTAACAAAATGACGATCAAGAATAAGTATCCTATACCTCGGATCGACGACTTGTTTGATCAACTGCAAGGGGCAAGGGTATTCTCGAAGATTGACTTGCGATCAGGATACCATCAGTTGAGAATTAAGGAATCGGATACACCGAAATCTGCTTTCAGATCCCGGTACGAGCATTATGAATTTGTAGTGATGCCATTTGGACTTACCAATGCTCCTGCGGTATTCATGCAATTGATGAATCGGGTATTCTTGGAGTACTTGGATAAATTTGTGGTCGTTTTCATTGACGACATCTTGATATATTCGAGGGACGCAGAGGAACATGCTGAACATTTACGTGTGGTTTTGAGCATCTTGAGAAAGGAACAGCTGTATGCTAAGCTTTCTAAATGCGACTCGCTTAAGGAAGTAACCTTCCTTGGGCATGTGATATCCTCCGACGGAGTTCAGTGGACCCGAAGAAAGTCGAAGCAATCTTGGATTGGGAAGCTCTAAAAACGTGAAAGAAGTCCGAAGCTTCTTAGGACTTGCTGGATATTATCGCCGCTTTGTAGAGGATTTTCCAAAATTGCTCGTCCGCTCACCCACTATTACTGAAAACTCAAAATTCATTTGGAATGAGAAGTGCCAGTGGTTTTGACGAGCTTAAGAGGAGACCGACGACAAGACCTATATTAGCACCGCGAGGGAACCGATGGATTCATGGTATACTGTGGCGCTTCAAATCGGGGTTTGGGTTGTGTGTTGATGCGAAGGATAAAGTGATTGCTTATGCTTCTCGGCAATTGAAACCGTACGAAGTTAATTATCCGACTCATGATCTGGAGCTAGCAGCTGTGGTCTTTGCCTTGAAAATTTGGCGACATTATTTGTACGACACTCATTGTCAGATCTTTACAGATCATAAGAGGCTCAAATACATTTTCGATGTAAAGAATTAAACATGAGGCGAGAGAAGGTGGCTGGAATTGATCAAGGATTACGACTTGGAGGTTCTCTATCATCCGGGGAAAGCAAATGTAGTAGCCGATGCTTTAAGCCGAAAACCCGTTTCTCTTCGAGTGTTGGAAGCATTTACATCCCAAACCAGTATTCAACGAGAACTGATCCGCGAGGGGATTGAAGTATGGGTACCAGGAATCCAAGGGCAACTTTATGTGATGGAACTGACTTCATCACTAGTCGAGGAGATCAAGTCTAAGCAGTTGGACGATTCTCTGATCCTTCGATTATGTGACGAAGTAAAGAAAGGGAAAGCCCCAGGATTCGTGTTACAAGACGATGGAGTTCTGAGATTTCAGAATCGACTTTGCGTTCCCGATGATGATGATCTGAGACGGACTATTCTGAAGGAAGCTCATAGCGCGCCCTATTATATTCACCCAGGCAGCAGTAAGATGTATAAGGATTTAAAGCAAAACTTCTGGTGGGGGAATATGAAGAAGGACGTAGCGGAGTACGTTTCGAAGTGTTTGACTTGTCAAGAGTTAAGATTGAACATCGGCGACCGCCGAGATGTTAAAGCCGCTCCGATCCTCGAATGGAAGTGGGAGGACATTTCGATGGATTTCATCACCAATATGCCAAGGACTAGGACAGAATGAACACGATTTGGGTTGTAGTTGATCGACTAACCAAGTCGGCTCATTTCCTAGGGATCAAAGATACATGGGGACCCGAGAGATTGGCGCGAGTATTTATTGCGGAGATAGTCGATTGCATGGGACGCCGAAGACCATTATTTCGGATCGAGATGGTCGTTTCGTGTCGCACTTCGGAAAGCAGTTCACAAGGCTTTGGGATCGAGCTCAACTTTAGCACTGACTATCATCCCCAAACAGACGGTCGGTCAGAAAGGACTATTCAAACTGTAGAAGACATGCTTAGAGCTTGTGCGTTGGATTGGTCAACTGATTGGGAAGTTCACTTGCCCTTGATCGAATTCACTTACAATAATAGTTGGCATGCTTCTATTAGAATGGCACCATTTGAAGCTTTGTACGGGAGGAGATGCCGATCACCCCTGTGTTGGGATGATTCTTCAGATTTGATCGGAACGGAACCAGAATTGATAATTCAGACTCAAGAGAAGATAGCTTTGATTCGAGAGAGACTGCTGATCGCCCAGTCGGCGAAGTCTTATGCCGATGTACGTCGCCGTCCTCTAGAGTTCGACGTTGGGGATCATGTGCTATTGAAGGTGTCTCCTACACGAGGGATTTTCCGTTTTGGGAGAAGAGGCAAGCTTAGTCCGAGATATATCGGACCATTTGAGATCCTAGAGAGAGTTGGGGATTTAGCATACCGGTTGGCCTTACCGCCATCGTTGAGTCATGTTCACAATGTGTTTCACGTATCCCAACTGCGGAAGTATGTACCGGACCCGATCCGTCATTGATTTCGACGAGATCGAGATAGCTAATGATGGCACCTTCGAAGAGAGACCAATCAAGATACTTGAGAGCCGGATCAAACAACTGAGGAATAAACCAATACATTTGGTTAAAGTACAATGGTCACGACATGGAGTCGAAGAGGCCACTTGGGAAACGGAGGACGGTATAAAGGCTAAATATCCGGAGTTGTTTTCATCCTAAGTTTCGGGACGAAACTTCTTTTTAGGGAGGAAGGATGTAATACCCGAGATTTCGTTATGTAATTGGAACTTGTGATATTGTAATAATTGTACTTTTGTCAGTATTATTCTCCGTATTTCATAATCCGATGTTGTCGAGCGTATAATTTCGTATATGTGATATAAAGATTGTAATTACATGCATGTAGCGCACGCTATAGGCTACGGGTAGCGTACGCTAACATGGATTCATAGCGCACGCTTCTGAGTGTCATTAGCGCACGCTATGCGTGGTCGATCGATTGAGACGTGCGGTAGGTGAGATCGGCCGGGGACCCTTGTCGGATTGTGTCGAATGAACCCGACAGACTTTCGAAAAGCTGTCAACGCCTTAGCGCACGCTACAGACATGTGAATAGCGCACGCTAAGTGCTGACTCCAGTTAAGTCAGACAGCCGTTAGCGCACGCTACGAGCAGGGACTAGCGCGCGCTAATAGCCATTTATTATAAATAGGACAGCATCCTATTCGTGATTTCATATCTTCTCCTCCCATAACCCGAACTCTTACACTTAGAACATAACTCCCTTCGTCCTAAACACTTCGTATCAACCTCCTGGTTCGAGATTGAAGATCGTATATCATTGGAGATTGGTGTTCAAGCCTTCGGTGTTGGATTGCTTCATTTTCCTCCGTGTTCTTCACTACTTTGAGGTAGGTGATTCTTCACCGATGTTAGTAATGTTCCTAAGGAAGTTTGAATCATGTTTGGATAGCAAGTATTTCGTTATAATCGGTCATCACATGTTAGAAGGATACTTTTGACGTATCGGCACTATATATCGTATGAACCTTGAACCATCTGATTATAAGGACTCCTAAGCATGTTCAAATCGATTTATGATCAGTAATCGGATATTACCCAGTTGCTACGTTGTACACGTTGGTATCTGGTGTTTTGGAACGTAAGTCGATCGGAACTTAGATTATTTCTTGTAGATCGTAGATGGATTATGATATGGAGATGACTATCCGTATATTTGTATTTCATAATCATAACACTTCCACAAACCTTATTAGCATGATATGCCCGAGGATAACTTGTATTATCACGGTAGAATTCATGAGTTCTTCATCATTCAACCCGATTTTCGGTTTGCGATTACGCCATGCAAAATTAGCGCACGCTAACATGTGTGAGTTAACGTGCGCTATCGGGAGTTGATTAACGCACGAAACGTGCGTAGCGTATGTTATGAGACCCGGTAAATCGATCGCGATCCGTGGCTAGCGCACGCTAGTCTTATACGATAGCGTCGCTATGATCCGGCTTAAGCGCCGCGTTACGTAGAGTACGTAGCGCGCTAAGCAATCGATGCATTGATTATTTTGAGCTTTTAGCCGTAGGCCAATTGTTAAACCATTGTTCGACTTGAGATGATTTGTATATCATTCCTTTTGTTAAGGTTCGAGCTTACGTTGATCGAAGGAGGCGACCTTGAGTGGGTTGAGATCATTGAAGTATATCGTTTCTTGCCATCTTCGAGGCAAGTATCGTGATATGTTAATATTGGTATTTTTGGAGCATGCGTATGATTATTCATGATGTTGAACATGATATTTACTTCGTTGATTTGCCATGGTATTCGTTATATAGTGTTTATATGTTCATGTTGATGAACATAATGATTTGGCATATGTGTATGCATGAGTTGTGTTTGTATACGTTGTACGATCTATGCTGAGGGCGCTGGATCGGATGTCCACCTCGTGTTGGTCCGACGGATCATCTTGGGATCTAGCCGAGGCGCTGGATCATTGGACGGGTTATTTCCACATCGTGTTGGTCCGACGGGATCATCTTGGGATCTATCTTGAGGCGCTGGATCATTGGAATACCCATGTGTGTAATGGAATCTTGTAGATTCGCATTGTCGGATTCCGTGCGGAAGTCCGTGTGGTGTATCTTGTTATGTATTGTTGATGCATATTCGAATTGTTTAATATGATACTTGTACTAGCATCGTTTTGCTAACCCCTTCGGGGTGGACATTTGTTTTGATGTTCGGGTAGCGAGGAGCGGAAGCGACCACGATCTGCACGTGACGAAGGGGTTCAGTGATGTTTAGTGTTATTGGAGTTTTGATTTCTTGGTTTGGTTTCTGTACTCGAGTACGCGTGTCTTATTGATATTAGTTCGATATGGTTGTATTAATTACTCGTTGAACCAGTTGTACGTTTTCACAAACTTGAACTTCCGCAGTATTGATGTCTTAGATTTACTTTTTTTTTTTTATTAGCCTTGTAAATCCTTACTTAAAGGGTTTACGGCGCTGTAATTATTCCGAATATCTCGGGGTGTTACAAAGGAAAGATTGAAACCTTCAAAGCGAGGCTTGTAGCAAAAGGTGACACTCAGAAAGAGGTTATCGACTACGATGAAACTTTTTCGCCGGTAGCCATGCTTAAGTCAATCCGGATTCTTTTAGCTTTTCCTGCGCATTTGGATCTGGAGATTTGGCAAATGGATGTCAAGACTGCATTTTTGAATGGAAGTCTAGACAAGGAAATCTACATGCACCAACTAGATGAATTTGTTGCTAAAGAGAAGAGAACTTAGTGTGCAAGCTTAAGAGATCCATTTATTGGCTTAAGCAAGCATATAGATCTTTGAACACTCGATTTTACGAGGTTATCCAGTCATATGGATTCGTTCAATGTCCGAGTGAGAGTTATGTGTATAAGAAAAGCTATGGAAACGTGTTGGTGTTTCTTGTACTGTACGTAGATGATATCCTTCTGATTGGAAACAACGTGAAGGAGTTATCAGACGTACGGGTATGGACGCCTGAGCAGTTCGATAGGAAGGATTTGGGAGAAGCATGACACATCCTTGGGATCAGGATCTTTCGTGATCGAAGAAAAGGATGTTGTGCTTATCTCAGGCATCCTATATCGATACAGTGCTAAAGCGGTTTGGAATAGAGAATTCCAAGAAAGATTTTCTACCTTACAGACATGGAATTCAACTATATAAGGATATGTGTCCTAAGACACAAAAGGAGATAGATGGCATGAAGCTAATTCCTTATGCGTCAGCTGTGGGAAGCCTCATGTATGCTATTCTTTGCACTAGACCAGATATCTGTCATGCCATAGGCATGGCTGCTAGATATCAGTCGAACACAGGACCAGGACACTGGATTGCTATCAAGTACATACTCAAGTACCTGAGAAGCACTAGGGAGTATATAATAGTATATCAATCAGATGACCTATGTCCAATGGGTTATACTGACTCGGATTTTTCATCAGATAAATAAAAGTCCAAGTCTACTTCGGGTTATGTGTTTACTATGAAGGTGGATCCATTAGTTGGAGGAGTGTGAAGCAAAAATGCATCTCAAACTCTACCATGGAATCCGAGTACGTGGCACCCAAATAGGCGGTATGGGTCAAGTACTTCCTGTAGGACTTAGATGTGATTCCCCATTTGTCAAAGGGTATTATACTTTATTATGATAATACCGATGCAGTCGCAAATTCGAGGGAATGATGAGCCCAAAGACAAGTAAATCAGTCAAGGGCAATGGTCGGATGATTTGACTACAGCGGTTCATTTCCCGAGTAACTGCTGCAGCAGTCACATCATCACGTCAGCCCACTACGCCAAAACCGAAGCCCAACTCCACCATTACTCACATAACTCCCCTTTACTCAGCCAAACTGCCCACTAATCACCATCTACCTTTTCTCTCCCAAACAAAACCTTATCCCTCTCTAAAATGGTTGGTACTAGACCAAATAACAAGCTCAGACAAATCCCTCATGGAACCACCATTGATCTATCACCACCGAAAAAGAAAACCTCAGCCTGGAAGTGCATAGCCATGGAAGAAGTTGTCTCTCCCAGCCCATATGGAGAAAAAGCCAAGGGTAGTCCTCTCCCATCGACGTTAACCTTCTTATGGGACTCGCGGCTGGGGATGGAGGTGCCCCTACGCTCACCGGCGATCAACGCAGCGAAGAAGAAGCAGGGCAAAGCCCAGTTGAGCAAGCCGTGGAGGAGAGCCCGGAGAAGGAATAAACTCCCACACCCTCGACGAAGAAGAAGGCCTCTACCTCCTCCCTCTTGGAGAAAGTAAAGGCGGAATCTTCCGTCGTCGGCTCGTCTTCCGCTGTAACGGAGAAGGAAGCTTCGGAGGAGGTGAGCTCAAGCGAAATCGGAAAAAGCGATGGAGTAACGGAATCGAAAAAGGAAGATGAGCCTCTGGCAAAGCATGCCAAGACACCCTCTCGCTCTTCAAAGGGAAGGCGGTATTGACCAAGGCAAAGGAAGGCTTGGGGCAGCGGAAGATAATCATGCCTAAGATGTTGGACTTTGGAGTGTTGAAGAAGTTGGGGATCGCTAAAGAGGTAAGGGAGAAGTTTGCCAACATAGGATGGGAGAACTTCCTTGATTGGGACACCACCATCTACACGGAGCTGGTCAGGGAGTTTTACGAAGGGATACAGGTGGTGACTAAGGGATATGAGGGGGCGACATTCATCAATTTCAAGATCCTGGGTAAGCAATGGCAGATGACCCCCAACGAGCTCAACAACGCACTAAACATGACAATGCTTGAGTTTGCGGATGCTGTCAAGCAGGTCCCCAACTTGACCAAGGCAGAATGGAACAACATGTGGGCCATCGTGGCCAAGGAAGAGTTCACCTCAGAGTCAGGGAAGGGAACATCGCTCAAGACCCCTGCCCTCCATATTTGCCATAAGATTCTTGCCCTAAACTTCTTTGGCAAGGACAGTAGAAGCTCGATTTCCCACAATGAGCTCTACATCCTGTGGGCAATGGAGGCGAAGCAGGAGCTCAACTTTGGAGCCTTCATGGTGTGGCATCTCAAAAACATCATGACCAAGTCCCAGTAGCGCCTTTCCCTCGCGAACCTACCCATCCTAATTGCCAGATGCAGCTCGATGACACTCGGGGTTCACCGTTGATAATGGAGGAGTGCTTGACCTCGCCAGCCTCTCAAGGATGTTTACCATAAAAAAGGATAATATGGGCAGGCTGAGGATGATCGACATGACCGAGAAGCCTTATGCTAGATCTACTCGCGCATTGACAAGGTCTCGCCAGACTAGCTCAGCCCCTCCTGAACCTGCTCAAGACGATATCAAGCCAGGCTACAAACAACTGTCGATGAGACCCAACGTGCCCTGTTCGCCTTCTTTGCCCATGGAGGATTCGGGTACCCACTTGTATCCCCTTGATTGTTGTCCTCCCTTTTTGTTGTGTCTGTGTGTGTTTTGTGTTTTTTTTTTTCCTTTTTCTTTTGTTTTGTTTTTAAATTTGTTTCCTTTTTTGTTGTATTTGTGTTGGTCTGTTGGTCAGGGACTTTGGTCAGTCTAACACTTTGCCTCGAGCAAAGTGTGAGTGGACAAATCCCCCTCTCTGTTTGTTGGTGTTGTGTCGATGACCCCTCTTGCTCTAACACTTTGCCTTATGCAAAGTGTGTGCGTGACATCCCTTGTGTCTATATGTGCGTGTGTCTTGACCAGCTTGTTTTGGATAATCCCTTGAGCATGATTAGGCATAAATAGTTAAATGTTTGAGCATGTTTTATGATGGTTAGGTATGACAGAAAAGGGGCCTGTGAGCATAACTTGTGAGTCTTTGAGCCTAAATGCTAACTCATATATCTTGAGCATACTTAACTTTTGCGTGTATATTGGATGCTTGGCTTGACCATACTAGAACTAACCTGCTGTCTTGGTCAAATCTACACCAGAAAAGTAGTATTATCTTCTCCATGAGCATAGTATACATGGATTCTTTCCTCGTTGCCAACCTTCATGACAACCAATATAATGCTGGCATGCCAGTAGAGGACAATGAATCAAAAATTCTATGCATCAAGTAGTTCCTCTTCATGCCATATAAAGAAGCAAAAAATCTCTCTCTCAACACAATGGAAATTATGATGTAGCATAATCATAAGGATATAAATACATAACCCCTATACTACAACAGGCGAACAACGTTTCACGTATCTTGATACATACAATTGTTCCTAAAACGGGTTTATCAAGAATAAAATAAGAGATATATAACTTTATCCAACACCTAAACGAGAGAACCAAACTATTAAGTGTTTGTGAGCTTCTTTAATAGTTTTCCCATCCTTCTTCTTTTTCCAGTTATGGCCATCTTTCCAAAAATTCCGGAGCATCTCCCATTAGTAATGGCACAAGCTCGGAAAGGAAATAAATTTGCCTTAGAAAATTAGTTAACTTTACACACAAAAGCGCCACTTTCTAAATCCTCATGCCCAAAGGTATGGTGTCATGTTCATTGGGGCATGGGGCGGAGGGAGTAAGATTTATAAAATAATAGAACTTTTTTGTACTAGCATGATAGCACCCAGATCCAATACTCCCGTTTTATATGGCTATCAATATGCACAAAAAATCAATAAGAATTTCTAGACATTAAACTTTTATTGTTTTCTTCTCCTATATTTCCTAGAAATGAAAAGATTGGTATAAAGGAATTAAAAAATATATAAATGAAAATGAATATAAAATCAAATAAAAGACTGCAACCACACTGATAAGGGGTAATTTTATGTTCTCTTTACTAGGCTAGACTCAATAGGCAAAAAATATCTTTAAATAGGGTCCAAGGTTTATTTATCACAAAAGTATACTAACTATGCAAAAAAGGCACATTAGACGACACGATAAAGATAAAATATAAAGATTAGATATAGCAAGGAAAATCCATAACCAAATACAAATTAGTTCTGGAGGAGCTTGGATCCAAGAAGCAAAATCAGATCCGAAAGATGATCAAACATGAAATTCAAAACTGATATAAGTTGACAAAAGTGCACGAGAAAGTACGAGTCGGATCTCAAGGTCGACTCTCAAAAGTCACCCACAAAGTTGAACCTGTCTCAGCAAATTTGAAGATTTCATTCTAGACGATGACGAATATAGTTGTGGGATCGGAGGATCTTTCAAGATATGCCACCAATTGGCATTAGCATAACGTTTTAGCATAAAACATGTGAACTCTAAAAGGAAGGCATTGCACCTCACATGTTCAACTCCGAAAATATCAAAATTCCCTTATCTTTGTACTTTATAACTAGCTGACCACTAGCGTTGTAAATAAAACTCTTTACAAGAAGCTCACTTTGAATCTGTCTCATTGGGTGTAACTAAAATTCCCAATGCTTGTATATAAGTTCTAACAAATTCAACACCAAAGGAAAAAATAAACATTATTCTACTCAAATTCTATAGTTTTAATCTATGTTTTCACTTAGTTAATTGCTTTTTTGGATGTTGAGTTCAAAACCCGCCACAGCACACCGTAATTAGAGTTATAATCAAGGTTTAGTAATTCATAATTAAGATTTAATAATCCATACTTAGAGTGGATGGCCGCACACTCAGAATTAAAATATGATATAATAATAAAATTCAAAATAAATTTTATATTTGTTGAATTTGACACCTATCAATCAGAGTTGCTTGCCAGTTGCCACTATTAATATTGTTGAAGTAATGCCCTGTTCTTTTGGACTTATTTTTGATTTTAATTCGATTAATTTCGATTCATTTAATTGATTCGGTTGATTCGAGTCCATTCGATTCGATTCGATTGATTAGTCCATTCAGTTATTATTATTATTGTTATTATTATTATTACAATTTATTATTATTATTATTGATCTTGATTATTATTATTATTATTATTGTTGCTGTTGTTGATTACTATTATTATTACTAATATTATTTACTATTATTAGTAATAATATTTATTGTTGTTGTTGATTATTATTATTATTATTACTATTTATCATTATTATCATTGTTATTATTATTATTATTTGTGATCTTTGATACTTTTGTGACATTTGGGACATTTGAGACATATTTATTAGTATTATTTTTGTTATTATGATTGTAATTAATTATATTATTATTATTATGTTATTATTTATTATAAGTTTACTATTTTTCTTATTATTTTATTATATTTATTATTTTTAATATTAATATATTATTATTATTATTTTATTATTATTATTTGCTCTTAATATATATTTGATTCGATTAGGTTGATTCGAATCCATTCGATTCGATTCAATTGATTCGATTGATTGATTCGATTGATTCAATTCGATTGATTAAATTCGATCAAAAAAACGCGGCATTCTTCTAGTCATGATTTAACTTATGGAATACTTTATGTAGCTCCCCTATTTAAAAGGAGTTGTAATTTGTATTTATATGAAGTGAGCAAAAGTTGTTTTCGGTTGTATGTGAGGAATTTATTTTTGTTTGTGCTTAAAATATTTAATACTCACTCCGTTTCGTAGATATTGGCTTGTATTCCTTTTTGGTGTGTCCCACAAATATTGACTCGTTTTTTTTTTTTGAAAAACTTTTATTAATCACATAATTTTAAATAATATATACTTCTATCACCACTTTACACTATTTTTCAACATTCTTAAAATTCCGTGCCCAAAAGAAACATGCCAATATCTATGAAGTAGCTAAGTTATATCTAAAACTTAGGAAAATATCAAAGTGATAGATAATGGCGTGGGGGCGGATTAGGCGGGTGCATGGGCCCATGCCTCATGTGGAATCGAATTTTTAAAATTCTAAAAGGTAAAACTGCTTATTATGTCTCAACGTTTAAGTGAAACCACATAAATATCCCAGCGTAATATTAATTACAAAAATGGCCCATCCTACACCATATTTATACAATTTTGTCCCACGAAAATTCCTGACACCTGAAAATAACTACGCACGTCGGCGCATACGTGGAAATCATACGTGGTCGATGCCGACGCATAGACCCAAACGACGTTGTTTGGGCAAGTGAAAAAAACGATAAAACTGAAGAATGAGCCATCGTCGTTCTCATCGTTCTCATTCTTCTCGCCGTTCTCACAGAGAAGCCCTAAATCACAGGTTATATTAGATTTGAGTAATCTTTATATTTTTTTTTGTCGGGGAAAAGAGTATTGGTTTTTTTTTTTTGTTCTTTTAACAAGGGTGATGTCTGCTCTCAATGTCTTGATTCAGATGTGGCATGGAGGGATTTTACTGACAATAGAACGTTTACTGCATAATACTCCTTTGATTTGAGAGATTATGATGTGTTTGAACTTGGGGATAGCTTCTTTGATGAGTTAATCATTGCATCTGATTATGGTTATGCTAGGATTTTGAGGTGTGCTTTTAAGGAAATCGACTAGAGATTTTAAAATTATGGATGTTGGTGATGATGACTTTGATATTGTAAATTATTCACTCCAATATATTGAGGAAAAAATGTTTTGGAACTATATTGTGAATGTGAGAATGAATCTGGAGGATTAGAAAAGGTGCATTGCAGTGAGGTTGGAGGTTTAGAAAAGGTGCATGGCGTGAGGCTGGAGGGTTAGAAAAGGTGAATGGGGCTGTGGATGTTGGGTTAGATATTGGTGATGATGACTTTGCGTTTGATGATATTCTTGTTGAAGATGATCCCATTTCTGATGATTGGATGGAAGATAGAGACTTTTTTGATGAGGACTAGGAGTTCTTTGAATCTAGAAGAGCTAAAAGGGCATAGAAGCAGAAAGAGCAGAGGACAGAAGGCAGACAAGATAAAGAAAAAGGTGAACCAAACTGAGGTTGAGAAGGAGAAGGAGACTCATACTGATTAGAAGAAGGAGACTCAAACTAAAAATGAGATAGAGAAGGAGACTCAAGCTGAGATGGAGAATCAGTTAGGAAAGAGGCAAATTGCCGCAAACTTGATAGATATTGATGATGAGCTAGACTATGTGCATCTTATGAAAGCTTAGATGAAGATGGTTAGAAGATAGTGAAGACAAAGGTCTATTTCAGAAGTATTCCTCCAAAAGATCTTAAATTAGAACTTGGTTTGAGGTTCTTTGATCACAAAGAATGTCAGGATGTAGTCAGACATTGGGTAATTGCACATGGTTACAATATTAAGTGGACTAAGACTGCTCATGTAAAGCTACAAGCAGAATGTGTAGAGGGCTGCAAATGGAGGATGTATGCAAGTGAGATACATGGTGAACCTACATGGATATTCAAAACTTTGAATGGAAAACACACTTGTGTTAGAGCTCAGTTTAATAGACAAGCTGACTCAAAGTTTGTAGCTGCTCACTTCTTACCTAAGATAAGAATCTGTCCAAACATTACCAATAAGGAAATGAATATGGAAATTCGACTGACCTATGCACAGTTATAGGAGAAAATGGAGAGAATTGGAGCAGATAAGAGGCACCTTTACTGATCATTATGCACGGCTCAGACCATATATCTTTGAGTTCATGAGGAATGACAGAGAGGGTCACTTTGAATTAAAGACTTATCTTGAAAAGGAAGATAGACCCGTGTTTGAGAGACTGTATATTGGATTTTCTGCTTTGAGGAAAGGTTTCCTTATTGGTTGTAGGAAATTCATTGGATTTGATGCTTGTTTTCTAAAAACTGTGTTAAGTGGTACATTACTTGCTGCAGTTTCAAAGGATTGCCATAATAAGATGTATCCCATTGCGTGGGATGTGGTTGAAAATGAGAACGAAGCAACCTGGACTTGGTTTTTTGAATGGCTCTTTGGGGATCTTAACATTGGGGATGGTTTAGGATGGACCTTTATGAGAGATAAACAAAAGGTATGGACCTTATTGTTTAAACACCGAAGCTTGTGAGATAATCATGCACTCGTTTCTGATTTCAACTATATTGCAGGGGTTGATTAATGGCATTCAGAAGCTTGCACATAATGGTGAGCACAGACATTGTGCAAGGCATATTTATGCCAACTGGAAGATATTAGGATGAGTCTTATGTTTAGGCTTTATGAGTTATCATCTAGATTTGAGAAGAGCATGGACTTTGCTGATCCACTTTGTCCAAACATAAGAAAAAAGTTGGATAGGATACATGAACTTGTGAGATTCTGTGAAGTTAGACCTGTTGTAGGTGGAAAGTTTGAGGTGCATTTCAATGACGATTCACATGTTGTGGATCTCAATGAAAATGAGTGTACTTGTAGGGCGTGGGAGTTGAATGGCATACCATGTTGCCATGGATTGAGCTACATTTTTTACAATATGCAGGATCCTATAGATTATGTAGACAATTTCTATTTCAAGCATAATGCATTGGAGTGCTACAAGTTTGGTATAAGTCCTGTGCGTGGGTTCAAGTTTTGGACTATTGTAGATGAACCTCCTGTCTTGCCCCCCATATTCTCTAAGGCACCTGGCAGGCCGAGGAAGCTAAGAAAAAGAAGCAGATGAGGTTCAAAATCCTAAGACAAGTACAAAGTTGTCTATGCGTGGGCTTCGAATGTCTTGCAAAAATCGTGGTGGGTTTGACCACAAAAAGAGAACGTGTAAGAATCCGCCATAAGGGGTTGAGGTGATATGCATTTTATTATTCCATTACTTAAATTATTACTAACAAAGTATTAAAGACTAATGGATGTTACTTCTTATGTAGGAGACAAGAAGCGTTCCATTCAGTAGGATGCCAAGAAAACCTCTGGCATGGCCCACGTTGAGGCCCTCCTCCACTGTCAAGCATGTCATGCAAAGAGAGATGGGGCAGACACGACGGAGATATGGTGGTCAAGTATAAAGCGACTAGGGTTCGATTTATGTCCGAGTAAGTAAATATATAACTGCTTCCATATTTGCACTTGTTTGTTTCTAAGAATTCTATTGTTCTCAGGAGCCGAATACACGCCGTGTTTATTTCCCAACTTCTAATAGTGGAGCCACTACTGGAGGGAATCAAAGAAGCACGATGGACAGCAAAGGATTCACTGGAGAAAGTCAAGTTGAATATCCCACCACTTCGTAATTCCAAATGTATGTTTTTTTTGGGGAAAAAATGTTGGTTGTTGAACAAATTCTATCTTGGATTTGATGACATTAGACCAGTTTGTAATGAATCTTAGACCATTATGTGATCACTTGTGTTGGACCATTTTGTGATCATTAGACCATTTTGTGATCATTATATAATCTAATTGTTCAGATTTGGTTCAAATTTATTGTCAGTACAAGGTGATACGTGTAAGCTTAACATATTACACTATAGATATCCCAATTAACATCTTCAAAATGAAGCAAATTGTTTTAGGCTCAAAACGATATTTCACTACTAATATCCCAATTAACATATTACAAATAACACCAAAATCTAAGCAAACTGTTTTACAAACATAAACCCTAAAATCAACGAGGAAGGCAATGCATTGAAGAGATAAAGGACTCTTTCACTACAACTATCCCAATTAACCAAATCAAAAAGATTAAAACCCTATGACATACATCACATGAACTCTCAATCTTGTCCATTTCAACACTTGCTTCAACAACTTGTTCTCAGCTCGAAGTTTTTTAATCTTCAACTCGAACTCATCCTTCAATTCTTCAATCTTTTGTTCGCATTTCTTTTTATCCTTTTCAACTATCATATGGATTTTTCGTATGCAGTCAAGAAGAGCCGTTTTCGTCTTTCCCTCGAATGGCTCTTCATACCACATAAAGTAACAATAATCACTGAGCTACGTCCAAATCCAATCCAAAATTCAGATTTTATGATTAATTGGAAAAAATACCACAAGCATAAAGCTTGATACATAATTTAAGAACACAAACCTCATTACCAAGCGGGCATCTCCAGAACCTCCTACCCGAATTCAAGATTGTGAATGACCTCTGGATATTACATGCTCCATGATCGCAGTAGGGCCTTGGTGTTGAATACTCTGGATTGTAGCTTCTTGAAGACGAATCGGACATTATTATTCGGAAACCCTAGGTTGAACGAGATCTATGGTTTAGTAGCGAGAGCTCTATGATTTAGGGCTTCTCTGTGAGAACAACGAGAAGAATGAGAACGGTGATGGCTCATTCTTCAGTTTTATCATTTTTTTCACTTGCCCAAACGACGTCATTTGGGTCTATGTGTTGGCATCGACCACATATGATTTCCACATATGCGCGCCGACGTGCGTAGTCATTTTTCAGGCGCTAGAAATTTTTTTTCGAGATAAAATTGTATAAATATCGTGTAGGATGGGCCATTTTTGTAACTAATGTTACGCTGGGACATTTCTGTGGTCTCGCTTAAACGTTGGGACATAATAAGCAATTTTGCCATTCTAAAATGGTGTTTCTTTTGGTATTTTCAGAAAAAATAAAGAAAAACTTTGATTGCAAATATTGTAGATGATAGATATGATAGATATATAAATTTGAAATAGAGAATCTCGTTTGTCTTTATACCTAACAATTTCTGCAGTCGTAATTCCTACGCATGACAATTCTAGATCAAATATGTTGTAACCTATTAAAATATTTTTTTTTGTGGTTAATTTGCAAAGTGATTAAAATAAAATCTTTTTCTATGTGACTTTTATGATTTTCTCTCTTAAAAAGCACCATCTGTCCCATACAAATTGTCCTATTTTTCTTTTTGAGTCGTCCCATACGAATTGTCTTATTTCCCGTTTTGGCAAAAAGTTACACACAAAAAGCACATGGGTCCCATGTGGGGCACACTACCACACACTTGTTGTTGCCCAAAATATCTATCCGAAGATTAAATACTGCTGGAGACGGACAACAAACAACAATTGTGGGAGCACTTCCGAGAGAAGATAAATAAAACAAGATTTGCCGGGTTTGTTAGGCCCGGGCTTGAATGCTCTCGCGAGATGTTATTAATACGAATATTCGTGGATACAAGTATTAATCAGAGAAATCTAAATACAATGAGTGTAAAAGACTCATTGTCAGGCTCTTGAGCGAAGCTTGGTGTTCTTCGTCCCCGCCGATAATGTCTATTTGGATGAGATGGGCGGAGAAGTAAGACCGAATGATAGCTGTTGCCAAGAGTTGGAGATTAGCCAAGTGTTATGTATTTTGCTTCGTATGGTATGAAATGCGAGAATGCGAGAGAGAATCCAAGTGCGGTGCCTTCTTTATATAGGGGTTGAGGTGCCTTGTTCCTAGTGGGCGATCGCCTTTCGGCCATTAATGTAATGGGGCGATCGTCCTAAAGGTCACATGGGTGCCCGCCAAAGTCTAAGGCTACGGTGGTAGCGCCTATGCGGTCCAATGAGGAGCCAGACGCGTCCTAAATCTCATCACGGAGGTCCCACTTTGTTACTTTCGGCGGACTTTGTCGATAGGAAAGGTAGGTGACAGTGTGGTCACCGTCTTGTCCGACTCCTTTTGCAGTGCGGCCTGTTGGTAGGTGAGGTAGGTGACGGGTTTGTCGGCACCTTTGCGGATCTGCACGTGGGTCTTTGTCTGTTGCTCGGCCTTGGCCACTGGATGGCCATCGGCCCCGGATCGTCATGATGCGGTCGTCTCTAGCCGACAAGGATCGTTCCGGCCGATCACCGAAGGTCGGCATTGGTGGTCGCCAGGGTCGGTCGGCAAAGCGGCGAGAGATGATCGTCCATAAGTCGGTCGCTGAAGTCGGTCGCCCGGTAGAGAGATGATCGTATTGGATGTCGATCGCTTGGCACCGGGACTTGTCCTGGGACCTCCGGCTGGGCGATTCATGCTTCTCTGCCGGGCTAAGGCTAGGTCGCCTGGTCGCTGGTCGACAGTTCTTCCTTGGACGCTCGACAGTAAGTCGGTCGCCCGACCTCCTAGGCGATCGCCGGTCGGAAGGTGTTAATTCTTGACACAACAACACTCATCAACTTTATTTTCTTAATCTCCACGCCGAAAAGAAAGGGGACAATTAGCAATATATACATATTTATCACATTCATTAATCTTGAATCCATTTGCCAACATAGTTTTGTCAAACTTCTTATGCCATTATTTATGAGTTTATTTTAACACATACAATGATTTTAAAAGTTTACATACTTTTTTTTTTCTGAGTAGACGTAATGAAACCTTCAGGTTGTTCCATATAAATTTTTCTTCTAAATCATCATTACAAAAAGCAGTTTTCACATTCACTTGATGAATCTCGGGATTGTGTAATGCAGCAATAACAATAAACAATGAAATGGACGTTATTCTAGTTACTGGTGAATACGTATCGAAAAAATCATAAACTTATTTCTGTTTAAACCCTGTGACAACAAGTCGGGTCTTAAACTTATCTATTGACCGGTCATATTTATATTTTCTCTTTTTGGTCCATTTACATTCTAAAGGGTTGCATCCTGGTTGAAGATCAACCAATTTTCAAGAATAATTTTGCATGATGAAATCCATTTCACTATAAATAGCTTCTTTCCAAAAAAGAGCATAAGCACTATCATAAACTTCATGATCATCTTTGGATCATCATCAATTGCATGAGTCACAAAATCAGGATCAAATGACATAGCCTTTCAAGCTCTCTTACTCTGTCTTGGCTCTTCATCATAGGATTTGAACTACTTGCAGTTTCAAGAGTTCTTTTGTTCGAGTTTGTCATAATCCCCTCTTTGCAAGGAAAAATATATTCAAAGAAAACAACATTTCTTGATTGAAGGATAGTTTCCAAGGCTATATTTTTCAATATGGGATGACTTTTTATTTCCCACTTAAACTCTTCAACCCCCATTAAATACATATTAAATACCCAACTTTAATTATATATTTCTCACTCATCAGAAATCGGTTTTTAAGAAAAATAAAATCTTACATTTATCTTCTCGAAATGTAGATTCAAAATTTAACATTTAATTCTCAAGAATTAAATATTTTATTATCTTTAGTTTGTTCAAAATTGAGTCAAAATGCATTTTCATGAAATCAATTTCCAACAGTAAATATCAGTTGAAACTTTTCTTCTGTGTCTAGAAAGAGGATTTTGCACATAAAGGGAAAAAATGTACACTACCCATTTAATATAAGATATTTTTTTGTACCCATACTTTAACAATAACTATTTCATACTCAAATTGTCAGATTTAACTTTTACTCGAACACATTCGAGTAACACATTCGAGTCACCTATTCAAGTAACATAAAATACATTCGAGTCACATATTTGATAACACTCATTTTTACACATATTTTTGCACCGATTTTCCAGGTTTTAAGATCCTAAAATGTGTAGAACTATGTCGCTTATGCTCATATTGTGTTTATTGGACTCGATCACGCTTGGGTACGTTTTATTGATTTTATAGGTACATTATGGACATAAATCAAGCAAGAACGAAGTCTCAAACCCCAATACAAATCAAGCAATGCGGAAACGAGAGATCGAGCCTTAAAAGGAGTCAAAACGGACTAACACGAGCTCGGCCGTGTCATTTGACACGGGCCGTGTCAATAGCTTGGTCGTGCCATATTGACACGGTCGGGTTTCACATCCAGGCAATTGTGCTCTTTTTGGAGGAGTATGACACGGGTTGACACGACCGTGTCACTTGCTCGGCCGTGTCTGCTTACACGGTCGAGTTCCATGTCCAGCAGCCATTGCCGTTTCTAGAGCACTATGACACGGGCCGTGTCACTTTTTGGTGGAAAAAATCACCTTTTGACATTTTTGCAAGATTTGAGCATGGAAAATGGTATTTTTGGCCTTATAAAAAATGATCTTTGGCTAGACTTAGAGATATTCAGATTTTGAGAGAGTTTTGGAGAGATTGGAGAGAGAAAACAAACACAAGATTAAGAGTTTTTCATCAAAAAAGAAGGAGATTTGAAGAATTCTTGAAGAACACTTCAAGAACATTTGAAGGCTTCAACCGGGATCAATCAAGACACCATCCGAGTTTTATCTTCTTCCTATCTTTTATTTATTTTATTGTTTTATTTAGCATGAACATGATGAACATGATGATTATTAATCTTTCTTTCATTACCATGTCCGGCTAAACTCGTTAGATTCCGGGCATGGGAGTACGTTGATTAGCTAATGTTTTGAGGGATTGATAATTATATATATCTAGTGTGATTTCTTTATCAAATACTTGGTTTTGATTCATGTTTAGACACTTGATCAATGTTTTTTTCATGTTAAACTTAATTGCTCATAATTCGAGAGAAGAGGGCATTAATAGGTTTCGAGTATTTGACGTAGTAAATTACGAGAGTGAGAAATCGGTGATGAACTATGATGATGTTTAATCTTATGAATATTTTGGAGTTAGATAATTTATAATAGACGGAGACATTGTTATAGGTTGTTTAATCTATGTTTTAATGCATCTCGAAGAGACTTTAGAATATTATTGTGATTATCATTTTGGAAACATACTTAGAAATTTTGGAACCAATCCCGACTAAACCTAGTAATCAACGGAAACCTAGCCTTGGAATCTATCTTTCTTAACTCTTTAAATTCTCTTTAATTCGGATATTTTCATTTGTTTAAATTATTTGTCATCATTTTATTTCGTTAAACATTCATTCACCTTTCGATCGTCTAGATAAAACTGGAATCATTATAATCTAGTACTCAATACAATACGAATATTTAGTCTCTGTGGAATACGACCTTGCTCGCCGCTTTCTACATTTACTCCGTACACTTGCGGATTGTTTAAAAATATAGCGAACAAGTTTTTGGCGCCGTTGCCGGGGACTAAATTAATTTTATTAGTGTCTATATTACGATAAGTGTTTCTAGTCTTACTTTAGACATTTTCTTATTTGTTACTTAACTCATGTTATACAATTTTTACTCAGGGAGTGCATGAACACTCGTTCATCTCAAATGCCTTTAGAAACTTTCATCCCGGAAGTAGAAGCATTTGCCCGAAGAACAAGTGCTACCTCAAGGAAACTAAGAAGGGATCTTTTTGAAGACATGGAGAGAGCGGGAGATAACGTGGGAAGGGACAACACGAACGAGAATGCAATAATCCAAGACAACGAGGGCGGAAGGATTGAAAATCCAACAACTAGGGTGCAATCAATTCGGGATGGTTTCCGACCAAAACTAGACCGAAACTTTGGAGGAATCACTCATGTTCCAATCAATGCCCTAAATTTCGAGTTGAAGCCCGCCTTAATTTCAATGGTTCAACAAAATCAATTTGGAGGATTTGCTGTCGAAGATCCACATGCCCATCTCACTCATTTCATGCTAATATGTGATACTATCAAAATGAATGGGGTCTCGGATGATGCAATACGCTTACGATTATTTCCATTCTCTTTGAGAGAGAAAGCAAGAAATTGGCTTGGAACTTTAGCTCCCGGAAGTATAAAGACATGGGAAGAATTGAGCGAAAAAATTTTGTTCAAATTTTTCCCACCAAATAAGACAATGAAGCTAAAAAGTGAGATTACTCAATTTCATCAATTGGACTCCGAACTGTTATATGAAGCTTGGGAATGTTTCAAAGATCTACTAAGGCGATGCCCTCGACATGGTTTCCCCGAAGACCAACAAATGTGTTTCTTTTACAATGGTCTTATGGGAGAAACAAGAAATTTTATTGATGCTTCCGCGGGAGGGGCATTGCTAGCAAGGAGCGCTGAAGAAGCTTATGGATTGATCGAAGAAATGGCTATGAATAGCTATCAATGACCGATGGAAAGAGCAAATATTAGAAGGGTGGCTGAGATATCCGATTCGAATCCTATAAAGGCACTAATCGCGCAAATGACGATGTTAACTACTCAATTGGGGGCTCTAACAAAAGGAGGTGATTCGAAGGGAGCTTCTCAAGGAAGTTCAAGTTTACTACCGTCTGATCCATTGGAGGAGGCACATTACATCAATAATCGGAGTTACAACAATTTCCAAAATAATCCACCACCGGGCTTCTACCATTCCTTCAATCGAAATCATGAAAATTTTAGCTATGCTAATCCAAAGAATGGTTTGCAACCACCGACCGGATTCAAAGTGTCGAATGGTGAGATAATTTAAGAAGCAAAGCCGACGTCAAATCTCGAGAATATTCTAGCTACCTTCATGATGGAGACAAAAAGCCGATTTAGTCGAGATGAGGAGAAATTAGACAAAATCGAAGGCCATGTCACTCAATTAGCTACCACCATGGGAGCTCAAATGAAAAATCTCGAAACTCAAATTGGACAATTAGCTTAATTTGTCGGGAGTCAACATTACCGGGGACAATTTTCGAGCAATACCGAAGTGAATCCAAAAGAGTCTTGTCAAGCGATCACTTTAAGAAGTGGAACGAATTATGAAGGTCCAAAGATGCCAAGGATCCAACAAAAAGAGGGAGTCAAGGAGGATCAAATCGAAATTGTAGAGGAAGAAGGGAAGCATGATACATCTAAGGGGGCTGAGAAGCCTAAAATATCTTCTAACTCTACTCCTAACATTTCTCTCCCTTTTCCTCAACGTTTCAAAAAGAAAAAGTTAGATGCACAATTCGCAAAGTTTCTAGACATCTTCAAGAAAATTAATATCAATATTCCTTTTGCAGATGTTTTGGAACAAATGCCTAGCTACGCAAAATTCTTGAAGGATGTGATGTCAAGAAAAAGAAAGATGGAAGAGCATGAGACGGTTAAACTAACCGAAGAATGTAGCGCTATTATCCAACGCAAATTACCTCAAAAGCTTAAGGATCCCAAAAGCTTTATCGTTCCATGCACCATTGGAAACGTCTCATTCGATAAAGCTTTGTGTGATTTAGGTGCTTCGATTAACCTTATGTCTTTATCTATTTTCAGGAAATTAGGTGTCGGAGAAATAAAAGCCACAACGGTTATGCTACAATTGGCGGATCGATCCATAACACATCCCAAGGGGATTGTTGAAGATGTGCTTGTAAAAGTCGACAAATTTATATTTCCAGCGGATTTTGTTGTTCTTGATATGGAAGAAAATGAAGATCTACCACTTATCCTTGGACGTCCATTTTTAGCAACGGGAAAGGCTCTTATTGATGTTGAAAGGGGAGAATTAACACTACGTGTTAACGATGAGCATGTTCTATTTTCTATATTTAAAGCTATGAAATTTCATGATGATACGGAATATTGCAATGTTATTGACCATATAAGCTCGTACGGAAAGAAAAAAATCTTACACTCATCGTCTTCGGATCCGTTAGAGTTTGCTCTTACAAACTCATGTTTTTCTAGTGATTCAACTTTGGAGTTTGACGATTCTGACTTGTTTGATTATGTTTCTGAATTAAATTCTCTATAGGAAGAAACACAAATCAATAAATCCGATGATTTTGACAAAGAGGAGCATGAAGTAGTTGCGGAAATCAAGCTGACAGACGACTCGAACGCGTCCAATGACATGGTGCAAAATTTTGGGTCCGTTTCATCTCAATAGGATTTATCTCAACCACGTTTGGACCTTAAACCCTCCCGGAACACCTCAATTATGCATTTCTAGATGATAACAATACCAATCCGGTAATTGTATCCTCTTCACTTTCATCCACTCAACTAGATAAATTGCTTCGTGTATTGAGAGCACATAAGTCGGCTATAGGATGGTCTATCTCAGATTTGAAGGGAATTAGCCCTTCCATATGCATGCATAGGAATTTGCTTGAAGAAAATTTTAAACCTAAAGTGCAAAATCAACGAAGACTTAATCCCATAATGAAAGAAGTGGTGAAAAAGGAAGTGCTAAAACTATTAGATGCCGGAATGATATATCCAATTTTCGATAGTGAGTGGGTGAGTCCTACGCAAGTTGTATCAAAAAAAGGAGGGATGACCGTAACCAAAGACGAGAAAGGTGAATTAATTGCTATGAGAGTAGTTACGGGATGGCGAGTGTGTATAGACTGTAGGGCTTTAAAAGCGGCTACTCGCAAAGACCATTTTCCCCTTCCCTTCATTGATCAAATGCTTGATAGATTGGCGGGGCATGAATTTTTATTTTTTCTTGATGGATATTCAGGGTATAATCAAATCTACATAACACCGGAAGATCAAGAAAAAACGGCTTTTACATATCCTTATGGAATTTATGCTTATCGTAGAATGCCGTTTGGTTTATGTAATGCCCAGCCACATTTCAACGTTGCATGATGGCTATATTTCATGGTTTGATCGCATTTGATCATTGCTTGCATAATCTCACTTTAGTTTTGCAGCGATGTGAAGACACTAATCTCGTGCTGAATTGGGAGAAATGCCACTTTATGGTGCAAGAAGGAATTGTCCTAGGCCATAGAGTATCCGTCGCCGGTTTGGAGGTTGATAGGGCGAAAATTGTCGCCATTGAGAAACTTCCCCCACCGAAGAATGAAAAAGCAATTAGGAATTTTCTTGGGCACACGGGTTTTTATAGGAGATTCATAAAAAACTTTTCAAAAACCACTAAACTTTTGAGTAAATTGTTAGAAAAAGATACCACTTTCATTCTTTCTAACGAATGTTTGCAGGCATTTGAGACTTTAAAGAAGGCATTAGTGAGTGCTCCTATTCTCGTGGTACCGGATTGGTCTCAACCTTTTGAGATCATGTGTGATGCAAGTGATTATGCGGTCGGAGCTGTGTTGGGACAACGTCGTGAGAAACTCTTTCGGGCTATTTATTATGCAAGCAAAATATTGGACGGAGCCCAACAAAATTACACAACAACGGAGAAAGAAATGCTTACCGTGGTATTTGCTTTTGATAAGTTCCGATCGTACTTAATTGGGACAAAGACGATAGTACACACGGACCACGCAGCTATCAAATACTTGTTTGAAAAGAAAGATTCTAAACCTCACCTAATTCGATGGATTCTTCTTTTACAATAGTTTGACGTGGAAGTTCGAGACAGGAAAGGTTGTGAAAATGTGGTAGCTGACCACTTATCTCGCCTCGAGTACAAAAAGGAGGAGGAACCCGAGATCGAAGGGATTAAAGAAGAGTTTCCGGATGAGCGACTTTTTATGGTAGAAGCTAAATTTTCGTGGTTTGCTGACATTGTTAATTTTTTGGTCGCAGGTGTGCTACCCCCGGATTTATCTCATTATCAAAAGAAGAAATTCCTACATGATATCAAGTTCTATATGTGGTATGATCCACTACTTTTTAAGAGATGTGCCGACATGATCGTGAGAAGATGTGTACCGCAAGAGGAATGGGATGAAATTCTTCAACAATGTCATTCGTCACCAACTGGAGGACATTTTGGAGCAACACGAACTGCTGCAAAGGTGCTGCAAAGCGGATTTTATTGGCCTACGTTATACAAAGATTGCTATCTCTTCATTCAACAATGCGATAGATGCCAACGAGTGGGAAATATTTCAAGACGTCATGAGATGCCCATGACCAACGTAATTGAGGTTGAACTATTTGATGTTTGGGGTATCGACTTCATGGGCCCATTTTCCTCATCATTCGGGAATAAGTACATTCTACTAGCGGTCGAGTATATATCTCGATGGGTCGAGGCAATTTCTTCCCCAACAAATGATGCTCAAGTAGTAATGAAATTTTTAAATAAGAACATCTTTTGCCGATTCGGAACTCCAAGAGCGTTAATCAGTGATTGGGGATCACATTTTGTCAACAAAATCATGGATAAACTCCTTCAGAAATATGGGGTCCGATCAAAGAAATCATTGGCCTATCATCCACAAGCAAATGGACAAGCCGAAACGGCCAACAAAGAGATTAAGTTAATCCTCAAAAAGACGGTGAGTACATCTCGGAAAGATTGGTCATCCAAGCTCGACGATGCACTTTGGGCTTATCGTACGGCCTATAAAACCCCTTTGGGAACATCTCCCTATCAACTAATATTTGGGAAATCATGTCACCTACCTTTAGAATTGGAGCATAAAGCGATGTGGGCGGTGAAAAGAATAAATTTGGATTTTGGGGCCGCCGGAAAGAAAAGATTGCTAGAGCTAAATGAGTTGGAAGAATTCCGGGATAAATGCTACGAAAACTCTCGAATCTACAAAGAGAGATCTAAAAGATGGCACGATAAGATGATCGTTAAACGTGAATTTATGCCGGGGCAACAAGTACTTCTCTATAATTCAAGATTAAAATTGTTCCCCGGAAAATTAAAATCAAGATAGTCAGGTCCATTCGTGATCAAGAAAGTACTTCCACCCGGAATAGTCGAGCTCATGAGCAGAGACGGAGAGCTATTTAAAGTTAACGGACAACGAGTCAAACACTACTATAATCCCAATCAAAAGGAAGCCGTATCCGTAATAACTTTGATCGAGCCATAAAAACTTCCAGTTGAAGACGTCCGACTGACGACGTTAAATTTAGCGCTAATTGGGAGGCAACCCAATAGTTTTTATTTTTATGTTTTGATTTTTTTCGCACTTTCTTTGTATTTTTACTTGTTGTAAAACTAACCGGTTCAACTTTTGGTGTTCAATTCGCAAGAAAAAGACCCGAGGACAAAACTACACTTTCCAGGCCTGTACGACACGGGCCGTGTCATTTGACACGGTCGGGTCGTGCAGGCAGATCATATCTCATTTTCTTTGCAAGTACGACACGGGCCGTGTCATTTCACACGGTTGGGTCTGGGGTCCAGTCCATTTTCACGTTCCAAGCTAGTACGACACGGGCCGTGTCATTTGACACGGTCGAGTCAGGTATTCAGTTGAATTTTTACTTTCTGGGGTAGTTGAGCACAGGCCGTGTCAATTGACACGGCCGGGTTAGGCAGACAGACATCGTTTTTAAAAAATTGAGACAGGTATGACACGGGCCGTGTCAGTCGGGTGGTATAAAAAGCTGAACAGGGCCGACTTTTCCATTTCCTTCTTCCCCAAATCTATTTCTTCCCCAAATCCGAAACCCTAGCCCCGAGTCCCCCAAAATCCGTCAAAATCAAGCAAGAATCGTGGTAAATCTTACATAATAACAAGGTGTTCATCATTATTCCACAACCCTAGAGCTTCAAAGGGTACGAATCGGACGAATTCATCCGGGTCTTGGGTCGCGAAGTTTTCGAAAGTTTCTTCAATTTCACTCCGAATTCAAGGTATGATTCACGATTATGGATGGCTTAATTCTTCATTGCATTGACATTATGTGAAATATGATTTATTGAGCAATTTAGGGTTCTTAAGTGGATTTTTGTTGGAATTTCTCATGAGTAAAAAATACGTTGAAATATTGTTGGTGATTTTCGTGAATTACATGTTGGACTTATATGATTGAGAGATATTATTACATGTTTGAAATTATTGGGATGTTATATACAATGACGATTGGCGTTGAAATTTACGGTTGTGGTATTTTTGAAGAAACGCTTATTTTGGGGAAAATATGCAATTAGTAATAAGTTTGGGGGAGCGTATATTATCGATAAATAGTGACTTTGAGCTTTTGTGAAACAAATGATAATCGATGAATCTCTTGCAGAAAAATGGCCAGGGGACGAGGACGAGGAAATGCCCAACAGGGACGTGGTGCGGCTCAAAGGGGACGAGGAAGACCCACAACGGAAATTGAGCAACCGGCGAGAATACCGACTCAAGGGGCTGTCGAGACGCCCGAGACATATGGAATTGAACTTCCGCCAAGTCGCCTAGCACAATGGGAGATATTGGGGCAGAAAAAAATGCTCCCCACTCGATGGCCGGACGAAGAATGCATGACGGCGATGGGAATAAAAGACGATGTCATGAGGCTGCTGGAAATAATAAGTTGGACAACGTTAATGACACAACATTGGGCCACCTACCACTGTCTCACGTTCGAATTCCTTAGCACACTTACTGTTAAAAGAGACCCGATCTCCCATGAGCCGACAACTTTGGAATTCCAGCTAAACAACAAGAACGAAAAACTATCTCCCGGTGAATTGGATGCTATATACGACACTCTTACGGAGAATACTGAATCAATCGGTTCGAGTGTGAGATATATTGGCGGGCAATGGTTGAGTATCCGGGGAGCGATGCACGCCCCTACATCTCAAAGTCGGCAAAAGGATCCTCACTCTGCAATCCTATCCTCCGCTATCTACACAAGGTAATTGCGAGCACTATCTTCGGCCGGAAAGAAACGGGGCTAATCACTCAACGAGAGTTATACGTTTTATCATATATACTCGACGGAACAGATCCAGCAACTGGAGCTATTATAATGGATCATTTTGAGGATGTTGCCACTAAATCGAGAGGGGAGATTTGGATAGGGGATTTAGTTACCCCTATCGCACTTCGTCTTGATGTACCACTAGAAAACCGAACTCCCCTTCCGGGAAATATGCTCCTATCTATCCAAGTCATGAAGTTGATAAATATCCTCGACTACGACTCTCGTGTTATATTCCTCCAGAATGACGGCGATCATTTCCTACTCCCGAATACAACTTTGACAACTATTGACAGTATTCGGGATTTAGGAAATCTACATATGGCCACGGGGGCGCATAAATTGGCCCGGGAAGCAGCCGGATTAATCTCTCCTAGTGAAAGATACTTTGCTAGGAATGTTCGTCCTAGGCGTACGGAAAATGAGGATAGAGCCGAGAGGATACGAGAAGAAGATAGAGCGAAAAGAATGGAGGAGGAATTTGCCTATGAGAGAGGCCCTGAAGACGAAAGAGAAACAGAAGAGGAAGAAAAAAGAGAGAGAGAACGGCCCGAGTCATCAAGACAGGACGAATCAAGACATGCCACATCTCGTTCCACGCTTAGAGAAGAATTCGAGGCTTTCCGAGAGGAGACCCGATAGAGACAAGACGAGATGCTGACCCTTTTACGACGAATGCACGATTGGCATGTCCAACAAGGCCACTTTCCTCCGCCAAATCAGTAGGACCGGTTGTAAGTATTTCTTGACCCAAAGTTTTTATTGTTTAAATACTATACCCCCTTCGTATGTATACTCTTTAATTCAAGTTTGGGGGGAGATATTGGGTCAAGAAATACTTATATTGTTTGTTTGTTTTTATTTTGCCTTTTGGATTTTGGTTTGGATTTTGATGTGATTTTGATTTACGTTTTTGGTGTGAATTTTTTTTGTTTTATTTTGGTGTGTTTTATTTTGAACTCGGTGTGTTTGGAGTATGATGAACTTAGATGAAACTCGAAAGAATGAACTCTTGTCTTGGATGCCTCGGGATTTATTTTGTTATTTTGATATGCAAATCGAGGATAATTTGAAGAGGAAAAATTGTAGAATAATAAAAAGGGTGTGAAATTGAATAAATAGTTTAATACCTTGGAAATATGAACAAATCTAACTTGTGAGCTTTTGAGCCTTCGTGCATCATTAAATATGCAAGTTTCATTGTCAAGTGTACCATTCATGTTTTAAGACTCTAGAACTTGCCCTGGTATCTTATTCGAAACTACAAGTGTGTGTGCAAATTAGTGAATATGATTTTAGGCTATTTTTGTTTTTTTAGCCCTCCATACCTTTTGGCCAACCCAAAAAAAAAAATTATTTCCCTAGTTAGCCCGAGTGAGCTTAAAGCCTATTTCTTGTTAGCCACATTATGAGCTTTCCGTTCCATTATAAATTCTTTTTCCCTATACTTGAGCTGGTTAGAACAAAAATTGGTAAAAGAATGGAATAATATGTGTGGAGATGAATGGGAAAAGACTATCATGGTTCAAGATGGAATTGGTTCTAAATGATGTATCAAAATAAACGGTGAGGTAGAAATGTTGTGATGATGATGTTTTCCACTCTATGAAAAATCACACGGAGCTTATATGAATAAAGGTCAATAAAGATGAAGAGGCGAAGAAAAAATTAAATGGAGCGATAAGGGGGAATGAGGTTGCGATTTCTACTTTCGAAAAAAAGGCGCTTATTGCGATTCAAGGGGTTGAAGGAAGTAAATTTCAGGGGAAACAAAATTGAGAAGTTCAAATTGAGCGAAGTGATTACCGAGATAATGTTCTAAGTTGCTCAAGTTAAGTCACTTTAAAGCCATATTTATCCTACCCCGACCAAAAAGCCTACATTACAACCGAGAAAGTCCTTTTTGATTCACCAAATTTGCATGCACAACCAGTGGTAGAAATGTAGACGATTGGCAAGCCTATGGGGATTCTTATTTCATTGAATGAGTTTTGAGCGTCACTTATCCCATTATACACTTTGAGAGTGAGGGAATACACTTGACTGGCGAGGTTCGTATTATTCAAGTATTAGCTATGAGGTTAAGGAAGCACCCTAGAGATTTGCATACTTTACATAACTCGACTTATTTATTTCTTGAGGCGTATTGATGAACCTTCAAAATGATCCTTTAAGGTATGTTTAGGGACGAGTTTCCTTAAGAGTTTTTATTTTAAAGTGCATTGCTCGGGACGATCAACGTTCTAGTTTGGGGGATTTTGATAACACTCATTTTTACACATATTTTTGCACCGATTTTCCGGGTTTTAAGATCCTAAAATGTGTAGAACTATGTCGTTTATGCTCATATTGTATTTATTGGACTCGATCACGCTTGGGTACGTTTTATTGATTTTATAGGTACTTTATGGACATAAATCAAGCAAGAACGAAGTCTCAAACCCCAATACATATCAAGCAATGCGAAAACAAGAGATCGAGCCTAAAAAGGAGTCAAAACGGTGTCAAAACGGACCAACACAAGATCGGCCGTGTCATTTGACACGGGCCTTGTCAATAGCTTAGCGGTGCCATATTGACACAGTCGGGTTTCACATCCAGGCAATTGTGCTCTTTTTGGAGGAGTATGACACGGGCCGTGTCATTTGACACGACCATGTCACTTGCTCGGCCGTGTCTGCTGACACGGTCGAGTCCCTGTCCAGCAGCCATGGCCGTTTCTAGAGCACTATGACACGGGCCGTGTCACTTGACACGGGTCGTGTCACTTTTCGGTGGAAAAATCACCTTTTCACATTTTTGCAAGATTTGAGCATGGAAAATGGTATTTTTGGCCTTATAAAAAAGGATCTTGGGCTAGACTTAGAGATATTCAGATTTTGAGAGAGTTTTGGAGAGATTGGAGAGAGAAAACAAACACAAGATTAAGAGTTTTTCATCCAAAAAGAAGGAGATTTGAAGAATTCTTGAAGAACACTTCAAGAACATTTGAAGGCTTCAACCGGGATCAATCAAGACACCATCCGAGTTTTATCTTCTTCCTATCTTTTATTTATTTTGTTGTTTTATTTAGCATGAACATGATGATTATTAATCTTTCTTTCATTACCATGTCCGGCTAAACTCGTTAGATTCCGGGCATGGGAGTACGTTGATTTTCTAAGGTTTTGAGGATTGATAATTATATATATCTAGTGTGATTTCTTTATCAAATACTTGATTTTGATTCATGTTTAGACACTTGATCAATGTTTTTTTCATGTTAAACTTAATTGCTCATAATTCGAGAGAAAAGGGCATTAATAGGTTTCTAGTATTTGACGTAGTAAATTACGAGATTGAGAAATCGGTGATGAACTATGATGATATTTAATCTTATGAATATTTTGGAGTTAGATAATTTATAATAGACGGAGACATTGTTATAGGTTGTTTAATCTACGTTTTAATACATCTCGAGAGAGACTTTAGAATATTATTGTGATTATCATTTTGGAAACATAATTAGAACTTTTGGAACCAATCCCGACTAAACCTAGTAATCAATGGAAACCTAGCCTTGGAATCTACCTTTCTAAACTCTTTAAATTCTCTTTAATTCGGATATTTTCATCTGTTTAAATTATTTGTCATCATTTTATTTCGTTAAACATTCATTCAGCTTTTGATCGTCTAGATAAAATCGGAATCATTATAATCTAGTACTCAGCACAATACGAATATTTAGTCTCTGTGGAATACGACCTTGCTCGCCGCTTTCTAAATTTACTCCGTACACTTGCGGATTATTTAAAAATATAGCGAACAATATTCGAGTCATCTAAATTGCATTCGAGTCACTTATTTTAGTCACCTAGTTACATCTGAGTCACCTAAAATGCTTTTGAGTCACCTATTTGAGTCATCTAATTGCACCTGAGACACTTAAAATACATTCGAGTCATCTATTTGAGTCATCTAGTTACATCCGATTCACCTAAAATAGGTTTCTCGAATGTAAATAGATGACTCGAATATATTCGAGTAAATATTTTATCCGACAATTTAGATATTAAAATAATTATTGTAAACATCGGAGAAAAAAATATTCTTATATTTAAATAGGTACATATCCATATTCGACAAGCGATATTTTAGTCAATTATTGCAGATTGTCTCGAATTTAAACTGGACTGTATATTCTGAATCAATAGTATTTTTACATTGAACTTTTAATAGTCTTACACATATATCTATATGTTTTAGTACTAAAGGGAATGTCCAAGAATTTGGTCTTTACTTTTGGAGTAATATCATACACAAAATGCTCGTTTTCTGCATATGCTGCAATCATCAAAGAGTAATACTAACATTATATTAAACCATTTGGTCAAAATCGACATAATAGCCTTCAGTAGCAAAGATAAAAAAGAACAAAAAATTAAAGAATTACTTAAAGACAACCCAAAAGAGGCTAAACAATCAGCAACTCAATTAGCCTCACGAAGAATGTGAGATTGAAGCACCAAGTTGAAGATGATGACAATTAATAGCAGTGAAAACATGTTTGATGGACCAAGGCGTATTTGTAGAAGCGGCTGAAATATAAGAAACTCCAAGCTGAGAATCCACTTACACTTGAGAATGCGATAGAACCTCTCGCAGACACCAGTCTAAACCAAAAAGAACTCGACAAAATAAATGTCATCATACATAACTAAAGAAAGAAAATAAATAAATAAAATATTAACATGATATGTACAAACATAACATAAAGCTTCCAAGTCCTTTGCATGGAGTAATACATAACAAATTAAAGAACGGAATGATGGATGACTTGATAGAGGTAATGAAAAATAAAATAAATAAAAGGCGAATAATTAAGTTGCATTTATAGTGTAAATCACTGCGCCCCAGCATCCAGGGGCGGACCCACATTCACAACGGGACATGCCGCCAGTGAAAAAAAAGATATATATATATATATATATATACACATTCACCACTCCCAACAACATCCCCAATTCTCCACGGGCCACGTCTATACCCCCTCCCCCAACCCACAATTTAATTATCAAAATTTCTAGAATTTACCTCTGTGCTTCACTGCTCAAGACTCTGACTGCCGATGCCCGCCCAGCACGCAGCACCCCGACGAAAAATCACCGTTCGTCCCGCCCTAACCCACCAGACCCACTTTGAGGTATTTCTCTCTCTCCTTTCCGATCGGAGTGTGCTGCTAATTTTTTTTCCTTAGAGTTTGAGGTATTTATATAAATTTTTTGTTTGTTAATTGTCAATATTAATCATTAGTAGAGTATGTACAAAATTAATTTATTTATTGTTGATTTTAATTTTTAGGATTTGTAGAAAGAATGGAAAGATTTTTAAAAAGAAAAATATCGACACCCGGATCTTCAAGTGCAGATAATATTTCCCAACCTAGTTCTACTCTTTTGATGCCTACGGAAATTGATTTGGATGATCTTCCTTGGGATCCATCCGAAAGGAAAAGAATTTTAGAGTATCATCCTAATCAAAGAGATGAAATAAGGCGAAAATATTTGATTAAAGGACCTTGTCAACCACGTGGCCATGACTTTCCAAGAAAAATGATAGGAAATAAGGGGAGACGTTTTTGTCCGTCTTGGTTTGATCAATTTGGTAATTGGTTAGAGTATAGTGTGAAAGCAGATAAAGCCTTTTGCTTGTGTTGTTACTTGTTTAGAGATCATTTTGGAAAATAAAGTGGGAGTGATGCTTTTGTGTCAGAAGATTTTAATAGTTGGAATAAAACGGAGAGGCTTGCTCTTCATGTGGGTGATGTTAATAGTTTCCACAATAGAGCATTTAAGAATTGTGAAGATTTAATGAGACAAGATCGATCCATTGCCGTTGCCTTTCATAAACATAGTGATACCGCGAAAAATGAGTATCGAGTTCGATTAAATACTTCAATTGATGCTTGTAGATATTTGTTGAATCAAGCATTACCTTTTCGTGGTCACGATGAGTCGGAAAAGTCTCTTAATAGAGGAATTTTTTTGGAAATAATCAAACTTATTCGGAATCAAAATGAGATTGTTCGTAAAGTTACATTGGGAAATGCTCCAGGGAATAATCAAATGGTGGCTCCAAGTATTCAGAAAGGCATTATCAATTGTTTTGCACAAGAAATACTCAAACACATTTTTGACGAAATTGGTGATGATGTGTTTACTTTGTTAGTTGATGAGTCCAGTGACGTGTCTAAAAATGAACAAATGGCCGTGGTTTTACGCTATGTTACATGTGGGATTGTTAAGGAAAGATTTGTTGGTCTTGTTCATGTGAAACAGACAAATGCTTTATCTCTTAAATCTGCCATTGAATCATTATTTGCTGAACATAAAGTAAGTTTGAAAAAGGTTAGAGGTCAAGGTTATGATGGAGCAAGCAATATGCATGGTGAATTCAATGGTTTGAAAGCTTTAATCATGAGAGAGAATAGTTCAGCTTATTATGTTCATTGTTTTGCTCATCAACTTCAGTTAGTTGTTGTGGCGGTTGCAAAAAAACACCTTGGCGTTGGAAACTTCTTCGACATGATAGCGGTTGTGATGTGTAATAATCGTACCTTTTATCGCTTATAATTAGGAATTCAGGAACTTTGTAGTTTGGTTCGTAAATTTTTTCGAACATTGGTATCATGTGTTTGATTCGAATTTGAGCCTGTATGTTGTGTTTCTTGTTAGTATTTCGTTAATATCCGTCATCGTGGAGTCGAACCGCTTGCATCGCCGCAACCAGATTAGCGTGCGCTACTTTATATGGGTAGCGTACGCAACGGTAGTTGTAGGCTAACGTGCGCTACTACAAGAGGTTACGCACGCTAACCGGCAGCATGGGGAAGTCCAGAGAGCACTGGACTGGGACTAAAAATTGAGCTAGCGCACGCTAAGGGATCATAGTAGCGCACGCTAGGGGAACAGGTAGCGCACGCCACTGTTGTGTGTTAGCGCGCGCTAGGTGACCCGGACAGTAAGGACAGTGAGGTCTGGACTTTAGCCAGACCAACAGGTAACGTGCGCTAAGACGGTCGTTGCGTGCGCTAACTCGTCGGTCGTAGCGCACGCTATTCGGTCGTAACGCACGCTACCGGTGTGGACAGAAGGGTTTCTGAACAGGCGAAGGTTACGGACTTAGATCGACACCGATAGCGCGCTAAGGCGGAAGCTGCGCTAACTCAGCGATACAGCGCACGCTAACTCGATTGAGTAGCGCACGCTATCGGATGTGGTGCACACCAGCTCGGCTAGGCGTATGGTCCTGGTGTAGACCTAGGCCGATAGCGCGCTATTCGGTAGCGTTAGCGCGCTAAGGCGCACTTATATAAATACATGTGTTGCGGTCAACACTTGTCATTTTCATTTTCTCTCCTCTTCTTGAGCTTCTAGACGACTCCCGGGCGGTGTAGGCGAGGTTTTCATGAGCACGGTTGAAACTCAAATCTTTCCAACTTCAAGTAAGGATCTATCAATCTTACGTCGTCTTCACCAAGGAATTGAGGTAATCCTTCCGTAGAACCCTAACTTTGGGGAAATTTGGGGATTTTGGGGATCTCGTTTCTCCACTGCTTTAACTCCAAATCACGATGGATTGTAGTTGAAAATGGTTGTATAGGTATGATTTCATGATTTTCCTCAAGGTTTTGTGGATTGATTCCAAATCCTCCTTTGTAAATCGAGCAAAACCCATTACGCCCTCGTAGTACTCGATTAAATGGTCCTAAGGGTAGAACTTAGGATGGATTTTCGTGTCTCCAACAAATTGTAACGATTAAAGCCTCAATGTTTGTTAGGAGCGGGATTCGGAGGATAGTTCGGACCGTAACCTTGTTCGTCGTCTATTCCTTTGAGAGTAAGAAAGTTCAGGCAAGTACTTTATTGCATTAGTTTATGGCATGCATTTCTGTGATGGTTTAGAGAATGATGAGAGTTGGAAGGTTATTCTCGGGTACTCTCACTCGGGGATTGACTCGACGGGGTCACACGGGGACCTGGTGGCTTAGCGGCTGGACCGGGTCACGAGAGATACTTTGAGTGGACATCCTCACCTGGGGATTGCTCGACGGGGCACACAGGGACTTGGTGGCTTGAGGGCCGGACCTGGTATCGATGTTTGTCGTAGTGTTTTTACTGGTGATTGCTATTGATATTCCTAATATCGTAAATTGAACCGCTTTGGGATTTTGAAATGATTTGGAAATGCCTGGATTAAAATAATTGTAATACTGTACTTGCACTAGCGGTTGTGGCTAACCCCATTGTTGGGGTGGAATGTTTTGTACATTTCAGGTATTCTTGAGGGACAGGAGCCCCCATGTGGCACACACAGAGTTGACAAGCACACTGGATGTTAGAGAGCTCGCATCAGTCGTTGTACTTGTGATGTTGAGTCTGTTTTATGTTCTGTTTTATGTTTGGTTTTGAGTTGGTCCTTGTCGTGTATAGTTTGGGTTCTGTGATGTTTTGTAAATATTCTCTTTTGGCCGCGGCCGAGGCCTAACTTGTGTTTTGTAACCTTTGTTGGACTATTATGTCATGGTTGTTATGCATTGGATTGTGATTAAATCTTGTGTGTCGTCAGCCTGGCGGGACCCTTGTGTGTCCTGTGGCGTGTAATATTCCCGGTTGGATCTAGGGGTGTTACATTTCTGGTATCAGAGCCTAGGTTTCGGAAATACCTAGGCCTTTGGACATTCGATTGTCAAGTCGTAAGAGTCGTATAACCGATCGAGCTCAACACCGTGTGATCTTTGTCGAGCCGTGTGACCCATGGTGGTAAGACTCCTTAACTCTCTTTGTGCCTTGTCGCTTTCATAGTAAGGTAGATTTAAGTTCCTTGATTTATGAAGCTCGATAATTTTAATCCTTCTATATCTCGGTATCTTTGAGAGGCCGTGGTGGACGTGGCGGACGTGGACGCGGCAGAGGCCGTGGTCGTGGTACCGCTAACGAATCGCACACATTCTAATGATGCATCGATTCGGCATCCCATACGGGCGAACACCGCTTCTTTGAACCCGAGCGGTCAGCCAGATCCTACTGTAAGTCAAGAACCGTCGGCTGACACTAATGTGAATGCCGGCATAGCTGCTATACTCCAGCAGGTAGCGGCACAATTAGTCAAGTTGAATGAACAGATGAGAGTAAATGGCTTCAGGGGGTGATGAAGATGCAACCTCCTCGTTTTACTGGTGCGTCTGATACATTGGGATGGGAAGGATGGTTGTTTCAGTTTGGCAGAATTTTTGACGCCGTTGCGTGCCCCGAGGAAAGACGGGTCCCTATTATGCAAGACTTCCTAGACAAGGAGGCGGATTGGTGGGAAGTCTGCGAAACCTACGGATCGTGTGGCCACTTGGGCGAGTTTAAAGCTGCGATAGAGGAAGAGTATTGCCCTTGGCCTATTAGAGAAAAAGCATTGCAGATTTCTTTACGGCAACACCTCGGGATGCACACATCACGAGGCCATTGTTACGTATAATCAGCAACTTAACCATGTTCGTGAGCAAGTAAGGACCGGCGGATAAAATCCGTTACTTTGATTTGAGAATGAAGCCCGATTCGTGAGGCTATGGCGGGTTTCGGATGCGTTACGTTGAAGGAATATCGATCGTGCTTTGGCTATCGAGATGGTCATTTCGCGTCAAGGTTGGGTACCGAGATGAAGAAGCCAAAGACGACCGGTGGTTTTTCAGAAGTAAAAGTGGTGGGTTTCAAAATCTCAAGCTTCTCACTCCGCTATCGGGAAATGCATTGACAAGCCGCAGTGCTCGAGTTTACGATCGGGCGATCTTCCGCCTTTGGTAGAGGACAATGTTTCAATTGTAATCAAACAGGCCATCGTTGTCGGGAATGTCCACTTCCTCCCGTTATTTGTTTCACATGCGGTCAATCCGGTCATCGGGCGGCTCATTGCGAGGTCGCCACCAAAATTGCTAAACAGCAGAGTTCGACACCAACTCCGAGTGTGAACCCGGGACTACATCTAATCACCGCAATGCACTCTGGGACGTGGAAGAGGTCGAGGTCGGTGGGATCGTCAAGCCGCATCGAGTGTGGGTTCGGTGCGGCAAGAGTGTACGGATGAGGCGTGCGAGGCAGAAGCAGAGGCTCCGTAGGCTGCAGTATCACGCAAATACTTTCTCAACTTTGTATCGGTATTATTTGATTCGGAGCTACCCATTCGCTCATTGCTCTTGATTGTGTGAAACGTTTGGGTCTTGGGTGTTTGATTGAGTGCGAACCATTCGTAGTAAGCACTCCTAGTGGAGAGCGTTTGATTGGGAACCAAGAGATTAAAAATTGTCTCGTGTATATCGGAGTCGAGATTGGCCTTCGAGACCTCATAGTGGTAGATCCGAAAGGAGAGGATGTAATTCAGGAGATGATTGGTTAAATCGCCATGGTGCTATCATGAACTACGGGGACGCGAACTATTTCTATAATAGCGGAAGATGGTGTCGAGCACACTTTCTTGGTCGTAAACCGGTAGTTCGTGGAGTGATTTCCGTTAAGGCGATAAGATTGTTAAAACAAGATTGTATTGGTTATTGGTGTTACGCCATGAGCACAAATGGTGAAGCCGATTTATTATCCATTCGATTGTGGATGAATACCCGAGATGTATTTCGGATGACCTCAGGACTACCTCCATCTAGAGAAGTAGAATTTCCTATTGACCTTGTGCCAGCGCAGACTGCTTCCCGAGCGCCTTATCGTATGGCACCCTCCGAGATGTTAGAACCGAATAAACAATTGGGCGAGCTTCGGATAAAGGGTACATCCGACCTAGTGCATCACCTTGGGGTGCGCCGGTCCTTTTCGTTAAGAAGAAGGACGGATCGTTCCGTCTATGCATTGATTATCGGGAATTGAATAAGTTAACTATTAAGAACAAATATCCTTTACCTCGGATAGACGATTTGTTCGACCAACTTCGTGGTGCCACAGTATTCTCTAAAATTGATTTGCGATCGGGATATTACGGTGAGGATTCGGGATTTTGACATTAGAAGGCGCCGTACTCGATACGGCCATTACGAATTTGTGGTTATGCCATTTGGCTCGACCAACGCTCCCGCCATGTTTATGCGGTTGATGAACAAAGTTTTCATTGACTATCTTGATAAATTTGTGGTCGTTTTCATTGATGATATTCTTGTCTACTCCCTAATGAGGAAGATCATGCTAAACATCTCGAATGGTGTTGAACACTTTGAGAATGGAGAAACTTTACGCTAAATTCTCAAAGTGCGAGTTCGCTTAAAGAGGTGACATTTCTTGGTCACGTAATTTGGTGATGGAGTTCGAGTGGATCCCCAAAGATAGCGGCCATTGTTGAGTGGGAACCCCTAGGAATGTGAAGGAGACCAGAGCTTTCTAGGGCTTGCAGTTACTATCGCAGTTCGTCGAAGGATTTTCAAAAATCGCTCGACCACTTACTCGATTGCTCCAAAATCTCGAAATTTGAGTGGGCCAGACGAGAGGCAAAACAATTTTGATGAGCTTAAACGACGATTAACTTCGGCGCCGTGTTATCGTTACCTCGTGGCACCGACGATTACGAGGTGTACGGTGATGCTTCCGACTTGGATTGGGTTGTGTTTTGATGCAAAGAGGTAGAGTGATTTCATATGCATCCCGACAATTGAAACCATATGAAATGAATTACCCTACCCATGATTTAGAGTTATTGGCGGTTGTATTCGCGCTAAAAATTTGGAGGCATTATCTTTATGGTTCCCGTGTAAAATCTACACGGATCACAAAAGTCTAAAATATATATTTAGCCAAAAGGAGCTAAATATGAGACAACGTCGATGGTTGGAGCGATTAAGGATTACGACACGGAAATATTATATCATCCAGAAAAGCTAATGTGGTAGCGGACGCATTAAGTCGGAAACCCGTAGCCCTCCAAATGCCGAGTATGCTTACATCTCAACACGAGATCCGTCGAGACATAATTAGGCAAGATATAGAGATTTGGCTCCGAAAGTTCAAGGCCAATTATGTACTTTGGAGATCACGTCGTCTTGATCAACGAAGTCAAGTCGAAGCAATTTGAGGATCCATTACTAGTCCTAAGGAAGGATGTAATGAGAGGAAAAGCTCCAGGATTTATGATTCAGATGACGGTGTTTTAAAGTTTAGAGGTAGACTTTGTATACTGCAGACGTCGAACTTAAGCGGACCATATTGAGGGAAGCGCACACTACACCGTATTCTCTTCACCCGATGCGAGCAAAATGTATAAGGACGTGAAGAATAACTATTGGTGGAGCAATATGAAGAATGATGTTGAAGAGTTCGTTTGAAATGCTTGACGTGTCAACAAGTCAAGGTTGAACATCAACGGCCAATGGGTTGCTTAAATCACTACCAATCCCGGAATGGAAATGGGAGGATATAACGATGGATTTTGTCACCAACATGCCGAGCACGCGCCGGGATGAACATGATTTGGGTTATTGTCGATCGACTAACCAAGTCACTCACTTTACGGGAATTAAGGATAATTGGGGGCCCGAAAAACTAGCTCGTGTATTCATCGCGGAAATTGTAAGGTTACACGGACTCCTAAGAGCATTATTTCCGATCGAGACGGTAGATTTGTGTCGCACTTTTGGCAATCCGTTCATCGAGCTTTAGGGGCCAGGCCGAGGCTCGGTACATCGTACCATCCTCGGATCGATGGGCGATCAACGGACAATTCGAGACTCTTGAGGACATGCCGCGAGCATGTGCCCAGATTGGAAGCATGGTAGGAATCGCATTTGCCACTAATCGAATTTGCCTACAATAATAGTTGGCATGCGTCGATTAAGATGGCACCGCTTGAGGCTTTATATGGACGGAAATGTAAGTCACCATTGTGTTGGGATGATTCCTCCGAATCGATTGGGACGGAGCCGGATATGTTAGTGGAGACCCGGGAAAAGATCTCTTTGATTCGCGAGAGGCTTTTGGCCGCCCAAAGCCGACAAAAGTCCTATGCCGATAATCGACGTCGACCGCTAGAGTTTGAAGTCGGCGATCATGTGTTGATAAAAGTATCGCCAACCCGGGGAATTTATCGCTTTGGGAAGAAAGGTAAACTCAGTCCGAGATATGTTGGGCCATTCGAGATTATAGAACGGATTGGCGAACTTGCTTACCGTGTGGGCCTACCGCCTTCACTGGGTCATGTGCATAATGTATTTCATGTTTCGCAATTGAGGAAATACGTGCGGACCCTAAGCATATCATTGATTTTGGGAGATTGAATTAAATTCCGATGTCACCTTTGAGGAAAACCAATCCAGATTTTGGAGCGTCGGGTAAAACAACTTAAACGTAAAGTTATTCCCTTGGTCAAAGTACAATGGTCGAGACATGGATCGGAAGAAGCCACGTGGGAGACAGAAGAGCATATGAAGTCTAGATACCCCGACTTATTCACTTCGTAAGTTTCGGGACGAAACTTATTCTTAGGGGGAGAATGTACTAATCGTACCTTTTATCGCTTATAATTAGGAATTCAGAACTTTGTAGTTTGGTTCGTAAATTTTTTCAACATTGGTATCATGTGTTTGATTCGAATTTGAGCCTGTATGTTGTGTTTCTTGTTAGTATTTCGTTAATATCCGTCATCGTGGAGTCGAACCGCTTGCATCGCTTCTGCAACCCAGGATTAGCGTGCGCTACTTTATATGGGTAGCGTACGCAACGGTAGTTGTAGGCTAACGTGCGCTACTACAAGAGGTTACGCACGCTAACCGGCAGCATGGGGCAATCCGAGAGAAACCGGGTAGGACTAAAAATTGAGCTAGCGCACGCTAAGGCATCATAGTAGCGCACGCTAGGGGAACAGGTAGCGCACGCCACTGTTGGGTGTTAGCGCGCGCTAAGTGACCCGGACAGTAAGGACAGTGAGGTCTGGACTTTAGCCAGACCAACAGGTAACGTGCGCTAAGACGGTCGTTGCGTGCGCTAACTCGTCGGTCGTAGCGCACGCTATTCGGTCGTAACGCACGCTACCGGTGTGGACAGAAGGGTTTCTGAACAGGGCAGAAGGTTCTGGACTTAGACTGGACACCAGATAGCGCGCGCTAAGGCGGAAGCTGCGCGCGCTAACTCGGCGATACAGCGCACGCTAACTCGATTGAGTAGCGCACGCTATCGGATGTGGTGCACACCAGCTCGGCTGGGCAGAAGGGTCTGGGCTGTAGACCTAGGCCGATAGCGCGCGCTATTCGGTAAGCGTTAGCGCGCGCTAAGGCGCACTTATATAAATACATGTGTTGCGGTCAACACTTGTCATTTTTCATTTTCTCTCCTCTTCTTCGAGCTTCTAGACGACTCCAGGGCAGTGTAGGCGAGGTTTTCGGCGGAGCACGGTTGAAACTCAAATCTTTCCAACTTCAAGTAAGGATCTATCAATCTTACGTCGTCTTCACCAAGGAATTGAGGTAATCCTTCCGTAGAACCCTAACTTTGGGGAAATTTGGGGATTTTGGGGATCTCGTTTCTCCAGCTGTTTTAACTCCAAATCCTGATGGATTGTAGTTGAAAATGGTTGTATAGGTATGATTTCATGATTTTCCTCAAGGTTTTGTGGATTGATTCCAAATCCTCCTTTGTAAATCGAGCAAAACCCATTACGCCCTCGTAGTACTCGATTAAATGGTCCTAAGGGTAGAACTTAGGATGGATTTTCGTGTCTCCAACAAATTGTAACGATTAAAGCCTCAATGTTTGTTAGGAGCGGGATTCGGAAGATAGTTCGGACCGTAACCTTGTTCGTCGTCTATTCCTTTGAGAGTAAGAAAGTTCAGGAAAGTACTTTATTGCATTAGTTTATGGCATGCATTTCTGTGATGGTTTAGAGAATGATGAGAGTTGGAAGGTTATTCTCGGGTACTCTCACTCGGGGATTGACTCGACGGGGTCACACGGGGACCTGGTGGCTTAAGCGGTGGACCGGGTCACGAGAGATACTTTGAGTGGACATCCTCACAGGGATTGCTCGGCCAGGGCACACAGGACTTGGTGGCTTGAGGCCGGACCGGGTCGCGAGGGTTGTCGGAGTGTTTTCTTGGTGATTGATATTGATATTCGGAATATCGTAAATTGAATCGCTTTGGGATTTTGAAATGATTTGGAAATGCACATGGATTAAAATAATTGTAATCTTGTACTTGCACTAGCGGTTGTGGCTAACCCCATTGTTGGGGTGGAATGTTTTGTACATTTCGTATTCTTGAGGACAGAGCCCCCATGTGGCACACACGGAGTTGACAAGCACACTGGATGTTAGAGAGCTCGCATCAGTCGTTGTACTTGTGATGTTGAGTCAGTTTTATGTACTGTATTATGGTTGGTTTTGAGTTGTACCTTGTCGTGTATTGTTTGCGTTCAGTGATGATTTGAAATATACTCTTTTGGCCGCGGCCGAGGCCTAACTTGTGTTTTGTAACCTTTGTTGGACTATTATGTCATGGTTGTTATGCATTGGATTGTGATTAAATCTTGTGTGTCGTCAGCCTGGCGGGACCCTTGTGTGTCCTGTGGCGTGTAATATTCCCGGTTGGATCTGGGGGTATTACATGATGAATGTGGTCTGTGCTTCTTGCAAGCGAAAAGATTTGATTCGAGAAAGTCAAAAAGAGAAATTGGAAGAAGACATTGGTAGTGGTGAACTTGAAACTGGAAGTGGGTTAAACCAAGAGCTTTCTCTTAGTAGAGCTGGAGATACGCGTTGGAGTTCTCATTACAAAACACTTTTGCGTTTGGTTTATTTGTTTCCAATTGTTGTTGAGGTGCTTGAATATGCTGAAGAGGAAGGCGATAATGCTTTTAGTCAACGTCAAGCAAATGGTCTTCAGATATATTTCAAATCATTTGATTTTGTGTTTTATTTGCACTTGATGTTGCACATTTTGGGGTGCACAAATTTATTGTCACAAGCTCTTCAAAGAAAAGATCAAGATTTCCTGAATGCTATTTCATTGGTGAAATCAACCAAGCGACAATTGCAAAAGTTTAGAGTTGATAGGTTTTCTTCAATTTTGAAGAAGATCTCTTCTTTTTGTGAAAAACATGATATTGAAATGTTGAATATTGAGGAAAATTATGTGAATCCGAAAAATCAAAGACAAAAGACCAATATCACCTATTAGCACTATTATGAGTTTGATTACTTTAATGCGGTTGTGGATATGCAAATTCAAGAGTTTGGTGATTGATTTAGTGAGGTAAGTTCTGATTTGCTTATTTGTATGGCGGCTTTGAATCCGGATAATTCATTTCATGACTTTCACCAGATGGCCGAGTTCTATCCAGATGATTTTAGTTGTGTGGAAAGGAGGACTGTCGAGCATGAACTTCACATCTATATTGATAATGTGCAAGAAGATGATACATTTGCTAACTTGAAAGGTATATCCGGTCTTGCTAGAGTGATGGTGGAAACAAGAAAACATCTTGCGTTCCCTTTGGTATATCGATTATTGAAGCTCGCATTGGTTTTGCCGGTTGCAACTGCAACTATTGAGAGATGCTTTTCTGCAATGAAACTTGTGAAGTCAGACTTGTGCAATCGAATTTCTGAAGACTATTTGAACGGTTGTGTAATTTGTACCATTGAAAAAGAAGGACTTGCCGATGTTACGAATGAAGATGTAATGAATCGCTTTCAAAAGATGAAATTTCCTAGAGAACAACTTTAAAATATAATTTGTTTCACCTTTATAGTGATATTGTACTTCGTTATTGATTTTTTTATTACGGTAATAAAAATTGTGCCCCCAGTCTTAGAAAATTCTGGATCCGCCACTGCCAGCATCCCCATTTATAGAAAAGGAGGCATCCGTATTAAGCTTGAGGTGACCCAAAGGATGAGAGATCCACCTTACAAGGACAACCTGCTTCGGCCTGGGAGGAGCGAAATTCAAATTCACTCCCTTAGCGAGAAGAGTAGATGCCAAAGAGTGAGAGGTCCGCAAAGGGCGAGCAAGGGAGATAAGTGCTAAATCCATTTTAACCGTCCGGATCACAACAGATGCGGGAGTGATAACTTCATCAAAAAACGCAATGTTATAAATCTTCCAAACAGCCCAAAGGATAGAGCAAGGAACATCCCTCACCAAATAGAGACTTGAATCGGAGGAAATCCATCACTCATGACATCTAGAGCGGATAGACGAAACCACCCGATTAGGAATCTCAAATACTCTGTCAGAGTACGGCCAAACATCCGAAACACAAGTACAAGAAACCAAGTAGTGTAGTGCCGAAGCATTTGACCTCTTAGACTATTGGAAATCTGAATAGCAAAAATATTGCATAATACAATCTTTTGTTGTAGACATTCAGAAATGGACTCTCCAAATTGTTGGGATTCGCATACAAAACGAAGGGCGCAGCGGAAGCGAAAACAAGAAGTTTAACACGTATCCTCAAGAAGATCAATCAATCTACATATATATGAATATAAAACAAAACAAAGAAAGATACGAAATCATACCCTCGAAGTCCGTTGATTAAATGGTGTTCTTCACAAAAGCGATTCCCTAAGCTTTAGGTGATCTTTCCCACGAATTCGATTCGTCAAGCTTTTGAAATCCCGAGCACCGAAACACCGTGCCTCTAGTTGCCACGCGCCGGAAGCCGACCGGAATAACAACCACCCCCATTATCCTCCGAGGATACGGCTAGAATAAGATGGTGAAACTTATATTAATTGAAGTATATACTCCAAGTATATTTATCAATTTTTCTCTCAATAATCTCTCAATTTTTCTCCAAGAAAAATGAATAATAAAGATGAAGAAGATGAAGATGATGAAGACTTCAGAAAACTATTTCTCTCTCTCTCTCTCGCTCTCTCTCTCTCTCTATCTCTCTCTCTCTCTCTTCTTAATTGCCGTGAGTTTCCTCACCATAATTGAGAGAGTCCTCAAATGTGTAACACCCCCAAGATATTCAGGGTATGATGGACAAATTAAATACTCGCAAGTGTACGAATCACTTTTGTAGGAAGCGGCAAGTAACTCCGAGGTCGATCTCTCGAGGAATTGGAAACGGTTTAAAGTTCGATATTGTTCGGCAAATAGTTGAATGAACAAAAGTATAATAAAATAAAATACATCATTGGTTCGATTGGATTACAATACTAACGCATAAAATTAAAAATAAACTAAGTGATAACAACACCAATTTGATCGTCGGATAAATGAGAGATAACAATAATGAGATTGATATGGGAATTTAGAGTCACCGACACACACGTAATCAATTATTAGTTCCGATACTCAAATAAGTAAGGTTTGGAATTATCGATTGCTCACGATTAAAAGAAATCCATTTGATGGCGGTAATTCTAAAAATCACGATTTGTTCTCAACGAAAATAAGGTAACCTCCTTTGATGGGGATGAATCCCTAACTAACAATCAATTAACCGACTACTTTTGATGAGGTAAATCGTTAAAAGATCGCTCGAAAAAGCTCGAGAACATTTACAATCACTTCTACCGGACCGTTTGATGGCGAAGACCGATAAAAATCCTCGTTTTGAATAATAATAACAACTATGAAATAGGTTTGATGTTCTAAATCAAAAGTTCTTATGCGAAGAACGAACAAGAGGAACAATCCCAAACTTTACCCAGAAAATCAAAAGGAACTAACAATCGATAACATGTGTGTGGCTATATCTAAAAACCCATATGAAAATATTAGCTACACATAATTATTTTAACATCAATAATAGAAATTGTAAAACAAAATATGGTAGAAACTTCCCTTGTAAATGCCGAAATCGAACTCCCGATGAAGGTTTGATGATCTTCTTTCAAGAACTCACAACAAAATGATACAAGGAATTATTATATCTCACAAATGTATTTTTCACTCCAAGAACATACAAGGAAGATGATGAAATAATATCACTTTTTCCTCACTTTTTGGTATTTTCTCCCTTGATCTTGTGTTTTTCCACCTCCAAATATCTTCCACAAGATAAGATTATCTCCAAATGGTCTCCACCTCCTTTTTTTATAGCAAAAAATATCAAGAAAAGGCTGAAAGTTGTGCAAAAATGTCAAGGAAAATGACTTGCACCGAAAAGTGACACGGCCCGTGTCCTGGGACACGGCCGTGTCGTACTACTCTGAAAAGGAGGAAAAGCCTTCTGTCCACGGACTCGGCCGTGTCCCATGACACGGACTCGGCCGTGTCCCATGACACGGCCGTGTTAATGCGAAATAGGCTGTATCAGGCTCGGCCGTGTCATAAAAGACACGGTCGTGTTGTACTCATCCGGAATTAGAGTTTTTTACTGGAACGAGACCCGGCCGTGTCCTGTGACACGGCCGAGTTGCCTGGTGCAGCCGAGTCGCCTGGTGCGGCCGAGTCGCCTGGTGCGGCCGAGTCGCCTGGTGCGGCCGAGTCGCCTGGTGCAGCCGAGTCTCCTGGTGCAGCCGAGTCGCTTGGTGCAGCCGAGTTCGGTTTTTGGTCTTCTTCGGCTTGATCCTTCGTTCTTGTATCAATACACCTCGGAATTTAGCATATGATATACGTTTCGAAGCCAATTTCACGAGGAATTTATATCAAAGGAGAACATATCTCAATTCGGAGTGGAGATTCTGGAATTTAGACGATTCGACCGATACTGCTTCAATCTTTCGTTATTTTAGGCCCCATTTTAGCTCTTGATCATCATAAACTCCAATATTAGCTATGAGAACGCATATTTCACCACAATCTTCGCTTGGTTACCTATAAATTAAAAACACAACATACCACACATAAAAGAGAACAAAAATACTAAAAAGCAAACAAAAACACGACTAGAGAGAACAGAATGAGTCGATCAAGAATCGACTCATCAAACCCCCCCAAACTTGAACTTTGATCGTCCCGAGCAATGCATTTTAAAGTAATCACTCACAAGAGGGGAACTCAACTGTCAAAATACCTCAAAAGACCTCTTCGAAAATTTCATCAATACTCACAAGTAAAATAAGTCGAGTTCTACAAAGTTTTCAAACCTCCGGGGTATTTCCTTAACATTATAGTCAATACTTGGCAATATAAACCTCACCGGTCAAGTGTATTCACTCACTCTCAAAGTGATAGGGATAAGTATACGCTCGGAACTCATTCAATGAAATAAGGAACCCCATAGGCTTGCCAATCGTCTTCATCTCTACCACTGTTTTGTGTATGCAACATTTTCGTGAATCAAAAAGGGCTTTTACTCGGCTTGTAATGTAGGCTTGGGTCGAGGTGGGATAAATATGGCTAAAGTGACTTGACTTGAGCAATTTTAGAACTATATCACCATTTTCGCTATAGAAGCTCAAGATTTTTGAAGTTTCCTTCTTTCATCCACTTAATTATGAATCACTAACAAGCACTATCGAAAGTGAAAAAAAAACGCAGCGTCAAACCCTCCTTATTGCTCCGATTTTTTTTTTTTTGGCTTGGGTTGTTTTAGGATCCGTTTTACGCGAATGTAAACGATGGGTCACATGAATACACCCGGTTACTAGGATCAAAACATACACAACTGCTTCCAAGCATACTCATATCTAAGGGATCCGTTTTACGCGAATATAAACATGGGTCACATGAATACACCCGGTTACTAAGTTCCCAAAAATAGCGGAGTAATTATTTTCACCAATTCAACACTCCCAACAATAAGTATATCACCCAATGTCACCACAATCTTAGTATCCTCGTCAAAAATATTTTCTAATCGCTCAAGTATGGATCGAAGGATTATAGTAATGGAAAGCTCGATATGTGGTTTAACTATGAAATAGACAATGACCTCAATTGGGTTTATTTAAGGAATGATCAAATGTCGGGTTGGCCAAAATCGAAGGGTTAAGATCAAAGGCGCCAAAAATCATTTTCACTCAATTGCACACACACGCTAGTAGTTTTGAACAAGATACCAAGGCAAGTTCTAGAGTCTTAAATCAAGAATGAAACACTCGACAATGAAACTTGCATTTTATAAAATGCACAAAGGCTCGATAGCTCACAAGTAGGTTTGTTCATACCTCCAAGATATTAAAACTACTTATTCAATTTCACACCCGTTTCGATTATCAATAATTTTTCCTCAACAAATTATCCTCGATTTGTATATCAAAACAACGAAATAAATCCCGAGGCATTCCAAAAAAAAATTCATACTTCAAAGTTTCTATCAAGTTTGCAAAATAAAAACACACCACAAATAAGTGCAAAAATGCTCAAAATACACCAATTATAAACACACCACAAATAAGTGCAAAATGTTCAAAACAACCAAAAATAAGCAAACAAGCAAAATAGTATCCGAAAACAAATAAAAACAAGAGTAATGAAGTATTTCTTGACCAATCCTCCCCCCCAAACTTGAATTAAAGAATATACGAACGAAGGGGGTATAGTATTTAAACAAAAGAATTTCATTGGTCAAGAAATACTTACGACCGGTTTACTGGTGGGGCGGAGGGAAGTGGCCTTGCTGGACATGCCACCCGTACATTTGTCTCATAAGAGACAATATCTCGTGTCGATCCTGTATAGCCTTCTCTAGCCTCTGTCTAGTATCCTCCCGGAAGGCTACGAACTCCTCCCTTAATGTTGGGCGCGAGGGGGCATGTCCAATTTCGGCCCGCCTTGACGTCTCGGGCTGATCTCTCGTGCTTTCTTCTTCTTCTTCGCTCTCTTCTTCTTCCTCTTCATCCGGGCCTCTTTCATAAGCCTCCTCCTGTTCCATCCTCTCGGCTCTATCTTCATCCACAATGCGCCAAGGTCGAATATTTCGGTCGAGAGGGCTGTGACCGGGTGGAGCTAATCCTGCTGATATCCGTGCTCGTCGATGTGCCTCCATAGCCATTTGCAGATTTCCCATGTTCCGAATATTATTTATGGTTGTCAAATGCGGATTCGGGAGAAGGAAGTGGTCGTTGTCGGTATGGAGGAAGACTATGCGCTGTTCAAAGTCCAGGATATTCATCATCTTCATCATGGAGATTGAGAGTAGCTTATTTCCAGGAAGGGGAGTCCTCTGAGCTAAGGAAATCCCGAAGTGAAGTGTGATAGGAGTAATCAAACCCCCTATCTGTAACACCCCCAAATCCTATTGGGTTATTACAGTGCCGTGGACCCCACGCCAGGAGATCCACCAGGCGAACATGACTAAAATACATTAAATTAAACAACAAAGGAAAATCATAGTCCCTACCATGATATCTGACACAATATTCCGATAAGGAATTTCAACGACAAAAGTGGCCTACATGGCCAAAATTAAATACAACAGCATCCACGAACATCTGTTCGGGTAATACAACACGAAAACAACTGACAAGACTGGAGTACACTCCAACTGACTGACCAACAATGAACAACTCGGACTAGTATCGCTCGTATGCCTCGTCGCCATCGTCATGCCCCTGTGCCTCAACTCTCTCCTCGCAAGCACCTAAAACATGAAAACATGTTCCGCCCCCACGGGGTCAGTCATCCAGATAATGAACATCAAATACATGTATAACATGATATGCATCCAACGGCAGAATGAAAACGGTACAATGATGATAATAATACGAGATGCTCACAAACCAAGGTAAGAACCGAGCATTCGTGAAATACTATGCCCACGGCATACTATTAATACCTGTTCGACAGGTTAGAACATAAATGCCCAACGGCGAATCATAATCACAGAATACCACAATGAATTAAACGACATGAACCAAACCAGAACTGAATTTAATATGAATCATAATGCCCAAAGGCTCCAATGAAAATACCAAGGCATTACAAAAGGCCTGAAAGTCGTTCAGCGGAAGTTAACAAATATCATAAACACCTGAAGTCAAAAGCGGCCCATTTGTATCAATGAGGGCGAAGCCGCACGCGAAGCCGTATCACAATAAGGGCCGAAGACACGGCATCCAGCCGTATCACAATTAGGGCCGAAGCCACGGCATCCAGCCGTATCACAATTAGGGCCGAAGCCACGGCACGAAGCCGTATCACAATGAATGATAGTGTGCTGCCTTGAGTCGGCCAACACGATGATAGTAACACACGGATAGACACCGTCCTTGACAGTCCCAAATTAACACCTCGATTGCCTTAGAACGGCCAACCGACAACAATGATGCAGCGGATGATTCAATACCTCGATTGCCTAAGACGGTCAATCGGCAACAATGATACCATAAATGATTGAACACTTCGATTTGCCTGAGAACGGCCAATCGATAACAATGACACGATGAATGAGTGAACACCTCGATTGCCTTAGAAAGGTCAATCGATAACAATGATGTAGTGAATGATTGAACATTTCGATTTGCCTGAGAATGGCCAATCGATAACAATGATACGATGAATGAGTGAATACCTCGATTGCCTTAGAAAGGTCAATCGATAACAATGATTTAGTGAATGATTGAACATTTTGATTTGCCTGAGAACGGCAATTCGATAACAATGATATGAAGGATGCCTCGGCACCTTTTACCGACGACGAAGGCGAGAAATGAATAAGCCAATGCCTTTAATCGGCCTGTACAGTTTTAATGACGATCCAAACAGGAATAACAATGATCTCAATGATGTCTTTAATTGACATCTATATTAACAACAATCGATACATCGATACCGCGAACCGGCTATCGACAATGACATTAATGATGAGTATCACAATGCCTTGAATCGTCCGTTAACGAACAACAATAAACATTTGGCAAAATTGCCGAAAGGTATCGTATCGAACGATCTCTTGATATCAATGAATTCATGAAGAGACTAAGTCTCGGAATGATACAACACATTCATAAACATACATGATGACATTAGCTCATTGACTAGTACAAGTATAAAACTTGCCTCAAACCGAAGGCGAGAAAGTACTTCCACGATCAACGTCCTAAATGAAATTACCGGCCGCTCGAACAACCTTAAACAACACAAAAACCAACAATTCTCTTAATACACGAATCAAGCATGATCACAACCAACTCAAAAGTCGATACAACAATACCCGAAACTCATTGGGGCATTTAAACAAACGCGTTGTAAACAATCTCCAATTGTTTACAACCAAAACTCAATTACATCCGAAACCAACTCCCAATGAATGATTCAAACCCACAAAAACTCATGAATACTATCAATAATCCAATAGGAATACTTAGAACGATATTTCAACAACATTTGGTCGAAAACCCCCAAAATTCCAAAGTCAACCCGTAAGGGTTCTTGAACAATTCCTCAATTATTCACAAATTCCGAAAATAACACCAATGAATCCGTAGAAATACATGTATCCAAGATAGATAATCCATATCTAACATATTCCAACATAATATCGATTTACACGAAGAGATCGAAAGCAAAACACCCAAGATCCGAAATTCTAGATCCAAGAATCATTACCTTGATTTGGAGTGATGAAACTGATTTAGATGATGATTAATCCAACTTAGAAGCTTGAAGATGATGCTAGATGATTGCAGCTCGAAAATACCTTTCCGAATCGCCCGAGCTCGTCCGAAATGATTGAGAAATGAAGAAATGACGAAGGTTGGACCGCCATCCTATTTATCATGTCGACTTAGCGCACGCTATGACTTGATATTTAGCGTGCGCTAGCGGTTTACTGGGCAGTCCAGTGAGGTCTGAAATGCCTCGTTAGTGTGCGCTACGACTTGGTAGCGTGCGCTAACACCTTACCGATAGCGTGCGCTATTCCAGATTGTTAGCGTGCGCTAACTGATGTCTGATACTCAACGACTGAAATCCAGAACCTCGTCCTCGACTTGCACGCGTTAGCGTCGCTACTAAAGTGACTTAGCGTGCGTTGCCAACACAATTAGCGTACGCTACTTACCACTCGTAGCGTGCGCTCAATTTCCCAAATCAGCCCGGTACCTTACGGGTGCGCCTCTCTTGCGCTAGCGTGCGTTAATACTGAATCATAGCGTGCGTTACCTGCACCTCATTAGCGCGCGCTAACCAGAATGTGTAGCGTGCGCTACCTCTCAAACTGAAAATCAAAACATGATGATGATGATGACAATAATCTCGGCTCGATCTCAAACAGTGATGATCCCAAAATACGCCGAATGGTGAACATAGTTGACTGAATATGAATGATGAATGATTATTACTTAGTGAAAAAAAAAATTCTGAGTGACAGTTACTGAATGATAATAAATGAATTCACAACCGGGTATTACATACTCCCCCCCTTAAAAAGAGTTTCGTCCTCGAAACTGAGGGTAAACAACTCGGGATATGAACTATCCATCACGATCTGAAAATAATAACGCCCAAATAGTCCTCGGGACCAAATCAACTGCAAGCCCAAGTCCCCAAGACTTGACGTCTCGGAACACAGTGAACGATTTCCCAAATTATCACGAAATCTCGAGCACAACGTCGAAGGGATGAACTCCCAACAAGTGACCCAAATCTCAAGATTCTCGAATATGATCATAATAAGATAGACCAACAATAAATGATTCACAGTCACGATGCATTATTACGGATAGATTTACACAGTCATCCAAAAACAAGGTTACATCTCAAATGTACCCAACATCGATATCCTCCCATATCATCGATTTCCTCTATCTCAACGATTTAAGGTATAACCGACGATGAACTCGCCGCTAACTAAGACCTCAGAAGGTCACGAGAATGAAAGTGACAAAAATGAATGATGAATGATAAATGACTACAAATCCGACAAGGATTTAGAATGACTCACCAAGGTGAATTAATAACGTCATGAGTGATAGTTCCCTGAAGTGATTGGAACCGCCGTTCCTCGTGAATTGAACGATTAATCGATAATTATGAGTCCCAACATGATTGATATACATGATGAATGAAATATATGAATGAATGAACGACAATGAAATGAATGATTATCCTCCTACCGAGCAAGAATTAACTTACTCAAAACTGGTGATGAATGTCCTTACCTCGGGCTCTCGAAGCCTGATAGGGCCCCCTGAATGAAGTATGGACTGGAGTAACAAAATCCCTCGAGGCTCTTGAGCTCTCTTGAGATTTACTGGCGCTAGAACCCCTGCAGTATTTCTGCCGGTGTCCCTGCCTCCCACACAGAAAACAAACAATAGCTGGCACCGTACACCGGGTACTAACGTGACCTCCGAACCACGATTAAAGCAAACAACAGTCGAACTCGTCGCCCGAGAGGAAGATCTTTGTCCCGGACGAAGACGACTAGAAAACGACCCCTTGGACGTCGGAGCCCGATGTCCCTCCGAACGAGCCGGCATTCTAGTCCTCTCACCAAGAAACGAAGGATGCTTCGAGTAAGCTCCTTGATTAAAAGCTCTGCTCCAAGAGCCTTCCCGATGAACTCACTAAGTGAATTACAATTGTGATTGAACAATCGCATCCTCAATCATGATTTAGCCTCTTGCTAAAATACTTAATTTTATCCACCTCGAGACGGATAATTGTGAAGCAAAGCCGAAGTAGTCCCCGAAACTTCTCGGCAATGACAATAACACCCTCGTCCTCGACCATTCGGGGTTCAAAACTTGACAACTTGGCTTCACGAAGTGGAGCGGATAATACCTCTCTAACATGAGAGTCTTGAACTCGCTCCAAATACAATCACGATCGATGGGTTTCACGAAAGCCACCACGAATAAGCGCCCTTACTCAAGTAATAAGCCGTTCTCGCCACTTTACTCTCTTAGGACACCGAACCATGTCGAAGAGTTTATCAAAATGCTCGAGCCAATGAACAATATCACTTGGTTCCAGAACCCTCAAAAGTAGCGACATCGGCGAGAGATATCGCCAACAATCTGATTCACTCCTCCAGTCTGTCCATGAAATGGCACCTGGCATCCCTGTTGCGGTGGACCACGAACCATCGAGGTCTGCATAGTCTCCACTATCCGCGTCATCTGAGTCATCTGGGCCATCATGCCCTGCATAAATATGAATGGATCAACCCGAACACCTTCCGAGTGAGATGCCTCTCGGGTACGACTCCCTGGCAGTGAATGATTATTTGCTGATGAATGAGTAGCCTCGCTATTTGATGAATTAATGATATCCCTCGCGTTCGTGTGGGCATGCACACGAGATCCCGGGTTCCGGCCCGCACCGCGGCCTCTTCCCCTGCGTCCTCTGACAGCTCTATCCATACTGAAGTAGGAAAGTCACATGATGATTATAAATTCCGCATGAATATCGCATTATGATTACGTTACAGAGTGACAATAATGAGCATACACGCTCTCGCACAATGAATGCATTAATGATTTAATGGAATGATCGTCAACATTATGTCAGAGTAGGATAAGATCGTATGAAACATCAAATGAGGTAACATGATTGCCTGATGAAATTCCTGAAATGATTACCTTGAACAAGTTAACAAGGTTGAAAATTCGATCCTCAAGATCAACAACTGAACCGTGAGATGGGCTGAATGATTAATGAATTAACTGAACAATGAGATTGACTGAATGAGGAATGAATTAACTAAACGATGAGATTAATTGAGTGATGAATGAATTAGCTGAACGATGAGGTTAATTGAGTGATGAACGAAGCAACTGAGATATGATATTGACTGAATGATGAATGAATTAACTGAGTGATGAATGAGTTAACTGAGTGATGAATTAACTGAGTAATGATATTGACTGAGTGATGAATGAATTAACTGAGTGATGAATTAACTGAGTAATGATATTGACTGAGTGATGAATGAATTAACTGAGTGATGAATTAACTGAGTAATGATATTGACTGAGTGATGAATGAATTAACTGAGTGATGAATTAACTGAGTAATGATATTGACTGAGTGATGAATGAATTAACATGATCGACAAGATCAGCATGACGATTGAGGATTATTAACTGATGAATGAGTTGATCCTTAATGCTTACACAAGCCACACGTGTCCCAAAACAATTAGTCATGAATCAATCATAACACTAATATCGCATATAGGTTTCAACAAGGCATGAACAATTAATGACATGATGAATGTATGAACATAAAGAGAATCGAGTCCTTACACAGGTCATACGAAGTTTCGAGGTCTCGCGATACTAGTCTTCACTGACGACGACTCGATGAATGAATGACTCGTGCAGTCGCACTAATATTACGACTCACAAAACCTGACTGACTAGATTGCCATAACCTGACAATCCCACTACTACCGCGTCGGTAGGACCACATAACTCACATCTCAGGGTATTTCACAACCCAAAGCTCTCTGATACCATTTCTGTAACACCCCCAAATCCTATTGGGTTATTACAGTGCCGTGGACCCCACGCCAGGAGATCCACCAGGCGAACATGACTAAAATACATTAAATTAAACAACAAAGGAAAATCATAGTCCCTACCATGATATCTGACACAATATTCCGATAAGGAATTTCAACGACAAAAGTGGCCTACATGGCCAAAATTAAATACAACAGCATCCACGAACATCTGTTCGGGTAATACAACACGACAACAACTGACAAGACTGGAGTACACTCCAACTGACTGACCAACAATGAACAACTCGGACTAGTATCGCTCGTATGCCTCGTCGCCATCGTCATGCCCTTGTGCCTCAACTCTCTCCTCGCAAGCACCTAAAACATGAAAACATGTTCCGCCCCCATGGGGTCAGTCATCCACATAATGAACATCAAATACATGTATAACATGATATGCATCCAAAGGCAGAATGAAAACGGTACAATGATGATAATAATACGAGATGCTCACAAACCAAGGTAAGAACCGAGCATTCGTGAAATACTATGCCCACGGCATACTATTAATACCTGTTCGAAAGGTTAGAACATAAATGCCCAACGGCGAATCATAATCACAGAATACCACAATGAATTAAACGACATGAACCAAACCAGAACTGAATTTAATATGAATCATAATGCCCAAAGGCTCCAATGAAAATACCAAGGCATTACAAAAGGCCTGAAAGTCGCTCAATGAAGTTAACAAATATCATAAACACGAAGTCAAAACACCCGGTATCAATGAGGGCGAAGCCACGACGAAGCCGTATCACAATAAGGGCGAAGCCACGGCATCGGTAGTATCACAATTAGGGCCTAAGCCACGGCATCGGCCGTATCACAATTAGGGCGAAGCGCGTGGCGAAGCCGTCACAATGAATGATAGTGTGCTGCCTTAAGTCGGCCAACACGATGATAGTAACACACGGATAGACACCGTCCTTGACAGTCCCAAATTAACACCTCGATTGCCTTAGAACGGCCAACTAACAACAATGATGCAGTGGATGATTCAATACCTCGATTGCCTAAGACGGTCAATCGGCAACAATGATACCATAAATGATTGAACACTTCGATTTGCCTGAGAATGGCCAATTGATAACAATGACACGATGAATGAGTGAACACCTCGATTGCCTTAGAAAGGTCAATCGATAACAATGATGCAGTGAATGATTGAACATTTCGATTTGCCTGAGAATGGCCAATCGATAACAATGATACGATGAATGAGTGAATACCTCGATTGCCTTAGAAAGGTCAATCGATAACAATGATTTAGTGAATGATTGAACATTTTGATTTGCCTGAGAACGGAAATTCGATAACAATGATATGAAGGATGCCTCGGCACCTTTAATCGGTTACCGACGATGAAGGCGAGAAATGAATAAGCCAATGCCTTTAATCGGCCTGTACAGTTTTAATGACGATCCAAACAGGAATAACAATGATCTCAATGATGTCTTTAATTGACATCTATATTAACAACAATCGATACATGGATACCGCGAACCGGCTATCGACAATGACATTAATGATGAGTATCACAATGCCTTGAATCGGCCGTTAACGAACAACAATAAACATCTGGCAAAATTGCCGAAAGGTATCGTATCGAACGATCTCTTGATATCAATGAATTCATGAAGAGACTAAGTCTCGGAATGATACAACACATTCATAAACATACATGATGACATTAGCTCATTGACTAGTACAAGTATAAAACTTGCCTCAAACCGAAGGCGAGAAAGTACTTCCACGATCAACGTCCTAAATGAAATTACCGGCCGCTCGAACAACCTTAAACAACACAAAAACCAACAATTCTCTTAATACACGAATAAAGCATGATCACAATCAACTCAAAAGTCGATACAACAATACCCGAAACTCATTGGGGCATTTAAACAAACGCGTTGTAAACAATCTCCAATTGTTTACAACCAAAACTCAATTACATCCGAAACCAACTCCCAATGAATGATTCAAACCCACAAAAACTCATGAATACTATCAATAATCCAATAGGAATACTTAGAACGATATTTCAACAACATTTGGTCGAAAACCCCCAAAATTCCAAAGTCAACCCGTAAGGGTTCTTGAACAATTCCTCAATTATTCACAAATTCCGAAAATAACACCAATGAATCCGTAGAAATATATGTATCCAAGATAGATAATCCATATCTAACATATTCCAACATATTATCGATTTACACGAAGAGATCGAAAGCAAAACACCCAAGATCCGAAATTCTAGATCCAAGAATCATTACCTTGATTTGGAGTGATGAAACTGATTTAGATGATGATTAATCCAACTTAGGAGCTTGAAGATGATGCTAGATGATTGCAGCTCGAAAAGACCTTTCCGAATCGCCCGAGCTCGTCCGAAATGATTGAGAAATGAAGAAATGACGAAGGTTGGACCGAATCGTCTATTTATATCGTCGACTTAGCGCACGCTATGAATTGATATTTAGCGTGCGCTAGCGGTTTCTTGGCGATCCGGTGAGGTCTGAAATGCCTCGTTAGTGTGCGCTACGACTTGGTAGCGTGCGCTAACACCTTACCGATAGCGTGCGCTATTCTGCATTGTTAGCGTGCGCTAACCGATGTCGATACTCAACGGCGAAATCCGTAACCTCGTCCTCTGACTTGCACGCGTTAGCGTGCGCTACTAAAGTGACTTAGCGTGCGTTGCCAACACAATTAGCGTACGCTACTTACCACTCGTAGCGTGCGCTACGAATTTCCCAAATCAGCCCAGTACCTTCTGGACTGCCTGCCTCTCTTGCGCTAGCGTGCGTTAATACTGAATCATAGCGTGCGTTACCTGCACCTCATTAGCGCGCGCTAACCAGAATGTGTAGCGTGCGCTACCTCTCAAACTGAAAATCAAAACATGATGATGATGATGACAATAATCTCGGCTCGATCTCAAACAGTGATGATCCCAAAATACGCCGAATGGTGAACATAGTGGACTGAATATGAATGATGAATGATTATTACTTAGTGAAAAAAAAAATTCTGAGTGACAGTTACTGAATGATAATAAATGAATTCACAACCGGGTATTACACTATCTATATCTACCCCTTAGGCTTTGTCGCGATATCCTCAAAATATTCCGCTACCATAGCCCCGGTTGCCGTAATTGAGTTGTCGAGCATGTGAGTCAGGATGTATAACTCCCGCAGTGAAATGGGCCTGGTTTCCTTTCGGCCATATATAGTATTCGCAATCACCTTGTGTAGATATCTGAGTATGGGATCGTGAGTGTTTGATCCTTTAGCCAATCTTGCAATATAATATCGAGCCTCGCTCCCCGGGTATTCCACCATGACTCTCCAATAAGTTTCACAAGCGAACCGGTTTATCGGGTAATGGCCGTTGTGTCTTGCATGATAAATTTCCTCTAGCTGGACGATGGTTAGTCGCTATTCATTGTTGTTGAGCTGGAATGTCATTTCGGTTGGTTCTCGAGTTACCGAATCTCTTCTTACAGTGAGAGTGCTGAGAAACTCCATCGTCAGACACCTATAAGTCAGCCATTGTTGAGTCATCATCCACGACCAGTTTAATTTTTGAAGGAATTTCATCACGTCCTCTCTTATCCCCATTGCATTCATGCATTCGTCATCGGGCCACCTCGTAGGGAGCATCTTTTTCTGACCCAGCATTTCCCACCTTTCATATTGTGTTTCAGGGAGATTGATTCCATAAGAATTCGGAGTTTCCACAGCCCTTTGAATAGCCATTCTTGCCGGCTGCACTTGTTCCCCGCCGTTCCTACCCCTTCCGCGTTGTGAATTTCCTCGTCCTCTTCCTCATGCCATTTTCTGCAAAAATTTCAATCTATCATTATCTAAGGACTTGATAACGTATTCCTCCCCCAAACTTATAGCAAACAATGAGATTCCCCCAATATAAATATTATTGATCAAAACAACTCCCAAGCAAAATCCATCATTTAAATTCATCATCTTCATCATGGAAAACATCCCTTAATTACAAGAATTTCCAATCGAGAAATTTAATCATCAAGCATGAAGAATTATCGAAAATCCCCAAATTTCATCACCTTCAATTTATTCAAGAACCCTAGATAATTAAGGACTAGCGATTCAAATAATCATAGCATGTTCATAACCAAGAATAATTATCAAAAACATGAGAAACATACCTTGATTTCGGAGATATTGAAGAGAGAAAAAAAATTAAAAGCCGGTCCCAATTCGTCCGATTTGCCCCCTTGAAGAGTGAAATTGGTTGAAAAATGATGATTACGTAGTAGATTCTTGTATCTCCCTTTGATTTTGCACAAAATTTCTTTAAAAACGAAGAGAAAAATCGATATTGTAGAAGCTAGGGTTCGCCGGGAAGAAAAAAAAATAATTCTGGAGAAGATGATAATGGTGTTTCGGCCGTGTCTCTCCCTATATAGGTTCGACTGACACGGCCGTGTTGCATCTGACACGGTCGTGTCGTGCTTTTTGAAATAACCCAAAACCCACTGTCGACCGACTCGGTCGTGTCCTATGACACGATCGAGTCATACTATCCTGGAAAATCAAGATTTCACCGTCTTGAGACTCGGCCGTGTCCTACTATTCAAAATAGGCACAAATCGACTGTCTTGACACTCGGCCGTGTCCTGTGACACGGTCGAGTCGTGCTGTTCTAGAAAATGAAATTCCCCCTGTTTTGAGACTCGGCCGTGTCAGGTGCAACACGGCCGTGTCCTGCCTGCCCAGATTATTAGTTTCTGAAAACGCACTCGTTTCCTGCAATTTTAACACCCACAGTTGAACCGATCAGTTTTGAATCGAGTAAAAACAAATAAGGAAAATAAATGCGAAAAACAAAAGACAAAAAAAAAATCTAACTAAACCGTTGGGTTGCCTCCCAAGTAGCGCTTTTTTATAGTCATTAGCTCGACTTCTTCCCGTTTTGTTCAAGCTTCAACGTCGTGCACCTCTATGCACTCAAACGCATTGATTTCTTCGATTAAATCAAATACGGCTTCACTCTATGCCCGTTTACCTTAAAGTGCTCGTTCTTCCGAGGATCAAGAAGTTCTACTGCTCCGTGCGGCCATACTTTAACGACTTTGAACGGTCCGCCCCATCGCGATACCAATTTTCCGGGCATGAGTTTAAGACGGGAGTTATGTAACAAAACAGCCATCCCGGGTTCGAGAGATTTATGAACGATACACTTATCATGATACCGTTTCGTCCGTTCTTTGTAGAGTTTAGCGTTTTCGTACGCCTCATATCGCATCTCATCGAGCTCATTTAAATGTAAAAGTCGTTCCTCGCCCGCCTTTTCTTGATCTAAATTGAGCGCTTTGATTGCCCAATACGCCTTGTGTTCCAACTCAACGAGTAGGTGACATGCTTTCCCAAATACTAGGCGATACGGGCTCATTCCAATTGGAGTTTTGTAGGCCGTGCGGTATGCCCATAAAACGTCATTCAACTTCAATGCCCAGTCCTTTCTTGTCGGTTTCACCATGTTTTCGAGTACTGCCTTTATTTGCCGATTGCTTACTTCTACTTGCCCGGAAGTTTGTGGATGGTATGCCGTTGCGACCTTATGAATCACATTGTACTTCTTAAGCAATCCTGCAAGTTGTTTATTGCAAAAATGCGTGCTTCTGTCGCTGATTACAACTCTAGGTGTCCCGAACCTGCAGAAAATCACATCCCTAAAAAAATTGCAAACCACGTTAGCATCATTAGTTCGGGTTGGAATTGCTTCCACCCACTTAGAGACGTAGTCTACAGCAGCTAGAATATACTCAAAACCATGCGAAAGTGGAAAAGGACCCATAAAATCAACTCCCCAAACATCAAAAAGTTCCACAACAAGATTGTTTGTCAATGGCATCTCATTCCTTTTGCTTATGTTCCCCGTTCGTTGACAACGATCACAACTCTTGCAATGGGAATAGGCATCCTTAAATAATGTTGGCCAGTAGAATCCCGATTGAAGGAACTTGTGCGCCATTTTCTTTGCGCTAAAATGTCCCCCACAGTGCAACTCATGGCAAAATAACAATATGCTTTTGTGCTCTTCCTCCGGGACGCAACGTCGGAATATCTGATCAGGCCCCAACCTGAATAAGTAGGGCTCGTCCCAAAAGTAATGCCTGCACATGGAAACAAACCTCTTCTTCCCTTGATAGGTTAAGTCGGGCTGCAAAACACCACTAACAATGTAATTGACAATATCAGCATACCAAGGTGTCCTTGTTACATCGAATAATTGCTCGTCAGGGAAAGTTTCAACAATTGGCAAAGGATTATCAAGCTTAAAATTATCTCCCTCGGTTAGCCTAGATAGATGGTCGGCAACTACGTTTTCCAACCCCTTTTTATCTTTAAACTCCAAATCAAATTCTTGCAGCAGAAGAACCCACCGAATTAATCTTGGTTTTGTATCGGATTTTTTAATACACTACAAAAAAAACAGTTTTTACCGACGCCAAACACCGTTGGTAAAACAGAAAATGGCGTCGGTAAAAAAATTACCGACGCCATTACCGACGGCAATCCACCGTTGGAAAAACGCTCGACGGTAATTTTTTACCGACGCCATTTTTGGCGTCGTTAAATTAAAAAGAAAATCTAAAAAAGTCAGGTCAGGGCTCAGGCGGGTCACGTCCGGGATCAGGCGGCGCTCAGTTCGGTCAGTCCAGTCCGTGCGGGTCGGGTCCGGTCCGGACAGTCGTTCGGGCTCCATTCAATTTCAAATGATTGAGAAGGATTTTGGTTTATAAACCAGAAAAAACACTACTGTTTTTCGATGTGGGATAGCATAAAAAATTTACCGACGCCAAAATGGCGTCGGCAATTGTGAAAAAAAAAGAAAAAAAAAAAAGTCTGTGAACCGGTCGTCGGCAATGGCGTCGGTAAATCAATTAAATAACGGGCGTCGGTAATGGCGTCGGTAAATTATAAGTTTAACAACGGCGGGTACGGGCGTCGGTAAATGGCGTCGGTAAAAACTATTTTTTTGTAGTGATAAATATTTCAATGCGGCATGATCCGTATGCACAATTACTTTTGAGCCAACCAAGTAGGATCGAAATTTGTCTAAAGAATACACAACGGCTAAAAATTCTTTTTCGGTGGTGGTGTAATTAGCCTGAGCTTCATCGAGCATTTTGCTAGCATAGTAAATCACGTGGAAAAATTTATCCACTCTTTGCCCCAAAACAGCACCTATAGCAAAGTCGGACGCATCGCACATAATTTCAAATGGGAGAGACCGATCGGGAGCAACAACAATAGGTGTGGAAGTTAACTTTTCTTTCAAAGCGTTGAAACCGACTAAACATTCCTCGGTAAAATCAAATTTAGCATCTTTGCACAAAAGGTTACTCAAAGGGCGGGCAATTTTCGAAAAATCTTTAATGAAACGCCTATAAAACCCGGCATGCCCTAAAAAGCTTCGAACCTCTTTGACACATGAAGGCGGAGGTAATTTAACAATTAAATCAACTTTAGCCTTGTCAACCTCCATTCCATTATTGGAAACCACATGACCTAGAACAAGACCTTGTTTTACCATAAAATGACTCTTTTCCCAACTAAGTATAAGATTACACTCAATACATCGTTCTGGCACAATAGTCAAATTATTTAAACAATCATCGAAAGTGGTTCCAAACACAGAAAAGTCGTCCATGAATACCTTGATGGATTTTTCTAACAAGTCGGAGAATATGGATAGCATGCACATTTGAAAAGTAGCGGGAGCATTGCAAAGACCAAACGGCATCCTCCTAAAGGCAAAAGTGCCAAAAGGGCAAGTGAAAGTGGTCTTCTCTTGATCCCCCGGAGCAATGGGAATTTGATAGAAACCTGAAAGACCATCTAGAAAACAGTAATAATCATGCCCAGCTAAACGTTCCAACATTTGATCAATGAAAGGAAGGGGAAAATGATCCTTTTTTGTTACGGCATTTAATTTCCGATAATCAATGCACATCCTCCAACCGGTTACCATTCTAGTGGGCACCAATTCATTTTTATCAATACGAACCACCATTATTTCAGATTTCTTAGGCACTACATGCACAGGACTCACCCACTTACTGTCGGATATCGGGTAGATGACTCCGACATCTAGCAATTTCAAAACTTCTTTTTTCACAACTTCCTGCATGTTCGGATTCAAACGCCTTTGAGGTTGCCTAACCGGTTTAACATTATCCTCAAGAATTATTTTATGCATGCACCTAACAGGACTTATTCCCTTGATATCAGAAATACTCTACCCAATCGCTTCCTTTAACTTAGTTAGAACTTCTACTAGTTTGTTTTCTTGCAAGGGAGTTAATTCGGAAGAGACAATTACAGGGTAAGTGTCACTTTTGCCTAAGAAAACATATTTAAGATGTGTCGGAAGTTTTTTCAATTCAAGTTGGGGTGGGGTGATTTCAACGGGCTCCTCAAATTTTAATTCCAATGGTATCTTAAAACCGTCAACTTCATCAATTGTTTCGGAATTATCTAACAATGCAACATATTGTTCAATTTCTAGATTATTCAGCCCCATATCATGCTCAACGGTTAGAGCATCATGCAACGTGTCCCCTACATCATCATGAAAATATGTATCATTAACCAAAGAATCAATGCAATCAATAAAATTCACATCATGGGCAGCATAAATATGAGAAGGGATAGGAAATGAACCGAACACGTTGATTTCCACGGTTTCGCCCAAGACGGTCATGGTGACCTTTCCTTCATCAACATCGACGATTGTTTTTGTCGTACGCATGAATGGCCGTCCTAGAAGTATTGTCCCTTCATTTTCGCTTGTTCCGAAATCGCTCATCTCCAAGATAACAAAATCGGCCAGAATCACCAACTTGTCCACTTGCACTAATAGGTCTTCAATGACTCCCTTCGGGTATTTCACCAACCTATCCGCCATTTGAAGAGTCATTCTTGTTGGTTTGATTCCCCCGAGTCCAAGCCTCAAATAGGTCGAGTATGGCATGAGATTCACACTTGCCCCCAAATCTAACATCCCACGAGCAACTTTCTTATCTCCCATAGTGATGTCGATCATAAAACTTCCGGGATTGCCTTTCTTTTGACCCCTTGCTTCTACCTCGTAGAGCACCACTTTCTCGTTCCTATTGTATCTTCTTTTGTTGGAAGTCAACTCTTTGAAAAATTTTGTATAAGCGGGAATGTTCTTCACAACATCCAAAAGAGGTAAGTTGACATGAACCTTCGAAATCATGTCGTAGATTTCGGAAAATTGCTCATCTTGCTTTGCTTTTCTAAGTCGGCTCGGAAAAGGAATTGGTGGCTTATATGGTTGAGCGGATTTGTGAAGCTTGGAAGTTGAAGTTGCTTCGTCTATTTTCTCCTCTTGATTTCCCGACTCGTCTTCTTTCTCATCGCCTCTTTCTTTTACTTCGGAATTAACTTCTTTATTAATCACTTTACCACTTCGGAGAGTGGTAATAGCTTGAGCTTGCTCGGGTTGACTCGGTAGTTTACCCCTTTCTTGTCTACGTGCCTCGGCAGCAAGTTGTCCAATTTGAATCTCCATTTTCTTCATCGAAGCTTCTAAAGATTCGAACTTCTTATTGTTCTCCTCTCGGTTTTCCTTGCTCTCCTTAATGAATGCCGCAATACTCTCCTCAAGAGAGTTCCTTTGTTGTGGAGGTGGTTCACTTCGCGTTGGTTGTTGGGCTCGATTTCCTCCGTTGTATTGAGCTTGGGCGCTTGTGTCGTATGGCATCGGGTTGTTGTTTCTCCATGAGAAATTCGGATGGTTTCTTAGCCCAGGATGATAAGTATTTGGGAGAGGTGCATTTATTGCGTTTCCGCCATAATTATTTCTCCTCTCTTCCCATTTGGGCCTTCCCGTGCTTTGTCCCATAGCCCAATTAACTTGTTCGGTTTGTTCTCCCGGAAAAGCATGAGGGCATGAATTGGCATCATGTCCGGGTGCTCCGCAAATCTCGCAAACTCGTGAGCTAGAAGATTTATTTTGAGTCTTGAGTTGTCTTAGTTCATTTGTCAACTCATCGATTTTAGATTGCATCTTGTCCTTCTCGCTCACTTGGTACACAGCTCCCCTACGAACACGTACACTTTTTTGTTGAGAATTTGCTCCCAATGTTTCATACACATCATACGCTTGTCTCTCCGTCAAACCCCAAAACGAACCACCGGCTGCATTATCTACCGCTCCTTGGCAATATTGAGTTAATCCGTCATAGAAGAATTGATTAAGTAGTTGAAGCGGATAGTGATGGTGTGGGCATTGAATAAGTAGCATTTTGAATCGATCCCATGCTTCGTGAAATGCCTCTCCGTCTTGTTGTCCGAAAGTTGAGATTTGAGTTCTCAATTGCGTAGTCTTTGAATGAGAGAAGTACTTGGTAATGAATTTATCGTAAACTTCATCCCATGTTCTTAGTGAGCCGGGCGCCAAAGTCATCAACCATTGTTTCGCCCTATCCTTGAGTGTATAAGGGAAGCACTTCATCCTTAGTTGATCCTCGCTCAACCCATTTAATGGGAAGTTTTCAATCGCCACATAGAAGTCTCGGATGAATGATAACGGGTCCTCATGTGCTAATCCGTGAAATGAGGGTAATTGCTCGATGTGAAATCCGCTTATGTGGTAGTTCCTTGCGGCCGGTGCTAATTGGATGCATGAAATGGCGGTGTTCACTACGGGCTTTGCATAGTCCCGCATTAGATGTTCGACCAGAGGTTGTTGCGGCATGTTATAGTTTGCTTCCATCCCATATTGAGGTTCGGGATAATAATTCGCTCCATATTGCACTCCAACGGGTGGTTGTCTCGGATAGAAGTATCTCCCTTGTTGAGCTTCGGGTATCCCTTCATATCTCGGAAACCTTGGTTGACGAATTTCTTCCTCATCTATATTTTGTGCAACATTCTCAACCCTCGGTTGACGAGGTATCTTCTTGGAGCAAAAGTCGCTCTTCAAGATCCGTATTCACCTCGTCGTTTGCCATTTATGTTGTGGCCATTAGTTTTGGTGCTCTAATCCTTTGAACTTCGTCTATGGGCGGAAGAATCGGGTTACCCAACGATCTCCTACCAAGCATAAACAAAGGAAGTAAGAGCAAATTTTATCGAAATAAAATTGATCAAGAATAGCAATTCAACTATTATTAAAACAAGATTAAAAATTAAACGCCAATTCCCCGGCAACGGCGCCAAAAACTTGATGGACAAATTAAATACTTGCAAGTGTACGAATCGCTTTTGTAGGAAGCGGCAAGTAACTCCAAGGTCGATCTCTCGAGGAATTGGAAACGGTTTAAAGTTCGATATTGTTCGGCAAATAGTTGAATGAACAAAAGTATAATAAATTAAAATACATCATTGGTTCGATTGGATTACAATACTAACGCATAAAATTAAAATAAACTAAGTGATAACAACACCAATTTGATCGTCGGATAAATGAGAGATAACAATAATGAGATTTATATGGGAATTTATAGTCACCGACACACACGTAATCAATTATTAGTTCCGATACTCAAATAAGTAAGGTTTGGAATTATCGATTGCTCACGATTAAAAGAAATCCGTTTGGTGGCGGTAATTCTAAAAATCACGATTTGTTCTCAACGAAAATAAGGTAACCTCCTTTGATGGGGATGAATCCCTAACTAACAATCAATTAACCGACTACTTTTGATGAGGTAAATCGTTAAAAGATCGCGCGAAAAAGCTCGAGAACATTTACAATCACTTCTACCGGACCGTTTGATGGCGAAGACCGATAAAAATCCTCGTTTTGAATAATAATAACAACTATGAAATAGGTTTGATGATCTAAATCAAAAGTTCTTATGCGAAGAACGAACAAGAGGAACAATCCCAAACTTTACCCGGAAAATCAAAAGGAACTAACAATCGATAACATGTGTGTGGCTATATCTAAAAACCCATATGAAAAGATTAGCTACACATGATTATTTCAACAACAATAATAGAAATTGTAAAACAAAACATGGTAGAAACTTCCCTTGTAAATGCCGAAATCGAACTCCCGATGAAGGTTTGATGATCTTATTTCAAGAACTCACAACAAAATGATACAAGGAATTATTATATCTCACAAATGTATTTTTCACTCCAAGAACATACAAGGAAGATGATGAAACAATCTCACTTTTTCCTCACTTTTTGGTGTTTTCTCCCTTGATCTTGTATTTTTCCACCTCCAAATATCTTCCACAAGATAAGATTATCTCCAAATGGTCTCCACCTCCTTTTTTTTATAGCCAAAAATATCAAGAAAAGGCTTAAAGTTGTGCAAAAATGTCAAGGAAAATGACTTGCACCGAAAAGTGACACGACCCGTGTCCTGGGACACGGCCGTGTCGTACTACTCTGAAAAGGAGGAAAAGCCTTCTGTCCACGGACTCGGCCGTGTCCCATGACACGGCCGTGTTGTACTATGCTAAAAATGCGAAATAGGTTGTATCGGGCTCGGCCGTGTCATAAAAGACACGGTCGTGTTGTACTCATCCGGAATTATAGTTTTTTACTGGAACGAGACCCGGCCGTGTCCTGTGACACGGCCGAGTTGCCTGGTGCGGTCGAGTCGCCTGGTGCAGCCGAGTTCGATTTTTGGTCTTCTTCGACTTGATCCTTCGTTCTTGTATCAATACACCTCGGAATTTAGCATATGATATACCGTTTCGAAACCAAATTCACGAGGAATTTATATCAAAGGAGAAAACATCTCAATTTAGAGTGGAGATTCTGGAATTTAGACAATTCGACCGATACTGCTTCAATCTTTCGTCGTTTTAGGCCCCGTTTTAGCTCTTGATCGTCATAAACTCCAATATTAGCTATGAGAACGCATATTTCACCAGAATCTTCGCTTGGTTACCTATAAATTAAAAACACAACATACCACGCATAAAAGAGAACAAAAATACTAAAAAGCAAACAAAAACACGACTAGAGAGAACAGAATGAGTCGATCAAGAATCGACTCATCAGGGTATATTACAGCGTCGTGGACCCCTACGTGGGATCCACCAGGCTAACAAATAATATCGCTCGTCTAATCGAATGCCACTCAGAGGATGTTGAGTGAGTGCATTGTACTTGTAATTATGTAAATCATTAATATGAGGCAACGGATGTTTCTTTATTTACTGGAAGTTACTGGCATTCCTAACTCGTAAATATACATATAGAAACTAGTCCTTGTATTTGAGAGCAAAACGTTCCATGCCTTATTGGATAAGGGGTCGGCACTGGAAAGGTTTATAGCTCAAATACTTAATCGTTAAGTCGATGAAACTTGACTGGGCGTTAAGTTTATGTGAAGACTTGTATGACGTGTTCTTTGACATGGAGAGTGCCTGTCGAACACTAATGGTTAGTGGGAGTGATAAGTGTCATTTTTGTACACTTATCCATGGTTTGTATCGATAAAATTCACCCATAATTGAGCTAGTCTAGTCGTTTTTTGCTTTTAATTAATTAGTTTTAATAATTTTATTTTTATCGGATGATGATCGGATTAAATAACTGATTTACTCAAGAAATAACATGTTTATTAAATATTCTCTTTGTTGAATTTTGATATATTCATGTTGTAGGGCTTTCCGAGATGAGTTCGGCAGTCTTTCCGGATTCAAAATCAGAGTTATATATCAAAAGTTATCATCCGAAGAAGATTTTGGGGCAAAAACGCAAAGTCTGAAAACGTAACTATCAAAGCATCCGTGAACAAATTGACGGTTAGTTACGGCCGTAACATTCAGGAGTTACGGCCGTAAGTCATCCTTGTTACGGCCGTAACTCCTGAATGTTACGGTCGTAACTCTTGACAGATTGTTATGATTTGTCTAATTTTTATACTTTTTGTGTATTATTGAGGGGATGGCTGGCATTGATCCGATCTAATGTAATAATGCTGGAGTTTTGGAGCTATTAGATGACTTTAGGTGTATAAATAGACCCCTTAGATCCTTCATCATTCATCATTCATCTTATAATTTTCCATTTTTTGTAAACTTTTCTTTTTGTGTGAAGAACACACTTGTGTTCTTGAGTGATCTTTGTAAGTGTGGTATAGCATATGTTGTTCAGAGAGTTTATTGCTTCTATGTCCTTTATCTACTAAGGGAGTTAGGATCAATTCTTTCTCTTGATTCAACTAATAATGACCACAAAAGCTTGTAATATGTATAATAAACCCTTCATGGGCTAAGTAATCTTTAGTTGGGATTATAAACAAGGTTAGTCATGTTATTTATGTTTGTATAAAGATCTATTGTGAATTACATATTATTGTATGCGATTTTCATTGTTTCAACAATCTTTATTTATTTGGCCAATAAATGATGATATTTATGGTCTTCATATGTTTCGAAAGAAAATATGTTTGATTAGATCAAATGATCTTCACTCTAAGTTGTTCTAGGGTATAGAAATATACCCCTAGTCCTTAGATGATTCTTTGAGTTATTTTCATAAATCCTAATGCTATGTATTGAAGCCAATCAACATAGAAATATAGTGGATTGATTCAATATGTAAGGGACATTTTATAGTTCGAAAGAGAAACCGTCTTTTTAAGGATAATCGAATCTATACAACATAATAAGTAAATTCATCTTATGATCTCATATACATCTTCTATAACTAATGACGAACTAAGTTTGTAATCCCAACTATTTCATTTTATCGTTTAATCAATCTATTGTTATTGCAATATTTTTATTTCCTTAAAATAAAAGAACTATTATTGCATTTTCTTTGCAATTATTAAACCAAACTTTTTAATTGTGTGTTTCACTCATCTTAGTATCTATAAAAATAGATTAATAGTGTATAATTCAAATTATAACCAAACTTCCTTGTGGGATCGATAAACCGGACTCAAAAAGTCCACTTTACTACTTGATACGATATCGTGCACTTGCGATAGTTACACTAACAACGTGTCAAGTTTTTGGCGCCGTTGCCGGGAAAGTTTAAGTTATATTTGAAATCTTACATTGTAAACTATTTTTATAGGTACAACTTTCTCGACATTGTAACTTAGTACTCAATTGTGTTTGTCGGGTCAAGTGGCGGATACCGGTACTCCGTGACTATTAAAGTTGGATTATTCAGTTTCCCACAACAACTGATATTTGTAAATATTCCTCCATTTATTTTCATTTTTATTTTTTTTAATGGAAGAAACATTGTATAAAATTGAAAAAAAGATTTCCCTTTCTAAGCAAAAATGCAATTTTAAAAATTTACAAGTAAGACTTGAAAGGATGAGGTTGCTTATGAATAAAAGTATACCTTTTGACATAAGATTCATTATTGAAGCCAAAGTAAGAATAGAGGGTGAATTCACAGAAACACCGACTAGATTTTTACCAGGGCTAGGAAAAAGTTCATATGCGAAGAAACGACGAGCAAAGATGATAGCCGTTTGTTATAAATGTGCTAGATGGAACTGTAATTTAAAATGTCGATCTTTAGGAATTCCATCTACAAACAGAGAAGATAAAATTCAGTTCATTAAGGATGGTCTGAATAAGGAGAATTTAGATGATATCGAAATTTCTCTTGACACGCATCCTAGTGGACTCGTACATTACGGAATTCGATGTTTGTGGAATAAATTCCAACCAGAATATGAACAACGTCTTGGGAATCTGACGTTAAAAGACCCTGTTTGCCAATTTGTAAGAAAATTGGATGGGAAGCTTCTCCCCGACTCATAGAAGGCGTTTAGGCCGTTTCTGAACGTAAAATCAGAGGAAGATGTGAGCCACAATCACAACTACTGTACATACGCGTAAGTATCTTTTATTTTTGTCGTGTGGTGAGATTTTCTGAATAAAAAAAATATGATACACGATAAATGCTTTCATTATTCTATTGAGTAGTTGAAGCGCAATCAACGCAATCACAAACTTGTTAAACAATTTTTACCTTCTTTTTCTTCTATAAATAAACATTGTGCTTGTTTCTTTCATTCATCCCTCAAACTTGCACTTTTCTCTGTCTCTCTCTAAATAATTTCTTTTCAAAAATAGAGTCATCATCTTCAACAAAAAAATTTAGCACAGTCTGCATTTTTGGTGGAGCTAGTTATGGAAAAGAGGCATGCTTTCTTGACGACCCACAACTTGGGTCGTACCTTAGGAGAAAAATGCATTCATGTAGTTTACGGAGGAGGAAGTCTAGGACTAATGGGACGAGTTGCTGCTTCTGCCTATATGGAAGGAGTAAGAGTGTTGGGAATAATCCAAAAACCTCTGGCTGAAAGTAAAATTACCGGGTCAACTATTGGAGATGAGTTTAGATCTGTAAATATGTAAGATCGCATAACTCACATGATAAATAATTCTGGCGCCTTTATCACCCTTCCCGGTGGTTTTGGCACCCTTGAGGAACTTTTTCATGTGGTTACCAGAGTCTGACTAAATGTTCATCAAAACCAATAGTCCGCTTAATGTCAATGGTTTCTTTGATGGTTTCTTGTCTTTCATCGACTACTCTCTTTGAAAAGGGTTTTATTTCGAGCGTGCTAAGCGAATCATAGTCGTTGCAACAACACCGAGAAGAACTAATCAAAAACTCAATGAATTTGTTCCTCAACCAGATCCGACTCTAGCTAAAATTATGCAGGTAGAAGATTTTACCGTGAGAAAACGAAAAGTGGATTCATTCCTCTCCCTTTGATAACCCATGTCGGACCTCTTGTATTTTTACTTTTTGTCGTGTGTAATAATCGTGCTAAATGATGGCAGCTTAAGGAGTTTCTTCTTGATCTCTTGTCGCGCATCTATTCGTGATTTATGTATTGTTATTTTATTGCTGTAATTTTTATTGCGTGTTTTGCTTTCATAAAAACTTTGATGGCAGCGTAAGGCGACTCTTCGGACTTTCTTGATGCGTATCTTAAAAATTGTGTTATACTTACGAGTATATTTTATTTTATTTTATTGTGTGCCTCGTATATTTATTCTCTTGCAGATTCTAAAAGGCGTTAGCTCAGACATCAACTTTCTTAACAGGGAGTATTCTGCTTTTCTGCATTGATTTTTATTTTATTTTATTTTTAATTTTTAAACTGAGGACAGTTTTATTTTCAAGTTTGGGGGTGGTTTGTTTAATTATTTTGGTGTGTTTTGATTGATTTGGTTATTTGCCTTAATTATATATATATATATATATATATAGTATTTTGATTTTTGAGATTTCTAGATCTGGCCATAACACCAATAAAATAGCTATATACAAGCTTCTAAAATCATTTTAATCGGTAAAAAATTTGTATATTCCAAAATTTTTGAGCCTTAATCTCTCTTTCCAAACCTTGTAGTTATCATATAAAATCCTTATCATAAATATAAAAGCTAAACCTTAATTTACTTAATTTACTTAATTTGTGGAGTTTTTGATTTTTCATGCTTAAACTAAGAAATGATTTTCTGCAAAAATTCCATTCCCTAAAAAAAAAAGGAGTCATTGGTGAAAAGAGCTACACGTTAGCAAATAACGGTATGAAAGCTATCACCTAAAAAAATGATGAAAAGGAGAAATGTTGAGCAGCAACAGCTGCCTAATTTTGGAGGTCTTAAGTTTTGCGAAAAATAAAGGACTAACCATTGTTGGTGCGTAGCTGCCGTCTCAGAAAAATTGGTGAAAAGAGCTACACGTTAGCAAATAACGGTGTGAAAGCTATCACCTTTTAAAAAAAATGAGATAGAAATTGTGTTAGTGAAAAGAGCTACACGTTAGCAAATAACGGTGTGAAAGCTATCACTAAAAGGGATGTAGTTTATGAGCAGATTTGAATTAATTAGCGGCTGAATTTCAATACACTCAATTTCGTGAATAATCACAATATTTGATGACGCCAATGAAATTCTTCTTCATATTAAGTCGAAAAATAAACGAGTGATCAAGAGCAACCATTAAAGGGAGTCATTTGTATCACGAGTGGGAAAGAAATAATCAACCTTTTGGGGGGAAACCTTACATTTTGGAATTACAATACTAAAACCGTGTTTTAACTTCATAATCATTTGTAGATTTATTTTGAATCTTGATTCATTTATATCTATTGTATAAGCTGGTTGTTGTGTATTAATGGCATTTTGATCTTCTTTTCTCTTTTTATATTTTAATTTATGTGTGTATTAATTTTATTATTTTTGTTTTATTTTTATTTTTATTTTTGGAGCATGAATAATAAAGAGACTTGCTCGGGACTAGCAAGAATTCAAGTTTGGGGGTGTGATAAGTGTCATTTTTGTACACTTATCTATGGTTTGTATCGATAAAATTCACCCATAATTGAGCTAGTCTACTCGTTTTTTGCTTTTAATTAATTAGTTTTAATAATTTTATTTTTATCGGATGATGATCGGATTAAATAACTGATTTATTTAAGAAATAACATGTTTATTAAATATTCTCTTTGTTGAATTTTGATATATTCATGTTGTAGGTCTTTCCGAGACGAATTCGGCAGTCTTTCCGGATTCAAAATCAGAGTTATATATCAAAAGTTATCATCCAAAGAAGATTTTGGGGCAAAAACGCAAAGTCTGAGAAATTCTGGGCTGAAAACGTAACTATCAAAGCATCCAGTGAACAAATTGACAAAGCCAAGTTACGGCCGTAACATTAAGGAGTTACGGCCGTAAGTCATCCTTGTTACGGCCGTAACTCCTGAATGTTACGGCCGTAACTCTTGACAGATTGTTATGATTTGTCTAATTTTTTATACTTTTTGTGTATTATTGAGAAATTTGTGGCATTGATCCGATCTAATGTAATAATGCTGGAGTTTTGGAGCTATTAGATGACTTTAGGTGTATAAATAGACCCCTTAGATCCTTCATCATTCATCATTCATCTTATAATTTTCCATTTTTTGTAAACTTTTCTTTTTGTGTGAAGAACACACTTGTGTTCTTGAGTGATCTTTGTAAGTGTGGTATAGCATATGTTGAGAGTTTATTGCTTCGATCTCCTTTATCTACTAAGAGAGTTAGGATCAATTCTTTCTCTTAATTCAACTAATAATGACCACAAAGGCTTGTAATATGTATAATAAACCCTTCATGGGCTAAGTAATCTTTAGTTGGGATTATAAACAAGGTTAGTCATGTTATTTATGTTTGTATAAAGATCTATTGTGAATTACTTATTATTGTGTGTGATTTTCATTATTTTAACAATCTTTATTTATTTGGTCAATAAATGACGATATTTATGGTCTTCATATGTTTCGAAAGAAAATATATTTGAATAGATCAAATGATCTTCACTCTAAGTTGTTCTAGGGGATAGAAATATACCCCTAGTCCTTAGATGATTCTTTGAGTTATTTTCATAAATCCTAATGCTATGTATTGAAGCCAATCAACATAGAAATATAGTGGATTGATTCAATATGTAAGGGGCGTATTATAGTTCGAAAGAGAAACCGTCTTTTTAAGGAAAATCGAATCTACACCACATAATAAGTAAATTCATCTTATGATCTCATATACATCTTCTATAACTAATGACGAACTAAGTTTGTAATCCAAACTATTTCATTTTATCGATTAATCAATCTATTGTTATTGCAATATTTTTATTTCCTTAAAATAAAAGAACTATTATTGCATTTTCCTTGCAATTATTAAACCAAACTTTTTAATTGTGTGTTTCACTCATCTTAGTATCTATAAAAATAGACTAATAGTGTATAATTCAAATTATAACCAAACTTCCTTGTGGGATCGATAAACCGGACTCAAAAAGTCCACTTTACTACTTGATACGATATCGTGCACTTGCGATAGTTACACTAACAACGTGTCAGGGAGCACACGTTATAGGTATGCTAATTGGATTAGAATACTCGAACTGACTCACCCTCGATTCGTCACACGGATTTCACTCCGGGACAGTCAATGATGGAATCGAAAGATTGTGATAGGTATTCGTGAACCTTCGACTTGAGGATTTAGTAGTGATGTGCTTGTGACGTCAAGATTTTCATTAGAGTAGTTCGACCCTGTAAACCGGAAGGCTGTAACACCCCAAAAGGCGGCTATTACAGTGCCGTGGATCCCACACTGGGACCCACCAGGCGATATCCAATACAGATTAAATAAATATTATTTGTGATACCGAATCACAATGAATAGTCATTACTCCGATTAGGAGTTTATCAAAAATATGGCCAACGGCCTTATAATACACAGGATCCGAAAAACAAGTATAAACCATATGGAGATGGAAAATACTTCAAATGTCAATACAACGAGATAGTAATTTAAATGAAGCAGAAAATAAAATAACATAACACGGTTTAACATAACCGGACAACAAATGATGTGGGGCCCCCGAACTAGTATCCTTCGAACCCTTCGCCGTCAACATGCTCTTCCCGTGCCTTGCCTTTGCCTCGACCTAAAATACAATACAAGTATTTCGCCCATAACACAGGGTCAGATATACATGATAATCAATTCTTCCGACATTATACAATTCACATATATAGATTTCAAGGAAAACATTTCGACTATTAATCATATCCCTCGGGCGTATGAAATAATCAGTCACAAATCGTCGAACACATCCAATCATACATGGACTATGAACGATTAACAATATAGCTCAATATGGACATCACAGTATGCCCGATCCGGAAATGTGTCCGTGTGCATGTCCACCTCGTATATGGAATCCAGAATATACGTGTGACGATGTACCTAATTAGCCTCACGAACTACGTCTCGTGTGCACAGTCCAATGCGGGATAATATCCACGCATGACTATATATGTGCCTGGCTAAAAATCCTACACAATGACCAATCGGAACGCAGATTTGATTCCGGATATATCACGATACAACATGACAACGAATTCAATAAATCACACATCCGATTAAGGATCAAGGAAAACTCACCGAAGTGAAAATAAGACCAACGAGATCAACGATTCAAAGCGACGTACTTGGGAATGCAACCCCATGAAGAAAACGGAACAACGTCAAGGACAATGTCAAATCACGACAAACATTTCATGAACAATTCATACATATGAAATATATAACCATCACAAGAATCTAATCATCATTATAACCAAGCAAGATAACTTGCCTCAATACGTAGACGATAATAGTCCTCTTCTTGTCGGAACGAACGAACGGTCCTCGACTAATATTGTTTACTCGAACAATCAACCTTAAACGAAATACATTTTACTCAATAACATATTCATATAATTATCAATATAGGATTAGTAAGACGTCATCCTACAATCTTTTAGAATAGTTTGCTATTTCCAATTATTGAAGCTTTATGTCAGGAGTTCTTTTAACATCATTACAACCATAAAAATCGGTTTACAATACTTTTACCGAATGTTCACATGGTTCATCATAAACAAGAGTTCTATCAAGGGTATGTTGAATAACCAATTATGATGTTAAGATCATCTTATGATGATTAAACTTTCCAAAACATTAGAATGTTGAAAGAACAAAATCTGCACATTTATGATCATTCTCCTCTCATCTAAATTGAATATTAAGCTTACAACAAGGTTATCAGTTATGAGATTATACCATATCCATGAAGGTTATCAAAATCTTTCTTTACAAGGCTGGACGATCCATTAACATCATGATGAATTCACCAACTATCTATTATGATGATCAAAGTATTCTAAGTTCTCAACACATTAGATTAATGAAAAGTTGTTGTTGTTGGTTTCACAAATATCCTTAACCATTCAAAATCTTGCTGAGCTAAACATAAGGAGAATATGATTCTTAAGAAATCTGAGTAAGAAGACATCCTTCTACTTCTAACATGGACAAGTTCTTCCCAAGGTAAGTAAAAACTTAAAATGGTGTTTAATCACTTTATGATAACAACTCTATTAGTTAAATCTAATTACGGTGAAGTTAACTGATTCAAAGGTATTCTACTGAGCTAAATTCGTTCAACAAGATGAGCATGATAGTTACAACGTGGTTAGAATCACTATATCATCAAGAACACATCCATCTCAAACCCTCATTTATCATATTCATCAAAAGTGTTAAAAAGGTTGGATTAAAACTATGTTTTAATTTATTAATCTACTCTAGGTGAAGTATAATTCGTTATTAACATCAACATATGAAAATAATATAGAGAGGAAAGTATACCTACCTCCAGAAATGGAGAACAACCTCAAAGCTATGAGAAAATATACTCCAAGCTCAAGAACACCTCCTAGTCTCCAAGGAAATGAGCCCCACTCCAAGATTTAAGGCTTAGAAGCAAGTTGGGGGAGGTTGATATCGGTTTGGGAGTGCAGAGGGACGATATATGGAGAGAGAATCGGTTTGGAGTTGTGAAGAAATGAAAACAGTGGTCCTATAAATAGATCAGACTTAGCGCACGCTAACGGGAAGCTTTAGCGTACGCTAACACACTTACGTGCGCTAACTGGTTAATATTACGTACGTAAGCGGCTTACAGTGGCTACTGTCTTGAATTCGCAGGTCGTTAGCGCACGCTAATGAAAAAGGGGTTACGCACGCTAATAAAAGTTGACTCTGGCCGACATGACAGCTCAGACATTACTCACATGCATGCCAACGGCTAAGGAGTTCACGTGCTGAAGTCAACAGATGCCAGATTCTCTTTTAGCGTACGCAACAGAGGAAACATTACGTACGCTAAGGCACATGATTAGCGTACGTTAATCATACTATGTAGCGTACACTACATCAACAGAAAAATTCGAAAATGCAACTCTCTAATTAACATCGAATCATCACATATGAAATGAAATAACAACGATATGAAATTCAAATCTATAATACCTCAACATAATACTAAATGCAACGATTCATGATAATCAGATTATCCGAATAATACAATGACAGGTAAAAACAAAAAATTACAGTCGGATATTACATACTCTCCCCCTTAAAAGAGTTTCGTCCTCGAAACTAAGGGGTTAATAACTCAGGGTATCTCGCTCGCATACTATCCTCGGTTTCCCACGTAGCCTCCTCGACTCCGTGTCGTGAACACTGAACTTTCAGTAGGGGAATCGTCTTGTTCCTCAACTGCTTGATCCTCCTCTCGAGTATCCGCACAGGACGCTCCTCGTACGAATGATCCTCTGCTAATTCAATCTCTTCGAACTGAAGTACATGGCTCGGATCGGCAACATATTTCCTCAACTGGGAGACATGAAACACGTTGTGAATCTTACTCAAAGTCGGCGGCAAAGCTAGTCGATAGGCCAGATCACCTATATGCTCCAATACCTCAAATGGCCCAATGTACCTCGGGCTCAGCTTGCCCCTCTTCCCGAAATGAAAAACACCTCGGGTAGGAGACACCTTCGTTAGCACATGGTCACCAACCTCGAACTCAAGCGGTCGTCGACGGTGGTCAGCATAAGACTTCTGTCGACTTTGAGCCATTAACAACCAACTCCTAATCAAAGTGATCTTCTCCCGGGCTGCTAATAACATATCGGGTTCCGTACCCAGAGATTCTGACAGTTCGTCCCAACACAAAGGGGACCTACAGCGACGGCCATATAATGCCTCATACGGTGCCATCTGAATCGAAGTGTGCCAACTATTATTATAAGTGAATTCCACCAAAGGCAGCTGGGCTTCCCAATCGTCCTTCCAATCAAGAGCACATGCTCTCAACATATCCTCTAGAGTCTGGATGGTTCTTTCAGACTGACCATCGGTATGTGGATGAAAAGCCGTACTGAAATTTAACTGCATGCCCATCGCATGATAAACTGCCTTCCAGAAGCGCGACACAAATCGCCCATCACGGTCTGATACAATACTCTTGGGGGTACCATGTAATCTCACGATTTCCTTAATAAACAGCTGGGCCAATCTCTCGGGACCCCATATGTCCTTAATCTCCAAGAAGTGGGCTGATTTGGTCATACGGTCCACAATCACCCAAATCGTATTCATTCCTCGACGACTCGTTGGCAAGCTAGTGATAAAATCCATAGATATGTCCACCCATTTCCACTCAGGAATCGGGAGCGGTTTCAGCATTCCTGCGGGTCGCTGGTGCTCAATCTTAACCTGCTGACAGGTTAAACATCTCGAAGCGAATTCGGCAACCTCACGTTTCATATTCCCCCACCAATAATTCTGCTTCAAATCCTTATACATCTTGCTAGATCCCGGGTGAATAGAGTATGGGGTAGCATGGGCTTCTCTCATGATAGAGTTCCTCAACTCTTCGTCAGCGGGTACACAAACTCGATTTCTAAAACGTATCAATCCATCCTCACGGATCACGAATCCAGGGGCTTTCCCTTGGGTTACCTCATCCCGAACTCGAGATAAGAATGGGTCCGTAACTTGCTTCGATTTGATCATATCATCAAGAGACGAAGAAATCTCAAGGGTGCAAAATTGTCCCTGAATATGCTGTAACCAAACTTCAATTTCTGGCCTCATAAGGTCCAACTGCAACTCTCTCTGTGCTGTCAAACGGCTCAAAGATCTCTGCTCTGCCTGTCTTACGGCTCAATGCGTCGGCAACCACATTTGCTTTACCTGGATGATAAAGGATCTCGATATCATAGTCCTTGATTAATTCTAGCCACCTTCTCTGTCTCATGTTCAACTCCTTCTGAGTAAAAATGTACTTTAGGCTCTTGTGGTCTGTAAAGATCTGGCAGGTAACTCCATAAAGATAGTGACGCCAGATTTTCAAAGCAAACACCACGGCTGCTAACTCCAAGTCATGGGTCGGATAGTTAACTTCATAGGGTCATAATTGTCTCGACGTATAGGCAATCACTTTCCCTTCCTGCATTAGTACACATCCCAGACCCTGTCTCGACGCGTCACTATACACCACAAATCCTTTCGTTCCTTTTGGTAAGACCAAAATAGGTGCCGAAATCAATCGACTCTTGAGATCATCAAAACTTTGCTGACATGTCTCTGACCACAAATACTTCTTGTCCTTTCGCAGTAAGTTAGTCATCGGTTGCGCAATTTTAGAAAATCCTTCTACGAACCGTCGGTAGTAACCTGCTAGGCCGAGAAAACTACGAACTTCCTTCACGTTCTTCGGTGGTAGCCAATCTCGAATGGCTTCCGTCTTTTGTGGGTCCACTCTCACCCCTTCGGCTGATATCACATGCCCGAGAAAGATAACCTCAGGCATCCAGAATTCACACTTAGAAAATTTCCCATAAAGCTGTTCCCGCCTCAATGTATCGAGAACTTGGTGGAGGTGACGCTCGTGCTCTTCGTGGTCACGAGAGTAAATTAGAATGTCGTCAATAAAAACGACTACAAATCAATCCAGATAGTTAATAAAAACTCGATTCATCAACTCCATGAATACCGCTGGTGCATTAGTCAGTCCAAATGGCATCACCACAAACTCATAATGCCCATCGCGAGTACGGAATGCTGTCTTCGAAATGTCAGACTCTCGAATCCTCAACTGATGATAACCAGATCTCAAGTCGATCTTAGAAACACGGCAGCTCCCTGAAGTTGGTCCAATAAATCATCAATACGAGGCAAAGGATACTTGTTCTTGATGGTTACCCTGTTCAGCTCACGGTAATCAATACATAAGCGCAGAGATCCATCTTTCTTCCGTACAAATAACACTGGTGCTCCCCAAGGGGACGCACTAGGTCGAATATAGCCCTTGTCAGTCAACTCCTCAAGCTGGTTCTTCAATTCTTGCATCTCAGTCGGAGCCATACGATACGGTGCTTTTGAAAGCGGGGATGTCCCTGGTTCTAACTCAATAATAAACTCCACGTCACGATGAGGAGGTAAGCCTGGCAACTCGTCTGGAAATACATCTGGGTAGTCTCGGACTACCGGAATGTCGGCCAATTCAACTGGTCGATCTGCTGTTTTGGCCATGTAGCACCAATAACCAATACACCCTTGATTAAGCAGTTTCACTGCTTTCATAGCGCTGATGACTCTCCCAGAACGATTGGGATTATCCCCTCGAAAGATACACTCGTAACCATCATCAGAAGTGACGGTTACCATCCGCTTGCGGACACTGAGTATTGCATCATGACGATCCATCCAATCGATACCCAAGATTATATCATCCTTAGGTAAATCGACTACAATCAGATTTGACAACCACTCACGGTCGTTCAAACGAATCGGACAGTCCTGGACTTCACGATTTCCAATAATTCTTCTACCATTAGGTAGACAATCATGTAGGGCTCACAATTGATAACATGGTCTAGAGGCAAACGATTTAAACAAGAAGAGGATATAAAGGAGTGTGAAGCACCGGTATCAAAAAGAACACACACAGGCTGGGAGTGGATCTCGAGTATACCTGAAATCATGCTGGCCTCGGGATCGTCAGCTTTCTTCATCTCGTAAATCACAGGTTTCGCGATTCGGCACAGTGTACCACTTTGATTCCCACGGCCCATTCCCCTATTCGCCGGTGAGTCGATAGGAAGCGGACGGAGGCGTCGGTTACAGACGAGAGGGCTGGAGCATGAGACGCCATCGGTTCGGTCCGGCCCACCCCTGCAAAAACGAGCAGGGTGACCAATCTTGCCACAAGTATGGCATGTGACGGCAGGCTTCGGGCATTTGGAGCTGAAATGCCCCTGGTCTCCGCAGTTATAGCACACAACAGATGAGGGGACCGCTCGAGAGTGCGATCCGGCGGGCTTCGACGCCATGGGTGGTCGATCAGAAGGGTTTGGCAATGACTGGGGCTTCCTGAATGTCCCCCGATTACTCTCAGTCTGGTTCTGGTTCCTGGATCTTTTGTTGTTGGACTGTGGTTATTTCTTGGAAATCTCCTTCGCGGTGAGTTCGTACTCCAGAGCTTTCTCGATGAACTCTGGTAAGGTAGTACAGTGGTGATTCAACAGCTGCATTCTCATTCGGGGTTTAAGCCTCTTGAGAAAGTATTTGATCTTATCGGCCTCTGTTCGGATAATTGTCGTGGCGAAAGGAAGGAGTTCCTGGAATTTCTCAGCAACAAATAATACATCATCATCTTCAGACGGGTCGGAGTTCAGCAGTTCCGACAGTTTGGCCTCACGGAGTGGCCCTGGATAGTAACGGTTTAGCATGAGGTTTTTAAATTCCTCCCAAGTGTAAACACCATCAGCTGGCCTTACTGAAAGCCACTAGGTGTGAGCGCCTTTGCTAAGATAATATGCGGCTACCGAGACGCGGTTCTCTTATGGGCAGTCCACCATCCGGAAAAGTTTCTCAAAATGCTAGATCCAATGCACAATGTCAGCAGGCTCAGAGGAGCCTTCAAAGGTTGATGGTCGCTGGCGAGAGATGTCGCTGATAATCCGACTCACAGGTCCGCCAATCACAGGAGGAGGATGAGGCCCCTGTTGCTGGCCAGTAGCGGCCCTCTGCATAGCTTCCATTAGTTGACCCATCTGGGTCATCTGTGTCATCATGCCCTGCATCACGACGTAAGGATCGACACGCGCATCCCCGCGCCCACTGTGGTGCGATTGTTCCCTAGAAGGTGAACCACTGTCTGCGGAACTCTGATCCGCATTCGCGCGTCTGTTGGCTCGAGGTATCGGGATTCGGCCCCTTCTGCGGCCTTGTCCCCCTCTGCCACGACCTCTCAGGTTTCTTTCCATACTGAAAGAATCAATCATAATGATAACCATAAGTACAGTTCAAGATACTAAAATTCATGCTAAGTAAATAGCAACAAGGAATCACATATTCAAGGAAACAGTTATCGATACCACGAATGTCGCACCGAATATTATATCGGCGTCAAGTCGAACAATTTCAATCATATAATCAATTCAGCATTTACCTCGGATTATCAATCAGATAAATCCTGTCACAATTCCTCGAAATAGCAAGATCAACAAGGAGACCCATACTGATATCAATATCATGCCAGTAATTAAATCATGGCTCATAAAGTACATACCGTATTTGGCTCGTAGGGTCAGGCGCTTGCACAGGTCACACGTGACATGAAGGTCTCTTGATACTAGTTCATTTCACAATGACTCATAAAAAGGAAACAACTCTCCGATACCATCTTCTGTAACACCCCAAAAGGCGGCTATTACAGTGCCGTGGATCCCACACTGGGACCCACCAGGCGATATCCAATACAGATTAAATAAATATTATTTGTGATACCGAATCACAATGAATAGTCATTACTCCGATTAGGAGTTTATCAAAAATATGGCCAACGGCCTTATAATACACATGATCCGAAAAACAAGTATAAACCATATGGAGATGGAAAATACTTCAAATGTCAATACAACCAGATAGTAATTTGAATGAAGCAGAAAATAAAATAACATAACACGGTTTAACATAACCGGACAACAAATGATGTGGGCCCCCCGAACTAGTATCCTTCGAACCCTTCGCCGTCAACATGCTCTTCCCGTGCCTTGCCTTTGCCTCGACCTAAAATACAATATAAGTATTTCGCCCATAACACAGGGTCAGATATACATGATAATCAATTCTTCCGACATTATACAATTCACATATATAGATTTCAAGGAAAACATTTCGACTATTAATCATATCCCTCGGGCGTATGAAATAATCAGTCACAAATCGTCGAACACATCCAATCATACATGGACTATGAACGATTAACAATATAGCTCAAGATGGACATCACAGTATGCCCGATCCGGAAATGTGTCCGTGTACATGTCCACCCCGTATATGGAATCCAGAATATACGTGTGACGATGTACCTAATTAGCCTCACGAACTACGTCTCGTGTGCACAGTCCAATGCAGAATAATATCCATGCATGACTATATATGTGCCTGGCTAAAAACCCTATATAATGACCAATCGGAACGCAGATATGATTCTGGATATGTCACGATACAACATGACAACGAATTCAATAAATCACACATCCGATTAAGGATCAAGAAAAACTCACCGAAGTGAAAATAAGACCAACGAGATCAACGATTCAAAGCGACGTACTTGGGAATGCAACCCCATGAAGAAAACGGAACAACGTCAAGGACAATGTCAAATCACGACAAACATTTCATGAACAATTCATATATATGAAATATATAACCATCACAAGAATCTAATCATCATTATAACCAAGCAAGATAACTTGCCTCAATACGGAGACGAGAATAGTCCTCTTCTTGTCGGAATGAACGAACGGTCCTTGACTAATATTGTTTACTCGAACAATCAACCTTAAACGAAATACATTTTACTCAATAACATATTCGTATAATTATCAATATAGGATTAGTAAGACGTCATCCTACAATCTTTTAGAATAGTTTGCTATTTCCAATTATCGAAGCTTTATGTCAGGAGTTCTTTTAACATCATTACAACCATAAAAATCGGTTTACAATACTTTTACCGAATGTTCACATGGTTCATCATAAACAAGAGTTCTATCAAGGGTATGTTTAATAACCAATTATGATGTTAAGATCATCTTATGATGATTAAAATTTCCAAAACATTAGAATGTTGAAAGAACAAAATCTGCACATTTATGATCATTCTCCTCTCATCTAAATTGAATATTAAGCTTACAACAAGGTTATTAGTTATGAGATTATACCATATCCATGAAGGTTATCAAAATCTTTCTTTACAAGGCTGGACGATCCATTAACATCATGATGAATTCACCAACTATCTATTATGATGATCAAAGTATTCTAAGTTCTCAACACATTAGATTAATGAAAAGTTGTTGTTGTTGGTTTCACAAATATCCTTAACCATTCAAAATCTTGCTGAGCTAAACATAAGGAGAATATGATTCTTAAGAAATCTGAGTAAGAAGACATCCTTCTACTTCTAACATGGCCAAGTTCTTCCCAAGGTAAGTGAAAACTTAAAATGGTGTTTAATCACTTTATGATAACAACTCTATTAGTTAAATCTAATTACGGTGAAGTTAACTGATTCAAAGGTATTCTACTGAGCTAAATTCGTTCAAAAAGATGAGCATGATAGTTACAACGTGGTTAGAATCACTATATCATCAAGAACACATCCATCTCAAACCCTCATTTATCATATTCATCAAAAGTGTTAAAAAGGTTGGATTAAAACTATGTTTTAATTTATTAATCTACTCTAGGTGAAGTATAATTCGTTATTAACATCAACATATGAAAATAATACAGAGAGGAAAGTACACCTACCTCCAGAAATGAAGAACAACCTCAAAGCTATGAGAAAATATACTCCAAGCTCAAGAACACCTCCTAGTCTCCAAGGAAATGAGCCCCACTCCAAGATTTAAGGCTTAGAAGCAAGTTGGGGGAGGTTGATATCGGTTTGGGAGTGCAGAGGGACGATATATGGAGAGAGAATCGGTTTGGAGTTGTGAAGAAATGAAAAACAGGCTGGTCCTATAAATAGATCAGACAGACTTAGCGCACGCTAACGGGAAGCTTTAGCGTACGCTAACACACTTACGTGCGCTAACTGGTTAATATTACGTACGTAAGCGGCTTACAGTGGCTACTGTCTTGAATTCGCAGGTCGTTAGCGCACGCTAATGAAAAAGGGGTTACGCACGCTAATAAAAGTTGACTCTGGCCGACATGACAGCTCAGACATTACTCACATGCATGCCAACGGCTAAGGAGTTCACGTGCTGAAGTCAACTGATGCCAGATTCTCTCTTAGCGTACGCAACAGAGGAAACATTACGCACGCTAAGGCACAGGATTAGCGTACGTTAATCATACTATGTAGCGTACGCTACATCAACAGAAAAATTCGAAAATACAACTCTCTAATTAACATCGAATCATCACATATGAAATGAAATAACAACGATATGAAATTCAAATCTATAATACCTCAACATAATACTAAATGCGACGATTCATGATAATCAGATTATCCGAATAATACAATGACAGGTAAAAACAAAAAACTACAGTCAGATATTACAAAGGCGGGGGTCAACCTCGACGTGCATCTTGACTGGCAAGTAAAAGGTCCTACTGAATACCAAGATAGAATTCTTTCTCCCAAGATAAATTAATTTACGGCCATATGAATTAAATAAATTACTGGGTGATTAATTTAATTCATAAATATAATTATTTCTTGGAGAAATTAATTATGTTGTTATGTATTTGATATGATTAATTAATTGGATTAATTAATTAATATAAATACATCAGAACGGAATCAGAGTTTATCTGTTTGGACTCACGAGAGTCCGAAACGGACCAAACTCATATTCCTCTCCTAGATGGCTGCCACCCTCTTTCACCTAACCCCTCTTGGTCTTCGTCTCCATTTTATAATGGAAGACAAAAGACTTTAAGAGATATGGTATCTCTTATTATATTAATAAAGGGGATTTGCTGGGTTGGTTGGGGAGAATAAAATGTAGACTTGGGACACTCTCTCAAAATGAGATGTTGTACGATTTGTGTTCAGTAAAGAGAGAGGGAAAAGTTTTCATCAAGTCTTCATCCTTCTTCAGTTTAGTTCTTGATTATTCTTGGAGAAAATATCAAGAAATAAAATTGAGAGATATAGTTTTAAAACACTTAAAGTGTTATAATCAAAGCTTCATGACTTGATTCTATCCGTAACCTTAGAGGTTAATTGAGTGTTGTCATTCCGTTCGTTTTTCCGACGCATGATAAGTAGAGACGCGGTTTTTTCGGCGTTGGATCATCCAAGGACTTGGAGCATTTTGGATCGTTTGGGGAATAGCTCAAGAGAAGGAACTCCATATAATCAACGGACGATAAGGGTATGATTTCGAATCTTCCTTTGTTTATTTTATATTCGTATATACGTAGCTCGATCGATCCTCGTAGGGATTCGGATCGAATTAATTTTCATTTTACCGCTTCCGCTGGGCCTTCGTTTTAGGCACCGAATCCCAACAGTGGTATCATAGCGAGGTCTTGCAATCGTATATACGATATTTAGCATTTGGAATGCTTATTTTGTGATTTAGAATCACTTTGATAATCGTAGATAATTTATTGTTCATCGTAGTGTCGTTTTTCCGTGATTTTATGTTATGGTATAAATCAGGTTTTTCCTAGAAATATGATTTATATTAATAATATTCAGATCAGGAATAACAGGATTTTAGAAATCTGCCCGAAAATGAGCTGTATCGAATCGTTGGACGATTTTCCATACAGCTGCCGAGTGTGGCCGAGCACTTCCGGCCTGTGGCCGGACCCTTGCTGTATTCTGCCGATAGTGCCCGAGCACGTCCGGACCGTGGCCGAACGCCTGCTATATTCCGCCGAGTCAGTGCCGAGCGCGTTGTTGTATCGAGCCGAGTGCTCGCTGGATCCGGCTGAGCGCTTGTTGTATCCTGCCGAGCGCGTTGCTGTATCCAGCCGAGTGCTCGCTGGATCCGGCCGAGCGTTTGTTGTATCCTATCAAGCACTTGCTGTATCCGGCCGGGTACGTGCTATATCCTGCCGGTCGTGTCCGGGCATGGTCGGGCCCCCTTTCCTGTCTGGAGCCAGGCGCGTCCGGTAGGCTGCCGGGCGTGGCTCAGTGCCGCCGGCGGCATTTGGTCTCGTTTTTCAGTTTATTTTCGATTATTGAATTTTCCTGTACTAAAATCATTAATTTGGAATTTTTGATGAGGGAAAATTCAAATAAAATATTTTAAGGGTACACTACGGACGAAAATTAAATTGTCGATTATTGTTAAATTGATTGGATCAATTCTATTTATAGTTGATTATTGATTGGATCATATGTAATCTTCTCGCTTTCAATTTGTATAACCTTAAAAAACATGACTAAATTAAACCCTCAAATCAAAATCATAAGAGTCATTACATCGAAATAGCAGGTAAACGGGCAACAAGCTGCGCCGCTACCCCTTTTTGAATTGCAAAGCTAATCCTCTTAAATACTATATCCATGGATCTTGGGGTCATAACATTACTGTGCATGACGCGTTGAACTCTTTTAAGGAGCTCGACAGCCTCCGGGGCAAGAAATCCAAACGTGTCAAATGTGAAAGGTACAAAGACATGCTGATTGGATAGTATTTAACGCGTCATTCAGTTTGTATAGTATTTATTGGATGAATGCTTTTGAATGTGGATGTGGTTCATGGACTTAATTTGAATCGTTCGTTTTATTCGATTGGGTTGTAAAGGCCGTTTTGAGCCTATTTATTTTACTAGAAATATTTGTATCTATGATGCAATTTTCAATGTAAAATTTATATGTAATGACGAAGACCGGAGGAAGATCCATTTCGAGAAGACGAAGATTCAAGACGAAGACTTGTAATTAGATTACGGAGTTTTTATTTTCTAGGAACGGTCCATGAACCACATGTTGGTAGCAACTAGGTTGTGAATGGTTGTTTCATATTGTATGAATGTGACAAACGCGCTAAAATGATTAATGTGCAAAGTGTAACGTTAATCGCGAAATTCTCCCACAACAAATTATTAAGTTTATAAGGTTTCAAGGTTTTCCTTCCCTCCATCGAGATTTCGGGAAATTGAAATCCAAACCGAATGTGCTATGCTTCCGAGTTATCGGGGTAGTCGTTCGGGGAGGACGAATAAATTACCGGGAGTGCATTGGATGCCTTCGGTTGGAGCAAATTTTATCCCTAGAAACCTGATAAGTTGCCGGATAAGATTCAATTGTGAAACTGATTTGCGTCGATGGTATAAACTTAACTTGTTCACGAACCATAGAAACCGTATAGGTTGAGGGGAGTGAACAAGGGGAAAAAGAAGATCGAATCATCCATTAGATGGGTTGGTGTTGGACACCACTTTATGAAAATTAATAGACTAGAAACCTGTTCGGTTGCCCTCTATTAAGATTTATAAAGAACTCGATCACCACTATGAAGTAGAGCGACGATACTTCCGGATTTTACATGGGAGTGTGTTGTTCCAATAAAAATAGTGGGAGCTGGGTAACAAGAATAGAAAAGACCTTAATTCTATACTCAGATCATAATATAACAAGTTACTAATTAATCTGTTATACTTAATGCAGACATAACTCTCAATAAGACAATGAATCCACTCGTAATTCTACTCGAGAAGAACACCCTGATTGGACCTAACTTTGTGGACTGGCTCCGCAATCTGATGATTGTCCTCAGTATAGAGGCACTGGGATAGGTCTTGGAGATGGACATTCCGGCGCCTCCTATGCAGACCAGAGCCAATCAGAAAGAGATCAAAAACTACGAAAAGTGGGTTAAGGATGACGTAAAAGTCCGTGCATATATGATAGCTTCTATGTCTAATGAGCTTCAGAGAGCTCATGAGAAAATGACTTCTGCAAGGCAGATTCTATCTCACTTAACCGAGCTTTATGGTGAGCCCAGCAGAACTGCTAGATATGAGATATCCAAGCAACTGTTCGGTGCAAGGATGAAGGAAGGTGAGAAGGTTGGGGAACACGTCCTCAAAATGATATCCATGATCGGGAGATTGGAGGCTCTTGATTTTAAAATGGATACTTCTCTCCAAACCGACCTTATCCTACAGTCTCTTCCTGATTCCTTCTCACAGTTTGTTATAAACTTTAACTGCAATGAGATTGCATGTAATTTAGCTGGGCTAATGAACAAACTTGTGACCGCTCAGTCTCAGATGAAGACTCTGCGGATGAAGGAGTCTGCTCTTGTGATTTCTTCTGGACCTCGGAGGTCTAAGAACAATAAGAAAAAGACCAAGAAGCAGACGGGACCACAAGCCAAGGACTTTAAGGGAAAGGGCAAGGCCCCGATGGTTCCGAAGAACAAGAAGAAGAAGGATGCTTGTCTCAAGTGCAGTGAGCTGGGCCACTGGGCTAGACTGTCCGATTCTTCATGGCACTTCAGGTACAGAACTTTTAGTTTTGGAAACAAATTGTTCTGCTACTGTATTTTCTACTTCCTTGATATTGGATTCTGGTGCTAGTTCTCATATTTGTACCGTGAATCAGGATCTGGAACAAAGTAGGAAGCTTGGAGCTGGAGAAGTTATGATCACAGTCGGAAGTGGGAATAGTGTCGAGGCGACCGACATAGGATCACTTCTTCTGGGTTTAGAATCCGTCTTTGTTTTGACTTTAGAAGATGTACTTGTTTTGCCCAAGGGGCACAAAAACATTGTATCCATTTCGGTCATGGACCGAAAGGGCTTTTCTTTTTTCATTGGTGATGGTTCCTGCAAAATTTATTTCAGAAATAAATTAGTGGGTACTGCTACATTGTTAAATGGATTGTATCATCTAAATATCAGCAACAAAGTAGTTGTGAATACTATGACTAGAAAACGTGGTAGGGATGAAACCAATCAAGTTTTGAAATGGCATCTTAGACTTGGTCATGTTGGTCAGACCAAGGTTTACAAAATGGAAAAAAATGGACTTATGGGTCCATTGGGATCGGATCCCTTTCCTACTTGTGAATCTTGCCTTAAAGGCAAAATGACTAAGTCCCCCTTCACAGGGACTTTTGAAAGAGCCGCTGATAAACTGGGATTAATCCATACCGATGTTTGTGGTGCTTTGGAAGCAGCACGTGACGGATATCAATATTTCATTACGTTTACAGATGATCATACTAGGTATGGTTATGTATACTTAATGAAACATAAATACGAGGCCTTTGAGAAATTCCATGAATTCAAGGCCCTAGTTGAGAAACAAACTGGTAATCATATCAAAGCAATTTGGTCGGACCGAGGTGGCGAGTATATGAGTACGGAGTTTGACGAGTTCCTTAAGGAACATGGAATAGTTTCACAACTAACACCTCCAGGTACTCCTCAGTTAAATAGTGTGTCAGAAAGAAGGAATCGGACCTTGTTGAACATGGTCCGTTCCATGCTGGGCTATACTGACTTACCGATTTACCTGTGGGGGTATGCACTCCTGACTGCCTCTTACATCTTGAATAGATGTCCTTCGAAATCCGTTCCTAAAACTCCACATGAGATGTGGGAGGGCAGGAAACCAAGTCTTAATCATATTAGGATTTGGGGATGTCCCGCCTATGTCAAGAAGACTAAGGTGGAGAAGTTGGAAGCTAGGTCCGCGAAGGGATGTTTCATTGGATTCCCGTCTGGGACGATGGGATATCTATTCTACATGCCTGAAGATCGAAAGATCATTGTTGCTTTACAAGCACACTTCCTGGAAGATGAGTTCATTCAGGAAGGCAGAGCAGGTAGAAGTATTTCTTTAGAAGAACACAATGAAACTCCTCGGGAGACACCTGTGCAAGAAACTGGAACCGAATCTACTGAAACACAAGTACAACCACATCGTAGGTCTAGTAGGGTGTCTCATTTACCTGAGAGGTATAGGCTTGTGCACTTGGAGGAACTAGGTCTCCATGAGTTTCCAAGTGATAGCCAAGAGACTGGCCCAATGACCTATGACCAAACAATGGTGGATGTAGACTCCGTAAAATGGCGTGAAGCTATGGAAGATAAGATAGACTCGATGCATGTCAATCAGGTCTGGACTCTAATAGACCGCTCCAAGGGCATAGTGCCTATTGGGAACAAGTGGATCTACAAGAGAAAGACTGATGGTGATGGAAAGGTTGACGCCTATAAGGCCAGGATTGTGGCAAAGGGTTATACCCAGAAAGAAGGGATCGATTACCATGATACCTTCTCGCCCGTGGCCATGATCAAGTCTATTCGCATGATGCTTGCTATAGCTGCCTACCACGATTATGAGATATGGCAAATGGACGTAAAGACGGCTTTCCTTAATGGATTCCTCGAGGAGGAAATCTATATGGAGCATCCTAAAGGCTTTGTGTCTGAAGTCGATATTCATAAAGTGTGCAAGCTTCAGCATTCCATTTATGGACTGAAGCAAGCGTCGCGTAATTGGAACCTTCGTTTTGACGAGGCAGTCAAAGAGTTTGACTTCATGCAAAATGAAGAGGAACCTTGTGTATACAAGATGGTTAGTGGGAGCAAGATCGCATTCTTAGTACTATATGTAGATGACATTCTACCAATAGGAAATGATGTGGGAATGCTTAGTTCTGTGAAAGCTTGGCTTCCGAGTAATTTCTCCATGAAAGACTTGGGAGAAGCTACCTATATTCTTGGTATTCGACTCTACCGGGATAGAGCAAAGAGAACAATAGGTCTTTCCCAAGCCCTCTATATAGATAAGATATTAAGGCGATTTAAGATGGATGATTCTAAAAGAGGGTTCCTACTGATGCGACATGGAATAAAACTCTTCTTGAAGATGTGTCCTCAAAGTGAGGAACAAAGAAAAGAAATGAGTAATATACCATATGCTTCGGCCGTGGGTAGCCTTATGTATGTTATGTTGTGTACAAGACCTGACATCGCGCATGCTGTAAGCGTGGTGAGTAGGTTTCAGGCAAACCCAAGTAGGATTCACGTAGTCACTTACAACCCACATAATTTACAAAACACACGCGTTTTGAAAGTGAGCCTTTAACGAGGCTAGCTGAATCTTTTGAAAACTCATTTCAAAGAAACAAACAAACACACCAAGACGATCACCAATCATCATATCCACGAAACAAGAAATGTATGGACAAGGTACTTGACCGCGCTGTCGTGACGCGTCAAAATTAGTTATTTATATTTTCCTCGGCTTACTTCTACTAACTAGTAGTATCGGCAAGTAAGGGTCGATCCCACGGAGAACGGTAAATCAATTAGACTAATTAAGGATCAAATACTTTTAGCAATTAAAATAAAATAAAAACGAGAGGGGGGATTTCAGTTTCTAATCTTAACTAAAATAATTTGCGGAAAATAAATTAAAATAAAATAAAATAAGCAAAGGGAATAAAATACGAAAATATCAATTAAAGAGTAATCTAGTCCTTAGCTCCGTTATCCACCGTTTCGAATTAATTCAAGTTTCAATGCAGCGCTTATCCCTTCTCAAATCTCATGAACTCCTATTCCGAAGCCAACAACAAGCTCTGTTGACCCCAATTATTTCTTAAGTTTATTCAATTAAAACAAGCTCTTTTAATTGAACCTATCTATACGGTGGATTCAAAACAAGCTCTTCAAATCTCGCTCGCTAGATGCATTAAAAACCAAAATAATGGAATAGGCAAGATATTAAGTTCAGAAGCTCGACTTAAGGGATCTCGATTTTGTGTTACCCAATTGGGAAAAATCAATTGTTCGCTACTTGTGAAATTAAAATTGCAACAATTACGGATTACAACTCAATTTCTAGCATAAGACATAAAACTCCTAATCTAGTTGGCCAAACCAAATCAAGAAATTAAATGGCATAATCGTGAATTCAATAACACAAAAATAATTCAAGAGAATTCGAGTTGAGAATACGCTGCGGGATTAAAACATGAATAATTCAAATACGGTTTCAAACTTCACTAAGAACTAGAATATGAAATTAGCCGGACATGTTGGCTTTAGAAAACAGCAAATTAAAGATAGACATGAGAAGAAAGAAATTCAAACGGTATAGTCTTCTTCTTCCACGTCGGAATTGGCTCGGTTGCTCCGGCGAAAGATCGGTTCGGTCGTCCCTCGTGATTTCTTCTGCTCCAGCCGTGTAATCTTCCTCTTCAGCCGTGAATTTACTGCTCCAGAAGTTGAATTTAATTCCAGCCCTCCTCTCCTTTTATAATTATTCCTTATCTCTTAGTTTCCTTCTTTAATTGGGACTCCTTCCTTCTTGAGTTTTAATTTCCTTGGAGTCTTTCTTCCCAAATCTATTCCAATTCCTTTTTCCAGCATATAGACCGATTTATTGCCTTGTGGAACTGATTGGGCGATTTTTGAGTCGTTTCTTGGGCCCCAAGTAAGGTTATTTTCGTAACAGGACTGGCACTGGGTCAGCGAATTGACACTGGGCCACCCAAAGGTCGCGGGATTTTCTTTATTTAAGCCCAAATCACCTTGGCTTGCTCCGTTTGATGATCCAATTTATTCCTTAAGCTTAAAAACTCCATCAAACACCTAAATTAAACAACAAATTGCCAAGTGAAGTAAATTGCATCCAAAATATAAATATATGGAAAATAACCAAGTGTGCCAACATAAAATTCATTAAAACCTTATAATTAACAATGATTTTAGCGCACTATTTTCGTTCGATCAAATCTCCCCAAACTTAAACCAATGCTTGTCCTCAAGCATTATTCGAGTGAAAGAATTTCAAGAAGCATGTATTGAAAAATCCAAGATGATAGCCATATTCAAGGGAGAATAAATAATCATGAACAAGTAAGAAGAAAATTAAAGTACCTCAACCAATCTCAACATCTTCATTGGCATCAAGTGAGAGAAAATTCAATGGCCTCACAAGGGGTCACTCTCACTCAAGTAGATATAGGGATTATTAAGCAATCACTCACGTCAAATCATGGTGTGTCCTTGCCATATACTCGCACAAATATCAAATCTCCACTACTTAGATGAACTCATGCATATAATCAAAAGGGCTTTTATGGTTGTAACGGAGCTTTAGGTAGGGGCGATAGAAAGGATAAATAAAGGATTCGTTGGTCAAGACTAATCATGAAGTTAAGTGCATAACAAATCCTACAAACAATGAAGCACCATCTTTTCCTAGAGCACCCTTTTAGGCACATGTAATCGCATAGCCACGAAAGATCAATTGAGGTCATGGCTTTAACAACATTCGAGGGGGTATTTTTACGGCCGCCCTATTTTTTTTTTTTTTTTTTGGTTTCGCCTTTATTTTTTCATCTCAATTTCAGCACTTTTTTCACTTCACCTCCCACTTTTTGATAATTCCTCGTTCTTCCCTCGACTTGTTATACACCTAATTCACAACCAATCCTTGACCAATGGTTCAAACGGATGAATTTTCACCAAAAAATAGATAATGGCTAATAAAATGTGGTGGATCAAAGAATAAGGTTTAGGTCCAAATGGGCTTCTAATGATGAATATGTCGAGGTGGGAAAATATAAGCCAAGTGGGTTATTCCTAATTTGCCTTTATCACTTTACTGCATGAGAACACTAACATAGTCTTTGACATGAATAATTGATTAAGTTCTAGCATGAACACAACACGTTTGACCCCACAAGAAAAAAATAGTGAGCATGTATATGTATAATTATTTATATATGTGTGTATTTTGCTCTACGGCTCGAAACTCACGAATAAAAAGGGCTTGTGCCATGAATCCCTCACACTTTTATCCAAATCCAAAATCAAGACTAGTGAACTACCCTAATTAAAATCAAACTAGTCAATCATATTCATTTCCTATGTCAGGCCATACTTAAATCCCCAATACACGAACTTGATTCAATCACACAAATTTAGCTAAGGACAATTTTAAATATATTACATCACACTTTCCAAATTCAATTAATCATTCCGACTCCAATTTCCCCAAACTTAAAATTCAGCACACGACTCTAAAGAAAGGAAGGAAGAGAAAAAGAAAAATAAAAGATAGTAAAAAGTTTAGAGTAGGAATCACCGGGCTAATGGGGGAGAAGGGCTTCCAGCTGCTCGGTTCGGTCCTCCATCCCATGTTTCTTGTGCACTTCCGTCGCATTAGCTTCAACATCTTGACGGCGATCTCGAACGGGCGGCGCTTGGGGCTGATGTCGACTGAAAAGAGAGATGGAGAAGTTAGGGGTTGCAGAGTAAAAAGAAGATACTGAGAAAGAGAGAAACGGAGAGAGAGAAAAAGAAAAAGAGAGAAGGAAGGGAATAAAAATAAAAATAAGGGAAATAATAGAATAGAAAAAAAAAATAAAAGGGATAGCATAAAATAAAAAAATAAAGAAAGGTAGAAATAAAATACGAAATGCAAGATATAGATTACCACTTACCTATAATAAATAATAAAAAGAAAATTGGACTAAAAAAATAAAAGAAGTAAAAAAAAAGATTGGGTTGCCTCCCAACAAGCGCCTTTTTTTTTTACGTCGTTGGCTCGACGAAGAACTTCCCTTTTTAGTGAACACACCAAGGAGGTTTTGGTATGGGTCTCAATAGATGTACGACTGATGACTCGTCTTCTTGAACCACACCAAACTTTCTCGGAGTGTTTATTGAAAACTTTCCTCCCTTGAGATGCTCATCAAGGCTAACTCAGTTCACTTTTTCCATATAATTTCTCATATATTGTCAGTAATTCTCTTTGAAGCTCCGGATCTTCCCATTTTTGTGGCAATTTCTTTTGAAATACAACGGACACATTTTCTCCCATCACCACCTTCCCGTTCCCTTTTAACCTCCGTTTGTTGGTGCATAAGTCTTTAAGGAACTTTGCGTATTTTGGAATTTGTCAATGCGTCGAGTAAGGGAATATTGATCTCAACCTTTCGGAATACGTCGAGGATTTGCTTCTCTTTATTCACGATCGCTGCCTTTTTGACCCTAGATGGAAAAGGTAACTCGTTAGTCTCAAAAGGAGTAGTTTTGGACGATTTTACCTTCTTTGTCCGCGATTCGCACCGGGTGCCGATTCTGCATCAAGGCCACAAAGGTTGATCTGCTCAAAGGTTTTTTCCTCCTCGTTTTCAGCTTCCTCCACCTCCTTAGGCTCCTTAAGCTGCTTCCCACTCCTTAGAGTTACAACACTCACGTTCCTTAGGTTCGGTTCAGGTTGGGATGGCGATTTCCCACAATTTTGGTTTTCCAAGCGGCTCACAGTGGTGGCTAGTTGACTCATTTGATTTTCGAGAATTTTGATACTCGATTTAGTGTCATGCTGGAATTGCATAGTATTTGCCACAAGGGTCTTCATCATTTCCTCCAAAGATGGTGTCGAATTTTCAGTGGGTTGCTTGTAGAATTGTTCCCTATTTTGTGGAGGTGCCTCTTGTTGGTTTTTCCATCGAAAGTTAGGGTGATCCCTCCATCCTGGGTTGTATGTGTTGGAGAACGGATCGTTTTTCCTCCCATAAGAATTTTCGGTCCCAATTGCATTGGCGTGCGCCTCAATTTCATCAAGCAAAATCCGACAATTCTCCGTTGTATGCTCCGTGGTCTTGCAGAGACGACATGGTACGATTGGTTTGTTGTTTCCTACAGCAAGTTTTCTAACAAAAGTAGTTAGCTCATTCAATTTTTCCTCAAGGGACGAGTCATGGATCTCCTTCACCATCCTGATCGGTGCATCGCGACAACCAAATTGTTGTGAATTGGCCGCCATGTTGGATATGAGAGCCCTTGCGGCCGAAGGAGTTTTGTCAACTAGGGCTCCTCCACTTGCTGCATCTATCATGTTTCGCTCCATCGGATTAAGTCCTTCGTAAAAATACTGAATCAGGAGTTGCTCGCTAATTTGATGTTGCGGGCATCGGGATACCAACTGTTTAAACCGTTCCCAATATTCATGCAATGTTTCTCCGGTCATTTGCCTTGCACCACATATTTCTTTCCTTAGATTGGCCGCTCGAGAGGCTGGAAAATATTTTTGTAGAAATAAGATCTCCATCTCGTTCCACGTTGTGATGGTGGCCGATGGTAAATAAAATAGCCAATCCTTAGCCGAATCCTTCAGTGAGAACGGAAAGGCCCTAAGCTTGATTTGTTCTTCGGTGACACCGTTTGGCTTCATGCTTGAACATACGACATGGAATTCCTTGAGATGTTTGTGCGGGTCCTCTCCTGATAGGCCATGAAATGCAGGTAGCAAGTGAATCAATCCCGACTTTAGTTCAAAGGTGTTGTTGTTGTCAATAGCCGGGATCGTGATGCACAGTGGTTGTTGAGGTAGCTCTGGGTTGGCTAATTGCTTCAGCGTCTTTTCAGCGTTATTTTCCATGACTCCAATTTCGTCCTCCGACTCACTCGGTGATGTTTCGAGGGAAAATGGTAGGTGTACGAGTGCTTCTTTGGCTTCTTTTGCTTTCTGCCTGAAAACACGATCTCGTTTGGTGATTTCTGGAAAATATTGTAAATTTTTATCTCCACGTGACCTTGTATTCATGCAAAACTAAAACAAACGGATTAGTGCACAACTGACAATTAAAATGAATTTCCAGAATCGCATTGGGTGACCCAAAGGTCGAAATTGCGTAAAGTTTTTAACCCAAAATAAGTAAAATTAATTCAACACCGCCTCTAAGAACGGCGCCAAAATTTTGACCGCGCTGTCGTGACGCGTCAAAATTAGTTATTTATATTTTCCTCGGCTTACTTCTACTAACTAGTAGTATCGGCAAGTAAGGGTCGATCCCACGGAGAACGGTAAATCAATTAGACTAATTAAGGATCAAATACTTTTAGCAATTAAAATAAAATAAAAACGAGAGGGGGATTTATTTCTAATCTTAACTAAAATAATTTGGAAAATAAATTAAAATAAAATAAAATAAGCAAAGGGAATAAAATACGAAAATATCAATTAAAGAGTAATCTAGTCCTTAGCTCGTTATCCACCGTTTCAATTAATTCAAGTTTCAATGCGCGCTTATCCCTTCTCAAATCTCATGAACTCCTATTCAAGCCAACAACAAGCTCTGTTGACCCCAATTATTTCTTAAGTTTATTCAATTAAAACAAGCTCTTTAATTGAACCTATCTATACGGTGGATTCAAAACAAGCTCTTCAAATCTCGCTCGCTAGATGCATTAAAAACCAAAATAATGGAATAGGCAAGATATTAAGTTCAGAAGCTCGACTTAAGGGATCTCGATTTTGTGTTACCCAATTGGGAAAAATCAATTGTTCGCTACTTGTGAAATTAAAATTGCAACAATTACGGATTACAACTCAATTTCTAGCATAAGACATAAAACTCCTAATCTAGTTGGCCAAACCAAATCAAGAAATTAAATGGCATAATCGTGAATTCAATAACACAAAAATAATTCAAGAGAATTCGAGTTGAGAATACGTTGCGGGATTAAAACATGAATAATTCAAATACGGTTTCAAACTTCACTAAGAACTAGAATATGAAATTAGCCGGACATGTTGGCTTTAGAAAACAGCAAATTAAAGATAGACATGAGAAGAAAGAAATTCAAACGGTATAGTCTTCTTCTTCCACGTCGGAATTGGCTCGGTTGCTCGTGAAAGATCGGTTCGGTCGTCCCTCGTGATTTCTTCTGCTCCACTGTAATCTTCCTCTTCACCGTGAATTTACCGCTCCGAAGTTGAATTTAATTCCACCCTCCTCTCCTTTTATAATTATTCCTTATCTCTTAGTTTCCTTCTTTAATTGGGACTCCTTCCTTCTTGAGTTTTAATTTCCTTGGAGTATTTCTTCCCAAATCTATTCCAATTCCTTTTTCCAAAGATATAGACCGATTTATTGCCTTGTGGAACTGATTGGGCGATTTTGAGTCGTTTCTTGGGCCCCAAGTAAGGTTATTTTAAATAGATCGCACTTTGGGTCAATTGACACTGGGCCACCCGTGTCGCGGGATTTTCTTTATTTAAGCCCAAATCACCTTGGCTTGCTCCGTTTGATGATCCAATTTATTCCTTAAGCTTAAAAACTCCATCAAACACCTAAATTAAACAACAAATTGCCAAGTGAAGTAAATTGCATCCAAAATATAAATATATGGAAAATAACCAAGTGTGCCAACATAAAATTCATTAAAACCTTATAATTAACAATGATTTTAGCGCACTATTTTCGTTCGATCAGTACTTGCCTCAAAATCGGCACGCAAGTAGTCCGACGAACATGGCTCAACCGAGAAGCTACGAAACGCCCGATGCCAACGAAATGGAAGACAACGACGAACGGAAGGGTTCGAAGCGGTTTCTTCGCAAGAAACTCGACCCTAACATCATATAATCAATAAATCAACAATCATACGAGGAAGAATAATCGTAGAACGTCTGAAACCCCCTCTAAGACATTCTACCGGACACCTTCAAGGCGTCGATCAAGAACTCGACCAAAACAACGAATCGATACGATCCAACCATGGAATAACAAGGGAAATGATATAATACATCTAAATAATCATCAGTCCATCACAATCCTAAGTTAAATCGGATTAAACGGACGAAATCAACCAAAATACACAAATTCCCCAAAACTAGATTTCTAGAAAATCTGACCTGATTAGCTCGATCAAGGGATGTTATAGGATGGATGATTGATGATATGAACTCCAAGACTCCATGGATTGATTGTCCAACAACATCTCTCCATGATAACCACACCTCCAGCCGCGGAAGAGAAGGAAAAGAATGAGAAAAATGGTGAAAAACCCGTCTGCAGGGCCTTAAATAGGCTGCCTGCCGACAGCGTTACGTACGTAACCGGCCAAGGGCTTACGTACGTAACCGGCCATGGCCGAAATCCCTGCCCAGAAATGCCGGCATAGTTACGTACGTAACCGGCCAAGGCTTACGTACGTAACCGGCCTTACGTACGTAACTGCCGAGCACTACCGGCCGTAACTCGGCCAGTGCCGGCCTGGGCCCAGACTGCCCGGCCATGACTCGGCCGGGGCTAACTCCGATGGCCCGAACGACCCCCAAAACCCGAACCTGAATACGAATCGAAGATACAGTTACAAAGTACTCGCAAAGAAGAATTCGAGCACTAAGAGAACACATTATTCCAACCACCCGAAGGCTCGAAATTCGACAACGGAAAGTAATTACCCCAAACTTTGGGAAATTACGAAAACGGCCCAAAACATCCGAAATACACGATACATGATCGAAACACCAAGCCGAAGCTCGCAACATGAATAATAACATTAAATGAACTTACGAGAAACTCGAAACAACAGTTTCGGATGAGATTCGCAAGAATCGAACTCAAGTGCGGAAAAACCGGTTAAAAATACGGAACTCAACAAAACGATACCGAAACGAACTCGGATGACAAAAAGTGCAGAATTAATTATTCTCATAATAACGAAACGGTCACGAGCGAGTCGTCAACACGGACTCCCGCCGATAAAATAAAATTACCGAAGTTCGAAATTGCGGGTATTACATTCTACCCTCCTTAAAAGAAGTTTCGTCCTGAAACTTAAAACAAGTAGGGAGAAGCAAAATCCCGCCAGGAAAACTCTACGTTATTCACAAGAGCCGAAAAAAAACTCGCGCCCAACGGCGAAACGTTACAAGCAACGCAAAGGAATATACGACGTGAAAACACGCTCCATGACGACCAACACAACGCCACCGGTAGAGACAACAAGTGACGAGCGTCATCAAACAGATAATACAATCAAGTCGATTATCTGAACAATCGCAAAACACAACGAACGAAAATCAACATGATTGACCAACCTAACGGTACATCAATCAACACGCGAGCCAATCGCTGAACAAATACGGAATTCCACCGCCCAAGGGTTGGAAGATCGAAAACGATACTAATTTCCCGAACTTAAGGAAATTAGGAAGGAGTATGAACGCTCAATAATCACGAAACGGGGTCAACAAAAACTGAACAATTAATGATCGAACCACAACGATCAAGACAACAAAAATCGAACAATCATGTTCGGATCACGAAGAACAATAAGGTTCAACCGACAACTCCGAGGTTCACATCTCGACTCGAGACAAAACATGATCCGGTGAAAACAACAAGATGTGCACTCACATAAGATTCACCGGAAAGGGAATAGCAATTGAAAAGTCACAACGACAAACGAGTAATTCCGAAACAATACCACCCTCGTTCGATCAACAAAAGCAAGGGACAGGGCAAGCTCAGAAAATGTTAACGAACATAAACGAGTCGACAGAGTCGAAAACACAGAAGTTCCAAATCCGATCCACTTCGAATAAAAGAACTTAATTTCCGAAGTTCGAAACAACAAGGTAAGGAAATAACATAACATACAACTGATAGACCACGCCCCCCAGGGACTCCTCGGAGCCGGTCCTGATATCAATGCTCAAGTTCGTGCCTCGGAAGGCTCGGTAATCAACTCACAAAACTGAACATGATGTCCCTCGAGTCCGCACCTAAAACGCATCACAGGCGAGGAAGGACAAATTGCACGTACATTCCCCCGGCACATCACGGTTGAAATGCCTCGGCTCGGCATACCGAAAATACAGATGCTAGATACAATGGAACATAACACCGCAAAACAACATACCGGAGATGCCAACCCAGCATAACATATCAACGCATACAAAAATCACAACAACAACGGCATCGTTCGACGATTACAACGGCCCGAACGATAGCCGGACACAATCACAAACATCATGAAACAATCACCCATGTGCATAAACGCACAAAAATCCAAGCTTTAACAACTCACACTCATGCGACAACACGCAAATCACCACGATGCGATAAACAAGAACACCCGTTCACACCTCTCACAGAGGGCTAGTACAATAAATGCGTGGCAACGCCTCGACGTTCATGCCACCAATTCGATCATACTGGAGCAAACACCATAATGACAACGCGAACATCATACATACATACCCGGCCCTCAAACGGGAATGGATAGGTTTTAAAACGAAAACCTCCGTTTGAAAATAATTTAGAAAAACACCGGTTGATCTTGAGTATCACCTTTCAAAAAAGTACAAACGTGAAATATCGTTATCGAGACTTTGGAGAACCATTTCGCATTTGATAAAAATGAGGACACTTTCTCTTAGTGAAAAACTTTCAGAATATTCGACCCTCGGGTCTAAGTAAAAGTGTTTATAAAACATTGAAAATATCTCAAAACATTTTGGTCCTCGAGGTAGAAGAATTTTGAAACATATTGTGGCACCTTGGATGTGCCACGAGAAAATAATTCATTTTAAAAGTACGTCTCGAAATTTATTTTCTAAGATACTCAAGGTTTTCAAAGATAATTCAATGGGCTAGAATGCCCAAAAATTTCAGGTAATTACACGAAACATTATAGCGCCGTGGCTCCCGTGCCGGAACCCACCAGGCTAAAAACCATTTACAAAAACTCCAAAAAGGCCGATGACGGTAATATTTCAAAAACTCGCAAAAGCCATTTACAAAATACTAAATACCGTCATAAGAATTTTGCCAAAACGATCAAGGCCATAATGCCAAAAACTCGGTTAAGGGAATCGGTTTTCGAAATAAAACTGAGTCGGTAAAATACCGAAAGCCATTACAAAAGAACTCACGCAATGGATAAAAGAAATACAGTCCAACATGCACAATCCATGACACTACTCCTCATATAAACGAAATATGAGAGTCAAATAACCACATATCACGGTATAAAAATCCACGGAAGGATTCAATCAATCACGTATATAATCATACAAGCAACTCATGTCAAACGAGGCACAACACAAAGAAGGGAGACTTACATCCACAGGTCGCACGAAGATGATGATCGCCCCACGATACTAATCACGACCAACAAAATCAGACGACGCGTCGCGACACGACTCAGTCAGACAAAATCCGACGAGGCAAAACTCGACAAACACCACTGACCCGGCAGCCTAGGTTTCCACAACCTAAGCTCCGATACCATTTATGTAACACCCCCAATCCGCCCAGGGATATTACACGCCGTATAACCTTTCCTCAAGGATCTACCAGGTTGGTAACAACATCGAACAACTCAATAATGCCTTTAAGGCTAAAATGACTTAGTAGACCGATTTGGTCTTTCAATAAAAACAAACAACTCAATTACAATTCATGCCCACGCAGGGGTCAAAATAAAATAACTCCCGTACAATGGGGAAAAATATTGCAGCGGAAAATAAAGTACGACTAAACCAATACACAACGTACGGTTCCACATGGTTAGTATCGATCCTCTTTCATCATCCTTCATGCCGACCCTGTGCCACGCTCCCTGAAAACCTGAATGCAATAAAGATATCCACCCCCGAATACTCGGGGGTTAGCAAAACTCCACTGTTTTGCTAGTGTAAGTACAAAGTGCAAATACGAGCCATATAATTCAAGTTCCAAGAATAACAATAACCAGGAATCCTCAAAGATCTAAACATAATGAAAAGTACTTCCCGAGGCGAGAGTTTGGGTAAAACATTCCAAAATCGAAAGATCACAAATCGAGAGGATAATTGACAAACCTTTTAAAAATGCCCTCGGGAGTTTTAATAGAAAACAATTTAGGATTATCGAATCCTTCTCTTTCCAAAATCAACAGGGGTCACAGCCCAACAGTTTTGTTTTCACAAATGAAACCAACAACAATACACAAGGTAAAAACCCATGTCACGCATCCTCGACGGACATAAAATCAACACAACATAATCACATACAAGCATGCACACGCACCCGCATCACCTAGGACCGGGACGAAGCCATAAATCCCACTCGAGGCCCCGTCAGACCCTCCCGAGATGGCTAGCAAAATAATCAAGCACAACACCTCACCTAGGACCGGGACGAAGCCACGAATCCCACTCGAGGACCCGTCGGACCCTCCCGAGCTGGCCGCGAAATAATCAAGCACAACACGTCACCTAGGACCGGGACGAAGCCACGAATCCCACTCGAGGCCCCGTCGGACCCTCCCGAGCTGGCCGTGAAATAATCAAGCACAACACGTCATCTAGGACCGGGACGAAGCCACGAATCCCACTCGAGGCCCCGTCGGACCCTCCCGAGCTGGCCGCGAAATAATCAAGCACAAGTAACATATCACACCAAGGATATACAAATAATTCGCCAAGAGGCATCAAACACTTAGCAAAACACCACGTCAAATCATAACGCACCGAAAAGAGATAATATATGTACACACGCATTAGCAAGCGCAACATCAACACCAAACATATCCAAAGGATTCACGTAGTCACTTATAACCCACACAATTTACAAAAACACACGCGTTTTGAAAGTGAGCCTTTAACGAGGCTAGCTGAATCTTTTGAAAACTCATTTCAAACAAACAAACAAACACACCAAGACGATCACCAATCATCATATCCACGAAACAAGAAATGTATGGACAAGGTACTTGTTGCGATATTTCTTACACGCAAGTGCACGTTATCGTTTACAAGTAATAAAGTGATAAGAAGAGTATCGTTCCCACGAGGACTGAATCTCTAACTACCGATTTTTGTGTATTCCAATTTTATTTGAACAATCGAATTTGGGTTTTGCAATTAACAACTAAAAGAATTACTAAAAGACTAAACAGTAGAAAACGATAGCTTGAATAAAGGAAATCAAATGATGAATAAGTCTAGGATTCTGAATCCACCTCGGTTTATCCGAATTTACTCTCGATTATCCGTAATAAATAATTTTCCCAATTTATTGAAGGCGGAGATTGCTAATATATTCTATCGCCTCTCCCGAGGTCAATAGATTTATCTAAAGGCGAATAACGCACTCTATCCCTAGGTGAATAAATTCGTCAATAGGCGAAAAGCATAAAATCTCCCAAAGGCCACGTAGTTCCTATGAGTATATTCCTATCTCACAGAATAAAACGGTCCTCACCAATAGTTCCTCACCAATTCTCCTCTCCCGATTCGAATTGAATGATTTAATCAATACAACTATTGGCCAGATAATTGCAAGCATTAAACACAATTGGGGAAACTCAACAAAAAGGTAATTAATTGGATAATCTCAAGCAATTCGTTAAAACATAGGTTTCATCAAAACCCTAGATTAGGGCTTTAGCCTGACATACTAATAATTGAAAATACAGAATAGATAAATGAAAGCATTAAAATCAAACGCAGATGAAGCTCGGATTCCTCCGTCCTTCGGCTTCCGCCTTCTGCCTTTGACGTCTTCTGCTTCCCTCTTCTTCTGCCGTCTCCAAGCTTAAGCTCCAAAAGATAAAAGATCAAGAGATAATTAATTAGGGTCTTAAACCCTATTTATAGCTCAGCACATCCTCCAAATCGCGTCCGTATCAGTAGGTCGAAAACTGGCTTCGAAACGGCCCAAAATCCGCGCGGACATACAAAAACCGCCAAGTGTTCTGCGGCGCACTAAATCTGTGCCGCGGCACAGAGCCTTCAGCTGGATGCCTGGGCGTCCTTAATTTCTTCGTGCCGCGGCTCACTGGCCGTGCCGCGGCACAGTCTGATTTACTCGCCTTTGGTGGGTGTCTTCTGTGCCGCGGCCACTGCTTCCTTGTCCGCGGCTCATAGCCCCAATTTGCCGTTTTCGCCCGTTTTGCCTCGTTTTAGCTTCCGAACTTCAATTTCCTGACAAATATACCAAATTAAGGCATTAAAGGCTCATTTAATCAATTTCACTCTCCAAATTAATACAAAATAATGATAAATAAGCGTATAAAAATACGCCTAACAAATACCCCCAAACTTAAGCCTTTGCTTGTTCTCAAGCAAAAAGAATTAAATTCAATAAAAGAATGTCGTGAATCATAGTGCGACTCGTAGTGTTCAACCTAATCAATACTATCCTGTAATTCTCTCTGAATAATACGAGTGTCATAATAGCGAGCTACACTCAGAACACTGATCCCACAAAGTAATCAAGTTCAGTCCTAACTACTCGTTCATGAAGAAAATCTAGCTCAAAGATTAACAAACGTGAATCAAATCGACCGTCAATATGAAAGGCTAAAATAAACAAGCTAGTTCGTTCCGTTCCACAGTCTAATGGCAAAATTTTCACGAGTTTCATAAAAATAATCCTCGGACAGTATTCCCTTATATATATATGCTCAAGAATTTGATTCGAGTTGACTACTAGGTTCGGATCTCGGGATGTTTCATCGGGATAATCCTAGGGTGGAACTTCCATTCTCATGTATTGGGAAACCGTTTGACGTAAAAGACACTCATGGGGCACATGGATGCTTCTAGTTACTAAGTTCCCTTCTACAGCGGAGAAACAACTCGAATATATAATTCCGCATGCCCGAATCAAGGTTGCCGTTTTACGCGAGAGTAAACAACGGGTCACGCGAATGCCCCCGGTTACTAGGCTCCCTATCATTGGCACATGTGAAATCTCTACATCACTAATCAGGGTCATCGTTTTATGCGAGAGTAAACAACGGGTCACGTGAATACCCCCGGTTACTAGACTTCTCTTCATAGAACAAAATTATCTCGACTAGTGGAAAAAACTGACCGACTCTAAACTCAGTCTAAGTGCCAACACGACTAATGTAACTGGACGACTAACTAACCGGAAAATGTAACCAAACGTATCGACGGTGATTTTAAAACAAGTATGCATCCTCTCTTATCTGCCAAGACCTCTACAATCACGAAAAAATTTCGGACCTAAATGAATACTAAGCAGAAACCGAAATTACTGACTACACTCGACTAGAACTCGACCGTTTCTTCAGAGAGAAAAATAGTGTCGTAACATCAGTATCATACAAATAGAAGCACGAAAAATTCACGAATAGAGAAAAATTAAGACAAGCAAGGCTATCGAAAAAAAAAATAACGCAAAGTAATGAAAAGTGCAACAAAATCAAGTACATCAATGAATGTAGCAAATGAAAGTAAATCCCCCCCCCCCCAAACTTAGGACGTACATTGACCTCAATGGACACCGGTAGAGACAACAAGTGACGAGCGTCATCAAACAGATAATACAATCAAGTCGATTATCTGAACAATCGCAAAACACAACGAACGAAAATCAACATGATTGACCAACCTAACGGTACATCAATCAACACGCGAGCCAATCGCTGAACAAATACGGAATTCCACCGCCCAAGGGTTGGAAGATCGAAAACGATACTAATTTCCCGAACTTAAGGAAATTAGGAAGGAGTATGAACGCTCAATAATCACGAAACGGGGTCAACAAAAACTGAACAATTAATGATCGAACCACAACGATCAAGACAACAAAAATCGAACAATCATGTTCGGATCACGAAGAACAATAAGGTTCAACCGACAACTCCGAGGTTCACATCTCGACTCGAGACAAAACATGATCCGGTGAAAACAACAAGATGTGCACTCACATAAGATTCACCGGAAAGGGAATAGCAATTGAAAAGTCACAACGACAAACGAGTAATTCCGAAACAATACCACCCTCGTTCGATCAACAAAAGCAAGGGACAGGGCAAGCTCGTAAAATGTTAACGAACATAAACGAGTCGGCAGTCGAAAACACAGAAGTTCCAAATCCGATCCACTTCGAATAAAAGAACTTAATTTCCGAAGTTCGAAACAACAAGGTAAGGAAATAACATAACATACAACTGATAGACCACGCCCCCCAGGGACTCCTCGGAGCCGGTCCTGATATCAATGCTCAAGTTCGTGCCTCGGAAGGCTCGGTAATCAACTCACAAAACTGAACATGATGTCCCTCGAGTCCGCACCTAAAACGCATCACAGGCGAGGAAGGACAAATTGCACGTACATTCCCCCGGCACATCACGGTTGAAATGCCTCGGCTCGGCATACCGAAAATACAGATGCTAGATACAATGGAACATAACACCGCAAAACAACATACCGGAGATGCCAACCCAGCATAACATATCAACGCATACAAAAATCACAACAACAACGGCATCGTTCGACGATTACAACGGCCCGAACGATAGCCAGCACACAATCACAAACATCATGAAACAATCACCCATGTGCATAAACGCACAAAAATCCAAGCTTTAACAACTCACACTCATGCGACAACACGCAAATCACCACGATGCGATAAACAGTAAACACCCGTTCACACCTCTCACAGAGGGCTAGTACAATAAATGCGTGGCAACGCCTCGACGTTCATGCCACCAATTCGATCATACTCGGGAGCAAACACCATAATGACAACGCGAACATCATACATACATACCCAGCCCTCAAACGGGAATGGATAGGTTTTAAAACGAAAACCTCCGTTTGAAAATAATTTAGAAAAACACCGGTTGATCTTGAGTATCACCTTTCAAAAAAAAAGTACAAACGTGAAATATCGTTATCGAGACTTTGGAGAACCATTTCGCATTTGATAAAAATGAGGACACTTTCTCTTAGTGAAAAACTTTCAGAATATTCGACCCTCGGGTCTAAGTAAAAGTGTTTATAAAACATTGAAAATATCTCAAAACATTTTGGTCCTCGAGGTAGAAGAATTTTGAAACATATTGTGGCACCTTGGATGTGCCACGAGAAAATAATTCATTTTAAAAGTACGTCTCGAAATTTATTTTCTAAGATACTCAAGGTTTTCAAAGATAATTCAATGGGCTAGAATGCCCAAAATTTGAGTAATTACGAAACATTATAGCGCCGTGGCTCCGTCTGGAACCCACCTGTGCTAAAACCATTTACAAAAACTCCAAAAGGCCGATGACGGTAATATTTCAAAAACTCGCAAAAGCCATTTACAAAATACTAAATACCGTCATAAGAATTTTGCCAAAACGATCAAGGCCATAATGCCAAAAACTCGGTTAAGGGAATCGGTTTTCGAAATAAAACTGAGTCGGTAAAATACCGAAAGCCATTACAAAAGAACTCACGCAGCGGATAAAAGAAATACAGTCCAACATGCACAATCCAGCGACACTACTCCTCATATAAACGAAATATGAGAGTCAAATAACCACATATCACGGTATAAAAATCCACAGAAGGATTCAATCAATCACAGATATAATCATACAAGCAACTCATGTCAAACGAGGCACAACACAAAGAAGGGAGACTTACATCCACAGGTCGCACGAAGATGATGATCGCCCCACGATACTAATCACGACCAACAAAATCAGACGACGCGTCGCGACACGACTCAGTCAGACAAAATCCGACGAGGCAAAACTCGACAAACACCACTGACCCGGCAGCCTAGGTTTCCACAACCTAAGCTCCGATACCATTTATGTAACACCCCCAATCCGCCCAGGGATATTACACGCCGTATAACCTTTCCTCAAGGATCTACCAGGTTGGTAACAACATCGAACAACTCAATAATGCCTTTAAGGCTAAAATGACTTAGTAGACCGATTTGGTCTTTCAATAAAAACAAACAACTCAATTACAATTCATGCCCACGCAGGGGTCAAAATAAAATAACTCCCGTACAATGGGGAAAAATATTGCAATGGAAAATAAAGTACGACTAAACCAATACACAACGTACGGTTCCACATGGTTAGTATCGATCCTCTTTCATCATCCTTCATGCCGACCCTGTGCCACGCTCCCTGAAAACCTGAATGCAATAAAGATATCCACCCCCGAATACTCGGGGGTTAGCAAAACTCCACTGTTTTGCTAGTGTAAGTACAAAGTGCAAATACGAGCCATATAATTCAAGTTCCAAGAATAACAATAACCAGGAATCCTCAAAGATCTAAACATAATGAAAAGTACTTCCCGAGGCGAGAGTTTGGGTAAAACATTCCAAAATCGAAAGATCACAAATCGAGAGGATAATTGACAAACCTTTTAAAAATGCCCTCGGGAGTTTTAATAGAAAACAATTTAGGATTATCGAATCCTTCTCTTTCCAAAATCAACGAGGTCACAATGCCAATGCTTTGTTTTCACAAATGAAACCAACAACAATACACAAGGTAAAAACCCATGTCACGCATCCTCGACGGACATAAAATCAACACAACATAATCACATACAAGCATGCACACGCACCCGCATCACCTAGGACCGGACGAAGCCATAAATCCCACTCGAGGCCCCGTCGGACCCTCCCGAGATGGCTAGCAAAATAATCAAGCACAACACCTCACCTAGGACCGGACGAAGCCACGAATCCCACTCGAGGACCCGTCGGACCCTCCCGAGCCGGCCGCGAAATAATCAAGCACAACACGTCACCTAGGACCGGACGAAGCCACGAATCCCACTCGAGGCCCGTCGGACCCTCCCAGCCGGCCGTGAAATAATCAAGCACAACACGTCATCTAGGACCGGACGAAGCCACGAATCCCACTCGAGGCCCCGTCGGACCCTCCCGAGCCGGCCGCGAAATAATCAAGCACAAGTAACATATCACACCAAGGATATACAAATAATTCGCCAAGAGGCATCAAACACTTAGCAAAACACCACGTCAAATCATAACGCACCGAAAAGAGATAATATATGTACACACGCATTAGCAAGCGCAACATCAACACCAAACATATCCAAAGGATTCACGTAGTCACTTATAACCCACACAATTTACAAAAACACACGCGTTTTGAAAGTGAGCCTTTAACGAGGCTAGCTGAATCTTTTGAAAACTCATTTCAAACAAACAAACAAACACACCAAGACGATCACCAATCATCATATCCACGAAACAAGAAATGTATGGACAAGGTACTTGTTGCGATATTTCTTACACGCAAGTGCACGTTATCGTTTACAAGTAATAAAGTGATAAGAAGAGTATCGTTCCCACGAGGACCGAATCTCTAACTACCGATTTTGTGTATTCCAATTTTATTTGAACAATCGAATTTGGGTTTTGCAATTAACAACTAAAAGAATTACTAAAAGACTAAACAAGAGAAAAGCGATAGCTTGAATAAAGGAAATCAAATGATGAATAAGTCTAGGATTCTGAATCCACCTCGGTTTATCCGAATTTACTCTCGATTATCCGTAATAAATAATTTTCCCAATTTATTGAAGGCGGAGATTGCTAATATATTCTATCGCCTCTCCCGAGGTCAATAGATTTATCTAAAGGCGAATAACGCACTCTATCCCTAGGTGAATAAATTCGTCAATAGGCGAAAAGCATAAAATCTCCCAAAGGCCACGTAGTTCCTATGAGTATATTCCTATCTCACAGAATAAAACGGTCCTCACCAATAGTTCCTCACCAATTCTCCTCTCCCGATTCGAATTGAATGATTTAATCAATACAACTATTGGCCAGATAATTGCAAGCATTAAACACAATTGGGGAAACTCAACAAAAAGGTAATTAATTGGATAATCTCAAGCAATTCGTTAAAACATAGGTTTCATCAAAACCCTAGATTAGGGCTTTAGCCTGACATACTAATAATTGAAAATACAGAATAGATAAATGAAAGCATTAAAATCAAACGCAGATGAAGCTCGGATTCCTCCGTCCTTCGGCTTCCGCCTTCTGCCTTTGACGTCTTCTGCTTCCCTCTTCTTCTGCCGTCTCCAAGCTTAAGCTCCAAAAGATAAAAGATCAAGAGATAATTAATTAGGGTCTTAAACCCTATTTATAGCTCAGCACATCCTCCAAATCGCGTCCGTATCAGTAGGTCGAAAACTGGCTTCGAAACGGCCCAAAATCCGCGCGGACATACAAAAACCGCCAAGTGTTCTGCGGCGCACTAAATCTGTGCCGCGGCACAGAGCCTTCAGCTGGATGCCTGGGCGTCCTTAATTTCTTCTGTGCCGCGGCTCACCTGGGCTGTGCCGCGGCACAGAGTACAGTTTACTCTGCCTTTGGCTGGGTGTCTTCCTGTGCCGCGGCCCTGCTTCCTTGTGCCGCGGCTCATAGCCCAGATTTGCCGTTTTCGCCCGTTTTGCCTCGTTTTAGCTTCCGAACTTCAATTTCCTGACAAATATACCAAATTAAGGCATTAAAGGCTCATTTAATCAATTTCACTCTCCAAATTAATACAAAATAATGATAAATAAGCGTATAAAAATACGCCTAACAAATACCCCCAAACTTAAGCCTTTGCTTGTTCTCAAGCAAAAAGAATTAAATTCAATAAAAGAATGTCGTGAATCATAGTGCGACTCGTAGTGTTCAACCTAATCAATACTATCCTGTAATTCTCTCTGAATAATACGAGTGTCATAATAGCGAGCTACACTCAGAACACTGATCCCACAAAGTAATCAAGTTCAGTCCTAACTACTCGTTCATGAAGAAAATCTAGCTCAAAGATTAACAAACGTGAATCAAATCGACCGTCAATATGAAAGGCTAAAATAAACAAGCTAGTTCGTTCCGTTCCACGCCTAATGGCAAAATTTTCACGAGTTTCATAAAAATAATCCTCGGACAGTATTCCCTTATATATATATGCTCAAGAATTTGATTCGAGTTGACTACTAGGTTCGGATCTCGGGATGTTTCATCGGGATAATCCTAGGGTGGAACTTCCATTCTCATGTATTGGGAAACCGTTTGACGTAAAAGACACTCATGGGGCACATGGATGCTTCTAGTTACTAAGTTCCCTTCTACATGGAGAAACAACTCGAATATATAATTCCGCATGCCCGAATCAAGGTTGCCGTTTTACGCGAGAGTAAACAACGGGTCACGCGAATGCCCCCGGTTACTAGGCTCCCTATCATTGGCACATGTGAAATCTCTACATCACTAATCAGGGTCATCGTTTTATGCGAGAGTAAACAACGGGTCACGTGAATACCCCCGGTTACTAGACTTCTCTTCATAGAACAAAATTATCTCGACTAGTGGAAAAAACTGACCGACTCTAAACTCAGTCTAAGTGCCAACACGACTAATGTAACTGGACGACTAACTAACCGGAAAATGTAACCAAACGTATCGACGGTGATTTTAAAACAAGTATGCATCCTCTCTTATCTGCCAAGACCTCTACAATCACGAAAAAATTTCGGACCTAAATGAATACTAAGCAGAAACCGAAATTACTGACTACACTCGACTAGAACTCGACCGTTTCTTCAGAGAGAAAAATAGTGTCGTAACATCAGTATCATACAAATAGAAGCACGAAAAATTCACGAATAGAGAAAAATTAAGACAAGCAAGGCTATCGAAAAAAAAAATAACGCAAAGTAATGAAAAGTGCAACAAAATCAAGTACATCAATGAATGTAGCAAATGAAAGTAAATCCCCCCCCCCCCAAACTTAGGACGTACATTGACCTCAATGGACACCGGTAGAGACAACAAGTGACGAGCGTCATCAAACAGATAATACAATCAAGTCGATTATCTGAACAATCGCAAAACACAACGAACGAAAATCAACATGATTGACCAACCTAACGGTACATCAATCAACACGCGAGCCAATCGCTGAACAAATACGGAATTCCACCGCCCAAGGGTTGGAAGATCGAAAACGATACTAATTTCCCGAACTTAAGGAAATTAGGAAGGAGTATGAACGCTCAATAATCACGAAACGGGGTCAACAAAAACTGAACAATTAATGATCGAACCACAACGATCAAGACAACAAAAATCGAACAATCATGTTCGGATCACGAAGAACAATAAGGTTCAACCGACATCTCGAGGTTCACATCTCGACTCGATACAAAATATGATCCAGAGAAAACAGAAAGATGAGCATTCACATAAGATTCATTAGGAAGGGAATAGCAATTGAAAAGTCACAACGACAAACGAGTAATTCAAACAATACCACCTCGTTCGATCAACAAAAGCAAGGGACAGGCAAGCTCGGAAAATGTTAACGAACATAAACGAGTCGGCAGTCGAAAACACGAAGTTCCAAATCCGATCCACTTCGAATAAAAGAACTTAATTTCCGAAGTTCAAACAACAAGGTAAGGAAATAACATAACATACAACTGATAGACCACGCCCCCCAGGGACTCCTCGGAGCCGGTCCTGATATCAATGCTCAAGTTCGTGCCTCGGAAGGCTCGGTAATCAACTCACAAAACTGAACATGATGTCCCTCGAGTCCGCACCTAAAACGCATCACAGGCGAGGAAGGACAAATTGCACGTACATTCCCCCGGCACATCACGGTTGAAATGCCTCGGCTCGGCATACCGAAAATACAGATGCTAGATACAATGGAACATAACACCGCAAAACAACATACCGGAGATGCCAACCCAGCATAACATATCAACGCATACAAAAATCACAACAACAACGGCATCGTTCGACGATTACAACGGCCCGAACGATAGCCAGCACACAATCACAAACATCATGAAACAATCACCCATGTGCATAAACGCACAAAAATCCAAGCTTTAACAACTCACACTCATGCGACAACACGCAAATCACCACGATGCGATAAACGGAAACACCCGTTCACACCTCTCACAGAGGGCTAGTACAATAAATTCGTGGAAACGCCTCGAAGTTCATGCCACCAATTATATCATACTATGGATCAAACTCCATTATGACAACGCGAACATCATACATACATACCCAGCCCTCAAACGGGAATGGATAGGTTTTAAAACGAAAACCTCCGTTTGAAAATAATTTAGAAAAACACCGGTTGATCTTGAGTATCACCTTTCAAAAAAAAAGTACAAACGTGAAATATCGTTATCGAGACTTTGGAGAACCATTTCGCATTTGATAAAAATGAGGACACTTTCTCTTAGTGAAAAACTTTCAGAATATTCGACCCTCGGGTCTAAGTAAAAGTGTTTATAAAACATTGAAAATATCTCAAAACATTTTGGTCCTCGAGGTAGAAGAATTTTGAAACATATTGTGGCACCTTGGATGTGCCACGAGAAAATAATTCATTTTAAAAGTACGTCTCGAAATTTATTTTCTAAGATACTCAAGGTTTTCAAAGATAATTCAATGGGCTAGAATGCCCAAAAATTTCAGGTAATTACACGAAACATTATAGCGCCGTGGCTCCCGTGCCGGAACCCACCAGGCTAAAAACCATTTACAAAAACTCCAAAAAGGCCGATGACGGTAATATTTCAAAAACTCGCAAAAGCCATTTACAAAATACTAAATACCGTCATAAGAATTTTGCCAAAACGATCAAGGCCATAATGCCAAAAACTCGGTTAAGGGAATCGGTTTTCGAAATAAAACTGAGTCGGTAAAATACCGAAAGCCATTACAAAAGAACTCACGCAGCGGATAAAAGAAATACAGTCCAACATGCACAATCCAGCGACACTACTCCTCATATAAACGAAATATGAGAGTCAAATAACCACATATCACGGTATAAAAATCCACAGAAGGATTCAATCAATCACAGATATAATCATACAAGCAACTCATGTCAAACGAGGCACAACACAAAGAAGGGAGACTTACATCCACAGGTCGCACGAAGATGATGATCGCCCCACGATACTAATCACGACCAACAAAATCAGACGACGCGTCGCGACACGACTCAGTCAGACAAAATCCGACGAGGCAAAACTCGACAAACACCACTGACCCGGCAGCCTAGGTTTCCACAACCTAAGCTCCGATACCATTTATGTAACACCCCCAATCCGCCCAGGGATATTACACGCCGTATAACCTTTCCTCAAGGATCTACCAGGTTGGTAACAACATCGAACAACTCAATAATGCCTTTAAGGCTAAAATGACTTAGTAGACCGATTTGGTCTTTCAATAAAAACAAACAACTCAATTACAATTCATGCCCACGCAGGGGTCAAAATAAAATAACTCCCGTACAATGGGGAAAAATATTGCAGCGGAAAATAAAGTACGACTAAACCAATACACAACGTACGGTTCCACATGGTTAGTATCGATCCTCTTTCATCATCCTTCATGCCGACCCTGTGCCACGCTCCCTGAAAACCTGAATGCAATAAAGATATCCACCCCCGAATACTCGGGGGTTAGCAAAACTCCACTGTTTTGCTAGTGTAAGTACAAAGTGCAAATACGAGCCATATAATTCAAGTTCCAAGAATAACAATAACCAGGAATCCTCAAAGATCTAAACATAATGAAAAGTACTTCCCGAGGCGAGAGTTTGGGTAAAACATTCCAAAATCGAAAGATCACAAATCGAGAGGATAATTGACAAACCTTTTAAAAATGCCCTCGGGAGTTTTAATAGAAAACAATTTAGGATTATCGAATCCTTCTCTTTCCAAAATCAACAGGGGTCACAGCCCAACAGTTTTGTTTTCACAAATGAAACCAACAACAATACACAAGGTAAAAACCCATGTCACGCATCCTCGACGGACATAAAATCAACACAACATAATCACATACAAGCATGCACACGCACCCGCATCACCTAGGACCGGGACGAAGCCATAAATCCCACTCGAGGCCCCGTCAGACCCTCCCGAGATGGCTAGCAAAATAATCAAGCACAACACCTCACCTAGGACCGGGACGAAGCCACGAATCCCACTCGAGGACCCGTCGGACCCTCCCGAGCTGGCCGCGAAATAATCAAGCACAACACGTCACCTAGGACCGGGACGAAGCCACGAATCCCACTCGAGGCCCCGTCGGACCCTCCCGAGCTGGCCGTGAAATAATCAAGCACAACACGTCATCTAGGACCGGGACGAAGCCACGAATCCCACTCGAGGCCCCGTCGGACCCTCCCGAGCTGGCCGCGAAATAATCAAGCACAAGTAACATATCACACCAAGGATATACAAATAATTCGCCAAGAGGCATCAAACACTTAGCAAAACACCACGTCAAATCATAACGCACCGAAAAGAGATAATATATGTACACACGCATTAGCAAGCGCAACATCAACACCAAACATATCCAAAGGATTCACGTAGTCACTTATAACCCACACAATTTACAAAAACACGCGATTTGAAAGTGAGCCTTTAACGAGGCTAGCTGAATCTTTTGAAAACTCATTTCAAACAAACAAACAAACACACCAAGACGATCACCAATCATCATATCCACGAAACAAGAAATGTATGGACAAGGTACTTGTTGCGATATTTCTTACACGCAAGTGCACGTTATCGTTTACAAGTAATAAAGTGATAAGAAGAGTATCGTTCCCACGAGGACCGAATCTCTAACTACCGATTTTTGTGTATTCCAATTTTATTTGAACAATCGAATTTGGGTTTTGCAATTAACAACTAAAAGAATTACTAAAAGACTAAACAAGAGAAAACGATAGCTTGAATAAAGGAAATCAAATGATGAATAAGTCTAGGATTGAATCCACTTTCGGTTTATCCGAATTTACTCTCGATTATCCGTAATAAATAATTTTCCCAATTTATTGAAGGCGGAGATTGCTAATATATTCTATCGCCTCTCCCGAGGTCAATAGATTTATCTAAAGGCGAATAACGCACTCTATCCCTAGGTGAATAAATTCGTCAATAGGCGAAAAGCATAAAATCTCCCAAAGGCCACGTAGTTCCTATGAGTATATTCCTATCTCACAGAATAAAACGGTCCTCACCAATAGTTCCTCACCAATTCTCCTCTCCCGATTCGAATTGAATGATTTAATCAATACAACTATTGGCCAGATAATTGCAAGCATTAAACACATTGGGAAACTCAACAAAAAGGTAATTAATTGGATAATCTCAAGCAATTCGTTAAAACATAGGTTTCATCAAAACCCTAGATTAGGGCTTTAGCGACATACTAATAATTGAAAATACGAATAGATAAATGAAAGCATTAAAATCAAACGCAGATGAAGCTCGGATTCCTCCGTCCTTGGCTTCCGCCTTCGCCTTTGACGTCTTACCTTCCCTCTTCTTCCTCGTCTCCAAGCTTAAGCTCCAAAAGATAAAAGATCAAGAGATAATTAATTAGGGTCTTAAACCCTATTTATAGCTCAGCACATCCTCCAAATCGCGTCCGTATCGGTAGGTCGAAAACAAGCCAAACGGCCCAAAATCCGCGCGGACATACAAAAACCGCCAAGTGTTCTGCGGCGCACTAAATCTGTGCCGCGGCACAGAGCCTTCACTGGATGCCCAGGCGTCCTTAATTTCTTCTGTGCCGCGGCTCACCTGGGCCGTGCCGCGGCACAGAGTACTGATTACTCGCCTTTGGCCGGGTGTCTTCTGTGCCGCGGCCCTGCTTCCTTGTGCCGCGGCTCATAGCCCAGATTTGCCGTTTTCGCCCGCTTTGCCTCGTTTTAGCTTCCGAACTTCAATTTCGACAAATATACCAAATTAAGGCATTAAAGGCTCATTTAATCAATTTCACTCTCCAAATTAATACAAAATAATGATAAATAAGCGTATAAAAATACGCCTAACAAATACCCCCAAACTTAAGCCTTTGCTTGTTCTCAAGCAAAAAGAATTAAATTCAATAAAAGAATGTCGTGAATCATAGTGCGACTCGTAGTGTTCAACCTAATCAATACTATCCTGTAATTCTCTCTGAATAATACGAGTGTCATAATAGCGAGCTACACTCAGAACACTGATCCCACAAAGTAATCAAGTTCAGTCCTAACTACTCGTTCATGAAGAAAATCTAGCTCAAAGATTAACAAACGTGAATCAAATCGACCACAATATGAAAGGCTAAAATAAACAAGCTAGTTCGTTCCGTTCCACAGTCTAATGGCAAAATTTTCACGAGTTTCATAAAAATAATCCTCGGACAGTATTCCCTTATATATATATGCTCAAGAATTTGATTCGAGTTGACTACTAGGTTCGGATCTCGGGATGTTTCATCGGGATAATCCTAGGGTGGAACTTCCATTCTCATGTATTGGGAAACCGTTTGACGTAAAAGACACTCATGGGGCACATGGATGCTTCTAGTTACTAAGTTCCCTTCTACAGCGGAGAAACAACTCGAATATATAATTCCGCATGCCCGAATCAAGGTTGCCGTTTTACGCGAGAGTAAACAACGGGTCACGCGAATGCCCCCGGTTACTAGGCTCCCTATCATTGGCACATGTGAAATCTCTACATCACTAATCAGGGTCATCGTTTTATGCGAGAGTAAACAACGGGTCACGTGAATACCCCCGGTTACTAGACTTCTCTTCATAGAACAAAATTATCTCGACTAGTGGAAAAAGCGACCGACTCTAAACTCAGTCTAAGTGCCAACACGACTAATGTAACTGGACGACTAACTAACCGGAAAATGTAACCAAACGTATCGACGGTGATTTTAAAACAAGTATGCATCCTCTCTTATCTGCCAAGACCTCTACAATCACGAAAAAATTTCGGACCTAAATGAATACTAAGCAGAAACCGAAATTACTGACTACACTCGACTAGAACTCGACCGTTTCTTCAGAGAGAAAAATAGTGTCGTAACATCAGTATCATACAAATAGAAGCACGAAAAATTCACGAATAGAGAAAAATTAAGACAAGCAAGGCTATCGAAAAAAAAAATAACGCAAAGTAATGAAAAGTGCAACAAAATCAAGTACATCAATGAATGTAGCAAATGAAAGTAAATCCCCCCCCCCCAAACTTAGGACGTACATTGACCTCAATGGACAAAATATGATATGCAGTAAAAGTAAAAGGTCAAGTACTCCCCTCCAGTCCTCTCACGGGCTGGTGCCGGCATCATCCGGTGAGCTTGCACGCTTCTTGACTACATCATGCGGAGTGTGAATAAATGAGCTTGCATCATCAAAAAGGAAGTTAAGTACGAGCTCTCAAGTTTAACATGATGTAAGGGTTGGGAATAATGTAATTCGATAACATGATTCATTGCATATAATTTGAAAATGCATGGCTTACCAATTTTTCATTGCTGCAATTTATCAAACACTTTGTGTGCACCAGTCAAAATGAAGAACAAAAATATCGATGGTTAAATCCAAATCCCAAAAATAATAACACAGATAATAATCCTGAATAATGACAACAATCATCACCAATTCGTTCATAAATATCAATTCCTTCACAATCAATAATCAAATTCCCCAGATTCCAACTCCATTTTCGATAAAAACTTTAAGAACAACTAGCAATATATAACTTCCATTCTTTTCAAATCGAGTATCACTTATGACTAAGAAATCAAGAATTACCTGAAGAATTGAGAAGGAGACTAAGAGAATGGTATCTACTGACCTCATTGTGCGAAGGAAGGAAGGAAGGAAGGAAGGGAGGGAAGAAGGTACCTTGTGCAGGCCGATCGATTGTATGAGCCCTACCTGGTTGTTCTTATTTTGTGACGGGGGCCGCAGCACAATATAAGTGAGCCGCGGCCCAAAGTCTGATAGGCACAGGACATTTTGTAATACCGCCGGTGCCGCGGCTCGATTTCCGTGTGCGCGGCTCGGTGTGTTAGTGTGCCGCGGCTCATTTTCGCGTGCCGCGGCACAAAGTCTGATCTCTTGGGCGTTTCTTGGCCATTTGGTGTGCCGCGGCTCGGGAGTTAGTGTGCGCGGCTCGGTGACTGGTGTGCCGCGGCTCGGTCGGATCGTGCCGCGGCACAGTACAGCTTTGATCGGCCATTTTTCATCACCGTGTGTGCCGCGGCTCACTTTTGTTGTCCGCGCCCATCATTGAATTCCTCCCCTTTCTTTGATTCCGCACGAATTTTTACGAAAACATCAAGACGAGAGGGAAGGACGGATCAAAGAAGAATGACGACAAAGAAAGACTCTAAAAATGCAAGAAAACAATAAAGAATCTACAACTAATACTCGGGTTGCCTCCCGAGGAGTGCTAAGTTTATAGTCTTCACTGACTTTTTCGCATTCATCCGCGGTGGATAAGGCGACGCTCGTTTTCTGCGTGTCTATTGGATTTCCCAAGTATGCCTTCAACCGTTGTCCATTAACTTTGAATTTTCGGGCATCTTTTGAACTTCTACCGCACCATGTGGAAACACTTGAACTACGGTGAACGGTCCCGACCATCGTGAACGCAATTTCTAGAAATAACTTTAAGCGAGAGTTAAATAGCAACACCTCTTGTCCCGGGACAAATTCTCTCTGCGTGATGTGCTTATCATGCCAAATCTTTGTCCGCTCCTTATAAAGTTTCGCATTTTCGTATGAGTCGTGGCGAATTTCTTCCAACTCGTTCAGCTGCAAACAACGCTTTTCACCAGCGGATTTCAGATCAAAGTTTAGTTTCTTTATCGCCCAGTAAGCACGGTGTTCCATCTCTACGGGTAAATGGCAACCTTTCCCATAGACCAATCTGTAGGGCGACATTCCGATAGGTGTTTTATACGCAGTCCGGTATGCCCAAAGTGCATCATCGAGTTTAAATGACCAATCTTTTCGAGACGAGCTGACCGTCTTTTCTAGAATCCACTTCAGCTCTCGATTTGATATCTCGACTTGACCGCTCGTCTGAGGATGGTATGCTGTAGCAACACGATGAGTGACTCCGTATTTTCTCAAAACCGCATCAAGAAATTTGTTGTCGAAGTGTGACCCACCATCACTGATAATAGCACGTGGAGTCCCAAAGCGTGTGAAGATATGTTGTTTAATAAACTTGATTACGACATTGGAACCATTCGTAGGTAGTGCCACCGCTTCAACCCATTTTGAGACATAATCTACGGCCACCAAAATATAGAGATTCTTGTTTGATGGAGGAAATGGACCCATGAAGTCGATCCCCCATACATCGAACAATTCAACTTCAAGTATGGTGTTCAGCGGCATTTCGTGTCGTCTTGAGATGTTTCCCGTCCGTTGACACCGATCACACGCGGACACAAAGGAGTGAGCATCTTTGAATAAGGACGGCCAATAGAATCCCGATTGTAAGACCTTCGCCGCTGTTCTATTTCCACTAAAATGTCCACCGTAGGGTGATGCATGGCAATGGTTCAAGACACCGTGGATTTCCTCATCCGGAATGCATCTACGGATAATTTGATCGGGGCATCGCTTGAAAAGAAAAGGATCGTCCCACAAATAGTACTTAGCATCCGAGAATAGCTTCTTCTTTTGATGGCGTGAGAGGTCGTTCGGAATTGTTTTACTTGCCAAGTAGTTCACTAGATCAGCATACCAAGGCGCGTGTGTTGAATCCAACTTGTAGAGCTGCTCGTCGGGGAAGGTTTCTATAATTTGTGGCTGACTTTCTTCCTTCTCGAGGGGACTCTCTAATCGTGAAAGGTGATCGGCTATAACGTTTTCCGTCCCTTTCTTGTCCCGAATCTCCAAGTTGAATTCTTGAAGGAGTAGCACCGACCGAATCAACCTTGGTTTGGCATCCTTCTTCTCCAAAAGGTATTTTATTGCTGAATGGTCGGTCCACACTATCACTTTTGTTCCTAGTAGATAAGCCCGGAATTTATCAAATGCAAAGATCACCGCCAACAATTCCTTCTCCGTTGTGGCATAATTTCTTTGGGCGTCATCGAGTGTTCGGCTCGCATAGTATATGACATGGAACACCTTCCCTCGTCTCTGCCCCAAAACAGCCCCAATGGCAAAGTCGCTAGCATCACACATTAACTCGAACGGAAGGTCCCAATCCGGAGCGACTATCACCGGTGCCGTGCTTAGAGCTTTCTTCAACAATTCGAAACTTTCTTTACAAGACTCGTCAAAAGTAAATGGGACATCCTTCATGAGTAGATTGCACAGCGGCTTCGTGATCTTCGAAAAATCCTTAATAAATCGGCGATAGAAACCGGCATGTCCCAAAAAACTTCTAATCCCCTTGACCGAAGTGGGCGGAGGCATCTTCTCAATTGTTTCAATTTTCGCTCGGTCGACTTCAATTCCATGTGAGGATATTCGATGGCCAAGCACAATGCCCTCCTGCACCATAAAATGACACTTCTCCCAATTCAAGACTAAATTTGTCTCTTCGCATCTTCTCAAGACTTTCTGCAAATTTTCCAAACAAATGTCAAACGAATCTCCAAAAACAGAAAAATCATCCATAAAAATCTCAATACACTGCTCTACTATGTCAGAAAAAATAGCCATCATACACCGTTGAAAAGTAGCCGGCGCATTACACAATCCAAAAGGCATGCGCTTATAAGCGAAAATGTCGTAAGGACATGTAAACGTCGTTTTCTCTTGGTCTTCGGGGGCTATGTAAATCTGATTATACCCCGAATAACCATCGAGAAAGCAATAGAAATCGTGTCCGGCTAATCTATCTAACATCTGATCAATAAAAGGCAAGGGGAAATGATCTTTTCTAGTGGCCTTATTTAATTTCCTATAATCTATGCACATACGCCACCCCGTAACAATCCTAGTGGGAATTAATTCATTATTATCGTTTTGAACAACTGTTATCCCACCCTTTTTCGACACAACTTGGACCGGACTTACCCACTTGCTATCAGAAATTGGAAAGATCATACCTGCGTCGAGGAGTTTTAAAACCTCGACTTTTACCACCTCCTTCATGTTAGGATTCAGCCGGCGTTGATGCTCCACGGATGGTTTGTAGTCTTCCTCCATCAAAATCTTGTGCATGCAAATTGACGGGCTGATCCCCTTAATATCCGCAATAGACCACCCAAGAGCAGATTTGTACTCCCTCAAAACTCTTAATAATTTCTCCTCTTGATCTCCCGCTAAAGTGGCCGAAAGAATAACTGGAAGGGAGTTGTCGGGCCCCAGGAATGCATATTTCAAATGAGGTGGCAGCTTTTTGAGTTCCAACTTTGGAGGTTTTTAGATCGATGGGGTTGGTCGAGTTAGTGAACTTCCGAGCTCCTCGAATGTTTTACGAATGAAAATTGGCGGGGAAACATCCATGTGTCGTACGTAGGCTGCATGCTCTCCATTTAGTTCGGAAACAGCCCCAATCAAAACGGATTCCAATGGATCGGGTGGATAATTTTCTCGAAAAGTTCTACTCACGCACGAGTCAATGACGTCAACTTGGAAACAATTTTCAGCGTCACTTGGATATTTTACGGATTGAAAGATATTGAATGTTACTTGCTCCTCTTGAACACGTAGAGTCAACTTCCCCTTTTCCACATCGATCAAAGTTCGGCCGGTCGCCAAGAACGGTCTTCCCAAGATAATCGGGATATCTTGATCTTCCTCCATATCGAGCACAATGAAATCCGCTGGGAAGATAAATTTGTCAACCTTTACTAACACGTCCTCTATTACTCCCCTTGGATATTTGATAGATCGATCCGCTAATTGCAAGGAGACCGTCGTCGGCTTGGCTTCCCCAATGTCCAGCTTTTTAAAAATAGAAAGGGGCATAAGGTTTATGCTGGCCCCGAGATCGCATAGGGCTCTTTCAAAAGACGAATTTCCGATGATACAAGGGATGGTAAAGCTTCCCGGATCTCTCAATTTAGGTGGGAGCTTCTTTTGTAAAATAGCGCTGCACTCCTCCGTTAAAGCGACCGTCTCATATTCCTCGAGCTTTCTTTTGTTGGACAAGACTTCTTTCATGAATTTCACATAACTCGGCATTTGTTCCAATGCGTCGGCAAATGGAATGTTTATGTGCAATTTCTTGAAGACGTCGAGGAATTTTGAAAATCCTTGTCGATTTTGCTTTTGAAACGCTTGTGGGAATGGAATTTGAGGAGTGGGGTGAGTAGTCGATACTTCCTTTGGCTTGGGCGCCTCATCCTTTTCCTTCTCGTTACGCTCGATCGGTGCTCTTTGTCATTAATAAGGTGCCCTTTTAACTCCTTTCCACTTCGTAATTCGATCGCTTGCACATTTTCCTTGGATTTCACTTGAATTTCTTGGGCGATGCACCTTGAGACCGAGAAGACAATAAATTAGCAATCTGCCCCACTTGTGTTTCTAGATTTCAGATGGAGGTAGAATGATTTTGGAGGGTCGTCTCGGTGCGGGTCAAGAATTGGCTTGTGTTAGCCGCCAATTGAGCAAGAGCATCTTCCAAAGATACCTTTGGTGATTGAGGGGGCTGCTGTGGGGGCTGCGCGAAGTGAGCTTGTGGAGGTTTCAAAGCTTGCCCATTTCTCCATGGAAAATTTTGTTGATTTCGCCACCCTTGATTATAAGTGCTGGGGTAAGAATTGTTTTGTCGATTTCCATTGCCCACAAATTGAGCTTGCTCCATCTGATGTTGCTCGAACGGGTTTCCAACTTGACACTCCGCGCTCGGGTGTGATCCGTTACACTAATTGCATGTCTCTATGGTAACGGGGGAAGGTGCGTGCGAAAAAGCTTGGAGCTGTTGGGTCAAAGCGGCGACTTGAGCAGACAATGTGGAAATCGGATCATTGCTTGAAACTTCCATAACTCTCTTCGGTGTCAATCTTTCCGATGGCCATTGATATGCATTTGCAGCCATAGCTTCCAAAAGCGAGTGTGCCTCGGCCATAGTCTTTCCCATCAGATCCCCACCGGCGGCCGCATCCACTAGAGTGCGGGTGGAAGCACTTAAACCATTGTAGAACGTCTGAATCTGAAGCCACTCAGGAAGGCCGTGATGAGGGCATCTTCGTAACAAATCTTTATATCGCTCCCACGCCTCGTGGAGCGATTCCATATCGTACTGACCGAAGGTGGTTATCTCGTTTCTCAACATCGCCGTCTTAGAAGGTGGGAAGAATTTGGCAAGGAAGGCTTGCGCTAACTCTGCCCATGTTGTAATCGACCCCGGCGGTAAGGAATTTAACCAAAATTTCGCTTTATCCCTCAAAGAGAAAGGGAAAAGCCTCAATCGGATGGCATCGTCGGTGACACCATTAGTCTTGAACGTGTCACATATCTCAAGGAAAGAAGCAATATGAGCGTTCGGGTCGTCATTCGGCAGTCCACGAGGTGGCTACCGCACCATCTGAATAATAGCAGGCTTGATCTCAAAATTATTGGCTTGGATAGTGGGACGCCGAATTCCCAAAAAATTAGCATTGATCTGCGGTATGGCATAATCTCGAAGAGCTAGTTCCGGTTGAACTTGCCGCACATGGTTATCTCCTCCTTGGACTTCGATATTCATGTTGACCGTCGTCTGCAACTCTCTTTTCTCCTTCTTATTCCTTCGAAGAGTGCGCTCGAGCTCGGTATCCAAAGGTAGTAGGCCTTCGTTACCGAGTTTTCTCATGCACTACACGAAAGGTCCTGAAAGGAAAAACAAATAAACGAAATTAAATACACAAAAATAAAAGTAAAAAGAACGTTCAAATTAAGACTAGAAATACTTAAATCGATATTAGAAAAATTTCAGTCCCCGGCAACGGCGCCAAAAACTTGTTGCGATATTTCTTACACGCAAGTGCACGTTATCGTTTACAAGTAATAAAGTGATAAGAAGAGTATCGTTCCCACGAGGACTGAATCTCTAACTACCGATTTTTGTGTATTCCAATTTTATTTGAACAATCGAATTTGGGTTTTGCAATTAACAACTAAAAGAATTACTAAAAGACTAAACAGTAGAAAACGATAGCTTGAATAAAGGAAATCAAATGATGAATAAGTCTAGGATTCTGAATCCACCTCGGTTTATCCGAATTTACTCTCGATTATCCGTAATGAATAATTTTCCCAATTTATTGAAGGCGGAGATTGCTAATATATTCTACCGCCTCTCCCGAGGTCAATAGATTTATCTAAAGGCGAATAACGCACTCTATCCCTAGGTGAATTAATTCGTCAATAGGCGAAAAGCATAAAATCTCCCAAAGGCCACGTAGTTCCTATGAGTATATTTCTATCTCACAGAATAAAACGGTCATCACCAATAGTTCCTCACCAATTCTCCTCTCCCGATTCGAATTGAATGATTTAATCAATACAATTATTGGCCAGATAATTGCAAGCATTAAACACAATTGGGAAAACTCAACAAAAAGGTAATTAATTGGATAATCTCAAGCAATTCGTCAAAACATAGGTTTCATCAAAACCCTAGATTAGGGCTTTAGCCTGACATACTAATAATTAAAAATACAAAATAGATAAATGAAAGCATTAAAATCAAACGCAGATGAAGCTCGGATTCCTCCGTCCTTCGGCTTCCGCCTTCTGCCTTTGACGTCTTCTGCTTCCCTCTTCTGCTGCCGTCTCCAAGCTTAAGCTCCAAAAGATAAAAGATCAAGAGATAATTAATTAGGGTCTTAAACCCTATTTATAGCTCAGCACATCCTCCAAATCGCGTCCGTATCAGTAGGTCGAAATCGGCAAACGGCCCAAAATCCGCGGACATACAAAAACCGCCAAGTGTGCCGCGGCGCACTAAATCGTGCCGCGGCACAGAGCCTTCACTGGATGCACAGGCGTCCTTAATTTCTTACGTGCCGCGGCTCACAGGTGTCTGCGGCACAGAGTACTTTACTCGCCTTTGGTAGGTGTCTTCCTGTGCCGCGGCCCTGCTTCCTTGTGCCGCGGCTCATAGCCCAGATTTGCCGTTTTCGCCCGTTTTGCCTCGTTTTAGCTTCCGGACTTCAATTTCCTGACAAATATACCAAATTAAGGCATTAAAGGCTCATTTAATCAATTTCACTCTCCAAATTAATATAAAATAATGATAAATAAGCGTATAAAAATACGCCTAACAGTACTTGCCTCGAAATCGGCACGCAAGTAGTCCGACGAACACGGCTCAACCGAGAAGCTACGAAACGCCCGATGCCAACGAAATGGAAGACGACGACGAACGGAAGGGTTCGAAGCGGTTTCTTCGCAAGAAACTCGACCCTAACATCATATAATCAATAAATCAACGATCATACGAGGAAGAATAATCGTAGAACGTCCGAAACCCCCTCTAAGATATTCTACCGGACACCTTCAAGGCGTCGATCAAGAACTCGACCAAAACAACGAATTGATACGATCCAACCATGGAATAACAAGGGAAATGATATAATACATCTAAATAATCATCAGTCCATCACAATCCTAAGTTAAATCGGATTAAACGGACGAAATCAACCAAAATACCCAAATTCCCCAAAACTAGATTTCTAGAAAATCTGACCTGATTCGCTCGATCAAGGGATGTTATAGGATGGATGATTGATGATATGAACTCCAAGACTTCATGGATTGATTGTCCAACAACATCTCTCCATGATAACCACACCTCCAGCCGCGGAAGAGAAGGAAAAGAATGAGAAAAATGGTGAAAAACCCGTCTGCAGGGCCTTAAATAGGCTGCCTGCCGACAGCATTACGTACGTAACCGGCCAAGGGCTTACGTGCGAATCGCCATGGCGAAATCCTCGCCAAAAATGCGGCATAGTTACGTGCGTAATGAGGCCAAGGCTTACGTCAGAATCGGCCTTACGTACGTAGCTGCGAGCACTCTGGCCGTAACTCGGCCGGTCTGGCTGGGCAGATCGCCGGCCATGACTCGGTCGGGGCTAACTCCGACGGCCCGAACGACTCCCAAAACCCGAACCTGAATACGAATCGAAGATACGGTTACAAAGTACTCGCAAAGACGAATTCGAGCACTAAGAGAACACACGATTCCGACCACCTGAAGGCTCGAAATTCGACAACGGAAAGTAATTACCCCAAACTTTGGGAAATTACGAAAACGGCCTAAAACGTCCGAAATACACGATACATGATCGAAACACCAAGTCGAAGCTCGCAACATGAATAATAACATTAAATGAACTTATGAGAAACTCGAAACAACAGTTTCGGACGAGATTCGCAAGAATCGAACTCAAGTGCGGAAAAACCGCTTAAGAACACGGAACTCAACAAAACGATACCGAAACGAACTCGGATGACAAAAAGTGCAGAATTAATTATTCTAAGAATAACGAAACGGTCACGAGCAAGTCGTCAGCACGGACTCCCACCGAAAAAAGAAAATTACCGAAGTTCGAAATTGCGGGTATTACAGTAAGTTGTCCACGTTAACTGTAGACAATTGTACCACGAATGATGCGATGATTAATATTTTATTAGAGCATAAGATTCTATTTAATACATTGTTGTTGGGTGGACAACTATTTCACATGCGTTGTTCGGCACACATATTAAATTTAATTGTGATGGGGGGTTTAGGAGTAATTAGTGAGGCTCTTGAAAAATTACGGGATAGTGTTGCATACTGGACGGTGACACCGAAAAGATGTGAAACATTTGAAAAAGTAGCCAATCAATTGCATATCCCATGTACTAAAAAGCTATCACTTGATTGTAAGACTAGGTGGAACTCGACGTACTTAATGCTTCAAAGTGCGTTGCCTTATAGAGAGGTTTTTGGTAGATTGAAACAACGGGACTTTCACTACAAGCGTTTGCCTCTGGAAGAGGATTGGTTGTTGGCTATAGAGATTTGTAAAAGGCTAGAGTTATTCTGTGAAGTAACGGAGTTATTTTCGGGGACTAAATATCCTACGGTCAACCTTTTTTTCCCAAAATTTGTAAGATAAAAATATCAATGAAAGAGTGGGCTTCGTCAAGTAGTATTGAGGTTAGAATGATGGCAATTTATATGACCACTAAGTTTGAAAAATATTGGAGTTCGGTTCACGGTTTTATGGCTCTAGGAACAGTTTTAGATCCAAGGTTTAAGATGAGAGGGATTGAATTTTTTTTTCTCTAGAATTTTTTATGACGGGGCGGTGGTGGAAATAGAAAAAGTTTGTAACCTTGCTTTTGATATGTTGAAAGCATACCAAGCGAGTGAAAAACATTTAGAAGCCCATTTTAGAAATGAGTTTCAAAATGCTTCATCTTCTCGCTCACAAAAAGGCCTTGAAAAGGATGATTTGGATGAGTATGATTTGTTTATTTCAAGTACATCATCTAATGATCTTGTAAATCCGAATTAGAGTATTATTTAGAGGAGCCCGTCTTACCTAGAGTTGAGAATTTTGATATATTGGCATGGTGGAAATCAAACGGCCCCAAGTATCCCACTTTACTTGCGATGGCAAGAGATATACTAGCCGTTCCCGTGTCTACGGTTGCTTCGGAGTCTGCTTTCTCTACTAGTGGTAGATTTCTTAGTCCACATCGTAGTAGACTCCATCCAAAAACTTTGGAAGCTTTAATGTGTGCTCAAGATTGGTTGTGGACTGAAATTCAAGGTAATAAATTTTTAATTGTTTGTAGCTGTTATTTTATTTTTATAAATTTAATCTGACAATACTAATTATAGATTATTTTTGGTTTTTGTTTATGTATAGATGAATCTACTTCACCGGCTCCATTTGAAAGAGGTTCAATGAGTGGTGATAATGATGTTGAAGAGGTATTACCAAACTTTTAATTTATAAATGCTTGTTTTTAAATTATATTTTTTGGTGCAAATATTGATTTGTTGCTACTCTAACTTGATTAATTTATCTTCTTTTTTTTATAGGTTGAAAGTTATGTAATGGAGGCTACTTGATCATGAGATGGAAATGTGTTTCTAAATTTTATATTTGGACAAGTTTGTTTTTGTGATATTTTAAGCTTGGATTTGTGCTTTGAATCTATTAGGACGAGTTTTTTTTTGTAAGCTATATGTGTTTTCGTATAAGGAATACTGATTGATGGTGGGACAAGTTTGTTTACGTAGTATCATGTTTTATGTTTATCTTTTTAAATGTGTTGCAACTCATTTTTAATAGGTTGTTTTGATTTTTTTTAATAATTCAAAATGAACAAATTTAAAAGTTGTAAATCCGCGGGTACCATTGGGTACCTGTAATCGGGCGAAGCGGGTGCAGGCGGACCGGAAAAAAATGGCGGGTTTGGACGGAGTGCAGGGTCGATTTTTAACCGCGGAGTGCAGGTGCAGTACGCAATACCCGGCCCCATTGCCATCCCTAATTATTCTTTGTACTTTCGCGTAGGATTTAATATAGCGCTTAAAATTTATGCGAAATTTCCAATAGAAGTTTTTTTAGAGAAAACAAGACTCCGCTGCTAAAATTCTTTCTTTCTGGATGAAACGAAAGAAGGTAGCAGACTCACTGAAAGAAATAAAAATATCACTTGTTTTTAGTATTATTTGTCTTTAATCTTTTTTCTTTTAATATTTTCTGTCTTTTTTTTGTCTTCAAGGGATCAATTGCCCCTTTTGCCCTTAGGTGGATCCGCCACTGCTACTACTTGGCTCTCCTGGAGTGGAAACAGGAATTCGGCTCTCCAAACACCTTAGCAGCGACTTCATGATATATTAACACCCCACGTATCCACAGAAGGCACATAATAAAACTCCGAAGTGGTACTCCCAACTTCAGAAAACTTGCGATCGTAGCAATCAGTAACTTACGATCGTAGGATGTTGTTGAATTACGAAAATCAGCTATCGTTCTGAGTGACCCAAAATAGTGTTGGCAACCCCAAAATAAAAATTCGTAGAGCATGCACACTACATATGAGTTTGTGTGCGCTCACTTCACACGAAAACAACACTATATGGGTCACGAAATAATTAAAACTCAAAGAGCGTTAAACTCAATAACCAAATTCTCATCTTCCAACAAGGACAGGAATATTATGCACATAACAATATGACTGGGCGTTCGCACCATCACACGAATTATGAACTCGGGCATATAGGTAAAAATATTTACACTGCGTGCACTCCATGTAAACAAAAGTTTTGAAAAAGAAGGCGAGTCATATTTTACCTAAAACTTATCAACACTGTTCTTTTTCTAGAAGAGGAAGTTCTTTTATTCGCATCTCGACTTTGAAAATGTAAAATTTTCGAAGACGTCATCTCTAACTGGTAACTTTCAAGGATTTTTTTTTCCTGGGATCTAAATATAAAACTGAGGTCTTTCCTCTTCTACCAAAGTATTTGATTGAAAGTTTATTTTTCACTTAAGTACATGACTAATTGTCAACATGATGTGAAATCGTAGGTTTTCAAAATATTTAAAAATTCAAACATCACTTTTAAAAAAAATCTCATTGTCATACCCTTACCCACTCGTGGTCATTCACATCAACACATCCTTATCGTATTTCATATCCCATATTCTCAAATGACAAAATGATAACGAACATCGTAGATAACTTGTATCCTTGTCCTTGCATACTCAATTCTCAAGTATACCAATAACGAATGTAAATCATATACATTGTGATTTAATGCCAAGACCGGAAAACATTATACAAACCATAAGGCATATCTAGACCATGCAACAACATTTTTGGGTACATAATCAGAATTCTCCAACTCTAGCCTATCGCCTTAAACGAGATCCATATTACGCACACACTACAATTTAACGCGTGCTAAGTACACAATTTGCATGTGCTAGCGATTGTTTAAAGTTTAAGACGAGTAAGATCTTTCATCTTTCACTGTTTTTGAAAGTAAAAATCATATTTTTACTTTGGAATATAAAAATTTTATGGTGTGAAAGATTTTTTTTAAAATTGTGTACTCGAATTATTTGAAAATAAACCAATACGTTTAAATCATTTCTGTAAATCCTTTCAAACACGACAAAAAGATCAACGACAGTAACTTTTTACAAAATGTCCAAAATACTTCAAAACACATTTTTCAAATACCGTCATCGGGTTTCATTAGAGGATACAAGGCCGGCTCGCCAAATTCAAACAATTATCAAAATCCACACGAACCCGCCGTTTAACCGCACGTCAAAAGATTTTCGAAAATTGGTTTCCACAACTTATTCAAGTCTATGAAATTTTCAGCAAAGCATTTTCAAACACGCACACAGTAGACGTAATTACCAATTGAGACATGTTTGTAACATATAACAACAAATTCAAACATACGTCAAAACCTCTATCTGAGTTTTTCAACAAACTCTACCGTCGATATAGTTTTTGGAACACATCAATGTTCAAGGTTTCATATCATACTACACCACTCAATGTCAAATCCATCAATACATCTAGCTCATTACATACGTAACATACCACCAATATCAAATATGAATTCCATCAAAGATATAATAGAGGAGGCTTACATCCACACATCCACGAAGATGATGGCCGCAACACGATACTACTTACGACCGACACCTCAGACGACGCATCGCGACACGACTCAGTCAGACACATTCCGACAAGACAAGACTCGACAATACACGAATTGACCCGGCAGTCTAGGTTTCCACAACCTAAGATCTGATACCATATTCTCTAACACCCCAAATGCACTAGAGAATATTACAGAACCGCAGACTCTCTCCATGAGGATCCACCAGGCTAGATACCAAAACAAGACATCATATCTAATGCCAACATGGCTAAATACGATCGAGTAGACCGATTTGGTCTTTCATCAATAACATAAAACTTAAACTATCTCTATGCCAAAACTCATACCCGCACAGGGATCAAAATAGAACAACACTCCCATACGACGGGAAATCACTACAGCGGAAAGAAAAATACAATCCGACCAACAGTAACAAGTACTGGCCCTCATGTGATTAGTATCATTTGTCTTTCATCATCCTTCGTACTGATCCCGTGTTTTGCTCCTCAAGAACCTACACGTACCTGAATGCAATAATAGGCATCCACCACCCAATTACTCGGGAGTTAGCAAACTGGAATTTTGCTAGTGCAAGTATAAAGTGCAATTATGAGCCATGCACATCATATTCCAAGAATATAATAATCTTGAATAACTAACGAACCAACATAACGAAAGACTTCCCGAGAATTTTCATTGGAGCTAAATAATCCAAAACCATGAAAAACAGTAATAGAGCAAGTAAACGGTTTGTAAAGCATTTTCACAGATCTCGAGAGTTTTTAGAGAAAAACATTTAGGATTAAAGAATCCTTATCTTTTCAAAAATCATTTAGGGTCACCATAACGAAAAATGGTAGATAATTTGTAAGAAAATAATTAAAAATAGGGCAATAGAAGAGTTCAGCTTTCATGATAAAATACAACTAAAATCAAGAAGCATTTAACATATTACTTGTTGACGTCTGATTTGGTCAACGTCACGTGTGCTGATCTGGACGAATGGATCGAAGCCACGTAGAAAATAATAAATAAGATGAAAAAGATTGGATCACTAAATTTTATTAATGACCTTAATTTGAAGTAGAGCCGAGCTGATTATTTTGAGCCGGTTTATCTACTTTTCTCACTTATTACAAATTCTCTCTTTTTTTCTCTCTTTTATCATAAATGCCAAAAGTCCAAAGATCCCTTTCTACTGTACATCCCTTCTATATATAGGCAATCTCGGCCAATTAGGAGATGACAGCTGGCGAATGTTGGGGAATATGCCCAAAACACTTGTCTGACCGTGAATATGCCTTAGACACGTGGCGTCCTCTAAGGGTTACCTCGGGAAGGGACATGACTGCATGCGTTAATTGGCATGCGGGCCTGTCCCGCATGCTTCTGGCGATGCTTATCCGCTGGGGTCGGTCCTCGGGTCTCCCGTCGTTCAGGTCGGCCTTGTTGTAATCTTGAATCGGAGCATTTTATCTTCGATCTGCTCGGCCCTCCTGATCGGGTACCGGGTCGGCTTTGACGTCTCTGCCCGGTCCTATTTTTAACGAGCCCGGGAGAAAATCGGGTTCGTCCATGGTCCGGCTTGTTGTTTTGCTCGGCCGGTTCAGCTGCCTGGAGTGCTTACGTGGATGCCAAGGTGGATGGACTATCAACAAGGGCCCCGAGTCCAGAGCCGTGCCGGGATGGCCGGGGCTGGGGTCGTTTCATACTGAGGCTGATCCGGCTTGTGGGAGGATAAGATCTCTCGAAGGGATGCCTCTTCGAGAGTCGCGTCAATTCGATTTCAGGGTCATTAAGTGTCATGATGAGGGAGACGCGTGGCGGAATCTGATTTGACGATGCGTTCACGCGCTTTCGAATTTTGCGACGGTTCAGTATGAATCGTCACGCCACGCGCCTGGCATTTAATGCCGCTTTTCTTTTATAAATATAGGATGTCTCCTTCTCCATTATTCCCTTCGCCATTTTTGCTTCTGTTGCAGAGAGGAGAGAGAGAGAGAGAAAATTTCCGGCGCCCTTTTTCTGATTTTATAGAGACTTTCTCGGTAAGCTCTTTTCCCTTTTTCTATTTTACGATGTCGGAGGTAAGGGATAAGACATCGGTGGAGTTGACTGTGTCTCCGGACCATATGGGGGTGGCGGATCTGTCCATGGGCGACGCTCCCGTCGACTGGAGCAACGAGGAGGAAGGCGGCGAGGTCGCGAGATCGTCGAATTCTGGAGACGCGGAGGTGGCGGCGCCGTTGACGGCGGTCGTTGGGACTCAGGCAGAAGAAAGGGTTGAGTCGGTGGAGGTTTGGACTCGCCCTCGGCCATCCCCTTTCATGGAGGCGGAGTGGGACTCGGCCTCAATTCAGAGCACCGTTACGGAAGAGCAATTAGCGGCTTGGCGGCTGCGATTTAAGATCCCGGCTAGGGTGCGGATGTTCATTCCGAATCCAGAGGAGAGGCCTCACACTCCGCTCGTCGGGTGTACGGCGGTATACTACTGCTCTCTGCTGGCAGGGCTGAGGTTTCCGCTCCCGTTAGCCTTCTCCCGGTGGCTAAGGCAGTGGGGCCTTCCTGTCCCCCAGATTCATCCGAATTCCTGGGCTCGGGTGGTGGGTCTTTTCATCCTTTTCAACCAGCACGGCTGGCCCGAGCCCAGTTTTGAGGAGTTCAACAGTCTCTTCCTATGGAGGTCGGTCGGCAGATCCGCCTCCGGCTGGTTTTACCTGATAGCCCGGCATGCCATGCATAAAGAATTGGTGGATGTGCCGGAGACCATCCATAGCTGGAAGGAGCAGTGGTTTTATATAGGGGGACCGTGGAGGAGCTCGGCAGATGAGTGGGAGCCTGGTGTGATAGATGCCGAGCTTCGGGTCCCAGAGCACTTCACTGCCAAAATGAGTAAGTGTCGTATTTCGTATTCCTGTTTCTTTTTTGTCTAACGCTCATCATTTATTGCATGTGCAGAACGCATCCCAGCGCAAGAGACCTCCTCTGAGTTCGACGATCGGGTTGAACAACTTTTAGACCTTCCCACCGAGCAGAGGAAGTCGTATATTCTGGCCACTGAAGAAAATCTTTGGCGGCCGGACTTCGATCAACCGATCCGAATATAATGTCTTCATCAGGTTTTTTTTTTAATGTCTCCTTTCTCCAGTCCCCAGGGCCAAAACCCATCTGGAAGGAGAGACGCCTGCGCAGCGGGTGGCGAGGTTGGCTGCTGAGGCCGCCGAGTGGAGGGAACGTGCGGGCAAGCGGAAGAGGGTGGAGGTCGAGTCTGAGGACAGTGCAACCAAGGCGGAGGGCTCGTCTATCCCTGAAGTTGTCGTATCCACCCCGACCCCTGTCCGGACGGGTCGTATGACCAGTGAGGAGCCCGTAATTGACTTGGAGGGCCATTATCTCCCGGTTAACAAGGACCGGGTGGAACCGTGCGACCAGATGAAGGGGAGACGGCCGCGCTGGTTTCTTGATTACGTCCGGGCAGCTACCCCAACCGCTGAGATGCTCAATCGAGTTCCTCCTGTGGTGGCCATGTCCAGTCATATTCCAATCAGGGGTTGGACGCCCAAGTTGGAGATGATGACCAATGACATGGATCCGGGTGAGCAGATCCAGTTCGGAAACGCTCTGGTCGGCCATGCCATGTGCACTTACGTGAAGGCCACCAACGAGCTTTTGGCCTTGGTTGAGAAGCATAAGAAGGCGGAGGCCGATCTCAAAGCCTTGCAGGAGGAGCACCATCTCTGTCCTTCGTTGATCAAGTCCCTGGAGGAGGAGATAACCTCCATGAAGGGTGATATGGAGATCCTGGATGATATATGGAAGGTGAAGGCCGAAGAGATGACAGCGGCGGCCGAGCAGGCGCATAAGCGGTGGTTAGACACCAGGGCTGAGCACGAGGCTTACTTGAAAGAAACCAAGGCCCAGGTTGAAAACCTGACCGAGCGTATTAACACCTGCGAGGCTTCGGGCTATGCCAAGGGTCTTGCCGAAGGGGCGGCGGCCTTTAAGGAGACGCCCGAATTCGAGGAGCTGATCAATCTGAATTACGTCTCCACCTGCTACGACATATTAGATCTCATGAAGGGGGAAGACCGTTCAGGAGATCGAGGCCTACATAGCATCCCAAGCGACCAATCTGCATGTTGATATTCATGGAGCCGATGAGCCAAAGGTCGCTGAGGTTGAAGATCCTGGGTTGGATCCGCACGGCAAAGGTGAGGGACAGTCCTTCGAGGCGGCCGGCCAGGAGGGCGGGGCCGAATAGATTTTTGTTTTATTTCATGTATGGCCTGCATGCCAATCTGTCTTTGTTTTCTGTTTTCATCATATGTACTTCGCAAAAATGCCTTAAGTGAATAAAATCTTCCTTGTAGCATCTGTTGTTTTTTTGATGTTTGGGCCCAGTTGGTTGGGCCGTTGCCTTTCTATAATGTTCATCACTTGTTGATTGTGTCGAGGCGAGCTCGGTCTTATAGTGCCGGATGAGCCGATCTTATGAGGTGCCGAGGCGAGCTCGGTCTTATAGTGTCGGATGAACTGGTCTTATGAGGTGCCGAGGCGAGCTCGGTCTTATAGTGCCGGATGAGCCGGTCTTATGGGGTGCCGAGGCGAGCTCGGTCTTATAGTGCTGGATGAACCGGTCTTATGAGGTGCCGAGGCGAGCTCGGTCTTATAGTGCCGGATGAGCCGGTCTTATGGGGTGCCGAGGCGAGCTCGGTCTTATAGTGCCGGATGAGCCGGTCTTATGAGGTGCCGAGGCGAGCTCGGTCTTATAGTGCCGGATGAGCCGGTCTTATGAGGTGCCGAGGCGAGCTCGGTCTTATAGTGCCGGATGAGCCGGTCTTATGAGGTGCCGAGGCGAGCTCAGTCTTATAGTGCCGGATGAGCCGGTCTTATGAGGTGCCGAGGCGAGCTCGGTCTTATAGTGCCGGATGAGCCGGTCTTATGGGGTGCCGAGGCGAGCTCAATCTTATAGTGCCGGATGAGCCGGTCTTATGAGGTGCCGAGGCGAGCTCGGTCTTATAGTGCCGGATGAGCCGGTCTTATGAGGTGCACCAATATTAAAAAATGGAATAACATCAAATTTTATTGATAATACCTCTTTAAATACATAGCATTCCATGGGTAAGTTAATCTCTGGTCGTTTAGAGGTAGGCTCCATTCTGAAGGACTTTGCTAACTTTATATGGTCCTTCCCATTTGGGCTTGAGTGGTCCGGGATCTGAGCCCAATACCCGTTTAAGGACGAGGTCTCCGACCTGAAAGCTCCTAGGGTGAACCTTGGAGTTGTAATATTTTTCGCTCCTTCTTTTGTAGACGGCATTCCGCATTTCCGCCTGGGCTCGTTTTTCGGCAAGGAGGTCTAGGTTTACTTGGAGGGCCAAATCGTTATATTGCTCTTCAAAATGGGCTATTCCGTAAGTGGGCGCTCCGATTTCAACCGGGATGACGGCTTCAGAGCCAAAAGCCAAGGAGAAAGGCGTTTCTCCGGTGGTGGACCGATGCGTTGTTCTGTAAGCCCATAAGGTTCCGGGGAGTTCCTTGGGCCAGGAACCTTTGAGTTCTTCGAGGCGTGTCTTGAGATGCTGCTTTAAGATTTTGTTGACCGCCTCGACCTGCCCGTTGGATTGCGGATAGTATGGTGTGGAGAAGTTATTTCGTATTTGGAGGCCGTTGCATAAGGCCCGAAAGTTCTTATTGTCAAATTGCTTTGCATTATTAGAGACAATAGATTGAGGGATACCGAACCGGCAGATGAGTGACCTCCATATAAAATCAACTATTTTCTGCTCGGTTATCCATGCCATAGGCTCGGCCTCTGCCCATTTTGTAAAATAATCGACAGCGACGATGGCGTATTGTACTCCTCCCCGTCCTTTAGGTAAGGGGCCGATCAAGTCGATCCCCCATTTGGCGAATGGCCCCGAGCAATATACGGAAGTGAGGGTTTCCGGCGGGGACCGGATCTGTGGTGCGAAGATTTGGCACCGAACGCACTTTCGTACGAGCGTGATGGCATCTTTTTTAAGATTTGGCCAATAATATCCTTGTCGGATCAATTTATAGGCTAATGCCTGGTCGCCGGAGTGATTACCGCATATACCCTATGTAACACCCCCAATCCACTCAGGGATATTACACGCCGTAGACCCTCTCCTGGAAGATCTACCAGGCTGGTAACAACATTTAACATCTCGACAATGCCTTCAAGGCTAAATGATTCAGTAGACCGATTTGGTCTTTCAATAAAAATATACAACTCAATTACAACATATACCCACGCATGGGTCAAAATACAATAAACTCCCGTACAACGGGGAAAAGATACTGCAGCGGAAAAAAAAAAATACAACTAGACCAATACGACATCAACGGATCCTCGTGTGATTAGTATCGTTCATCTTTCATCATCCTTCGTGCCGACCCTGTGTTATGCTCCAAAACCTGAATGCAAAAATAGACATCCACCCCCCGAATACTCGGGGGTTAGCAAAACTCCACTGTTTTGCTAGTGCAAGTACAAAGTGCAAATACGAGCCATACAATTCACATTCCATGAATAACAATAACTAGGAATCCTCAAAGATCCAAACGAAACGAAAAGTACTTCTCGAGGCAAGGGTTTGAGAAAACCTTTAAAAATCGAAATATCATAAATCAATGGAAATAATTTATAAAACGGTTTAGAATGCCATCGAGAGTTTTAATAGAAAACAATTTAGGATTATCAAATCCTACTTTTCAAAATCCAAAGGACAAAAGGGGTAACCGCCCCAAAGGTTTACATTCCAAAAAAAATGACATTTACCAAACCGTTGGGATTTTAACCCCAAATCCATAAAATGACTTTTACAAAACCATTGGGATTTTAGCCCCAAATCTCATCAACTCACAGTATACAAGAACGACCACAAGGTTCGTCTTCCAACATCAAAATCCACAATTAAAGGATTTAACACAAACAACAAAATACTCTAGAGTCATCCTAGCCAAGTAGGCCAAACGAACAACTTACCTCTTACACACTTAGTCAATGCATGCAATCATGAAAACCGTTCAAAAGCACTCATTTTCGGAAATGCCATAAATAAGTCACATTTGTAAAATGCACCACAATTAACCGTCGATCCACGTCTCTGTGGACCCCTACCGAGACCCCGTCGGATCTAACCCGTAGTGGTTAAAAGCAAGCTCGTCGATCCACGTCTCTGTGGACCCCTACCGAGACCCCGTCGGATCTAACCCGTAGTGAGCATACACACACACACATTACTCATGCAAAACTAATATGCTAAGAATGTAAGTTCATTAAGAATACTCACTAGAGATGGCCATTAACTCGACACCATTATCAAACTCTTCAAAACACAATAACAAGATTAAATATGGAATACACGATTCCATAACTTTAAACAATAGGAGTATCATCATCAAATCCTTCAACGTTCAAAATAATCAAATCATAATCAATTCCCAAAACACGCCGTTCACAAAACACACACGCATTTTGAAAGAAAGCCTTTAACGAGCCAAACCGAAATCTTTTGAAACTTCATTTCAAACAACCAAACAAACACACCAAGACGATCACCGATCATCATATCCACAAAATAAGAAAAGTATGGGCAAGGTACTTGCCTCGAATAAGAATAACGCGAAGAATCGACCGAAGTAGGTTGACACGAACCGCCTACGAACCCGCCTACTCCACCGATCGCCAACTCGCGTTCATAAACTACGAAGGACAATAACAACGATGAAATGAATTCTATAACACGACTCAAAGCCGTTGAATTCAAATAACGAACGACGAATGTTCAAGCGTTTCCCCCAAAACGGCCAAGAACACGATTCGTCCCGACAAAACACGAAAACGGAATTCCAAGTTGAAATATGGATATACAATCCATAGAATATGTTTAACAACATCATTTAACCATAATCGATCCATCAAAAACGGATGAAAACGAGATCGAGGACAACTCCCCCAAAAAGTCGATTCGAAGGAAATCAAGAAATATACTTCGATTCGACGAAGAACAATGGATTAAATGATGTTAAACACAAGAATACTACCAAGATTAATCATACCCATCATGAATTAATCAATAATACGGAACGAATCGGACAAAAACGCAAAAACCCCCAAATTCATGAAATTAGGGTTCTAAGGAAGATTACCTTGATTCGCTGGATAAAAGGATGATAACGGATGATTGATTGATGATATGAACTCAAGAACTTCATGGATTTGTTGTTAAACAACATGGCTCCATGGTAAGATCACCTCACCGGAAGAGAAGGAGAAGAAGGAGAAAAATGGCCAAAACCCGTGTGCAGTGGCCATAAATAGCCGCATACAGGTGCCGCGGCCCAGTGGGAGTGTGCCGCGACAGCCCAAAATGGCTCCCAGTGGTCGGCAGCAGGTGCCGCGGCCGGCCAGCGGCAGCCGCGGCACCCGATCAGTTTGGCCGAAAAATGCCACAGTGTGCCGCGGCCCGCCAAAGATGTGCCGCGGCCACGGCGGCTTTGACGGCTGAGCCGCCGAGCACCGCCGGCCGTGACTGGGTCGGAGCCGCCGAGCACTACCGGCCGTGACTCGCGGCCGGCCTGGGCCTGTGTTGCCGGCCATGACTCGGCCGGCTAACTCCGACGGCCCGAACGACCCCAAAACCCGAACTCGAATACGAATCGATGATACTGATTCGACGTACTCGCAAAGACGAATCTAAGAGCTAAGAGAACACACAATTCCGACCACCCGAAGGCTCGAATTCAACAACTAAGTAATTACCCAAAACTTTGGGAAATTACGAAAATGGCCCAAAACGTCCGAAAATCACGATACGCGATCGAAACACCAAACCAAAGCTCGCAACATGAATAATAACATTAAATGAACTTACGAGAAACTCGAAACAACAGTTTCGGACGAGATTCGCAAGAATCGAACTCAAGTGCTGAAAAGTCGCTAAAAAGCTCGGAACACAACAAAACGATACCGAAACGAACTCGGATGACAAAAAGTGCAGAATTAATCATTCTTGAAATGACGAAACAATCATGAGCGAGTCGTCAAAATGGACTCCGGCCAAAAAAAGAAATTTACCAAAAATCAAAAATTGCGGATATTACATTCTACCCTCCTTAAAAGAAGTTTCGTCCCGAAACTTAAAACAAGTAGGGAGAAGCAATATCCCGCCAGGAAAACTCAACGAGATACGCAAGGAAACGCGTAACTTACGCCCATCGGCGAAACGTTACAAGCAACGCAAAAGAATATACGGCGTGAAAACACGCTCCACGACGACCAACACAACGTCGCCGTTAGGGATATAATAAAACCAACAAGTGACAAGCGTCATCAAATGGATAATACAATCAAGTCAATTATCCGAACAATCACAAAACACAACGAACGAAAATCAATACGATTGACCAACCCAACGGTTCATCAATCCAAACGCGAGCCAAACGCTGAAGAAATACGGAATTCCACCGCCCAAGGGTTGGAAGATCGAAAACGAGACTAATTTCCCGAACTTAAGTGTTGCTACCCAAAATATTATCCGGAGATAGATATTGCTGGAATGGATGGATAGCAAACAAATGCAAGAGCACTTCCGTGAGAAAGATAAATAACACAAGATTTGCCGGGGTTGTTAGTCCCGGGCTTGAATGCTCTCGCGAGATATTATTAATACTAATATTCGGGGATACAAGTACTAATGTAAGAATACAATTACAATGAGTGTAAAGATTCTTGTTATCTTAGCTAGTGAGCGTATAGATTGCCGGAAGAACCAGATTTGATGCTCTGTGAGTTCTTGTAACAAAGGAGATGGACAGTCGCGGCGGTGAGAGATCGACAGTCTCTCACGGCGAGTATTTAGTTGGATGCGTGGGCTCCTGAGCTTATGAATCTCTTGGAATCTGTCTAGTGGAGACTTGCTGCCTCTGCCGATCGTCTTCTGGACGGGAGATTCGGAGAGAGAAGTCCTGAGATGGATTCCGGCGAGAAAGCAGGGAGCTTGATGGTATGTGTGTTCTACTGTATTTTCGTGAATGAAGTCGGAATATAAGTGAATGAGTTGTGAACGTAAGTGAACGAGTTCTCAACTGTTGGTGAAATGAATTCCGAACCTTTTTCCAGTAGGAGGAGGTTCTCTATTTATAGGGCTTGGATATGCCGGGCGATCGCCTTTTCTGTATTATAATAATCGGGCGATCGTCTTTTGGCACATGGGCTTGTCTCCTTAAAGTCTGCAGGAGTTGCTGGCAGTCAACCGCGCGGTCCAATGAGAAGCCTACACGCGTCCTGAGTTGCTGTCACGGGTGGTCCCACTGACAACTTTCGGCGCGCATGCCGGTAGGTGAGGTAGGTGACAGGCTGTGGTCAAAGGTCTTGTCTGTCAGCAAAAGATCTTATCTGTCAGCGAAGATCTTGTCAGCGCCTTTTGTGGATCTGCACGTGGGTGCTCTTCTGAGATCCAGTCTTCGATGACTTTGACGGGCGATCATCTCTGCTCGGGGCGTAGGTCGATTGCCCTTAGCCGGTCACTAGAGTCGATCGCCAGATGCCAAAGGGCGATCGCCTTGGGAGTCGATCGCTAGGTACCTGATGGTGGCCTGATATCTTCGACTTGGCGAGCTAGCCATAGTTTGACTGGTGTTGACTTGGTCGCTCGGCCTTATAGTCGATCGCCTGTCGGGATGGATAAATCTTGACACAACAATTGCCCCCCAGCTCGCTCATACGTTGGAAACGTGGGGTGAGGTGGTTCTCTTGGCGATCGCTGAACTTTTGACGAGCGACTCTGTGTTTAACTGAACTGGCGATCGTCTTTGAGCTGATATATCCTGAGTTCGGACGACCTGGTTGGCCGCTAAACTGCGCGGGAAAAAGCAATGGGCGTGGAAAAGTCTCCGCGCACGTGTCGGGCTTCTATTGGAGGATACCAACGGTCATTAATGACTCCTCGGCTGACGCGTCCTTGAAAAGACGCGTACGCGGGTCTCGAGGGAGTCAATTAATGCGTCGTTTGAGATCCGACCCCTGGGATTTTCCCTTATTGCAAACGAGTCCCTGCCTTCTCCTATAAAAGGGGGTAGTGCTGCAGTCTCATACTCACGCGCACTTACTGGAGAAAGAAGGACCTGCTGAAGATTTTTCTGAAGATCTTAGTGCCGATCGTCGTTCGATTTCACCTTCGGGTAAGAAAAAATCCTTTTCTCCTTTTCTGTCTCTGAGAATGGCCGGAACCTCATCATCACGTGGAGCGGGTACCAGTTCTGCCGCCGGGACATCGACTGTCCGGGGAGAACCTTCTTCCGTCTTCCACCTGGAGACGGCGGCTGAAGCTATTCGGGCCGGAATCGACCCTGCTGAAGTCGAGGCTTTATTCAATGAGGCCGATGTTGCTAAGGAGGCGGCTGCTGAAGAAAGACGATCGCAGATAGAGAGAGATCTGGCGATTAGGGCCTACTGGGAGCAGCATAGTGCTTTCGGCCGGGCCTATAAGGCTTTTGCTGAGATAATGGAGAAGTTGGCCGGTCCGACTCCGAGATTCGATTTCCGGGGATACTTGGTCGCCTACCCTTATCAGCTTCCCAAATGGTCGCAGTACCGGGTTGCGCAGCGATCCTTGTGGTCGCTTGGCCAAATACGGAGTTCGACGACCAGGAAAGATCTGGCCGTCTGGAGGACGAGGTTCCATGTTCCTTCAGATGTGGACATGTTCGCGCCGGCGGAGAATGAGCGAGCCGATCAGCCTCCGATGGGCATGGTCGCCGTGAATGAGGCGATTATGGAGGCCGGGCTGCGCTTCCCACTATCTTTGTCTTTCCCACTGCCGCCGCTTGGAACGTGGCGCCACTTCAGCTGACGCCGAACGCTTGGCTCCAAATTATCTGCACTCTCACCCTTTTCGGCGGTCACCGCCTGTACCGCCTCCCGTCGCCGTTGGAGATGAACCATTTGTTCAAACTGACGGCTCATAAAGGGTCGGTCGGCGGTTACCATATTCAGGGCCGATCTGGTCGGGTAATCCATGGAGTCCCGAATAAGATGCGGGGCGATCAGACGAAGTGGTTCTGGGTCGCCGGCAAGTGGAGGGCTTCTGCGAGCGACAATCCATCGGGCGAGCTGGAGATCCCCATTGAGTTTCGGGAGAGGAATCCCGGTAAGGGTTTAGACTCTACCTTCGTTCGGACGCGTTTTGGACTGATCTAATTTGATTTCCGTTTTGCAGGTTTTCACATTCCAGCGGTCGAGGAGCTGCCTTTTGACTTCCTGGTTGTCTGGGAGCGGATAAGGAGCTTGTCGGACGACGACCTTGACGCCAACCGGATCAATAAGGAGAGTCGTTGGTTGTCGGCTCGGCTATTCCGTTTCCCGAGACATCTCTCGGTGCCAGGTATGAGTTTCTGCGACCTTCACTTTCTAGGCGATCGTCTTACTTGAGGACAGTATCTGACTGTTGATCGATCGTCTTAACTGCAGAGGTTCGCTTTCCTCGCTTTTTGGAGCCTCCGACGGAGATCGCCATGTCGAATCCTGGAGTTCTAGGCCGTCTCCGCCACAAGAGGTCGTCTCGGGACCCACCTGTTGCGTTGCCAATAGTTTCGGAGGTGGAGCCTCGCATGGAGCCGGTCGTGGCTGAGGAGGGAGTTCCGGAGGAGGGGCTTCGAGCGAATCGCAAGAGGCCGAGGCCGGAAGAAACTCCGGTTCCTGCCCCTGCCAATGAGGTGCCGATCGTCGCGCCTCCGATCACCATCGTCGCTACGGAGAATGAGCCGCCCTCTGCGGCTTTTATGCGGGAGATGGCGATCGCGGATGCTGAGACCCCTCGAGGGAAACCGTATTTCGGTCGGGACCCCGAGAAGGCTGAGAGGTAGATTGCATTTTTGTGTTGAAACTTGCAATTGCGTAGGAGTTGTGTTAACTTTGTTGTTTTGATGTAGGATCCGTCGCACAGATCCGTCTTGCCCGCCGATGGTCGTGGATTTCCTAGCGAGCCGATCTCCTCGCCAGTCCTGCGACATTCCTCCATACGTCAGCAAGGCTGCTTCTGCTCTGCCGAAGGCCTGGACGACCGATCTGGATGCGATCGCTCGTCAGCGATCGGGGAGTTCGATGCAGGCTGTTCTCGCCCTTTCTCTCCAGACGGAGACCATGGCTGTCCAGGCTGCTCAGGAGTTCGAGGGGCAACCTTCCACTATTCGCCTGCAGACGGATCTCGAGGCGGCTCGGAAAGAGAACGCCGAGTTTGCTGATAAGATCGTGGCGATGGAGAAGGACTCTCTGGAGGCGGCCAAGCGGGCGAGCCATGAGCTTGAGCTGGCGAAGAAGGAAACCGAGTTGTCTCGTCTGGCGGTTGACCGATTTCGGGACCAGATGTTGAATGCCGTCCGGGCGCAGAAGGTTGCTGAAGAGGAGGTCGATCGCCAGAAGGTGACGATCGCTCGGTTGACCAGCGAGCTGACGGAGGCAAGGGAAAAAGTTGCTGCGAGGGAGGCCGAGCTCCAGGGGTCTCAACAGGCGATGGCGGAGCTGAAAGGAGAGGTAGAGGCGACCAAGGCTGACCCCTTTCAAAACTTGGAGTTTGTCAGCGAGTTCGCCTATTATTTGGCGTTTGCCGACTCGATCCGAGCAACTAGGAAGGGAGGTTTGGAGGTCGGACCTCTTGCTGAGAACTTTAAAGCGTATGCGTTGGAGCATTCTCTCCATTCAGCTTTCTCCTTGCCGATCTTGTATCTTGCGGACATCGGCGTGGATCTGAGCTGGTATCCCTCTCCGGCCAATCTTGCTCATCCCGACGCACCGGAAGATGAGGGGACCGCACCGGATGCTGATGGCGAAGGCCAGGCAGGGGCCTGAGGCACTTCATTTTTGATGTTTTAGCTTATTTCCTTGTAATTTGAAGCCTTCTTTTGTAGCACTTAGGCCTTCGGGCGACCATGTACTCTGATCTTTTCAAGTAATGAAATGAACGTTTGAATTTCTGACTTATCACTTGAATGATTGTTATTTTTGAGTCTTTGTTTGACTTTGTACAAATGTGTGAGGAGAGATCGTTGCGAGGGTAGTTCCAAATGAATTGATAAACTCATAAAGATAACTTTTACAACAAATTCGATCGCTGCACAACATCTGAATAAATGACGATCTCCGTATGTGGTTGAATAGCGACGATCGTCGTATAGGTGGTCCGCACTCTTCCCCCTTGTTTTTATTCGCTTAGTGGAAGTAAGGGGATGAAAATAATTCGTTGAGTGAGCAGTCTTTCAACTTTGTCGAATCCTCGAGGACGGTCGTCCGTCTTGAGGAACCGTGCACGATCGCGGAGTTCGATGGACCGACTCCTTGATCGTGCCTTGATGCGCGAAGACATTGAGTGTCTCGTGACTCACTTTATTATGAGGGTCCTCTGTTAGGCTGCGTCTCGCCTCGTATTTAAACGAAGGGCGTGCGGTCTCGGTCTAGAGGAGTCCTTGCGCGGGGCAGCGTCGGATGATTCAACTCCACGCCCGCGGCTTGTTTAGCTCTGCTTCCACCTCGGCCCACCATGAAGATGGCGAACCTCGACGGTGTACGTTGAGACGGGGTGTTGTGGCACGTCGCATTGTCCGGGTTCACCATGTTAGATGATGAACCTTTGAGGGCGAGCGATCGTGTCCACTGATTAATTTTGGAGGGCCCTCAGACTACGCCGGCCTCGTATTTAAACGAAGGGCGGGCGATCTTGGCCCAAAGGGACCTTGCATGGCCTAAGCAGTCGGTTCCATCGACCACCAGGACCATGGCTGCACTCTTCCACCTTGGATCGTCATGTAGATGCCGACCTTCGACGGTGTACGTTGTGCGGGGGAGGCGATCTCGTGCCTTAGTCCATCATGTTAGATGGTGAACTGTAGATGGCGATCGAGTCCTCCAGTTTCCTGAATAAAGATGGAGATCGGGGAGACTTCCGAGGTTCCCTTCTCTTGATTAAAGCATGTAGAGACGGTCGCCGAGGTTGATCCAGGGGTCGGCTCGTAAGAGCTTTCCAGCCTGTTTTGTGTTCGACTCGGGCGATCGTGTATAGAGATTGATAGGGGCTTCGGCTAAGCCAATAAGCTGTCCAACTTGCCTTCCTCGAACAATCTCCAGAGCTGTTTGAGGAGGTCGCGGCATTGGTTGGTGCTGTGGCCGGGACTCTTATGGTAGGCACAATATTGATTGTTGTCCAGGTGACCGTGGTCCCTTATCGCCTTTGGCTTTTTGAGCTCTTCGTGCCCCTTGATGGCATAGAAAATATGTGCCGGAGTTCGGTTGAATGTATGGAGGAGATGGGCTTCCATGTCCTCGAAAGCATTGAGATCTCCGGGTGGCTTGGCGATCGCCTTCTTTGCTTTGGCGATCGCTATCTTCTGGACAGGAGGTGGCGTTTCCTCGCCTAGGTGGAGGGTGAGTAGCCTTTGCCTGGCCAGAAAGTTGGCAGCTTTAGCACGGAAGATCGCGTAAGTTGGGGGAATATCCTTGGAGAGATGTCTAAACATGGGAGAGTGACCGTGGAATCCCCCAATGACCGAAAAGAGAGCGAGCTCGTCACTGACGGGTTCGCCGGTGAGGATGATTTTGTCTACTCGGTCAATGTAATCTGCGTCGGTTTCGTCTTTCCCCTGCTTGATTTTCATCACGCGGTGGGGGCCTTCTGGTCTGACGACCTTGTTGGCGAAGTATGACATGAAGTCATTCGTCAGTTTCTTAAAGGAGGTGATTGATCGTGGTGGTAATGAGACGTACCACCTATGGGCCAGCTCGCCCAATGTTAATGGGAAGATCCGGCACTTGGTTGCATCAGATGCCCCACACCCAGTCATGTAGATTCGGAATTTACTCAGGTGGGTTTCGGGGTCCGATCTCCCCTCATACAGAGGTGTTTTGGGAGGAGCGATCGTTGGTTGTATGGGGGCAAGCTCGATGTGGACCGCGAGTGGCTCGGTCGGTCCGGTGATCTTTGCCGGCGCTTGCCCCGTTGTCTAAGAGTGCTTTCATCTCGCCGAGTCAAGGCGTTGTATAGCGGCCATCGCCGTGGCCTCGGCCGCCGCGCGCTCGGCCGAGCGGTGCCGAGGCGATTGAGTACCGATCTCAGCGATCGGGCGGGAGTCGATGGCCGACTGCGTTGGCCGTGAGGTGGGTAGGTCGAACTCCCGGTGATGGATTCGGATACCGTCTTTTCGTGGTTGGAAATCAATGCCCGGCCGCGGGATGGGTCGCGCCCCAAGCGATTGAATATGGATCCATACGGCCGTGCGAGAGCCTTTCTCGCGATTGGGGCTTCGACGATCGCTCGTTCGGAGCCCGCCAATTTCCGCTTTCCCATGCGGCGGATGATCGAGGAGTTATCGCGGCGACGCGCATGCTCTCCGTCGCTCCTCTAGGATGGCCATAGCCTCCTCGATCATTCCTCGGTTTGGAACCGATCGAGTGAGAGGTTGGGGCCATCTCTCGAATGCGGATCGAGAGTCTCGCGTTCTTGTGGCTTCCCAGTCGTCAGTGGGGTTCGGATTGAGCCGGGATATGGTGTCCGGCGGTTCGGAGAGTGGCTTTCTTCGATGTACCGGCGGATGTCATGATTCTGAAGGTTTTCTTTGAAGTGCAGTGAGTGTCACTTCAAGTATATGCCCCGAGAACAGTGAGTGTTCTTCGGGACGGTAGGAATAAAAATTTGAGGGTTAGATCCCCTTCCTCTAGCGCCAATTGTTGCTACCCAAAATATTATCCGGAGATAGATATTGCTGGAATGGATGGATAGCAAACAAATGCAAGAGCACTTCCGTGAGAAAGATAAATAACACAAGATTTGTCGGGGTTGTTAGTCCCGGGCTTGAATGCTCTCGCGAGATATTATTAATACTAATATTCGGGGATACAAGTACTAATGTAAGAATACGATTACAATGAGTGTAAAGATTCTTGTTATCTTAGCTAGTGAGCGTGTAGATTGCCGGAAGAACCAGATTTGATGCTCTGTGAGTTCTTGTAACAAAGGAGATGGACAGTCGCGGCGGTGAGAGATCGACAGTCTCTCACGGCGAGTATTTAGTTAGATGCGTGGGCTCCTGAGCTTATGAATCTCTTGGAATCTGTCTAGTGGAGACTTGCTGCCTCTGCCGATCGTCTTCTGGACGGGAGATTCGGAGAGAGAAGTCCTGAGATGGATTCCGGCGAGAAAGCAGGGAGCTTGATGGTATGTGTGTTCTACTGTATTTCCGTGAATGAAGTCGGAATATAAGTGAATTAGTTGTGAACGTAAGTGAACGAGTTCTCAACTGTTGGTGAAATGAATTCCGAACCTTTTTCCAGTAGGAGGAGGTTCTCTATTTATAGGGCTTGGATATGTCGGGCGATCGCCTTTTCTGTATTATAATAATCGGGCGATCGTCTTTTGGCACATGGGCTTGTCTCCTTAAAGTCTGCAGGAGTTGCTGGCAGTCAACCGCGCGGTCCAATGAGAAGCCTACACGCGTCCTGCGTTGCTGTCACGGGTGGTCCCACTGACAACTTTCGGCGCGCATGCCGGTAGGTGAGGTAGGTGACAGGCTGTGGTCAAAGGTCTTGTCTGTCAGCAAAAGATCTTATCTGTCAGCGAAGATCTTGTCAGCGCCTTTTGTGGATCTGCACATGGGTGCTGTTCTGAGATCAAGTCTTCGATGACTTTGACGGGCGATCATCTCTGCTCGGGGCGTAGGTCGATTGCCCTTAGCCGGTCACTAGAGTCGATCGCTAGATGCCAAAGGGCGATCGCCTTGGGAGTCGATCGCTAGGTACCTGATGGTGGCCTGATATCTTCGACTTGGCGAGCTAGCCATAGTTTGACTGGTGTTGACTTGGTCGCTCGGCCTTATAGTCGATCGCCTGTCGGGATGGATAAATCTTGACACAACATTAAGGAAATTAGGAAGGATCCTGAATGCTCAACAATCACGAAACGAGGACAAAAAACCGAACAAACAAACGACCGAGACAATAAAAATCGAACAATCATGTCCGAAACACGAAGGATAATAAAATTCAAACAACAACTCCCAGGATGATCTGGTGAGAACTACAAGACATGCATTCCCATAAGATCCACCGGAAAGGGAATAGCGATTGAAAAGTCACAATGACAAACGAGTTATTCCGAAACAACACCACCCTCGTTCGATCAACTAAAACAAGGGATAGGGAAATTTCAGAAAATGTCAACGAACATAAACGAGTCGACAGAGTCGAAAACACAGGAGTTCCAAATCCGATCCACTTCTAATAAAGGAACTAATAGATCCATATGATGTCATTTCCGAACAAGGTTCACAAGAATCGAACCGAACTCGAAAAAATCACAGCGATAACCAGATCAACCCACAACAAGATCACAATTCGTTCGGACGATGAAACCGAAATACAGAACAAGTTCAGAAAGTATCAACGAATACGAGCGAGTCGAAAGAATGGAGAAAGAGAAAATACAGAAGTCAAAATAGTACGGGTATTACCTCCGACCTCATCCACGAAATTCACAAAAACAGGAGCAAGGTAACAAGACATTAAACAACCGACACATAACGGAACGATCACCGATGCACATGGCCATACCAACCTAAGCTCTAACAGCTCGCACATGCGCGACAACGCAGAAATCACCACGAGGCGACAATATTCAACACCAACATCCCGCCTCTCACAAGGGGCAACACAACAAATGTGTGGAAAACGACTCAACGCTCACACCGCCAATTCGGTCATACTCGGGAGCAAACATCAAAATGACAACGCGAACATCATACATACATACCCAGACCTCAAATGGGAATGGATAGGTTTTAAAAACGAAAACCTCATTTTGAAAATAATTTAGAAGAACACCGGTTGATCTTTAGTATCACTTTTCAAAAAGTACAAACATGAAACATCGTTATCGAGACTTTGAAAACCATCATGCATTTGGTAAAAATGAGGACATCTTCTTTTAGCAAAAGACTTTCAGAAATATTCGACCCTCGGGTCTAAGTATAAGTGTTTCTAAACATCGAAAATATCTCAAAATACTTTTGGTCCTCAATTGGAAAATTTTTGAAATATATTGCGGCACGAGAAAGCACCTCGAAAACACCGCAAGAAAATAATTCGTTTTAAAAGTACGTCTCGAAATTTAATTTTCTAAGATACTCAAGGTTTTCAAAAATCCAATAGGCCAGAATGCCCAAAACTCACACATATCGACGTTCACTAAAACATCTCCTAGTACACGCATCAAAACGTTTAAAACCAAGACAATACATGTCTTTAAACAGAAATAAACGATAAAATACCACATTCAGAACAAAACCACTGACCCCATTCGAGGCCTCTAAGGACCCTCCCGCACTGGCTAGTGAACAAGTCGAACGCGTATAAGCACAAAGCCTCCACAAGAGAACTTGTAAAACGTACAAATTGATTCAAAATCATCAAAGAACGACAAAAACAACAATAAAAAGACATCACAAGCGACGACACTCCTCGTATAAATCAAATACGAGAGTCGACTAAATACATATCGTGAAATCAAAATCCACATAAGGATTCCATCATTTAACAAATAATCATAAAAATAGCTCGTGTCACACGAGGCACAACACAAAGAAGGGAGGCTTACTTCCACGGGTCGCACGAAGATGATGATCGCCCCACGATACTAATCACGACCAACAAACTCAAACGACGTGTCGCGACACGACTCAGTCAGATAAAATCCGACGAAACAAGACTCAAACAACACGAATTGACCCGACAGCCTAGGTTTCCTCAACCTTGTAATATCCGCAATTTCGAATTTCGGTAATTTTCTTTTTTCGGAGGAAGTTCGTTTTGACGACTCGTTCATGACCGTTTCGTCATTCCGAGAATGATTAATTCTGCACTTTTTGTCATCCGAATTCGTTTCGGTGTCGTTTTGTTGAGTTCCGTGTCCTTAATCGACTTTTTCACGTTGGAGTTCGACTTTGTAAAGTCACCATAAATTCTTGGAAAGTCCAAAAATTCTGAATCTTTGCAACATTATAGAGCATCAAGTTAGATTTCCAATGGTTCAAACGGTGAGTCAATCGGAGTCCAGACGAAGGAGTTATGGTCGAAATAGCCAAGACTGCACGGTGTGCCTTTTTGGTGTTGAAGGGGGTTGTACCGTGTGCCGCGGCACACTCAGGATGTGCCGCGGTACTAAGCTGATTCCTGGGCGTTTTTGTGGCCCTGGGCCGCGGCACACTTGTGCTGTGCCGCGGCACACGGGCTTTTTCTGCGTTTTTAGCAGATTTTCGAGGAGAAAACTTCATTTTTCTCCTCTCTTCTTCCTCCTTCCATCTAGGGCGATTTGTGGGCGATTTTTGGGCGATTTGAGTGCTCCCAAACTTGTAGAGATCATCCACCTCAAGTCTTGTTGTAGATTTTCGGCCTCTACTTGAATCCTTCATCCAAATTAAGGTATTTTTGGCTTGAACCCTTGTTTTTGTAGATTTGGGGATTTTCCTTTTTGATTTCGATTCCAATCCGTTTTTAATCAATTAATTGTTGTATAAACGTTGTTTTGAACTTGTTCTACGGATTGGATACCCGTATCTTTGGTTCGTTCAACCCGAGGGGTGATTTCTTTGTTCTTGAAGGGTCTTGAACATTTAATGTTCGATTAAATGTTCGAATGAGTTCCCTTTGATAGTTTGTTGGGATTTCCGTTGTTTTCGGCCTTGATTCTCGTCGTAATCATGTTTTATTATTCCTTACGTAGGATTATAGGTGCTCGATGATTCCGATGTTGAATTCCGTTGGTGATTGATGATTCATGTGGTGTTTTCCCGTAGTAATTTTGTCTTATCGCGTTCTAGATAGTGTTCGGGAATTTGAGGGCTACCCGGCCGTATCCGTTCACTTTTCCATTGCTCGTGATATCGAGGCAAGTACCTTGCCCATACTTTTCTTATTTTGTGGATATGATGATCGGTGATCGTATTAGTGTGTTTGTTTGGTTGTTTGAAACGAAGTTTCAAAAGATTTCGGTTTGGCCTCGTTAAAGGCTTTCTTTCAAATGCGTGTGTGTTTTGTGAACGGTGTGTTTTGGGAATTGATTATGATTTGATTATTTTGAACGTTGAAGGATTTGATGATGATACTCCTATTGTTTAAAGTTATGGAATCGTGTATTCCGCATTTAATCTTATTATTGTGTTTCGAAGAGTTTGATAATGGTGTCGAGTTAATGGCCATCTCTAGTGAGTATTCTTAATGAACTTACATTCTTAGCATGTTAGTATTGCATGAGTAACGTGTGTGTGTGTATGCTCACTGCGGGTTAGATCCGACGGGGTCTCGGTAGGGCTCCACGAAGCTGTGGAACCGTGAGCTTGCTTTTAACCACTGTGGGTTAGATCCGACGGGGTCTCGGCAGGGATCCACGAAGCTGTGGGTCCGCGGTTAATTGTGGTGCATTTTACAAATGTGATTCGATATTGGCATTTCCGGAATTGAGTGCTTTGGAACTGTGTTTTCATGATTGCATGCATCGACTAAGTGTGTAAGAGGTAAGTGTTCGTTTGGCTTACTTGGCTAGGATGGCACTAGAGTATTTTGTTGTTTGTTTTAAATCCTTTATTTGTGGATTTTGTTGCTGGGAGTCGTACCTTGTGGTCGTTCTTGTCTTGTGAGTTGATGAGATTTGGGGCTAAAATCCCGATGGTTTTGTAAAAGTCATTTTACGGATTTGGGGCTAAAATCCCAATGGTTTGGTAAATGTCATTTTCGGAAAGTAAAGATTTGGGGCGGTGACCCCTTTTGTCTTGTGGATTTTGAAAAGTAGGATTTGATAATCTAAATTGTTTTCTATTAAAACTCTCGATGGCATTCTAAACCGCTTTATAAATTACTTCCATTGATTTGTGATATTTCGATTTTGAAATGTTTTCTCAAACTCTTGCCTCGGGAAGTACTTTTCGTGTCGTTTGGATCTTTGAGGATCCTTGGTTATTGTTATTCGTGGAATGTGAATTGTATGGCTCGTATTTGCACTTTGTTCTTGCACTAGCAAAACGGGAGTTTTAACCCTCGAGTATTCGGGGTGGATGTCTATTTTGCATTCGGGTTTTGGAGCATAACACGGGGGCAGTACGAAGGATGATGAAAGATGATCGATACTAATCACCGAGGTTCGTTGATGTCGTATTGGTCCAGCTTGTATTTTTCGCTGCGGTATCTTTTCCCCGTTGTACGGGAGTTTATTGTATTTTGACCCCTACGTGGGTATGTGTTTGGAATTGAGTTGTATGTTATTATTGAAAGACCAAGTCGGTCTACTGAGTCATTTTAGCCTTAAGGGCATGGTTGAGTTGTTATATGTGGTTACCAGCCTGGTAGATCCTTGAGGAAGGGTTCTACGGCGTGTAATATCCCTGAGCGGATTGGGGGTGTTACAAATCTAAGCTCTGATACCATTTATGTAACACCCCCAATCCACTCAGGGATATTACACGCCGTAGACCCTCTCCTCGAAGATCTACCAGGCTGGTAACAACATTTAACATCTCGACAATGCCTTCAAGGCTAAATGACTCAAAGAGATCGACTTCGTCTTTCAATAAAAATATACAACTCAATTACAACATATACCCAACGCAGGGGTCAAAATACAATAAACTCCTGCATAACGGGAAAAGATACTGCAATGAAAAGAAAATACAACTAGACCAATACGACATCAACAGATCCTCGTGTGATTAGTATCGTTCATCTTTCATCATCCTTCGTGCCGACCCTGTGTTATGCTCCAAAACCTGAATGCAAAAATAGACATCCACCCCCCGAATACTCGGGGGTTAGCAAAACTCCACTGTTTTGCTAGTGCAAGTACAAAGTGCAAATATGAGCCATACAATTCACATTCCACGAATAACAATAACCAGGAATCCTCAAAGATCCAAACGAAACGAAAAGTACTTCTCGAGGCAAGGGTTTGAGAAAACCTTTAAAAATCGAAATATCATAAATCAATGGAAATAATTTATAAAACGGTTTAGAGTGCCATCGAGAGTTTTAATAGAAAACAATTTAGGATTATCAAATCCTACTTTTCAAAATCCAAAGGACAAAAGGGGTCACCGCCCCAAAGGTTTACTTTCCAAAAAAAATGACATTTACCAAACCGTTGGGATTTTAACCCCAAATCGATAAAATGACTTTTACAAAACCATTGGTATTTTAGCCCCAAATCTTATCAACTCACAGTATACAAGAACGACCACAAGGTTCGTCTTCCAACGTCAAAATCCACAATTAAAGGATTTAACACAAACAACAAAATACTCTAGAGCCATCCTAGCTGTTGTGCGGCGATTAATACGCCTCGATAGGCGATCGGCATCATAATCAGAGAAGCCAACCATGGAAGACTTACTCTGGACAAACGCCCAGAGTTCGGCACAATGTGGCGACCATCTTTTGGTACCCAGCGATCGTCTTTTGATGTCTGACGATCGTCTTTAATGAGCGAACCAGAAGCGATCATCTCGTGCCATGTATGGATCCGGCATCCGTCAAAGTCGTCGAAGACCGAATCTTGGACGGTGGCCCACGTGCGGATCTTCAAAGGATACCGACAGATAGGTCCATTGACCCCAGACTGTCACCTACCACACCTACCGACAAGGCCGCCGAAAGGTACAAAGTGGGTCCCCCCCCGGACAGCGACTCGCAACGCGTGCTGGCTTCCCATTGGTTCGCCACCGGCCTCCACCGCAACCTCGACCTCAAGGAACAGGCCCACGTGACGGGACGATCGGCCGTCTTATTTTAATATAGAAAACGGCGATCGCCCGCGATCGCCTGAGGGATCCCAACTACCTTGTCCCCTATAAATAGAGGACTCACTGCTGTGGCCAAGGGGACGGGAATTTTACTACGAATTCAGTGCAAAAACACACACCAAAGAGAGAATCAAAGGCTCTTTTGGCAACCACTAATACATTCATAGTGATATTCATACACATTCATCATATATCCCAAGCAAGAACTCACAGATTTATCTATCTGGTTCTTCCGGCAATCTACGCGCTCTAAAGCCTAGATAACTAGAAGTCTTTACACTCCTTGTAATAGATTCTAACATTAATATTTGTACTCGATAGTATATTTATTAATAACATCTCGCGAGAGCATTCAAGCCCGGGATTAACAACCCCGGCAAATCTTGTGTTATCTATTTTCTCACGGAAGTGTTCTCGCATTTGTTTGTTACTCGATCATTCCAGCAATACTATCTCCGGATAATATTTTGGGTAACAACAATTAGCGCTAGAAGGAGGGCATCTAAACCTTCATTTTTATTCCTACCGTCTCGAAGAACACTCACTGTTCTCCGGACATATACTTGAAGAAACACTCACTGTTCTTCAATAGAAAAAACCTTCAGAAAATGACATCAGCAACGACCTCCAAGAGAGCCACCCTGAGATCTGCCGGAAATCTTATTTCGGCGAGGATCGAATCCCAGCCCACGACGGAGGGCGACCGTGGCGACGCTAGGCTCTCACTCCCGCCCCCGAGGGACGGTTCTAGCCTCTCACTCGATCAGTTCCAGTTCCAGACCACGGAACAGATTGAGGAGGCTATAGCCATCCTCAGGGAGCGACAGAAGGCCAATGGCTCGCCCACCATCACTCCATCCACCGTCCGCCGGGCAAACAAACGGAAGCTCAAGGGGATCTATGTTGAGAAATCGACAGAAAGCCCCGAGCCACAGGAGAAGGCTCTCGTAAGGAGGGACGATTCCGTCTTCAGCCGCCTGGGGAGCGATCCCTCATGGCGACCCGGGCACTCAGGCCCCAAATGAGACATCGGTATCCGAATCCTTTACCAGAGTTCGGCATATCCGACTCCGTGAGACAGCCGGCCAACGAGCCCCGCCGCCCAAGAAAGGAACCCACCGGGCGTGGAGCTCGTCATTCACCACGGAGCTAGGGATCGCACACGATCGCCTTGGTTCACGCTCGAGAGCCACTCGGCGAAAGGGCCAGCGACGGCGATGGCCGCCATGCAACGCCAAATGACGAGATGAAGGCGCTCTGGAAAATGGGCGGCGCCAGGAGATCGATCATTGGATCAAGCGAACCACTCACGACTCAGATCGAGCTCGCCCCAGTCCAACCAACGATCAATCCCCCACAAACACCTCTATATGAGGGGAGATCGGATCCGGAAACCCACTTAAGCAAATTCCGGATCTACATGACCGGATGCGGAGCTTCAGATGCGACGAAATGTCGTATGTTCCTGTTAACTCTGGGCGATCTCGCCCATAGGTGGTACATCTCACTACCATCTCGCTCAATCAATTGCTTTGAGAAGCTGGCGAACGACTTCACGTCGTACTTCGCCGCCAAAGTCGCTCGCCCGGAAGGTCCCCACCGCATGATGAAAATCAGGCAGGGGAAGGACGAATCGGATGAGGATTACATCGACCGGGTAGACGAGATAGTCCTCACCGGTGAGCCCATCAGCGACGAGATCGCTCACCACGCAGTCCTGAACGGATTCCACGGACGCTCGCCCATGTTCAGGCACCTCACAAAGGATTTTCCCTCGACCTATACGGCTTTCCGCGTCAGAGCCGCCGATTTTCTGGCCAGGCAGAAGATGCTCTCACTCCGCTTAGACGAGGGACCGTCCGAAGAAGGAAAAGCACCTTCCCATGTCCAGAAGAAGGCGGTCGCCAAGCCCAGAAAGGCGGTCGCCAAGCCGCCTGGCGAGTTCAAAGCCTTCGAGGATGTAGAGGTCCACCTTCTTCACAACCTCAACTTATCTCCGGCCCACATCTTCAACGCGATCAAGGGTCGCGAGTGGCTTTCCAAGCCAAAGACAATAAGGGACCACGGTCACCTAGATCGTAGCAAATTCTGTGCCTATCATAAGAGTCCCGGCCACAACACTAGCCAATGCCGCGACCTCCTCAGACAGCTCTGGCGACTATTTGAGGAAGGCAAACTGGACAATTTGATCACCAAGCCAGAACCCAGGACGGAAAGAGCCGGAGGGCGCGAGCGCTGACCAAGCGAAAGAATTCCTCCCAATCCGATCGCCAGAATCGAGCATGAGCCGGAGTACTCTCATGAGTCGATCCCTCCGATCAACCCTGGCGGTCGGATCAACATGCTTCAAGCAGGAGGTGGGAGCCTCGGGGGCCTTTCCCCGGTTTCCACCCTGTCAAACAGAAAGTGAAAAGCCGAGCTGAGGGATTTCGCCGAAGTCCATGTTGTAGTACCTCCGGAGCCGACCATCTCTAGAGACGCGCTCATCACCTTTTCCAACAAGGACAGGGAGGGAGTGCAATGTCCCAAAGAGGATGCACTAGTGATCTCCGCTTGTATCCTTGGAAAGACGGTCGATCGCGTGCTGGTCGACAATGGGAGTTTCTGCAACATCATATTCAAATCCGCCCTAGACCAACTCGGTAACTTAATCAAATTCATCAAGCCTTTCGACACCGTGCTCTAAGGGTTCAGCGACAACACAGTCCAAGCCTACGGGAGGATCAAGCTCTCCGTCGAGCTAGTATGCTTTTATGATCCCAAGGTTAGGATTACTAGGAACCTAAGTTTTGTAATCATAGATAGGCCCAGCATCTATAATGGGTTCCTAGGTCGCCCCTTTTTAGAAACCTTTGAGGCGGTCGCCTCATCTTTCTTTTACTGTATCAAATTCCCCACTGCCGATGGGACGGTCGGTACTGTAAAAGGAGATCAGCTAATGGCAAAAAGATGTTTGAATTACTCCTATGTTGTTACTTCTTTCAATACTTCCCATACTATATGTAACATTGAAGCGATCGATGATCAACCCATCGAGATCGACGAGCCGAGCGCATCGTACCAACGCGACTCAGGGGACGCCATCTCTCATCAATTGACGGATGACATCGAGCCAAGGATCGTTTTCGAGCCAAGTCTCGACATCGATCCAAGGACCGAGTCCGGAGATCGCACCAAACGAGAGGCGACCGTCCCTGTCGAAGAGTTGGAAAGCATTACGATGGATCCGGATCATCCAGAACGGGAAGTACAGATCGGCGCAAACATCGACCACGAATTAAAGGGAGATCTCATCAACTTGCTACGTATGAACATCAGAGTCTTCGCCTGGTCGCATCAAGATATGGTTGGCATAAGTCCCGAACACGCTTGCCATTATCTAAAGATCGACCGAGCTATGAAGCCTGTTCACCAAAAGCGTATGAAGTTCGGTCCCGAGAAATACGCGGCGCTCGACTTTGAAGTCCGTGGTTACTCAACAACAAATTGATCGGAGTAGCCACGCATTTAACCACGGTGGTCGCCAACGCGGTGCTCGCCAAAAAGCCAATCGCTCTCGGAGATTATGCATTGACTTCACCGACCTCAACGCGGCATGTCCAAAAGATCACTTCCCAATGCCTCATATTGATCACTTGGTCGATAGTACGGCAGTTGCGAAATGATGTCATTTATGGATGCCTTCACGGTATCATCAAATCCCAATGGCGGAGGAAGACATAAAACACACATCTTTCCACGTAAAAGACATATACTTTTGGGTCGAATGCCGTTTGGCTTGAAAACGCGGGCGACCTACCGATTAGTCAATGTAATGTTCGCCGATCAGATCGGCAAGACCATGGAGGTCTACATTGACGATATCGTAGTCAAAAGCCTCAAGAAGAAAGATCACCTCAACGATCTCGCCGAGACGTTCGCCATCCTTGAAAAGTTTAACATGAAGTCAACCCCAAGAAATGCAACTTGGGTGGGCTCCGGAAGTTCTGGGACACATAGTGAGCCAAAGGGGGATCGAGGCGAACCCCACCAAGATACAGGCGATCCTTGACATGCAAGAACCGCGAAACATCAAGCAGGTGCAACGCCTCACAGGTTGTCTAGCCGCCCTCAACCGTTTCATATCACGGCTCGGCGATAAAAGCAAGCATTTCTTCGCGACCATCAAGAACAAGAAGTTCGCATGGACGAAGGAAAGCCAGATAGCATTCGCCAAAATAAAGGAATATCTATCTAACCCCCAGATCCTGGCAAAGCCGATCCCCGGTGAAAAACTATTCCTTTACTCGGCAAACCTGAGGTCGCACTAAGTGCCGTTCTGGTGCGAGCGGAGGGACAAGCCCACTTGCCCATCTACTATGTTAGCCAGACGCTCCACGACGCTGAGAAACGTTATACACCATTAGAGAAGATCGCCTACGCCCTTGTCATGAGTGTTCGTAAGCTAAGGGCTTACTTCTTCGATCACCAAGTGGAAGTCCTAACAACTCTACCTCTAAGACAAGTCCTGCACCGACCGGACACCAACGGGCGACTCCTCAAGTGGTCGCTGGAGATCGCCCAATACGGTATCACTTACGCTCCTCGCACGGTGATCAAAGGCCAAGCTCTGGCGGACTTCGTGGTGGAATTAACTTTCCCTCACAGTCCAACCCAGGTCGGCCGACCTGCGTGGAAGTTATACGTGGATGGCTCAGCGACCAGTTCGAGAGCAGGGGCAGGGATTGTCCTCATCAGCCCCGACGGTCAGAGTTTCACAAATGCTGTGCGTTTCGGTTTTCGTGCGACCAACAATGAAGCCGAATACGAAGCTTTGGTAGGCGTGTGGTGTATCTTGTTATGTATTGTTGATGCATATTCGAATTGTTTAATATGATACTTGTACTAGCATCGTTTTGCTAACCCCTTCGGGGGTGGACATTTGTTTTGATGTTCAGGTAGTCGAGGAGCAGGGAAATGACAAGATCGACGTGACGCATTTAAGGGGTTCAGTGATGTTTGTTGTTGTTGGTGAATTGTTTTCTTGTTTTGATTTCAGTACTTGAGTACGCGTGTCGTATTAATATTATTTCGATATGGTTGTATAAATTACTCGTTGAACCAGTTGTTCGGTTTGTAAACTTGAATCTCCAATGATGATGATGTCTTATATTTACCTTTCTTTTAAATTAGCCTTGTAAATCCTTACTTAAAGGGTTTACGGCGCTGTAATTATTCCGAATATCTCGGGGTGTTACAAATTCCAGGTAGGTGTGTGGGACATTCTGGCACACCGTCCAGCGAAAAAAAGAATTTTTGAGGAGGCCGGCCTGGGCAATAATGGCCAGCGCATCATCCGACATGGGTTCCGTCTCTAATATCCGTTTATTGAAACGAGATATATAATCTTTAAGGGACTCGTTCGCCCTCGTGCGACTAAGCGATGGATGAGCGCGGGGCGACTCGCACAAGGGACCCCATGAAATGGGATCGGAACGTCGCCGAGAGCTGGGCCCATGTTTGAATAGAATGGTGGGGCAGCGTCTGATACCATCTCTGGGCCCTCTCCCCCAGAGTCAGGGAGAACATTCGGTATCGGAACGCATCCTGAGACCCGTGCAGGTCCATCCAGGAATTATAATGTCCAAGATGGGCGTTGGGGTCTGTTTCCCCATTGTACGGCGGAATCTGAGGAATCTTGAACTTCTCCGGGAGGGGTTCCGCCAGAACACTTGGGGCCAGGGGACTCTCCTGGCTGTTAAGCCATTCCGAACTTTGGGATGGCTGGAGTTGCTTATTTTCGATCTCCGTAAGGCGTTTTTTAAGAAACTCGGTCTCACTCGAGTTATCGCTGGGAGTTGGAGGTAATACTTGTGTCGGATTTAGCGACTGGTGGGGAGATTTTTCTTCTTTACGGCTCTGACTCTGGATAGTGGGAGCCGGCGCTGCTTTTTCGATTTTCTTCCCCGCCCCAAGGCGATCAAAAACGGATATGGGGCGCGAAAGCCTACTTTTTTTAGAGGGATGCGAGCTTTCGCCGTGGCTTTCCGCCCTTTCTCCGGCGACCCCAGAGGCTGTCCTCTTTTTGTTTCGTCCCGAGGCAGCTGGGCGGGTCGTCTGAGATTCCGCCTCCACATGGTCTTCGGGTTTTTGAAGGGTCCCGCCCTCTGTAACCCTCGCCATAAGGGCCGCCATGCCCTGGATGAAGGCTGGGTGTTTAAAGCACTCTACCACCTTACGGAGGTTTTCTTCCTCCGTCGCAGGCTGAGGGTTTTTTGAACTGTCGTGAGACATCTCCGGTGAACAGTATATATATTTTTTTTTATCGAAGGTGACCCCCTCCTTCTAGCGCCAATCTGTTGACGTCTGATTTGGTCAACGTCATGTGTGCTGACGAATGAATCGAAGCCACGTAGAAAATAATAAATAAGATGAAAAAGATTGGATCACTAAATTTTATTAATGACCTTAATTTGAAGTAGAGCCGAGCTGATTATTTTGAGCCGGTTTATCTACTTTTCTCACTTATTACAAATTCTCTCTTTTTTTCTCTCTTTTATCATAAATGCCAAAAGTCCAAAGATCCCTTTCTAATGTACATCCCTTCTATATATAGGCAATCTTGGCCAATTAAGAGATGACAGCTGGCGAATGTTGGGGAATATGCCCAAAACACTTGTCTGGCCGTGAATATGCCTTAGACACGTGGCGTCCTCTAAGGGTTACCTCGGGAAGGGACATGACTGCATGCGTTAATTGGCATGCGGGCCCGTCCCGCATGCTTCTGGAGATGCTTATCCGCTGGGGTCGGTCCTCGGGTCTCCCGCCATTCAGGTCGGCCTTGTTGTAATCTTGAATCGGAGCGTTTTATCTTCGATCTGCTTGGCCCTCCTGATCGGGTACCGGGTCGGCTTTGACGTCTCTGCCCGGTCCTGTTTTTAACGAGCCCGGGAGAAAATCGGGTTCGTCCCCGGTCCGGTTTGTTGTTCTGCTCGACCGGTTCAGCTCCTGAAGTGCTTACGTGGATGCCAAGGTGGATAGACTATCAACATTACTATTGTTGCTTTTAGTAGTTAATCAAAGTATATATGTACTAATTATTAAAATAAACTATTAAATTGTGTTGATTGAAAGTGATATTTGATGATTCAATTAATTTATACTAAACTTATTTTCTGCAACAAAATTATTTTGACCGATCAAAATTGATTTATGCCAACTAAAACTATTGTTTCAATTAAAATGGATTTCAATGGTACCTCTTACATCTATCGATTCGTTTCTTTTCTTCATAACCACTGTCGTGTTCGCCGGACAAGGGCCATAGCCCTTTCTTTCCGCCGTCGATGCTGCATCGCATCTTTTTTTCTTCTTGGAGAGTGTGAATTTTCTTTCTTCGTAACCAAGAATAAAAATTTAGCGGAGAATTTTTATTGCTAAGAATTTTTTATTTTCTTTCTTCTTGGTTAGTGTGAATTTTCTTCTTGGTGTGCTGTGAGAATTTTTTATTGCTAAGAATAAAAATAAATATAGCCAAGAATTTTCTTTCTTCGTAGCAGCATGTATTGGTATTGCTAAGAATAATTTATTCTTAGCAGCGTATTATTTTTTTTTCTTTTTTTTAATTATTGGTGAGTTGTGCAGAGAGTTCATAGAGAGAGAAGAGGTCGGTTTTTGCAGTAGTTGAAGAATCCATCAAAACTATCTGTAAAGGTACTGTTATTATTATTATTATTATTATTATTATTATTATTATTATTATTATTTCTCTTATTAATCTTGGGTCGCTGACTTCTACAATTTTCGGAAGAAAAAATTGAGGGGGTGTATTTAATTAAGATTTTAATGGAATTTGATAGATTTTAGAGTTTGATGGATTTGATAGATTTTAATGGAGTTCTACAGACTTTCATAAATTCTCTTTGATTTCAATGGACTTCTATTTGTTAGAATTCTATAGACTTTTATGGATTTTTATGGACTTTTATCAATTTCTATTGACTTTATTTTTCTCAAAAGATAGTAACCACATGAATTTCATTTATTAGCGTTCTATCTTAATAGATAGTTGTCATATATGTGATTTTCAATCAATTGTTATGTATAATAGATTTTTTAATTAAAAATAAATATCTATTAGAAATAGAAATTTTACAACAAATTGATATAATTTGACGAGAAAAACTAAAGAAGTATCTCATATTAAAAAGTCTAAAACATATACAAGTTATTAAAGCAATGAGCAGATATAAAATATTTAATTATAAACTGGATTTTTTTTACAAATTTTTGTAAATAATTATTTTTTTCGTAAAAAGTTGAAGAACAGAAGGTAAAAATATTATAAGAACTTCTTTAATGTTCCGGGATATGGTGATAGATAGGGCCGGTCCCGAGATTTCGGATGCCTGTGGCGAACAACCAAAAACATGTCCCTAAGTACGTATATAATTATATAAAAAAAAACCTGGACTTTTTAAAGGGGTTTGGAACCTAATCAAGTTAGGCGGCTCATCCCCACGCCGATTTTATTGAATATAACAAAACTAAAACAACGAGGGGACATAAACCAAAACCCCGTATAACAAAATATACTGAACATCATCTAAAACGATGCCTTCGTGCATTTTTTGAGGCAAAGGCATCGATCACTTTATCATAGTTAATATTAGCTAAAAACTTACTCTCAATACTTAAAATTGCTAACCTGTTCAATCTTTCTTGACTCATTGTAGACCGCAGATATGATTTCAGTAATTTTAGCTTCGAAAAACTTCTTTCTGCGGAAGCTACGGTGCAGTACGGCCACAATAAATCCGATAAGCAAGCAACACGTGTGGAAACATGTCCACCTTCTTTGAAAACTCCATAATTTGTATGGATGTCCAAGGATTTTCTCTATCCGATGCCTCTTCCGGTAACATTCCCTGCAAGACTTGTAACTCCATAAACAAATATTGCCCATCGATATCAGAATCATCACCATATGTTAACTTAGTTTCAAGATGCAAACAACATTTTTTCAATTCATCATCATGTAAACTAACTAATTTTCGTCCGTCAAACAAAAAGCCAAAAATAGATTCAAAGTCTTTCATTTGTTCAAATCTAGTCCGCAATTGAGAAAGGGCCATATCAGCTAAAACAAGAAAGTAATCAGTCCTGAATCTCTCTTGAGCAAATTGTTGTTCTCTCTCCGTATTTGGAATTTCATCAAATTGCTTTTTTCTAGAAAAAGAACGTTCATAGCAAACTCAGGCTCAATTCCAATCTGATCAGCAATTTCTTTAGCTTCATTAATGGCACTAATAAACCCATTTTCTCTATATTTTTCAAAATAATGAACTAATCCCTCTAATTTTTTCACAACAACATCAAGAAGCATGTCTTTGGACTGTAATTTCTTACTAATTAAATTAATTCTATATAAAATTTCATGTCAAATAACCAAACTTACAATAAATTCAAAACTTGAAATCTCACCATTTACCAAAGATTCGGCATCCCTACAAACTTTTCCATCCTCACTCACTTGAGCTAATTGTATTAAAGCATCTTTAATTTTGCCGACTTGAGTTTTGATAGCTTTAACACTCTCAATACGACTTTCCCACTGAGTAGTAGATAAAGATTTCAAAGTCAAATTATCAATGTATTCTAATAAAACAGTCCATCTCTTTGTAGAATTAGAGAACACATTGTAAATGGTTTGACAAGTACCAAAAAATGTTTTTGCTTTGTGACAACAATTAGCCATATCAAATAAAACTAAATTAATACTATGACAACCACACGGCACATAAAAGGCTTTAGGATTCATATCAAGTAATCTTTTTTGCACGTCATTATGTCTCCCTTTCATATTAGCCCCATTGTTATACCCTTGTCCCCGCACACAAGAAATATCTAAATCAAGTAATTTTAAAATATCTTGTAATGAGTTAAAAAGTCCCAAACCGGATGTATCTTCTACAATCAAAAACTCTAAAAAGAACTCCTCTACCTGTATAGGAGAACTTGAAACATCCACACATCTTATTATCAAAGTCATTTGTTCTTTATGGCTTGCGTCCGGAGTACAATCAAGAATAACTGAAAAATATTTTGCCTCTTTGATTTTCTTTATGATTTCATTCTTTACCTCAGATGCCAACACCTCAATCAATTCATTTTGAATTTTGTGACTAAGATAATGACAATGTGTTTTTTTGTCTTGGATAAGCCGAAAATGTTGTTTCATAACAAGATCAAGCTCAGCAATCATTTCAATTATGCCTAAAAAGTTTCCATTAGACTCTTCAAAAAGTTTCTCATTTGTTCCGCGAAAAGCTAATGTATTTTTTGCTAGACATTTCACAACGGCAATTATTCTAAGCAAAACTTCTTTCCAATGATCGGTATCTTTTTTTATCAATTCTTGCAACTCTTTATCAAGTGTTTGATTTTTGTCCAACCTTAGTCGCAACTCGGTCCAAATTCTAAAGTTAGTCATGTGTTCTGGACTATTTTCATGAATGTTCAATCTTTGGCCAAGTTGTTTCCAACAATTTAAACCTTCACTTGCTAGTTGACTTCTTGATCGACCATCTTTGAAAAGTTTACAACAAAAACAAAACACTTTATCTAGCTCCTTAGAATAAATCAACCACTTTCTATCATAACAATCACCATTTATTAATTTACGAACATAATATTCACAAGAGAAATGTCTACCTACATTATCTTTTAGAAATATGATGTTAGTTTCCCTAATAGGCCCTTTTTCTACAAGCAAAGTTTTCATTTTTGAATTCAACCCATCCCAAACTCTCGGATCAAATATATTAACACTAACATTTTTCATATTCTCATCATCACAAGCATTATCTACGTTTTCATTATCACAAGTATTATCAACATTTTCGTCATCACAAGCATCATCTATGTTTTCATCAACACAAACATCATCGATGTTATCATCGTCACAAGTAGCATCTTTGTTTTCATCGTCACAAACATTATCGCAAGGATTTTCAACCGGAGTTTCAACAGGGCTTTCAGAAACATTTGTTTGTCTAACAATAAACTTATTCATGGATCCTTGCATAGATTGAACAATTTCTACTGCTCTTTTTTTCCCTTTTCTATTTTGAGCACCGGATGGTTGTGAACGAGGAAACATATTTAAATGAAATAATATAAAAGTAGAATACGATTAAATTTAAGGAGGAATTGTGGAAAGAAAACACCTGATATCGTCGATTAGGGAAGAAGCAGAAGTGCAACCATCAATTAGATTTAGGGCAGAACCGTCGAAGTCGATCGAATGATCTAGGGCAGCAGCAAGCAGATGCCGAAATCGATCAACAAACCAAACTCAGAAACAGAATCAGATCAGTAGGGAGGGGCATGTGCGTGAATCGTGATACGATGGATGGATTGGGCAGAAGACAGAAGCTGAGAACTGAGAAGCGGTCGTTCGTCGGTGTGTTGTGCGTATGTATATGAATGAAGAGGATGGATAATAGGATTAGAAGCCCAATACTATTAATTAGTATTAAACAAAATTTGCTGCCCCCTTAGTGCCTGATGCCCATGGCCCAAGCCATCATGGTCATGGGCTTGGGCCGGCCCTGGTGATAGGGCTGTCTAAATGGTTCTCGGTTAGAATCGGAACCGCGGTTCCGGTTAACCGAGAACCGCAATTTCGGTTATCGATCCGGTTTTCGATTCCATTGTGTATCATTTTGTTCGGTTTTCGGTCTAACCGATAAACTTTCGGTTTCGAATCGAAAACCGGTTTTATAAAATATATTTATTAAATATTATTTTTATTTTATAATTATATTATATTTAATTTTTGTGAATTAAAATTGGAAATTAGACTGTTTTTATGAAATTATATTTTGTAATTATATTATATAATTATAAAATAAAAAATAATATTTAATAAATATATTTTATAAACCGAACCGGAAGCAGATTTTATTTATGAAATTATATTTTTATATTTTATAATTGTATTATATTATTTTAATTTTTTAAATTGAAATAAAAAAACGTTTTTTGTGGTTAACCGAACCGGAACCGAAAATAATTGGTCCGGTTCTGGTTAACCAAAAATTTATACGGTTCGGTTTTCAGTTCTTATTTTAGGACATTTATGGTTTCGGTTAACCGAAAAATTCGGTCTGGTTAACCGAAACCGAACTGTTCGACAGCCCTATATGGTGGTAGTGGCAACGGGGTGACAGTGGAAATGGTGTTGGTGGTGGGGAGGCGGTTGTGGTGGAGGCGGTTGCGTCGGTGGTGGTGGGTGGTGGTGACGAAAAAAAATCCATCAAAATCTTATGGGTGTAGGAAATATTTTAAAAGACAAATTATGTTTGTACTTTATGCTTAAATATGAGTACCTAGCCAACTTCTCCGGGCCCCAAGTATCCTTGATGCCCAGAAAATGAGCCGACTTGGTCAGGCGATCAACAATCACCCAAACCATATTCATGCCCGATCTCGATCTCGGCAAACTCGTAATGAAGTCCATAGATATGTCTTCCCATTTCCATTCCGGGACGGGAAGTAACTGCAATAACCCGGCCGGTCGCTGATGCTCGATTTTGACCTGTTGACAAGTCAAACATCTCGCTACAAACTGCGCGACCTCCTCCTTCATATCATTCCACCAGAAATTCCTCCTCAGGTCCTTGTACATCTTACTCGAACCAGGATGAACGGAGTAAGGTGTAGCATGGGCCTCGCGCAGAATACTCTGTCTCAACTCTAAGTCGTTCGGTACACAAAGCCGACTCTGGAATCTCAAAACACCATCCTCGTGAATCACAAACCCAGGAGACTTTCCCTTAAGAACGTTCTCTCGGATTTGAGTAATCATCGGATCCTCTAACTGCTTCAGCTTAATTTCATCGATCAAAGACGACGAAATCTCTAAAGCATAAAGTTGCCCAACAGCTCCAGGCAACAAAACCTCAACATCTAACTCGATCAAAGACCGCCGAAGCTCATACTGAGACGTAAGGACCTCAAGCGTTCGCAACGCAACTGGTTTGCGCAGATTGTGAGGCTTCATGGTACTCCAAAGTCTATTGTTTCGGATCGTGATGGCCGTTTTGTATAATACATCATGACTTTAATGGACTTTTAAGAACTTCATTAAATTCTATATTGAATACCACAAAAATTTAATTGACTTTTAAAAGTCTCAATTAAATACAACCAAACTTTTTCAAATTCATCAAATTCTATAAAAGTCTTTAAAACTCATTTGAAGTCTCAATTGAATACGCCACCTGAATCAATTTTGGATTTGGAAAAATGTGGCTGTTGTTTCTTTGTTTGTCTGTGTTAGTGGTTTTAGCATTTTCATTTCCTTTTCGTAACTCTACTTTGTGTTACCTCTTATTGGAAATACTTCCTCGATGAACTCTATATAATTGTATGTATAAAGAAATCAATTCAAAAAGTTCTCCCATGTGCATTGTTAACATTATATAAAATACATTGTTTATTTTGTGTATATCAATATAGTAATATTAGTATGGGAGATTCACAACAAGATACGAAAAAGAAGGCATCTTATGAGTTATGAGCAATGGACTAAGGAACAAAGCGACTTACTGTTAGAACTAATGGTTGATGCTGCGGCTCAGGGATGGCGGGACAATAGTGGTATTTTTTCAAAAACAACAGTGGAAGAAAGATTACTTCCTAGTCTTAACTCAAAACTTGGATGTAACAAGACCTACAACAATTACCAAAGTCGATTGAAATGGTTTAAAAATCGTTGGTTATCTTATTCAAACCTATTGTGGTTTAGCTCTGGTTTTGGATATGACTCTACTACCAAAAAGTTTACAGCTCCAGATGTAGTATGGGATGAGTATCTCGCAGTAAGCTTCTTAAACATCATTTTATTTTGAGGATATAGTGAAACAATAGATTAAAAAATTAATTTTTTCTTTCTTTTTTCTAGGCTCATCCAAAAGATGCGAACTTGCGCTATGGAGAATGTCTTGATTATGAGGATTTGGAAATTGTTGTAGGAAAAAACCTCTATTGGGTTGGGTAGCGAAACTGATGCAAGGACATTTGAAGATGGTGATAATAGAGACGTACGCATAGAAGATTTCACTTATGATGCTGAAAATGAGGTGTTTGTAGGACTATCTCAAAATGATCCATCATTTGGTTCCACACCCCCTTTAGGATCCCCTGAACTGTCTGAGGTCCCCAACCAAAGAAGAAGCCAAGCCAAAAGAAGTAGAGCTCAGTATCAAGCAAATTCTAGCTCCACTGAAAATATACCTCGAAATGGCGCTATGGAAGAAATTAAAAAACTAACAACCATTATTCAAGGAGTTTATAACTTACTGGAAAAAAGAGAAAGAGAGAGAGCTTATACTACTTGGGATGCTATCAAGGAGATCTCGAATTTGGATGAAGACATTCGTATCAAGGCTTTTGACTTGCTAGACACTAAATCAAAAAAGATGGTTTCTTGAAGATGACTCCTGAAGAACGAGCTAATTCGATATTTCACAAGATGAGGGGATAATATTTATTTGAGTCATGTATTAGATATTAAATACTTAAACTTTTGAGGTGCATCTTTTTGTGATGTTGAGACTGTTTTGTGTGAAATTTTAGTTGGAGATGCATGTAACTTTGAAGCTATTTACTAATGAGTATGATTTTGCTTATCGTATATTTCTTTATTTGGTTTGCTTATTGCGGTTCTAATTGGAAATGAATATAATTGGTATAGAAGTATGTTAACAAACATGTACTGATTCATTTGCTTTTATATGCAGCATGGAAATGCATGATATACTGAGAAAAGAGATAGAAGAAGAAAAAATAGAAGAAGATATGGAGATGAAACTTTATTAAAATATGAAGTTCTTGATGTCTGCAATTGTTGCAATGATTACTCTATTGGGAAAGATTATCGTGATGCCTCGATGTATTGAACCTTCTTTGAAGCGACGACCAATTACTAGGATTGAATATAATTTTGTACATAATATGCTCAAAGGAAATCCACAGGATTTTCAAGAGTTGCATAGGATGTATCCGGACGTGTTTCTGAAGTTATGCACGATCATTAGAGAGAAAACACTGATGGAAGATACAAGACACATATGTGTTGAAGAAATGGTGGCAATATTCTTGCTCGTTGTAGGACACAATGATCGGTATTGTAATGTTCGTCAAAGGTTTGGTCGTTCGCATTTTGCTACTAGTCAAAACTTCAACAAAACCTTAAAGGCCTTGAACACTATAGCACCGGAAATGATGGTCAAGCCGTCTATAGGAATGCCCGCTAAAATTCGCGAAAGTACAAGGTTTAACCCTTTCTTTAAGGTATGAGTAATTTTGGTAATAATTTTAACGATATCAAATGCTATAATCTTCTTTTATCAAGTATTCACTTTATTTTAGGATTGTATTGGAGCTATTGATGGAACTCATATCCCGACAATTGTACAAGGTCGAGATGTAAGCAGTTACCGTAACCGTCATGGTATTCAATCCCAAAATGTTTTGGCAGCTTGCAATTTTGATTTGCTGGGTGGGAAGGTTCGGCACATGACTCAAAACTTCTAAATGATGCCTTATCAAGAAGAAATGGACTTGTAGTGCCTCAAGGTAATATACTTTAATTTTATTGTTGGTTTCAAAATTACTAGTTTATGTTTGTTTTATATAAACTATTTTATTTTTATTATTAATATTTGTATATAGTGATAATAAATTCATATATATTATATTTTTTAGGTAAATATTTCCTCGTGGATTGTGGATTTGCTAATCGCCGTCAATTTTTAGCTCCATTTCGTGGTGTGCGATATCATCTAAAAGATTTTGGTGGTCATGGTCGTCACCCAAGAAATGCAAATGAGATATTCAATCTTCGTCATGCATCATTGAGAAATGTGATTGAGAAGATTTTTGGTATCTTTAAATCGCGATTCACAATTTTCAAAACCGCACCTCCTTTTCCATTTCAAACACAAGCAGAGTTAGTATTGGCTTGTGCTGGATTACACAACTTTCTTCGGAAAGAATGCCGTTCTGATGAATACCTATTGAATATGAAGAAGATCAAGCTACACCACATCTTGACATGGAAGATGAAAATCTTGAATTGCTTTCTCAAAGCCAACTGCAACAAGGAACGGAAGCTACTGCATGGAGAGCGAGTATTGCTAATACTATGTGGGAAACGAGACCAAGGTATAACGGTGATGATAATGAAAAGGGTGGCAATGAAGATCACTACAATGATGGTGGGAACACATGGATAATGAGAATCAATGAATATGCTACCTTTCAGTAATGTATTTCCTTAATTATATTTACATTTTTGGTATACACTGTGTTTTGCATTTTATATTGTTATTTTATAAAACGTAATATGGATTATAGAGTTTGGCTTATTGCGTAAGATCTCCTTATTTCAATTTGTATTTATTATATCATATATTTTAAAATAGACATTTTATGTTATAACAATCTATAGACTTTATAAAGTCTATGAAAATAATCTAATATAATCTGCATAGATTTAAAACAATCCATGAAATTAGCAGAATCCATGGATTCTAAATAGTCTATCAAAATCTTTTAAAATCTGTATTGAATACACCCCCTAACAAGAGCAAGATTAAAGCCAATTTTAATTAATAAAAAAAAATAGTACTCCCTCCGTCCCACCCATCTTGAGCATTTGTTTTTCGGTACGGGATTTAAGAAAAACTAAAAAGTAGTGTATAAAGTGATTGTATGAATATATATTATTTAAAGTTGTGAGAGACAAAGGTGTTTTAAAAAGGAAATGGTCAAGTATCTTGGGACGGCCCAAAATAAAATATGAACCAAGATCGGTGGGACGGAGGGAGTACGTGAAAAGAACTTGGCCGGAAAACCAGATTTTGGATTGGGCCTTGACCAGTTAATCAGCCCAATAAGGTTTCCATTTCCAATGGGCATCTCGATAAAACTTTTTATACCTCAATTAGCCTACCGTAGTGTTCCCTATATATTGTGCTTCAGACCCACTTTGAAACCCTAGTTGTGGAAGAGAGGCTGAAAGCGTTTTAGAGCTATCCTATCATCTTCGCTACCTCTTCTGCGTTTCGTCGAGGATGAAGGTTCTCTCTCCTTTTCTCTCTCATATATATAATATTAATATATGTTATAATATGTATAGATCTGGTCGACTTAATGTAATTTTGTAAGCGTAAATCTGTTTGTGTGCTCTATTTTCATGACGAAATTTATTGAACGATTATTGTTTGATTCAATGTTATAGTTCAACATAGCGAATCCAACTACTGGTTGCCAGAAGAAGCTGGAAATTGATGACGATCAGAAACTGTACGTCATCGTTCCTATTTACTTCGTTTTATCTCGCATTTTGGTTATCGACTGTGTTTTTGCGATTAAATGTTCAGTAACTGTAGGCAAGACAATGTAGAACTCAGGTCAATTTTTCAGTTAAAGGGACGAATATATGAAAAATGTAAACTATTTTTTTTTTTTGTTTCTTTAGGATATAATTACTACATTTTCTAACTGTAGTGGCTTTTCTGGAAAGGGAGTATGTTTCTTAGTAAGGTTGTACAAAGTTGAATCAGTCCTACGTTTCTAGGAGGACAATTTTCCATGAATATCCCCTATATGACAAAGTTGTTTGTGCAAGTACTTACTGCAATGGTTTTGCTATCTCTGCATTTTTTTAATATTAACCCCTATATGACCATTTTCATTCCAGGGTATCTGGTACTTGCCTAATGAGGCATGGTTCTCGTTGGCAAACATGGTTGGTCTTTGACAATCCTTGGTGTAGGCTTGTTGCCTAAAAATTTATTGGTTTTGCTCGTCCATGTTTTCTTTCTTTTTAACTTAGTCATTTTGTTCTAATAGAATTCGAGAAAATGTGTTCTGATAATGGCAATTTTAATGGATTACTATTACTTGCCCGTTTTTCTGACTGTGCCTGCTCGGCACTTTTTTGTGATTTTTTATGCCTATTGAGATCTTAATATCAGCTTATTCGTGCAAATTTTAATTCATCAATAATGTTGTATCAACTTATGTCTTCAATATTTTAGCTGATCAAGAAATTTACCCGGGGTCGGAGCAAAGAGCATATTTTTGCTTGTTGATAACTTGGGATTTTTACAGCGCGATACTATATCATGCAACTAAAATTTTGATTGGATTGTACCGATGTAGCATGAGTTCCTCTTTTCGTGATTTGTTATGTTTCTGGCTTTACCTTTTCTTCACTTGTGTTGTTATAAGCTGCACTCGTCTTATTTTATTTCTGTCAATTACAGCCGAGCATTCTATGATAAGAGGATCTCTCAAGAAGTCAGTGGTGATGCACTCGGTGAGGTAGGCAAAGTTCTCCCAATGCTTTCTTTTTATGAACCAAAGTTGTATATTAGTTTATCATTCTATCATGCCTGCCCCTTTTTAAATCTCAGGAATTCAAGGGCTATGTCTTCAAGATTATGGGAGGTTGTGATAAGCAAGGTTTCCCGATGAAGCAGGGTGTCCTGACTCCAGGTCGCGTGAGGCTCTTGCTGCACAGAGGTGCTTATTCTTTTTCCCTAACCTTTTTTAGATGTCTTTCATTTTTGACCTGAACCCTATTTTTTTACGAAATTGGCTTATTTGAACAGGTACCCCATGCTTCCGTGGTTTTGGTAGGAGAAATGGCGAGCGCAGAAGGAAGTCTGTTCGTGGGTGCATCGTCAGCCAAGACCTGTCTGTTTTGAACTTGGTCATTGTGAAAAAGGGGGATAATGATCTTCCTGGACTCACTGATACTGAGAAGCCCAGGATGAGAGGTCCAAAGAGGGCTTCTAAGATCCGCAAGCTCTTCAACCTTTCCAAGGATGATGATGTTCGCAAGTATGTCAACACATACCGCCGCACATTCACCACCAAAAATGGTAAGTTTGTTGCATACATTTATTTATGTTTTATTATGGTATAATTACAAAAGAGGAACTTGTGATGGGTTATTGTTAGTTTTAAAAGTAAAGTTTTTTATTTTAATTAGACTGAGCTTTAATTAATGAATTGTTGACAACCAACACCCATTTGTTTTTTTTTTTTTCTCATCACAGGTAAGAAAGTAAGTAAAGCTCCTAAGATTCAGAGGCTTGTGACTCCATTGACTCTGCAGAGGAAGAGAGCTAGAATTGCCGACAAGAAGAAGAGGATTGCCAAGGCGAAGTCTGAAGCCGCCGAGTATCAGAAGCTTCTTGCTAGTCGATTGAAGGAACAAAGGGAAAAGCGTAGCGAGAGTTTAGCCAAGAAGAGGTCTAGACTCTCTGCAGCCACGAAGCCATCCATTCCCACTTAATTGGTGCGAAATGCATGTGGTTGTTGTGGGGTTGTGTATGTTGCCATATCCGCTTGCTGTTTCTTGGCCTGGTTAGTTTTGGTGGTTTTTAGTTACTGATGTGCTCTTTGAACTTTTCGGATATGGAATGTTTTATTTTTCATAAAAGATTATGGGATGCTAAAATTTTGTTGAAGATGATTCAGATCAATACATTTGTGCAATGTTGTCTGTTTATTAGTCTTTTATACTCATCCAATGTGTCGATGATAAGAAGCCGAGTTGGTGAGGCCATGATTCTGATTTTCACCGAGCTTGAAAGCTCAATCAAGGCTGATTCAGGAAAATCTCAGGTTCCAGATGGTGCGGTTCATCCTCTGACTAAATACACCATGAATTATCTCGAGTATGCGTGCGAGTACAAAAACACGCTCGAGCAAGTTTTTAGAGAGCATCAGAAGATCGAAAGAGCAGATTCGGTCACCGGATCCGAATTCGTCTACAATTCCCAGACCTATATTAGTCATCACAACAACGAACCTTCAGCAGCAAAGCAGTCTCCATCGTGTCTTATTTTGGGTTCAGGGTTCGAGAGAGATAGATAGAGGGGGGATTTGTGATTCTCCGGCGAGTTTAGAAAATGGAGGTTAGGAAATGCAGCCTTCTTCATTCTATAATCCACGTAGGTTAGGAAAAGGACACATAGGTTAGGGATTTGACACGTAGGAATGTTTATAGCCACGTAGGTACAAAATCAGCGTCTAATTAATTATTATAACGGAGACCAACGGAAAAGGCTAACTTTGCTTAAAATGTGAAAGATAAAGGACATAGTTGGGACCAAAAAAAAAAGATAAAGGACTAAATTGTTATCTAAAATTAAGTTAAGGGACCCTAGGAGCATTTTAGCCTTATATTTTATGCACTGTATGAGTCGAAGAATGGTTTCTGTTTGTTGTGTTGCTATGTTTTTGATGATGGATGCCTTATTAAATTTGTCATTGATAATTTTGCTCATTTGTTGTATTCAAATGATCTACTTTAGTATTTGGGGATAGTATTTTGCAGTGTCTGAGCGAGCAGTGAAATTTATTACGATATGAGAAATTTTGCAATGAAATGAATTATCATCTCTGTGTTGTTGATGAATGTGATTGTGAGCTTTGAGTATAGCATAAAACCTATTTTCTCTATCAGTAGAGATTTTAGCTGTTTTTTGTTTGTTGTGGATTTGTTGATTTTTCTTTACATGTTTATTTTGGGAAACCTTTTGTTTGAGGTGCCTATGCAGTTGATTTAGAATATTTCAGATAAGTCAATTTTATATGTATTGTATTTGGAAGTTGAATTCAACATTATCTCATCTGTTTAATGTGTAATCATGCAAGAAGCAATGTTATGCATGTGTAGTTGGAAGTTGAATTCAACATAATCTTTTTCTTCTACTGTGTGTGATATACCGCTCTACAGCTACAATGTAGAAGTCATGAAAATTTGTCATGAAAATTAGTGTGTATATTGTTAATTTGATTATAGCGGAGAAGTTATAACTCTAAAGTTGTAATGTTAAACCATGCAGATGGTTAAAATCAGTAAGAAGGTAGCCCGTCAATTAGCTCAGCTAAATGCGATACCTACCCTACGCCCGCCTGTGGACTGGAAGCTGGAAAAGGAAATAAAAATGGAAACCGACACATCTTGGTGGGTTGATAATGAGTGGTATACATTGGAACATGTGTACTTCAAGCATGGATATGATGAGCTATACGATTGTCACACCGGACGAGTTAGGGGGGGTGAGCTGGTGGAAGTTCGTGTGGCCCCAGGGAAATTTCTTATCGGTTTTAACACCATGAAAAAACATTCAAAATCATGTGCTGACCTCTTGCTGTTCGTTTGAAACCAAACAAACGGGAAATCCCTGGAGCTCAACTCCTTCATAATTACACTGTAATAATGTTTAACACCTTGGAACAGAAACCAGAGTTCCTCCTCATAAGAACCGTGTGGCCCCACACACGGTTGCCAAACTTCCACCAGCTCACTCCCCTAACTCATCCGACGTGACAGTCGTATAGCCCATCATATCCATGCTTGAAGTACACCTGTCCCAATGTATACCACTCCTTATTAGCCCACCAAGATGTGTCGGTTTCCATTTTTATTTCTTTTTCCAACTTCCAGTCCACAGGTGGGCGTAGGGTACGTATCGCATTTAGCTGAGCTAATTGACGGGCTACTTTCTTACTGATTTTAACCATCTGCATGGTTTAACATTACAATTATAACTTCCCAGCTATAATCAAATTAACAATATACACACAAATTTTCATGACTTCTAAATTGTAGCTGTAGAGTGGTATATCACACATAGTAGGAGAACGAGATTATGTTGAAATCAACTTCCAACTACACAGGCAGAACATTGCTTTTTGCATGATTACACATTAAACATATGAGATAATGTCTGAATTCAACTTCCAAATACAAAGTTGACTTATCTGAAACATTCTAAATCAACTACATAGGCAACTTCAGCACCTCAAACAAAAGGTTTCCCTCGCATATCTGGACAACTTTATACTTTGCAGTACTCGGAAATTTTTTATCGGTTTTAACACCATGAAAAAACATTCAAAATCATGTGCTAAGCCTAATCTCTTGCTGTCCGTTTGAAACCAAACAAACGGGAGATCCCTGGAGCTCAACTCCTTTATAATTACACTGTAATAATGTTTAACACCCTGGTAAAGGATCGAGCACCCGAGTTCCTTCACAATAGACTCGTAAAGATCGAGCTGACAATAGACTGGCGGACTGCCTTTGTTATCTGGCAAAGGATCCTCAGTTCTATTTCAGCAATGCCAAATGGACGATGGAGTGCAGGTGGGGGAGAAGGTGTATACCCAAGTTGAGATTCGAGGTCTTTCTTACGTGAGTTGTATGAGGCAGGTTTTGTCTAATCGTGTCGTTCCTCGAAGTAGCGTTCAGGTAGTTTTAGTTTAATCTTCTTTCATATACTGGTGACTTTCAAATATTGATATGCTTCTCTATTTGCCAATAGGAGGTTCGAGGTCTTCATGATGCCCTCGACTAAGAGGTTCGAGGTCTTCTTGTAGGTAATTATGCTGCTACTGTAATTGATTGATTCTTTCTTTCTTCATGTTGATAATTGTATATTTGGCATTTTCTAAATTATCGTTGTACGGCCTTGACTTGCAGGAATAAAGCGTATGGCACCCGAAGCTCAATGAAGATGGAGTCTAGGTGAAGTAGTGGAGGGAGGATTATTCCTATGATCAGATTTGAGTTGTGAGACTGCAACACAAAACCGAGGTCTGAATGTAGAAGTGATCTTTTTACCTCTTAAAAGTTAAAACCCAAGAAAGGAACTAAAAAAGAAATCGTTTTACCTGTCAAATTTTTATCTTTTGGATTGAATTATATTATTATTATATTATATTATCATTAAACAAACATTGTAGCCATCATGACCCATCTCCATCTTTACTTTAGGTAACCTAGATACAGAGACCACTGGCGACCACCATAATCCCATCTCCATCTTTGGTGTAGCCACCACCATAACCATCTCTACTACTTTGCTTTTGAAAATGCCCATATGATCAGATCTGAGATGTGAGTCTGCAACACAAAACCGAGATCTGAAAACTATTTGTTTCTGGGAATGAACGTGAGGTAGTGGACCACGGCTCCGGCAAAGGTGGTCGCTTGTAGACCGCAACAATGATGGAGAGCAGATGTTGATGGGGGCACTGATATTATTGTTGAGGGGAGCTGGAGGTTTGTTTAAGAGAGGGCATATAAGTCAATTTGGGCTTAATTTAGACAACATATCTTTTGTGGATGACCAAATAAGCTCTAAGCTGTTCAATTAAGCCGCACCTGAATATGGCTGCGCGAATAAACTACCCACCTTATACTGCACATTATGCAGTAAGAAAACAGCCCCTTAGTGTTAGAATGTTCTTGCATGTTTGGCGTTTATTTTGCGACGTGTCTAATGTTGTACATATAATGGCCAGTTTATTATTTTTCATTTAGAACACTTCCAATATTTTCATCCAATCATTTTCCCTCGCATCATAATATGTTGCAAATAACAAATTCTTTATATGTGGTTATGTCAAAGTGTCGAGATGTATGACATTTGTTGTGTGTTTTGTCAAAGTGTTGAGATGTATGACATTTGTTTTGTGTTTTTGCGCTTAGAACGCATCCGAATGGATGTTAACACCAATGTAGAGGTGCCCATCGTCGGGTCAGGGTCCGGGTCGGACCCTCCGAGTCGATAGGTCGGCCGTCCAGGACCCGGACCCCACCCGTATATATGTAATGTACGGGTTGGTGGGTTCACGGGTCGGCCACGGGTCCGACCCGTGATTTTTTTTAAAAAAAGTATTTATAAAATTTTAGTTATTATCATTTTATGCACGAAAAAATAACTATAATGAACAAGAAAATCATAAAAAAAATGAGCTTGTATTTAATTTTAAGTTTTCATTTAAAATTAAATTGTTTACATATCCCCGTGAGGAATCAAAGCGCTATATAGTTTTTTTACTTAAGTAGAATTAAAAAAATGGGTTTGTATTTAATTTTAAGTTTTCGTTTAAAATTACATTACCTAGGTATCTTCGTGAGGAATTAATGCCATACGTAGTTCTTTTTACTTATTTGATTTACCTTACTTACATTTAGTTGAAGTCGATGTCGTCGTCGTCTTGATCGTCGGTTTGGCTCATTTGACTAGACTCTCCTTCAGTAGTGCCTTCTTGATAGGCGTCTTGATCCGCTAGTCATCCCATTTATTTTCTTGATCTCGTAACTTGGCTTTTATTGCGTCTTTAAGCATCATTCGAGCGGGCATTGCAAGAATTTCTTGTGCCATAATGGAAAGTATGAAAAATTCGGTTCCCCTTCTCTTCCACCAATCCAACAGATCAAATGTACATGTATTATCATCTTCCAGCACAAAATTAGTTGCATAATATCGACTAAGATTATTTCTTTGACGGAAGTTACTACCCCCCATATTTGTTGTTATATTATAGAGTTGTTGAAATGGTTTAGTGTGAGTTTTCTCAAATTCTATGTTAAATGTATTGGTAGTCCTAGTTCTTGTTTTTTGAGTTTGAATTCTATCTCCATATTTAGCTAAATATTCACCAAAAAGAGTTTCACAATTATTTTTTAAATTAATTTTTACTTGTTCAACATCAGGAATATTTTCAAACAAAGTTTGACTTTCAACACTATCCACAATATTAGGAAAACCCAAAATTTTAAGAATATTATAATAAGTTTCAAGTAATTGTTGTACTTGAGCTAAATTCAAATTGGGAGATAAAACAGCAATAATCAAGAAAACATCATGAATACGATTAAAGTACTTTGGCCATTTTAAACACATATTGAAACTATCACTCCCCAATCTTTCGGATTCACTACAAGCATCCATTTCGGATATAATAAAACAACAATGAAATAAAAATTTAGGAGACGTGGGATAATAACAATCACTTAAATCTTTAGTTGCATTTTCAAAAATCTTTAATAGTTTTATTAAATCTTTGGTTTCATCCCAAAATGTTGCAATAAATAAAATCCTTCTACAATGTATCAAAAATGTACACAATAATTCTTTATATTCATTAGTTGAATTTAACATCTCATAAGTTGAGTTTCATCTATGTTTTACGTATGGAGTAAAAAATTTGGGTTGCATTTGTTTTGATTTTAAAAATTTGTCCCATTATCTAGCTAACTTAGTACGATTATGTAAAAACAAGACACATTTTCTAAATAGTTCTATTGCCTCATCTACATATATTAATGCATCTTGTACACACAAATTTAGAATGCGACATATACATCTAGTATGAAATAATCGACCAGCTAAAACAGAATTGCAAGCTTGTATTAAAGCTGGTGCACTTGCGGTATTAGAACTAGCATTATCAAAACCAATTGTGAAAAATTATCCTTTAAGCAATAAAAAGTTAGAATTGTAGTAATTTCTCCAGCTATATTTTCTGCACTGTGTACAATTAAATTTTTGAACGCAAGTAATCTTTTATTTAAGTTCCAAATTTTATCAATCCAGTGTATAGTTATTCCCAATTTTGGAGACGTAGCAATATCCTTTCCCTTTTTAGAACTCGACATAATGATTAAATGCTAGTAAAAAAGAGATATTAAATAGTATAGCAATTAGCAATAAGGGTTTGAGCGATAGATTAGAATAAGAGTGTGAAAAAATGAGATGGGTTGAGGGAGTATTTATAGATATAATTTTTGAAGGCCAGATTTAAAAAAAAAATATATTCTCTGCCACCCGTGTATACCACGGGTCCGAATTGGCGGGTCCGATGGGTTGGCCGGGTCCGGATTCGGGTCCTACACGAGTCCGACGGGTCCGGATTTTTAAGGGTACAAGTTCGTGACATCATGCCTACTTGAACCTGCATGTTCAAGCAACCATTTAGGATGGTGAGGAGAAATCTTTTGAACCTACAAGCAAATCACAATCTCAAATTAAGGGGCTGTTTACCAACTCTGTCATTAAGATTTGAGTGGAATAAGTTATCTGTTTGGATTATGCTGTCTGTCTGGATAAAGATGAAATATTGTTTACCTACATTGCTGAATCAATTGTCTGAATGGCAGAAATGACCATTTTATTCCCTCGATTTATATAAAAATGTATTAAATATCTGTATCCAAAATAGTTCAACATCATACAATTATAAATTGCACAACATCATAATAATATAACACAATATCTAGTTATAATAGTCATTTGGTTCCATTAAGATGATAACTTACCGAATAAGGAGCTGGGGATCATTTCCCATTTAAGTACATTATCTTATTGATTAAAGTCTTGATAAACACATTATCGGTTGTCCAAAAGTATAAAAAGCAATAAACGTTAAGGCTGCTTAAGTAAGCGGTAATAAGACAAACTAATCATATGTGAACGATCAACTCATAAATAAAATGGAATCTCAAGAATAAGAAAACACCACATAAGAGCCTGAATCAATCGTTTCCGCTGGACTTAATTTACAAGAATTTGAATGCCATAAGTTATGTAAAAAAAGGCCAAGATATAGTAGATCTAGAGGTTTTGGAGTTTTTATTAAAAACTATGAAATCTTATATTAAAATTCAATCTTGCAAAAGATTGGGAAAAAAATAAGAAAATGTCCGAAATATGAAGATCTCATATGAGAAAAAACAACGTGAAGAAACCAAAAAAAAGGGAGAAACTAAGAAATACACTAAGGTTTTAGATTTAGAATATCAATGTAATATCCATATTTTATTTTAATTTATTTTTTAGTCTTCGGGACATCTTTTGGCCCTAGGTTATCGTTATAGTATTTCACCGTTGTCGTATTCGCATTCTCGTACTTGATATGATTTTTAGATATTGTGTTCTTTTTATCATTTTTTTGTTTTTTCATGGTATTGTATTGTTAGTGGCATATGATTATCAATTGATTTATCATTTCGTACAAGTTGATAATATCTTATTAAAATCCAATCTTGCAAAAGATTGGGTAAAAAAATAAGAAAAAAATATGAAGATCTCATATGAGAAAACACAACCTCAAAAAACCAAAAAGGGGAGAAACTAAGAAAAACACTAAGTTTTTAGATTTAGGATATCAATGTCATATCCATATTTTATTTTAATTTGTTTTCTAGTTTTCACGACATTCTTTTACCGGACGTTATCGTTATAGTATTTACCGGCGTTGTATTCGTACTTTGATATGATTTTTAGATATTGTGTTCTCTTATCAATTTTTCGTTTTTTCATGGTATTGTGATGTTAGTGGCATATGATTGTCAATTGATTAGTTGCGGCTGTAAGATACCCCATTTACGACCATAAAGAATATGAGTTATGGCCATAATTTTGCCTTTAATACGTGGCAGTTCAGATTTTCAGTCGCAATTTTACAACCTCATGCCCTTCTTCTCTTGGGCGGTTTTGCGAGGGTACTCGAGACTTTGGTTCTAGGACATCATAGTACAGTAGAACCCCTATAAATAAATACAGTTGGGATTGGAAAAAATATTATTTTTGGAGAGGTATTAATTAATCGATAAATTAATAATTTATTTATTTAAGGAGGTATTTTATATTCAAGTAATTTAAAATTAATTACATCAAAATTCTATGAATTTAAATTTATATACATAGAGATATTAATGAGTATTTAATGTTAGGACATATCCAATTGTTTTAGACATTGTAAAATTCGTTCAATGAATGAAGAAGACTCAACAAATCTACATGCAGATACTGAAGCAGGTACGTATGAACTCGCTGCATTGATTAAAAATTCTCATCATCACAATCAAATGAATGTCAATCATCTATTGGATTATCCGGGTGAGAATGAAGGATGTTCACAAATCCAAAGCCTAGAAATTATTGATACTATAATTGAAAATCCAATTGAGGATGAAGCTCAAGATGATACGGTACCATTAGAGCCGGTTACGCGAAAAGAAGCAATAGAAGCGTCGAAAATCTTTCATAATTTTTTCATGCAGTCAGAGTATAACACACCAGAGCTTTTAAGTGCCGTGAAAAAGGTGAGATGTGATTCATTGTGATTTGAATTTCAATAGAAAACAATCAACACTAGAGTCATATTTTACTAAGTTGTCTTAGTTATCTTTGTAATTTTCCGAGATTATTAATTTATGATGTTGATGGGACCCTTGATTTATAAAAGAGTCTCAAAAAATTAATCTTATCAAATTAAAATTATTAATTTACGCTTGGGGCTCAAGTCGGGACCGAAAAATATTAATTTTATAGAGTTTATTAATTTACCGAGTATCTATATATATAATAGCGTTACGGATTCTCAGCACTAGATTAATTCTCTCTCCTATGTGGCATTATCTTATTTCTAGGTTCCCATTTATCTAAAATCTTGAATCCCAAAATTAATAGAATTCAATATCTTGAATCCCACATCAATTTAAAACCACCAATCGGGAATCTAAATAAATACCTAGAATTCAATGTGTATTTTTAACCACATAGTTATTTTACACAAAAGCTTAAAAATATTATTTTTATTGTGCTTAATTTGGTCAATTATTAAGTTGGACAAATAAATAGTTTAAATTTTTAGTGAATTTTAATTGGGTCAATTATTAAATTTACATTAATTTTATTTGTCTAAAATTTGAATTTCATATCTATTTTATTTAGTAATTTTATAATAATTAAAAATATATATATATATATATAATAGCGTTACGGATTTGAAGCACTAGATATTTTATAAATTTTCACTAAAATTATTTTTTTAATTGAGTTTGATATCTAAATGAGTGTCAAATAGCTGAACTATAACTTTATTGTTTCGGGTATCATTATATGAGTTTGGAATGAAAACGCGTAGTAAATTCACTTTTAAGTCAGATGTCGGATGAGAACGGTTAAATCAATAGAATTCAATATCTTGAACCCCACATCGATTTAAAACCACCAATAGAGAATATAAATAAATACCTAGAATTCAATGTGTATTTTTAACCACATAGTTATTTTACACACAAACTTAAGAATATTATTTTTATTGTGCTTAATTTGGTCAATTATTAAGTTGGACAAATAAATAGTTTAAATTTTTAGTGAATTTTAATTGGGTCAATTATTAAATTTACATTAATTTTATTTGTCTAAAATTTGAATCTCATATCTATTTTATTTAGTAATTTTATAATAATTAAAAATATATATAATAGCGTTACGGATTTGAAGCACCACATATTTTATAAATTTTTGCTAAAATTATTTTTTTAATTGAGTTTAAGATGAGTATAGGTATATAATATCTAAATGAGTTTCAAATGACTGAACCATATCTTTATTGTTTTGGGTATTACTATATGAGTTTGGGATGAAAACGCGTAGTAAATTTACTTTTAAGTCAGATGTCGAATGAGAACGGTTATATAAATTATAAACGGGTTTGAGTGGCTGAATTCTTACCTCATCTTTTTAGTTTTTCGTTGTTTTTTGCCGCGGTGAGAAACTCTGAATGGCTGAGGCTAACTAATAAATATAATTGGCACGTTTTTTGCATTAATAAATTTGATTAACAAATATGATTTTATTATTTATTTATTTATATATAATACCGTTACACATCCGGAGCACCACGTTAACTCTCTCACATGTGGTAATTTTTATATTCTAGATTCTTATTTATTTAAAAAATTTATAACATCTTGATTTTAAATGACACCCCGATCAATGAATAACTAAATAAATATTTAACGTAAATATGTATTTTGGTCATAATTATTCACCACCACGTTAATTTGGTCATCTATTGAGTTGGCCCAATGAATTATTTATTCTTATTTTAAAATTAAATCTGGCAAATTATTAATTAAACCTCATTGGTCCAAATATGTATATTTATATTTTTTAGTATCAAAATTATATATGCATAAATAATATTTTATATTTTTTTAATAAATTCGATTCTCTTCAAATAAATATATAAAGTATCTAATAGCAATATGGATTCGAAGTACCACGTTAACCCTCCCCTCTAAATGAAGTTTTTTATTTCTTTATTATTATTTATCTAATATCTTATCCCACGTCAAAGTATAGGTATAAAAATTGTAAAGAATTTTGATTGTATAATTCTAAAATTTTACTGGGAATTTAACTTTTAATCTTTTGTTATTTATAATATTTATTCTTAACCTTTAATTTACAATGTTTGAGTTTTCATTGAGATGGATTAACCAATTACTATAGTAAACTTATGTTTACTTATTTAAATTATATAAATTTAAATACGTTGAGTAATTAGCGTATATTATATAGGGTCTGAGATATAAACGGGTAATAAAGTCATATTTTAATCGAGCTTGATGAATATGGGTATAAAGATTTTAAACAAATTTGAATATTTGTACCATACTTTCATTGTTTCGTGTGTTACTATATGAGTTTTGAACTGGAATAAGTAGCAAAATTATCTTTCAATTGGATTTATGATGATTACAAGTACATAAATTGTAAAGAAGTTCGGGTGGCTGAATCTCATACTCATTATTTCTGTTTGTTGGTGTGTTCCACTGCGGTATAATTACAAGCGGCCGAACCCTAATAAAGTATTGAATTATTTTTTGGTTTTTATTTATAAATTACAATGTAAAGTGATTATCCGTCGAGTTTCGACGGGCTATACACTAGTTAATTTAGAGAGGTTACAATGTACGTTACATTGAGGATTCTAATGCATATTAATCATCAATCTTCAACTCTTTTCCTCCAGAATGAGGTAAAAATATCTAGAACCCCAGTTTGAAAATTTTGGGGGATTTTGTTATATTGATCGTACTTTATCTAAATTTGACGTAGAAGTTGAGATATTGATTATATCGTTGTTTATATTCAAGGTCTTTGTGGTTTTGTGGATTGAATTCGGAGTTTAATCAAGTTGAGAAGAATAGTTCATATTATGAACTCTAGGTGTTTGATCGATTTTTCCAGCGAAGCCTAGACGGGTTTTGGGGTGTGTTCTCTCTGAATTCCGTTCATATGATATTACTCTTAACCTATGTTATACATTTTGGGTTGATATTTTGTTTTTTTACCGATAGACTCAGGGGCAGATTTACCTGTTGTCTGATGGTGCACAAGCACCACCCCCAAAAATTTTTTTATAAGACATAAATCCCTACCATAAAGATGTTAATCGGGCTCGGACTCGATGGACTAGACCATTTAACCCGCTAAAAGAATGAATTAGGGCCAGAATAATAAATGGTGCTTTAAAGTTCTATATAGGTAGTTATAGTTCCTCCCAATTTCAGATTTATCCAACATGGCTTGGCTATTGCGTGTAGGGTCATTATAGTTATTTTATAAAGTGAAGCTAATGCTACTTCTGGTGCTAAGGTGGCTTTGCCCAGTATATATAACTTATATATTATTATTATTATTATTATTATTATTATTATTATTATATATTCGAACGGTTCAAAAATTCAAGCCGAACCTCAAATTCTGATGTTCGAAATTTTTGAACTATAAAAAAAACTAGCCTTCGAGTCGAACCTCAAATTTTGAGGTTCGAAATTTTCGAGCCGAGTCGAACCTAAGGCTCCTTCCCGTCGGTCCCCTACCCTCTCGTCGGCACCACCAATATTTTAGGTGTAGATCCGCCACTGGATAAACTCCATTTCGTGACGTTTCTCCCGCTATAATCAAAGACAAGTATTTTATTTATATTTATATGTTCCTAGTAGTAAAAAAATTCAACCTTGGCAAAAACAATAAATGAGTAAAATCAAAACCATAAATAACGTCCAGCAAAAATAGTGTATTAATTTAAAGAAGCCGAAATCGGCCAAAAATTTCCAAACCTGACAAAAGTAATAAATGAGAAGAATCGGCTATAAATAAAAAATTCAACAAATGGCCGAAAAATCTACAACGCCATTTTTCATAACTTAGATTATTATTAAAAAGGTAAACAAAATCAAAATTAAAATGTAAATTTATGATTCCTTAAACCTGGGGAAAATATTAAAAATATATATGATTAGAAAAATCCAAAAAAATCTAAAAAGCCACAAATTGATACCTACGACAAAGCAATATGGTGCAAGTAAAGAACTCAAATTTTTATATATTATGGGCTCGTTTGCTAAGTTGTATGGGATAAAACTTGATAAGATTGATTGAAATTTCTTATACAATATAAGAAATTAATATCATATTTGGTACGATGTATTAAATTCTCTACAAAATATAGATATCATGGTAGTTTATTGAATTTATTAGTTGCAGTATTGTTTAATATCACCTAATACCACCTCTTAAGTGTGATATGTAATACCAAAAATCAGTATTATTTATACGGGCCCGAATTTTATCAAGGACCCTATACTTTATAACAAACAAAATATAAAATTGTATTAGATATATTATACACCTTTGTTGACGTCTGGTTTGGTCAACGTCACGTGTGCTGATCAAGATGAATGAATCGAAGACACGTAGAAAGTAAAATAACAAAAAGGAAGGTGTTTGATCACTAAATTTTATTAATGACCTTTTTTATAGAGTAGAACCGGGCAGGATATTTTATGCCGGTCTATCCGGATGCTTGTTAATTACAAGTCTTATTTTCTTTTTTGGCGATGATTCTCTCTTCTCTCTTTTTTCTCTCTCTATTATAAATGCTTGAAATCCAAAGATCTGCTTTCACTGTACATTTCTTCTATATATAGACAACCTGGGCCAATGGAGAGGTGACAGCTGGCGAATGTCTGGGGAATATGCCCAAAACACTTGTCAGTCTGCATTTATGCCCAGGACACATGGCGGCTTCTAAGGATCGCCTTGGGAAGGGGCGTGATTGCATGCTTTAATTGGCACGCGGGCCTGCCTTGCCGACTCTTGGGGGTGTTTATCCGATGGGGCGGTCCTCGGGTCTCCCGCCGTTCAGGTCGGCCTTGTTGTAATCTCGAATCCGAGCATTTTTGTCCTCTCTCTGCTCGGCCCTCCCGGATCGGATATCGGGTCGGCCTTGGCGTCGCCGTCCGGTCCGGTTTTGTGAGCACAGGAGGAAATCGGTTTTTGCGGTCAGGCTTGAGGTTACTGCTCGGTCGGTTTAGTTGTCTTGGTGTGTCCACGTGGATCCCAAGTCGGATGGTGCCAACAAGGGCCCCGAGTCGAGGCCGTCTTAGCCTGGTCGGGGCTGGAGTCGTTTCACGTCGAGACCGATCCGTCTTGTGGGAGGATAAGATCCTTCGAATAGACGCCTCTTCGAGAGTTGCGTCAAATCGATTCCTTGGTCTCTAAGTGTCATTATGTGGGGGACGCGTGGCACAGGCAGATTGGACGGCGTGTTCACGCGCTCTCGAACTTTGCGACGGTTCAGTAGGAATTGTCGCCTCACGCGCCTGGCATTTAATGCCTTTATTCTTCTATAAATAGTGCCTGTCTTCTTCCTTAATGTTCTCTTCGCCATTTTTACGTGTTGTTGCAGAGAAAGATCTTTTCCGGCGATTTTTCTTTTTCCGATTTCACATAGACTTTCCCGGTAAGCTTGCTTTTCCTCCTCTTTCTTCTTTTCTATTTAAGATGTCGGAGATGAGGGGCGAGATAGAGGTCGGTTTGGCGGTGTCGCCGGACCGCACGGGTGTGGCGGATCTATCGATAGGCGAAGCTCCCATTGACTGGAGCGTCGAGGAGGAAGAAGGCGAAGTTGCGAAGTCGCCGGGATCTGGGGAAGTGGAGAAGGTGGCACCGCTGACAACCGTCGGAGAGACTCAGTCGGAGGAAAGAGTCGAGCCGGTGGTGGCTCGGACCCGCCCTCGTCTGTCCCCTCTCGTGGAGGCGGAGTGGGATTCAGCTTCGATTCCGAGTACCGTTACGGAGGAACAATTGGCGGCCTGGCGGCTGCGATTTAAGATTCCGGAGAGGGTGCGGATGTTTGTTCCGAATCCCGAGGAGAGGCCCCATGATCGCCGTCGGTTGCAGCGATGTATTACCGCTCTCTCTTGGCCGGCTTGGTTTCGCTTAGTTGACTTTTTCCCGGTGGCTAAGGCGGTGGGGCCTTCTGTCCCAGTTCATCCAATTCACAGGCTCGGGTGGTGGGCCTTTTTATTCTTTTTAATCAGCACGGCTGGCCCGAGCCCAGTTTCGAGGAGTTCAACAGCCTCTTTCTATGGAGGTCGGTTGGTAGATCCGGCTCGGGCTGGTTTTATCTGACGGCCCGGCATGCTATGCACAAGGAGTTAGTGGGGGTGCCCGAGACCATCCACAGCTGGAAGGAACAGTGGTTCTTTATTGGGGGGCCGTGGAGGAGCTCTTTGGATGAGTGGGAGCCGGGGGTGGTAGATGCCGAGCTGCGGGTCCCTGTGCTTTTTACGGCCAAAATGAGTGAGTGTCGTATTTTTTATTCTTGTTCTCTTTTTTGTCTAACGCTCATCATTTGTTGCATGTGCAGGACGCATCCCGGCGCCAGAGACCTCTCCCGACTTCGACGGCCAAGGTTGAGCGGCTTTGGATCTTCCTCTTGAACAAAGGAAGTCTCATCTTTTAGTAATGAGGAAAATCTCTGGGCGGTCGGACTTAAATCGACCGATCCGAGTACAATGTCTTCTTCAGGTAGCCCCCGCCCCCCCTTTTTTTTTGATATGTCTTCCTTTTCCAGCTCCTAAGGCCAAGACTTCGTCCGGGCGGAAAGAGACGCCCGCGCAGCGTGTGGCGAGGCTGGCAGCTGAGGCCGCCGAGCGGAGGGAGCGGGTCGATAAGCGCAAGAGGGTGGATACCGGGCCTGAGGGCAGTGCGAACAAGGCTGAGGGTTCGTCTGCTCCTGAAGTCGTCGTGTCCGCTCCGACTCCTGTCCGGGCGGGTCGGGAGGAGCCCGTTATTGACCTAGAGGGCCATTATCTCCCGGTTAACCAGGAGCGGGTGGAGCCGTGCGACCAGATGAAGGGGCGACGGCCGCGCTGGTTCCTTGACTATGTTCGGGCAGCTACCCCAACTCCTGAGATGCTCAATCGGGTCCCTCCTGTGGTGGCCGTCTCCAGCCATATTCCAATCAGGGGTTGGACGCCCAAGCTGGAGATGATGACTAATGATATGGATCTGGTTGAGCAGATCCAGTTTGGAAATGCTCTGGTCGGCCGGGCCATGTGCACCTATGTGAAGGCCTCCAATGAGTTTTCGGCCTTGTCTGAGAAGCACAAGAAGGCGGAGGCCGACCTCAAAGCTTTGCAGGAGGAGCATCACCTATGCCCTTCCTTGATCAAGTCTCTGGAGGGGGAGATAACCTCCATGAGGGGCGAGATGGAGCTCCTGGACAATCGGGCCCTCGAGGCCGACATATGGAAGCTGAAGGCCGAAGAGATGAAAGATGCGGCCGAGCAGTTCCAAAAGCAGTACTTGGACATCCGGGCCAAACACGAGGCTTATCTGAAGGAAACCAAGGCCCAGGTGGAGAGCCTGACCGAGCGTATGAACACCTGCGAGGCCTCGAGCTATGCCCGGGGTCTTGCCGCTGTGGCGGAGGCTTTTAAGGAGTCGCCTGCGTTTGAGGAGCTGATCAACTTGAATTATGTCTCCACCTGTTACGAGATATTAGATCTCATGAAGGGTGGCAAGACCTTTCAGGAGATCGAGGCATACATTGCATCTCAAGCGACCGATCTGCATGTTGATATTGCTGGAGCCGATAAGCCAAAGGTTGCTGAGGGTGAGGACGCCGGTCAGGCTACGCATGGCGAAGGTGAGGGGCAATCATTTCAGACGGCCGGCCAGAAGGGTGGGGCCGAATAGTTTCCTTTATTTTTGCTTCTCGCATGGCCTGCGTGCCGGTCTTTGTCTTTCTTTTGTTTTGTTTCATGTTCGGCCTGCGTGCCCATCCGCCTTGGTTTGTTGTCATCGTTTGTAATTTGTAATAACGACTGGGTTAAATAAAATCCTTCTTGCTGTATTTGTTGTTGCTCTTTTTATTGTTCCTGGTTGATTGTGCGAGGCAGGCTCGGTCTTATGAGGTGCCGAGACGAGTTCGGTCTTATAGTCTTTGAGGCCGGTCTTATAAGGTACCGAGACGAGGTCGATCTTATAGTCTTTGAGGCCGGTCTTATAAGGTACCGAGGCGAGCTCGATCTTATAGTGCGGGGAGCCGGTCTTATGAGTGCCGAGGCAGGCTCGGTCTTATAGTCTTAGGGAGCCGGTCTTATGAGGTGCCGAGGCAGGCTCGGTCTTATAGTGCACTGATGGCCGGTCTTATGAGGTGTCGAGGCAGGCTCGGTCTTATAGTGCCGGGAGCCGGTCTTATGAGGTGCGAGGCAGGCTCGGTCTTATAGTCTTGGGAGCCGGTCTTATGAGGTGCCGAGACGAGCTCGGTCTTATAGTGCCGGGGGAGCCGGTCTTATGAGGTGCCGAGACGAGCTCGGTCTTATAGTGCCGGGGGAGCCGGTCTTATGAGGTGCCGAGACGAGCTCGGTCTTATGAGGTGCCGAGACGAGCTCGGTCTTATGAGGTGCCGAGATGAGATCGGTCTTATGAGGTGCCGAGATGAGCTCGGTCTTATAGTGCCGGAGGAGCCGGTCATTCGAGGTGCCGAGACGAGCTCGGTCTCATAGTGCCGGAGGAACCGGTCATTCGAGGTGCCGAGACGAGCTCGGTCTTGTAGTGCCGGAGGAGCCGGTCTTATGAGGTGCCGAGACGAGCTCGGTCTTATAGTGCCGGAGGAGCCGGTCATTCGAGGTGCCGAGACGAGCTCGGTCTTATAGTGCCGGAGGAGCCGGTCATTCGAGGTGCCGAGACGAGCTCGGTCTTATGAGGTGCATCAATATTAAAAAATGGAATGACGTCAGTTTTTATTGATAATACCTCTTTAGATACATAGCATTCCACGGATAAGTTAATCTTTGGCCGTTCAGATATTCCAGCCGGTAGGCTCCATTCTGAAGGACTTCGCTAACTTTATACGGTCCTTCCCATTTGGGCTTGAGTGGTCCGGGATCCGGGCCCAACACCTTTTTAAGGACTAGGTCGCCGACCTGGAAGCTTCTCGGGTGAACCTTGGAGTTGTAATATTTTTCACTCCTCCTTTTGTAAACGGCGTTTCGCATTTCTTCCTGAGCTCGTTTTTCGGCAAGGAGGTCTAAATTCACTTTGAGGGCTAAGTCGTTACCCTGCTCTTCAAAGTGGGCTACTCGGTAGGTAGGTGCCCCGATTTCAATCGGGATAACGGCTTCAGAGCCGAAAGCCAGTGAGAAAGGCGTTTCGCCGGTGGCGGATCTATGCGTTGTTCGATAGGCCCGTAAGGTCCCGGGGAGCTCCCCGGGCCAAGAACCCTTCAGTTCTTCGAGGCGTGTCTTGAAATGTTGTTTCAGGATTTTGTTGACCGCCTCGACTTGCCCATTGGATTGTGGATAGTAGGGCGTGGAAAAGTTATTTCGTATTTGGAGGCCGTCGCAGAAAGCTCGAAATTTCTTATTGTCAAATTGTTTGGCATTATCAGAGACAATAGATTGAGGGATCCCGAACCGACATACGATTGACTTCCATATGAAGTCGACTATCTTCTGTTCAGTTGTTCGTGCCATAGGCTCGGCCTCTGCCCATTTCGTAAAATAATCGACTGCGACAATGGCGTATTGCACTCCTCTTCGTCCCTTAGGTAGAGGGCCGATTAAATCGATTCCCCATTTGGCGAACGGCCATGGGCAATATACGGAAGTGAGGGTTTCCGGCGGGGATCGGATCTGCGGAGCGAAGATTTGGCACCGGACGCACTTCCGTACGAGCGTGATGGCATCTTTTTTGAGGTTAGGCCAATAATATCCTTGTCAAATCAATTTATAGGCCAATGCCTGGCCGCCGGAATGGTTACCGCATATACCCTCGTGTACTTCTTTGAGGGCGTATTCTGCTTCTGACTCGGACAGGCATTTCAGCAGCGGAACCGAGTATCATCTTTTATATAAGGTTCCTCCACGATGGTGAACCGGGCAGACTGGGTTTGTAAGGATCTTGCTTGGGCTCGGTCCTCGGGTAAAATGCCGCTTTGAAGGTATTGCATTATAGGCTGCATCCACCCTTGTGGTTCTAACTGTTAATTTGCCGGATTTGGCCATTTCGGGGTGATGAGGCGTGATATCCTATGCTGACCTCATCCATGTGTTCGGTTCCGGAGCTAGATGCGAGTTTGGCCAAAGAGTCGGCTTGGATGTTTTCAGTTCTGGGAATATGTTGTATTGTTCCCCGAAAATTTTGTAGCCGATTCCGTGCCAGGTTGAGGTACTTAACCAGTTTGGGCTCTTTGGCTTCGTATTCGCCGTTGATCTGATTGACCACTAATTGAGAATCACTTAGGATAGTGAGGCGGGCAAGGCCGAGGGAGGTTGCCATTTCTAGACCGACCAAGAGAGCTTCATATTGTAACACCCTCAAGATATTCGAGGTATATTACAGCGCCGTGAATCCCTATATGGGACCCACCAGGCTGAACAACATCATACTCATCGACTCACATAAACGACAAAACAACACCATGTCATAAGGACGCAAAACAGAATAATCCACCCGGTTCAACCGGTCAAACATAACATCATCAATCAACACAAACATATAGGCAACAATACAATCCGGACGAACAAGAACTCTTAAGTACTCGAGTACAACTTATTAGTTCAAAAGCCACAAAAGATGAAAAGACAAAAAGACATTAAGACGTCACTTATGCACAATCATCACGCATGGCCATCATCCGTGTATCTTGGTCAGTAGCCAGCTCGTCCGATGAACGACTGAAATTCATAAAAGCGAATTTCCCCAAAAGCGGGTCCCGGAGGGGTTAGCAATTACGCTAGTACAAGTAACCAGATGAACAACTTACATCTTACACATATAGTAAATGCATGCAATAAAGAAAACCGTTCGAAAGCACTCATTTCCGGAAATGCCATAATCAAATCACATTTGTAAAAATGCACCACAATTAACCATGGATCCACCCCTCCGTGAACCCCTACAGAGACCCCGTCGGATCTAACCCGTAGTGGTTAAAAGCAAGCTCGCGGATCCACCCCTCCGTGGACCCCTACCGAGACCCCGTCGGATCTAACCCGTAGTGAGCATACACACACACCAATTCTCATACAATACTACTATGTCAAGATTGTAAGTTCATAAGGATACTTGCCTCGATTAAATAGACGATGACACGAACAGAACGGAAGAATCAAACACGACCGCGAGGAACCGACGAAAATGAACCTAACGATTCGAATAGCACAATCAAAACCACTTCTAAACGATTATGGAAATGGAATACACCCGGAAACCCGCCTACGATTCATGTATATTCGTACAAAAATAACAACGAGGGCGGACCACAACCAAACCCTCTCGATTTCGCAAAACCATGAAAATATACCATGAATCCGTAGGAAAACTAATTATACCAACAAGATTAATCATATTCATCATGAATCCACCAACAAAACGGAACGAATCGGAAGGAAATCCCAAAACTCCCAAATTATCCAAAAGTAGGGTTCTAAGAGATTTACCGTGGATTAGGACGAAAGATTCGTGTTGTTGTTGATATAATACTCCAAGAACTCAAGAAGAATGTTGGATGAGATGATTGGAGGAAGAAATCGCCAAGAGAATCACTTGGGATCGCCTTCGCGCGGAGAGAGGAAGAAATGAGATTTTGTGTTTATCTCGGTCAACTCCTGGTTTATATAGCCGAGGAGTGTTAGCGCGCTAATCCTCAAGGTTAGCGTGCGCTAACGGATGAAAATACAAAACAACCAATTGGCGTGTCGATCCGGTGGCGATTTACGGCGTTAGCGTCACGCTACGTTTACTTCGTGGCGTGCGCTAATGACCTCTCGGTAGCGCGCTATCGACCAATAGCGTGCGCTACGGACATCGATCGAGTCGGTGACAAAGCTGTCGAGAACCCACGATCCGTTAGCGTGTGCTACCATACAAGCGTAGCGTGCGCTTCTAGCTTTGATCGAGTTCAAGATAAGCGTCGATCTTGGACAACCACGCTAGCGCGCTCTTGAACAACTTAACGTGCGCTAGTCTCCGACATTAGCGTGCGCTAGACAAGATAGCGTGCGCTAATCCGATAGTCCGCAGGCACAGGAGTTGAGCGCCACCCCGGGGTTCACTCGCTAGCGCGCTCTGAAGTAAACGTGGCGTGCGCTACAAAGGAACTTCTAGCGCGCTATGCGAGAAAAATTAGCGTGCGCTAGGTCTGAGAACATAAACGGTCCACTACACCGGAATACGAACGAAACATCAAACGGAACACCTCAAAACGCATCATAGCATAGAATGAATCACGGCAACCCAAAGCGGCGGTCCGCACAACAATTACGAGAATCAGATCAAAAGATGACGGAAAAGTTACACTGAAGGATACACGAGGGTCACTACAATCGAGAATTACACCGAAAATACAATTACAAGGGAAAGAAAAATGCGGATATTACATTCTACCCCTCTAAAAATAAGTTTCGTCCCGAAACTTAAGAAACAAACAACTCGGGGTACCTAGCACGCATGCTATCCTCGGTTTCCCAAGTTGCCTCCTCGACACCGTGTCTCGACCACTGCACCTTGACCAAAGGTATGGTCTTATGCCTCAATCGTTTCTTACGATGCTCCAAAATCTTCAAAGGGCGCTCTTCAAAAGTAACATCCTCGGCGACATCAATCTCACCATAATCGATGATGTGACTAGGATCCGGGACATATTTCCTCAACTGGGAAACATGGAAAACGCTATGAACATGACTCAAGGCCGGAGGTAACGCCAAACGGTATGCCAACCCACCTACTCGCTCGAGGATCTCAAAGGGGCCGATAAATCTCGGACTCAACTTCCCTTTCTTCCCGAAACGAAAAACTCCCTTCGTCGGCGACACCTTTAGAAAAACGTGGTCTCCCACCTCGAATTCCAAAGGTCGACGACGGACGTTGGAATACGACTTCTGTCGACTCTGGGCAGTCAACATCCGTTCCCGAATTACTTCTATCTTCTGCCTCGTCTCTAAAACGACATCCGGCTCGGTCCCGACCAAATCGGACGCCTCATTCCAACAAATCGGAGATCGGCATCGCCGCCCATAAAGTGCCTCATACGGTGCCATCCGAATCGACGCGTGCCAACTATTGTTGTACGTGAATTCGATCAATGGCAAATGCTCCTCCCAGTCTCTACTCCAATCGAGAGCACAAGCACGCAACAAATCCTCGAACGTCTGGATAGTGCGTTCCGACTGTCCATCTGACTGGGGATGAAAAGAGGTACTCAAATGTAAACGGGTACCCAACGCCTTATGCACCGCCTGCCAGAAGTGCGATACAAAACGGCCGTCACGATCCGAAACAATATACTTCGGAGTACCGTAAAGTCTCACAATCTGCGCGATAAACACACGAGCTAACTTCTCTGGGCCCCAAGTGTCCTTGATGCCCAGAAGATGTGCCGACTTGGTCAGGCGATCAACAATCACCCATACCATATTCATGCCCGACCTCGATCTTGGCAAACTCGTAACGAAATCCATCGATATATCTTCCCATTTCCATTAGGAGCGAAGTGAAGTATCGCAATAACCAGTGGTCGGCGATGCTCGATTTTGACCTGCCGACAAGTCAAACATCTCGCTACAAGCATGCGACCTCCTCCTTAATATCATTCCACCAGAAATTTCTTCTCAGGTCCTTGTACATCTTACTCGAACCAGGATGAACGGAATAAGGTGTAGCATGGGCCTCCCGTAAAATACTCTGCCTCAACTCTGAGTCGTTCGGCACACAAAGCCGACTCTGGAATCTCAAAATACCATCCTCGTGAATCACAAACCCAGGAGACTTTCCTTTAAGAACGTTCTCTCGGATTTGAGTAATCATCGGATCCTCTAACTGCTTCAGTTTGATTTCATCGATCAAAGACGACGAAATCTCCAAAGCACAAAGTTGCCCGACAGTTCCCGGCAACAAAACCTCAACATCTAACTCGATCAAAGCCCGCCGAAGTTCAAACTGAGACGTAAGGATCCCAAGCGTTCGCAACGCAACCGGTTTCCGACTCAAGGCGTCTGCCACGACGTTCGCCTTACCCGGATGATAAAGGATCTCGGGGTCATAATCCTTAATCAACTCTAACCACCTCCTCTGCCTCATATTCAACTCTCGCTGAGTAAATATGTACTTCAGACTTTTATGATCGGTAAAAATCTGACACGCAGAGCCGAAAAGATAGTGACGCCAAACCTTGAGCGCAAAAACGACTGCCGCTAACTCCAAATCATGAGTAGGGTAGTTAAGCTCGTACGGCCTCAACTGCCTCGATGCATAAGCAATGGTCTTGCCGTGCTGCATCAATACGCACCCAAGACCCTGACCCGAAGCATCGCTATAAACGGCAAAACCCTCGTTGCCACATGGCAACGCCAAAGCTAAGCTGAAGTCAAACGCTTCTTGATTCCTCAAAACTCGATGCCTCTCGTCATTCCACGAACTTCTCGGATTTACGGAGCAAGCTGCGTAAGTGGTCGAGCTAGTTTCGAAACCCTCGGCGAACCTACGATAGTAGCCGGCTAAACCAAGAAACTACGGAGCTCCTTCACATTCTTGGCGGTGCCCAATCCAACACGGCCTCAATCTTCTGCGGATCCATACGAACCCCCTACCGAAATCACGTGACCTAAAAACATCACTTCCTTGACCAGAACTCACATTTCGAGAACTTTGCATAGAGTTGCTCGGTCCTCAAAATGTCTAATACTACCCGCAAATGATGGGCATGCTCTTCCTCATTCCTCGAATAAATAAGAATATCGTCAATAAAGACGACGACGCACTTGTCCAAATACTCGATAAAAACTTTGTTCATCAATCGCATGAACACCGTCAGCATTAGTTAACCCGAAGGCATGACTACGAACTCATAGTGTCCGTACCTCGTCCGAAAGGTTTCGGCACATCGGACTCTCTCACCCGAGCCGATAGTACCCCGATTTCAAATCAATTTTCGAGAATACCGCAGCCTCGCAACCGATCGAACAAGTCATCAATTCTCGGCAAAGGATACTTGTTCTTGATGGTCACCTTGTTTAGTTCGCGATAGTCGATATACAAACGTAGTGAACCATCCTTCTTCCGCACAAACAGACCGGTGCGCCCCAAGGCGAGGCGCTCGGTCGAACATACCCCGACTCAAGAAGCTCACTCAACCGCTTCTTCAACTCGCCATCTCTCGAAGGTGCCATGCGATAGGCGCCTTCGAAATAGAGCCGCGCCAGCTCTAACTCTATAGCAAACTCAACCTCACGATCCGGTGGCAATCCTAACTCGTCAGAAATACATCAGAAACTCATTAACGATCGGAATCGACGAAAGCTCGACTCCACCATCCTCCGCCTTCAAGGCATAGCACCAATAACCAGTACACCCTTTCGCAGAGACTCATCGCCTTCAAGGCATTAATGATGAATTTCGATTTCCCCTTCTTCGCCCATGAAGGAGTGCTCAGTGCCATCCTCGGCTAACATGGTGATGATCCTCGTGCGGTAGTTCATGATTGCGCCATGCCGCTCGAGCCAATCATCCCCGAGAATCAAATCCTCACCCTCAATATCCACAACAATAAGGTTAGAGGGCCAAGTCCTCTCACAAATAAGTGCAGCCTCGAACCTCCCGATCACCAACGATCCTATCACCGCTAGGAAGCTTAACGATGAAGGGTTCACAAGGCATCAAACAGTCGAGACTCAAACGGCGTACACAATCCAAAGATATGAACGAATGCGTAGCACCGAATCGAAAAGCACACCGACGGGATGAGAAAGAATATAAACGGTACTGCCGCCAAGGTAGCCGGATCATCGGCTTTCCGCATCTCATAGACACGCGGGTGGGCTGAGCCGACAGAAGCTCCCCTTAGAGGGCTGTCCCCGACCTCTCCCCGACTAGCACTCGGTGGAGATTGAGGAGCAAACGATCCCCGATTCACACTTGGTTCCCTAGGCGCTGGGATGGAAGTCCGGCACCCACAATTCTCTCCCTCTCGGCACAGAAAGCCGCCTTGTGGCCCGGTTGGCCACACTGATTACATATCAACAAAGGACTCGGGCAATTACACCGATGTGGCACAGGCCGGGCCACGCTTAAAACACTTCACCTCTCGAGAAGGGGCACCGCAGCTGCTGGGAAACCCGAGATCGAGCCGGGCCACCACCAATGAAAAGTTAGCAGATCAAATTTCACGACCCCCACCTTTGTGGCCCGAAAATTCCGGCGGACTCGCTTCTTACTCGCGGGCCGCCTCACTCGCCGTCACAGACATATCGTAGGCAAGGGCCCTACTCTGATAATCCTTCAAGGTAGTACATACGAGCCCCGACATATAGTCCCGAATCGACGACTTCATCCGTCTGGAGAAATGGAAAATTTTGTCACTCTCCTCGACAACTTGGGTCTTCACATTACCCAACTCCTTGTTAAAATCAGCAATAGCTTGAGCCACGGGGATATCCCGCGGTTGAGCATCATAAAAAGCATGTACCCGAGCATGATCGGCCACGGCAATATTCAGTCTCCATCAACTCTTGAAACTCAGCCCACGAAGCAGCATGGTCTTTGGGCCCAACGGCCTCCCACCAGTCCGTAGCGTCCCCTGTGAGAAAGTATTGAGCAATAGGGACTTTACGGTCTTCGGGACAGTTAGTGGCAACGAAGACCTTAGATATCTCCTTGATCCACCCTTCCCAGTCAATCGGGTCTGAAGCTCCCGAAAACTGAGGAGGATGCATCTTGATGACATCCTGGAGCCAACGGTCCGCTCCGCCCCGATTATCATGGGCCTGATCCGGGTTCTGAACCGCCTGAGCTATTGTCGCCATTTGGTTCACCATTTGTTGCATAACGGCCGCAATACCAAGATCGGCACGCTCCTGAGAAGAAGCATGGCTATGACGGTCGCCGGATCTGCGGCCTCAAGACTGTGACGTGGCCGCCCCACCGTCTGCCCCACGTCCCCGGCCGCGTCCACGACCACGACCGCGACCACGACCTCTTCCAGCATCCATACTGGAGTTAAATAAGTAGCAAAAGCCATACGAGGGTCAGCACAAGAAAAGAATAATTACAAGTCGAGAATCAAGGGCACGATACAAGGAATTAATGAACAGAGGAAGGAAAACTTACGGACACTGGTAGTACCGGAATCATGGCAGCGTGACGATGATGTGCAAAACAAAACACCACAAGACCCAATAAACCGACAAGCCTAGGTATCCATAAACCTAGAGCTCCGATACCATTTTCTCTAACACCCTCAAGATATTCGAGGTATATTACAGCGCCGTGAATCCCTATATGAGACCCACCAGGCTGAACAGCATCATACTCATCGACTCACATAAACGACAAAACAACACCATGTCATAAGGACGCAAAACAGAATAATCCACCCGGTTCAACCGGTCAAACATAACATCATCAATCAACACAAACATATAGGCAACAATACAATCCGGACGAACAAGAACTCTTAAGTACTCGAGTACAACTTATTAGTTCAAAAGCCACAAAAGATGAAAAGACAAAAAGACATTAAGACGTCACTTATGCACAATCATCACGCATGGCCATCATCCGTGTACTGGTCCAGCGCCCGCTCGTCCCGATGAACTCCGACTGAAATTCATAAAACGAATTTCCCCAAAACGGGTCCCCAGAGGGGTTAGCAATTACGCTAGTACAAGTAACCAGATGAACAACTTACATCTTACACATATAGTAAATGCATGCAATAAAGAAAACCGTTCGAAAGCACTCATTTCCGGAAATGCCATAATCAAATCACATTTGTAAAAATGCACCACAATTAACCATGGATCCACCCCTCCGTGAACCCCTACCGAGACCCCGTCGGATCTAACCCGTAGTGGTTAAAAGCAAGCTCGCGGATCCACCCCTCCGTGGACCCCTACCGAGACCCCGTCGGATCTAACCCGTAGTGAGTATACACACACACACCAATTCTCATACAATACTACTATGTCAAGATTGTAAGTTCATAAGGATACTTGCCTCGATTAAATAGACGATGACACGAACGGAACGGAAGAATCAAACACGACCGCGAGGAACCGACGAAAATGAACCTAACGATTCGAATAGCACAATCAAAACCACTTCTAAACGATTATGGAAATGGAATACACCCGGAAACCCGCCTACGATTCATGTATATTCGCACAAAAATAACAACGAGGGCGGACCACAACCAAACCCTCTCGATTTCGCAAAACCATGAAAATATACCATGAATCCGTAGGAAAACTAATTATACCAACAAGATTAATCATATTCATCATGAATCCACCAAGAAAACGGAACGAATCGGAAGGAAATCCCAAAACTCCCAAATTATCCAAAAGTAGGGTTCTAAGAGATTTACCGTGGATTAGGACGAAAGATTCGTGTTGTTGTTGATATAATACTCCAAGAACTCAAGAAGAATGTTGGATGAGATGATTGGAGGAAGAAATCGCCAAGAGAATCACTTCGGGATCGCCTTCGCCGCGGAGAGAGGAAGAAATGAGATTTTGTGTTTATCTCGGTCAACTCCCTGGTTTATATAGCCAGGGAGTGTTAGCGCGCGCTAATCCTCAAGGTTAGCGTGCGCTAACGGGATGAAAATACAGAACAACCAATTGGCGTGTCAGTCCAGTAGCCAGATTTCTGGCCGTTAGCGTACGCTACGTTTACTTCGTAGCGTGCGCTAATGACCTCTCGGTAGCGCGCGCTATCGACCAATAGCGTGCGCTACCTGGACATCAGTCGAGTCCAAAGGCCAAACCGCCCGTAACCCACGATCCGTTAGCGTGTGCTACCATACAAGCGTAGCGGCGCTAACTAGCACTGATCGAAGTTCAAGAAAGAACTGCCCAAGATCTTGGACAAACCACGCTAGCGCGCCATCAACAACTTAACGTGCGCTAGTCTCCCGACATTAGCGTGCGCTAGACAAGATAGCGTGCGCTAATCCGATAGTCGAGGCACAGGAGTTGAACCGCCACCCCGGGGTTCACTCGCTAGCGCGCGCATTTAAGTAAACGTAGCGTGCGCTACAAAGGAACTTCTAGCGCGCGCTATGCAGAAAAATTAGCGTGCGCTAGGTACAGAACATAAACGGTCCACTACACCAGAATACGAACGAAACATCAAACGGAACACCTCAAAACGCATCATAGCATAGAATGAATCCACGGCAACCCCGAAACGGCAGTCCCGCACAACAATTACGAGAATCAGATCAAAAGATGACGGAAAAGTTACACTGAAGGATACACGAGGGTCACTACAATCGAGAATTACACCGGAAATACAATTACAAGGGAAAGAAAAATGCGGATATTACACATATTCTGCCTCATTATTGGTGGTCGGGAAATTCAGGCGAATAGCCGAGCAGAACAGGCGTTGGTCGGGACTAACGAGGACTATTCCTGCACCCGATCGGTCAGCGGTAGAGGACCCATCCACATAGAGTGACCATTCTTCTGATCGGTCGTCCCCCTGAGCGATCGCGGGCGTGAACTCTGCAATGAAGTCCGCAAGGGCTTGTCCCTTTATAGCAGTGCGTGATTCGTAAGCTATGTCAAACTGTCCGAGTTCGATGGCCCATTTTACCATCCGGCCGGAAACGTCAGGTCGGTGCATAACCTGCTTTAATGGATAGTTGGTTAAGACGACTACCTGATGTTCCAAAAAGTAGGGCCTCAACTTTCGGGATGCCATTATGAGCGCATAGGCCAATTTTTCCATTGGGGCATATCTGAGCTCGACATCATGAAGGGCCAGACTCACATAATAAACCGGATGTTGCACCGCATTCTCCGTTCGAATCAGAGCGGCGCTTATCGCGGAGTCGGAGACCTCGAGATATAAGCTAAGAAGTTCCCTTCGGGTCGGTCTCTGCAAGGTCGGGGCTTCTGCCAGGACTTTCTTGATAGCTTCGAAGGCTTTTTGGCAAGGTTCTGTCCATTGAAAATCCTTGTTCTTTTTTATCGCCTCAAAGAAAGGTTTGCATTTATCCGTTGAGCGAGAGATAAAACGACTCAGTGCGGCTAGGCGGCCAGTTAGGCTTTGCACCTTTTTGACCGAGTTTGGAGGAACAAGCTCGGCTACTGCCTTAATTTTATCGGGGTTAGCTTCAATCCCTCTTTGGCTTACCATGTAGCCGAGGAATTTTCCAGAACCTACCCCGAATGAACATTTCTTCGGATTTAACTTCATCTTATACTCTCGCAAAATAGCAAACATTTTATTGAGGTCATGTACATGGTCGGCCGAGCGTAGAGATTTAACTAACATGTCATCTACATATACCTCCATAGTATGGCCTATCAAGCTATTGAACATTTTATTTACCAGGCGTTGATATGTCGCGCCGGCATTCTTGAGCCCGAAAGGCATCATCCGGTAGCAGTATAAGCCGCGGGCCGAGTAGAAGGAGGTGTTTTCCTCATCAGCGGGATGCATTGGGATCTGGTTGTATCCATAATACGCATCCATAAAGCTCATTGGCTCGTGACCGGCCGTTGCATCCACCATGTAGTCGATATGGGGGAGGGGGTAGCTATCTTTCGGGCAGGCTTTGTTCAGGTTGGAGAAGTCAATACAGAGCCTCCATAGCCCGGTCGGCTTTTTTACCAAGACCGGGTTGGCTACCCAAGTCGGGTATTGGGCTTCCCGAATAAACCCGTTATCGATTAGCTTTTCTACCTCCTCTTCCAGCCCCTTCTGCTGCTCCGGCCCCATTTTCCTTCTTTTCTGAATAACCGGCTTTGAGCTGGGGTCGATATTCAGCCGGTGGCATGCAAGTTCCGGGTCAATCCCCGACATATCCGACTGGGTCCAAGCGAAGACATCCAGGTTTTGGCTGAGATGGGAGATTAGCTCGGAGCGGATCGGCTCTTGGAGGTTGTGGCCGATTCTTAGCCGTCGGGTTGGATTAGAAGAGTCCACGTCGACCAGGTCCAATTCTTCTGTTGGCTCAGCGTGGCGAATTTTTCCTTTCGGATTTTGATACCGCGGGTCGACGGGATCTTCTTCTAAGATCGGCTCTTTCCCGGGCCTGCGGCCCCGGTCCGTTTCCTGTCCGATTCCCATTTCGGGGGTTTGCGCGGCCCCGGGACCGTCGGACCCCTGTTCAAGCAGGGTGGTTCCCGCCGGCCGTTCGGAACTGATAGTCTCCATTTCTTTTGGCGAGTTTTCCGGGATGCCTTCTGCGGTGTTGATTTCGCGAGCCCGGATGCTGAGATTGCATTCCCGGGCGGCCCTTTGGTCCTCTTTATGTACCCCGACGCCGTCCGGGGTGGGAAATTTCATGCACAGGTGATATGTAGACTGAGTGGCCCTCAGCCTTGACATCACAGGTCGGCCTATGATGGCATTATTCACTGTGCACATCGATGATCTTGAAGGTTGTGATCATCGTCCTTCTGATCGGCCCCTGACCAAATTCCAAGGCGAGGTCGATTTCCCCCAGTAGGGAGGTGCGGCAGTTGGCAAATCCCCGAATATCTTCGTTGCAAGGCCGGACATAAGATTGGTCTACCTTCATCCTACGAAGGGTATGAAGGTAGATGATGCTGGCATAGGCCCCGGAGTCCACCAATACCCTATGAACTGGGATCCCCATTATAGGCAGGGTGATGACAAGGGCGTCTGAATGGGGATGGTCCAAGCCGTCGGCATCGGACTCCTCAAAAGTAACTGCCAGCTGGGGGTTTTTGGGGGCTTCTTCGGCCACTGATAGGAACCCCTCTGCTCGGCGTTCGGTCCGCTGGTAGGAGGTGGTGGCTTCTCGAATGGAGGCCTTTTTCTGGCGCTTTGATCGATGGTCATCGACCTCAGCGGTCCCCATAATGGTTAAAATTTCCCGGGGGGATTTGGGGGCTGGAGGTACCCGATCATTCTTAGCTCTCGTCGGGTCGGCCCTATCCTGGCGATCCCGGGGCGGATTTCGGGTAAATCGCCTCAAGCCTGTTGTAACACCCCAAACTAGGCGGATATTACAGTGCCGTGGACCCCCGACTGGGACCCACCAGGCGAATGAAGATGAATGAATTACACAGGTAAATGTAGTACCGAACCACATTACAACATCAATTACTCCGATGAGGAGTTTTATACAACACACCCAGGATAAAAATAGAATACATGTGTATTTTATGTGACGATAAAATACACAACACTGAATGAAATGAGCATCCAAACGGAATGTCTGCAGCGGAATAAATAAAGGAAACATAAATGACTGAATAAATGATCAATGCAGTCGGGCCCCTACTAGTATCACTGACTCCTCGCCGTCACCGTGCTCTCCCGTGCTTTAGCCTTGCCATGACACGAAAAACAATATCCCCAACGGGTCGCCATACGTAACAACAATCCTCAAGGGTTGAAAATACACAATCATGATATATCCGAAATTATGAATTATTCAGCCGAAACATACGCAATCAAACATGCTATATGAATCGACTAATCAAGACGGCTCAAAGGAATGGCGCCACACTACGTCCGGATGGAAATGTGTCCGCACAAGCCACCAACGATCAAACACGCGTGGTCTTGTACCTAATCGGTCTCACGAGCAATCGACTCGTGTGCACACCCAATGTGAGGCCACCAACCAACACACGACTATAATGTGCCCGACATGAAAATCCTACACATACCAACCGGCACGCCAGTATGACCCGGAATGCCACAACATGACAAAAGTGACAATGAAAATGAATAATGACTCACCAAGATTGAATGATGGAGAAATGAATGATAGCTCAATGAAATGATCGGAACCGTCGTTCCTTATGACTGAGGTGATTAATTGACAATGACGAGTTTTGATACGATTAATACAATGATGAATGAGTTATGATTATGAATGAACAACGACAAAAGGAATGAATATCCTTTTAACCGAGTAAGAATTAACTTACACAATACCGATGAAGAATGTCCGTCCACGAACAACGTCCTAAATGAAATATCGGTCGCTCGAACAACCTTGAATAACACAATTACCAATACTCCGATCAATACACGAATCAAATACGATCATAACCGACCCAAACGTCGATACAACAATATCCGAATTCGAATATATCGAAACCAACTCCAAGATGAGTATTTCAAACCATCAAAACACTTTCAAGGATATCAATAATCCATTAGGAATCCATAACTCATGATTACAACAATATCAATCGGAAAATCCCCAATTAACCGAAGTCAACCCCAAGGGTTCTTGAAATAATTCCGAAAATAACCATTAAATCCGTAGGAATATGTTTATACAAGTTAGATAATCCATAACTAACATATTCCAATGATAATCCAAGCTTACACGAAGAAATCGGAAGGAAAACCCCAAAAATCCGAAATTCTAGATCCAAGAGATTAATACCTTGATTCGATGTGATGAAGATGATGAAATGATGATCAATCCGAAAGATGAGCTTGAAGATGATGATTGATGATTACACCTCGAAGAATCCTCTCCGAATCGCTCGAAATCGCCCAAAACTACCAAAGGAATGAAATGAGATGAAAAATGACGAACTCTGACTAAACTGTCCAATTTATACTCAGTCCAGGTTAGCGTGCGCTAGCCCTTGTGCATAGCGTGCGCTAACGTGTAATTTGGGTAGTCCAGTACCCCCTGTCCGAACACGGTAGCGCGCGCTACGTACCTATTTGTAGCGTGCGCTACGGCCATACTACTAGCGTGCGCTAATATCCATTGTTAGCGTGCGCTAGCGAAATATTTGACCCCCAGTACTGGAGTCCAGAAAACTGTCTGACCTCTGATCTGACCCCGATAGCGTGCGCTACAACCATAGTTTAGCGTGCGCTAATATATCGGTTGCGTACGCTAACAACAATGCATAGCGTACGCTATGAATTAACCTGCGATCCGGAGCCACCGGACTCAACTCGATCCGTCCCTAGCGCGCTACTCCACACATATAGCGTGCGCTACTACAACCCGTTAGCGCGCTACTTACCACTCGCGGCGTGCGCTACAAATATTCTCACTGCACCCGGTACCTTCCGGGATCAGCCCAAGGTAGCCTTAGCGTGCGCTAAAGCCGAGCGGTAGCGTGCGCTACCTATACCCAATTAGCGTACGCTAAAAGGAGTATGTAGCGTGCGCTACTCCTCACGCACATTTCGCAACGAAAATGACAATGATGATAAACATGGCACGAAACTCCAATCAGATTAGTGATGAATGACGATTGATACACGATACAATTACTCTGAATGATGAATACCATGACTGAATATGAGTGACAAATGATCAATGATGAATGAAATTACTGAGTATCAATTACTGAATGATAATTACTGAGTGATAATTACTGAATTACAACTGGGTATTACATACACCCCCCCTTAAAAGAGTTTCGTCCCCGAAACTAAGGGTCAAACAACTCGGGATAACTCTCCCGCATACTATCCTCGGTTTCCCAAGTAGCCTCTTCGACTCCGTGTCTAGACCACTGGATTTTAACCAAAGGAATCGTCTTATTCCTCAACTGTTTGATTCGCCGCTCTAAAACTCGTATAGGACGTTCCTCATATGAATGATCATCGGCGATCTCGATTTCGTCGAACTGAAGTATGTGACTCGGGTCGGCAACATACTTCCGCAACTGAGAGACATGAAACACATTATGAATTCGGCTCAACGCCGGAGGTAAAGCCAATCGATAAGCTAACTCGCCTACTCGATCCAAAATCTCAAACGGTCCAATGAATCTCGAACTCAGCTTTCCCCTCTTCCCAAAACGGAAGATACCACGACTCGGGGATACCTTGACCAACACATGGTCACCAGCCTCGAACTCTAATGGTCGGCGGCGGTTATCGCATATGATTTATGTCGACTCGGCGGTCAACAAGCGACTTCGATCAAAGCTACCTTCTCACGGGCGGCTATAAGCATATCGGGCTCGGTGCCGATTGATTCGATAAGTCGTCCCAACACAACGGAGATCGACAACGCGACCATACAAGGCCTCGTAAGGTGCCATCTTGATCGAAGCATGCCAACTATTATTATACGTGAACTCGATCAATGGTAGTTGGGCTTCCCAATCGTCTTTCAATCGAGGACGCATGCCCTCAACATGTCCTCTAATGTCTGAATGGTCCTCTCGATTGTCCGTCAGGCCGAGGATGAAAAGCGATGCGAGGTTAAGGCCGAGTTCCCATAGCACGATGGTGATTTCCAAAATGCGACACAAACCGTCCGTCACGATCGGAAGCGATACTTTTAGGAGTCGTGTAGTCGACTATCTCTTTAATGAACAATGGGCAAGTCTCTCGGGACCCCACGTATCCTTGATCTCAAGGAAATGAGCTGATTTGGTTAAGCGGTCCACGATCACCCGGATCGTGTTCATGCCACGACGACTCGTCGGCAAACTCGTGATGAAATCCATAGAAATGTCTTCCCACTTCCACTCGGGAATAGGAAGAGGTTTGACATACTGCCGGCCGATGTTCAATCTTAACTTGTTGTGAGTTAAGCATCTCGAAACAAATTCTGCGACTTCTCGCTTCATATTACTCCACCGGTAATTTTGTTTCAAGTCCTTGTACATCTTGCTAGACCCCGGATGAGCAGAATAAGGGTAGCATGAGCTTCTCTCAAAATAGAGTTTTCAACTCGTCGATCGCAGACGCACAACCGATTCTTAAACCTCAAAAGTCCATCCTCGTGGACCACAAATCCAGGGCTTTCCCGAGCCACATCCTCTCGGATGCGCAACAATGATGGGTCGAACCTGATTCTCTCGGATTTCCTCCTCGAGTGACGATGAAATCTCTAACATACAAAGCCCCCGAACTCGGCTGACGGATCTCGATCTCGGGTCTAAGGAATTCTGCTGAAGCTCCTTGAGCTGTTAAGCGGGCAAGCATCTGCTCCTGAACGGACTTACGACTCGGGCGTCGGCGACAACATTCGCCTTGCCGGGTGGTAAAGGATCTCGATATCATAATCTTTGATTAATTCCAACCACCGTCTCGGCGCATATTTAACTCCTTCGAGTAAATATATACTTTAAGCTCTTATGATCGGTGAATATCGGCAGTAACGCCATAAAGATAATGACGCCAAATTTTCAAAGCGAACACCACATTTGCTAGCTCCAGTCGTGGGTCGGATAATTAACCTCGTAAGGTCTCAATTGCCGTGAAGCATAGGCAATAACCTTCCCGTCTGCATGAGTACACATCCGAGACCACTGTCCGACGCATCACTATAGACCACAAATCCTTCCGTCCCTGCGGCAAGGAAAGTACAGTCTTGACATTAACCGGCTCTTGAGTTACTCAAAACTCCGTTGACACGCATCGGACCACGTGTATTTCTTATCCTTCCGCAAAGGTTCGTTAAGGGTTGAGCGATCTAGAAAATCCCTCTACAAATCGCCGATAATAACCCGCTAATCCGAGGAAACTTGGATTTCCTTAACATTCTTCGGAGGTAGCCAATCTCGAATAGCCTCCGTCTTCGAGGATCGGCGAACTCCGTCGATGAAATTACGTGTCAGAAAGCGTCACCGGACATCCAAAACTCACATTTGGAAAACTTCCCATAAAGTTGTTCTCGCCTCAACACGTCGAGAACTAGATGAAGGTGAGACTCGTGTTCCTCCCGGTCACGAGAATAAATCAAAATGTCATCGATGAAGACAACAACAAACCGATCCAAAAAGTCGATGAAGACCCGATTCATTAACTCCATGAATACCGCAGGTGCATTAGTCAATCCGAACGGCATAACCACAAATTCATAATGACCATAGCGCGTGCGAAACGCTGTTCTCGCGATATCCGACTCTCGAATCCGCAACTGATGATATCCAGATCTTAAGTCGATCTTGGAAAATACTGAAGCTCCCTGAAGTTGATCTAAGAGATCGTCAATACGGGGTAAGGGATACTTATTCTTGATCGTCACCCTGTTCAACTCCCGATAATCAATACATAAGCGAAATGAACCATCCTTCTTCTTGACAAACAACACTGGTGCTCCCCACGGGGACGCACTCGGTCGGATATAACCTTTCTCGAACAACTCCTCAAGTTGATTCTTTAATTCCTGCATTTCGGTCGGGGCCATCCGGTACGGTGCCTTCGATATCGGGGACGTACCAGGCTCCAACTCAATCGTGAATTCCACATCCCTCTGTGGAGGCAAGCCAGGTAACTCGTCTGGAAAAACATCGGCATATTCCCTCACCACCGGGATATCCGTCAATATTACTGATGATTTCTCGGTTTTGGTCATATAGCACCAATAACCGACACATCCCTGATCGAGTAATCTTACTGCTTTCATCAAATTAATGACTTTACCAGAACAGCCGGGATTACCTCCCTGAAACACACATTCGACTCCATCGTCTGAAATGATAGTGATCAAACGCTTTCGGACACTAATGATGGCATCGTGACGATCCATCCAATCAATACCCAAGATGACGTCGTCCCTCGGCAAATCTACTACGATTAGGTCCGCTGGCCATATACGACCATGAAACTGAATCGGACAATTCTGAATCTCACGACTTCCGACAATACGTCTACCATCAGGTAGGCCAATGACGTAAGGCTCACAACTAATAGCACTTCCCAGACGTAGTCTACTCAAACATGACTCGGAAATGAATGAATGAGATGCACCAGTATCAAAAAGGGTACACACAGGTTGAGATAGAATTTCGAGTGTACCTGAGATCATTCGGGCCTCAGGATCATCGGTCTTCTTCATCTCATAAATTCGGGGCTTGCCGGCCGCCGAACCGGACGCTCCCGTCTGATAGCTCTTAGCTCCGCCTTTAGCTCCTGTCGTCTTGAGCAGCCCACCGAGTGGCTTTGATTCGCACCCTGAATGACACAGGGCTTGAGATGACGCCGGAGTGGGTTTAAAGTCCCCTACGGCAAAAGCGGGCCCTATGCCCAGCAATCCCTGATTGTACGTAATGACATCGCCGGACATTTGGTCTTGAAATGACCACTGTTCCTCACAGTTAAACAGTGATGGCGAATCGCCGCTCGCGGCCCGAGATTCCGCGGGTTTAGGCGTCGTGGGAGGTCGCTCGAGAAAAAGTAGAGCCCGCCGCGGTTTCTTGAAAGTGGCACGACTCCGTCAGGTGATTCTGATTCTTGGACTTCTTGCTAGCGAGACGAAGGTTCTTTGCTTAGCAATTTCCTTAGCCGTAAGCTCGTAAGTAAGAGCCTTCTCAATGAACTCGGCCAACGTGGTGCAATTATGATTAAGCAATCAAGTCTCATACGGGGTTTCACCTCTTCTTTGAAATACTTGATCTTGTCCGCTTCGAGTGAATGATAGATGAGGCGAACGGAAGAAGTTCTGAAATTTTTGGCGATGGCGAGAACGTCATCATCCGCCGAAAGGTCGGGAGTGAGTAATTCCGACAACTTGGCCTCCGAGTGGGGCCGGATAGTACCTCTCCATCATGAGAGTCTTGGGCGATCCCAAGTACATGTTCCGTCGAGGGCTTCAACGATAACCACCATGAATGAGCGCTCTTACCGAGATAGTAAGCCGCAATGAAACTTTATGCCCTTCGGGCAATCCACCATAGCAAATAACTTCTCAAAATGCTCAAGCCAATGAACAATATCCATGGCTCGGATGAGCCCTCAAAAGTAGGTGGTCAAGGCGAGATATCGGCGATGATGTTGCTTACACCCCTCTCTTGCCTGCGAGGCGGCGGCGGAGGAGCCTGCGATTTTGATTGACGGAGTTATGCATCGTCTCCATCAATCGAGCCATTTGGGTCATTTGGGCCATCATGCCCGCATAAATGCGAGTGGGTCGACCCGAACACCCTCTCGACCGAGCCGTGTCCAGTCGACTCACGATAGTGAATGATCGCGTCCGGGTGAGTGAGTGGCGGCGTCGCTGCTCGATGAGTTAGCATTATTCCTGGCATTTGCACGGGTATTCGCACGAGTTCTCGGGATTCGGCCCGCTCCACGGCCTCGTCCTCCACGTCCTCTGCCCGACCCTTTCCATGCGAAGTGGAAAGTCATATGATGGTTATACATCTCGCATGAGTATCACATTATGATTGTATTATGAAATGATGAAAATGAGCATACGCGCTCAAATACAACGATTACATGAATGATTGATTGACGTGACATGATTATCTGATGAAGTTCTTGAAATGATTATCTTGAACAATTTCACAAGATCGATGATATGATCTTCAAGATCAACAACCGAGTAATGAAATGAATTGAGTGATTAATGAGTTAACATTATCGACTTGATCACAATTGAAATTGATGAATGAGGATTGTTAATCGATGAATTATGAATGAATGATTATTGCGAGAAATTATACCATGGCATCGAAATCTTACGGTTCTTGATACGATTGGCTCGGCATTTGCACACAGTCACACGTGGCGAAAGTCCAATGATACTAGTCCGATGACGATGATTTCAAATGAGACATGACTTGGAGGGTAGTATTCAAAACCACGCTCGATACCAACTCTGTAACACCCCAAACTAGGCGGATATTACGGTCTGGTGGACCCCATTTGGGACCCACCGGGCGAATGAAGATGAATGAATTACAGGTAAATGTAGTACCGAACCACATTACAACATCAATTACTCGATGAGGAGTTTTATACAACACACCCGGGATAAAAATAGAATACATGTGTATTTTATGTGACGATAAAATACACAACCGAATGAAATGAGCATCCAAACGGAATGTCTGCATGGAATAAATAAAGGAAACATAAATGATGAATAAATGACTGAGCAGTGGGGCCCCTACTAGTATCACAGGACTCATCGCCGTCACCGTGCTCTCCCCGTGCTTTAGCCTTGCCAAGACCTGAAAAACAATATCCCCCAACGTGGTCAGTTACACAGAACAACAATCCTCAAGTGTTGAAAATACACAATCATGATATATCTGAAATTATGAATTATTCTTTTGAAACATACGCAAACAAACATGCTATATGAATCGACTAATCGATGCGGCTCAAAGGAATGGCGCCACACTACGTCCGGGATGGAAATGTGTCCGTGCACAAGCCACCAACGATCAAACACGCGTGGTCTTGTACCTGTCGGTCTCACGAGCAATCGACTCGTGTGCACGATCAATGTGAGGCCACCAACCAACACACGACTATAATGTGCCCGACATGAAAATCCTACACATACCAACCGGCACGCCAGTATGACCCGGAATGCCACAACATGACAAAAGTGACAATGAAAATGAATAATGACTCACCAAGATTGAATGATGGAGAAATGAATGATAGCTCAATGAAATGATCGGAACCGTCGTTCCTTATGACTGAGGTGATTAATTGACAATGACGAGTTTTGATACGATTAATACAATGATGAATGAGTTATGATTATGAATGAACAACGACAAAAGGAATGAATATCCTTTTAACCGAGTAAGAATTAACTTACACAATACCGATGAAGAATGTCCGTCCACGAACAACGTCCTAAATGAAATATCGGTCGCTCGAACAACCTTGAATAACACAATTACCAATACTCCGATCAATACACGAATCAAATACGATCATAACCGACCCAAACGTCGATACAACAATATCCGAATTCGAATATATCGAAACCAACTCCAAGATGAGTATTTCAAACCATCAAAACACTTTCAAGGATATCAATAATCCATTAGGAATCCATAACTCATGATTACAACAATATCAATCGGAAAATCCCCAATTAACCGAAGTCAACCCCAAGGGTTCTTGAAATAATTCCGAAAATAACCATTAAATCCGTAGGAATATGTTTATACAAGTTAGATAATCCATAACTAACATATTCCAATGATAATCCAAGCTTACACGAAGAAATCGGAAGGAAAACCCCAAAAATCCGAAATTCTAGATCCAAGAGATTAATACCTTGATTCGATGTGATGAAGATGATGAAATGATGATCAATCCGAAAGATGAGCTTGAAGATGATGATTGATGATTACACCTCGAAGAATCCTCTCGAATCGCTCGAAATCGCCCAAAACTACCGAAGGAATGAAATGAGATGAAAAATGACGAACTCGACTAAAGCTGTCCAATTTACACTCGGTCGAGTTAGCGTCGCTAGCCGCCTTGTGCATAGCGTGCGCTAACGTGTAATTTGGGTAGTCCGGTACCCTGTCCGAACACGGTAGCGCGCTACGTACCTATTTGTAGCGTGCGCTACGGCCATACTACTAGCGTGCGCTAATATCCATTGTTAGCGTGCGCTAGCGAAATATTTGACCCCGATCGAGTCGTAAAAGCGTCGACCTCGATCGACCCGATAGCGTGCGCTACAACCATAGTTTAGCGTGCGCTAATATATCGGTTGCGTCGCTAACAACAATGCATAGCGTACGCTATGAATTAACCGGTGCGATCCGGTAGCCCTTGGACTCAACGATCCGTCCCTAGCGCGCTACTCACACATATAGCGTGCGCTACTACAACCCGTTAGCGCGCTACTTACCACTCGCGGCGTGCGCTACAAATATTCTCACTGCGGTCAGTACCTTCTGGACTGCAGCCAAGGTAGCCTTAGCGTGCGCTAAAGCTGAGCGGTAGCGTGCGCTACCTATACCCAATTAGCGTACGCTAAAAGGAGTATGTAGCGTGCGCTACTCCTCACGCACAGCTCGCAACGAAAATGACAATGATGATAAACATGGCACGAAACTCCAATCAGATTAGTGATGAATGACGATTGATACACGATACAATTACTCTGAATGATGAATACCATGACTGAATATGAGTGACAAATGATCAATGATGAATGAAATTACTGAGTATCAATTACTGAATGATAATTACTGAGTGATAATTACTGAATTACAACTGGGTATTACACCTGTCTCGTCGCATACCGCGATCAAGGCGACGACGAGGTCTCGGCACTGTTCAATGTTGTGACCCGCTGACTCATGGTATTTACAAAAGCGGGTCTGGTCCATGTCCTTTTGATCTTTGTAGATCGGTCGAGGAACTGGGAGCAGATTTTTGTCCTTTATCTGATCGAATATGGCCGCGGCTCCGATGGAATATATTTCTGTGAAATTGGCCATGAGATCGGGCCGGCGATAACTTTGAGTAGCCGGGACCGTCGAGGAAGAGGCAGGGGTTTTATTTTCCCGTCGGGATTCTTGACGGGCCTCTTTGTAGTCACGCCTTTCTTCTTTCTTTTTATACGATCCTTTCTGATCGGAGGGCATGACTAACATTGGTGCCGGCATGGCTTCCTCGGCAGCTATGTGGGAGCTAGCGCGCTCCAAAAATTCCTGGTAGGTGTGTGGGACATTCTGGCACACCGTCCAGCGAAAAAAAGAATTTTTGAGAAGGCCGGCCTGGGCAATAATGGCCAGCGCATCGTCGGACATAGGTTCCGTCTCCAATATCCGTTTATTGAAACGGGATATATAATCTTTAAGGGACTCGCTCGGCCCCTGGACCACGGAAGCAATGGATGAGCGTGGGGCGACTCGCACAAGGGACCCCATGAAGTGGGATCGGAACGTCGCCGAAAGCTGAGCCCACGTTTGAACCGAATGATGGGGCAGCGTCCGATACCATCTCTGGGCCCTCTCCCCCAGGGTTAGGGAAAACATTCGGCATCGGAACGCGTCCTGAGACCCGTGCAGGTCCATCCAGGAATTATAATGCCCAAGATGGGCGTTGGGGTCTGTTTCCCCGTTGTACGGCGGAATTTGAGGAATTTTGAACTTCTCCGGGAGGGGTTCCGCCAGAACGCTGGGGGCCAGGGGACTCTCCTGGCTGTTGAGCCATTCCGAACTTTGGGATGGCTGGAGTTGTTTATTTTCGAGCTCCGTAAGGCGCTTTTTTAGAAACTCGATTTCGCTTGAATTATCGCCCGGAGTTGGAGGTAATACTTGCGTTGGATTCAGGGACGGTCGGGGAGCCTTTTTTTCCCTGCGGCTCTGACTCTGGACAGTGGGAGCCGGCGCTGCCTTCTCGATTTTCTTCCCCGCCCCAAGGCGATCAAAAACGGATGGGAGCGCGAAAGCTTACTTTTCCGTGAGGGATGTGAGCTTTCGTCGTGGCTCTCTGCCCTTTCTCCGGCGGCCCCAGAGGCCGTCCTTTTTCTGTTTCGTCCCGAGGCAGCGGGGCGGGTCGCCTGAAATTCCGCCTCGACATGGTCTTCGGGTTTTTGAAGGGTCCCGCCTCCTGTAACCCTTGCCATAAGGGCCGCCATGCCCTGGATGAAGGCAAGGTGTTTAAAGCACTCAACCACCTTAAGGAGGTTTTCTTCCTCCGTCGCGGGCTGAGGGTTTTTTGAACTGTCGTGAGACATCTCCGGTGAGTGAACGGTATATATTTTTTTATCGGAGGTTGCCCTTCTTCTAGCGTCAATCTGTTGACGTCTGGTTTGGTCAACGTCACGTGTGCTGATCAAGACGAATGAATCGAAGACACGTAGAAAGTAAAATAACAAAAAGGAAGGTGTTTGATCACTAAATTTTATTAATGACCTTTTTTATAGAGTAGAGCAGGCGGGATATTTTATGCGGTCTATCTCGATCTTTGTTAATTACAAGTCTTATTTTCTTTTTGGCGATGATTCTCTCTTCTCTCTTTTTCTCTCTCTATTATAAATGCTTGAAATCCAAAGATCTGCTTTCAGTACATTTCTTATATATAGACAACTGCAGGCGATGGAGAGGTGACAGCTGGCGAATGTCTGGGGAATATGCCCAAAACACTTGTCAGTCTGCATTTATGCCCAGGACACGTGGCGGCTTCTAAGGATCGCCTTGGGAAGGGGCGTGATTGCATGCTTTAATTGGCATGCAGGCCTGCCTTGCCGACTCTTGGGGGTGTTTATCCGATGGGGTCGGTCCTCGGGTCTCCCGCCGTTCAGGTCGGCCTTGTTGTAATCTCGAATCCGAGCATTTTTGTCCTCTCTCTGCTCGGCCCTCCCGGATCGGATATCAGGTCGGCCTTGGCGTCGCCGTCCGGTCCGGTTTTTTGTGAGCCTGGGAGGAAATCAGGTTTTTTGCCCGGTCCGACTTCAGGTTCTACTCGGTCGGTTTAGTTGTCTTGGTGTGTCCACGTAGATCCCAAATCGGATGGACTGCCAACAACCTTAATCACAGATATCAAACAAGTCATATATAGATAGATGTAGATAGATATATTGAGAATGTAACACGATAAGCCAATAGAGAATCCAACTTGCCGACTTGATTCTAGGAAAACGTAGGAGTAAATTCTTTTATTTTATTATTATTTTTATTCTAAATGGTGTAACTAAGGAGAACATTCATTATTTAGTTTTTTTTATTACTATTCACGGTATGAAAGATTGCGTCAAGATTCGAGAAGACTCTAGGGAAAGTAGGAATATTATTTTTTATTTATTTTGTATTCTAAATGGTGTAATTACTAATTAGGGAGTAAACTATTACTACTCACTCGGTCTCGATCAAAGTATAATATTTATAATAAAATTAGTGTATTTTAAGAGAATAATTGAATGTAATAAACGTGTAAGTTTTGTAAGTATTGATGGTGAATGAGTATTATAGATTAAAAAGTAAAAAATATTAATGGTGAGTATACGGTGAAAATTAAAAAGTAAATGATGATTGTATGTGTGATTTGAGGTAATAATTTAAATATTGTATTTTTCAAAGTGATATTTTTGAATAAAATATTGGAATTCGAATGGGAGAGAAAGAGTTGTAAAATTAAAAAGAATAAATGGCTTGTGGCTAGTGAACGAAGAGAGAGAGAGTAGGTGGGTGGTGGGATTCTTCTTTTTTATTAAGACGAGTCGTTCAGACCCGTGCGATGCACACGAGTTGTATTTAATTGTTTATTGGTTAATGTTTATGTAAATTGTTGAAGTGTAAGTAAGATGGTGCATCTAATTGAGACCTGTCACGTAATGTTTAGCAAAATAGTTATAAAATTAGTTGAGTTAAATGAAGCTTAAAGCATGCGGCTCTATTAAGAAAAATAGTTATACTTTTAGAGTAAGTAAATTGTAAATTGTTGGCTATCTAAGTTGCTTTTAGTCGAAAAGGACATATTAATGCTATAGAACTAACAACAGTTTCCGAATTCAAATTTTATAAACAACACGATAAATTTTCACAAAACTCTCATGTGATCTCTCATAGTTCATTGTCCATATAACCAACTAATGGCACACTACAGCTTCATATAAAAAACACAAAATAATAAACAAACAAATTTTATTTAATCTATGGAATAAACAAACAAAACTGGCGCTGCTTATGCATTTTGAATGATTTTAAAGAACATATATTAAAATCTGATATAAAAAACACAAAAAAAAAATTATAAAAAATTCAAATATATATGAAAAAGAAAAACTTAAAAAAAACTCATAAAAACTCAGATCTATAAAAATACAATTCACATATCTTTCAAGCAAACCTTCTGGCGAGAAAGTGGTGATGACGGCAACAACTTTCCGGCGAGGCAATAGCGGCGTTGGCAGCAACTGTAACAACAAAACACAAAAATAAACAATAAAAACTCAGATTTACTAATAACATCCACAGATTTAAAAAAAAAAAAAAAAAACTACAAAACTTTATTGATAATCACAGATCTATTAAAAAGAAACTCAAAAAGCACCTCAAAACATAAAATAAAATAAAAACTTTATTGGTGACCGGCGGTCTCGATAGTCTTGTTCCATGGTGGTTAGGCTCACGATGGATGCGTGGGTTTTGGTGGTTGTGAAGTCCGGCGGTGGTGAGGTTGGATGGTGGTAGGAGTTTTGTTGGGGGATGATGAGTTATTTATATATTTCAATAATCATAGGTTAGAAAGAAAATGGTAGAATCTCTAAAGATTAAATAATGAAGTACTAACCATTCAACTTCATTTTGTTGGTTAGATGAATGTGAAGGAGTCTAACAACACTTCAACTCCATTTCGATGATTATACTAAATTTGTGTTAAATATTTAGAATATTAAGACTCCACATTAATGAATATGGACCGAATGTTTTAATATACGAGACATTACGACCCGTGCGATGCACGGATTCTGCTTTTCGATAAAAAATGTTAATTTTTTCTTATGTCTATAACTCAACTTTTTGTATATGTTATTATAATTAACAAACGGCTTTGAGCTAAAAGTATGTACTTTTTCCTTTTATTCTATTATGCAAGGTCATACAAAAGAGCGCGAATATTGATTTCTCACTAAAAATTTTTGTGGGTTATCAGTAAAAAATAAAAAATGACAAAGTAATACTAATGAACTAAATTTCCTTTCAAGACCATAATTTCTGAAAACCCATAAAATGGTAGAAGTGACCGTACTTATTAAACCATCAACATTGACGTGAATAATGTTCGCATGTGTTGACAATTTTTATCTAAATATTTTTCATGATTTGTATTCATCTTTGTTTGTAAAACCTTCTTGTAATAGACGAAGCCCTCTTGTCTGATTTTTTTTTTGTTGTTCAATGTACAACACTCTCTTTAAAATATCCATTAATATTAGTGAACTAATATTGTTTTCTTTTGGATTAGTATTGTTTTCGTTTGTATTAATATTGTTTGATATGCAAAGTAAACTATTTATACACACAATATGTAGTATGTAACCTTTCATAAGGATATGAACGGTCTATTTTAATTACTTGCACAATGAAGCTATTTATGAAAGAGAGTTAATAAATGAGTCCAAAGAATTTTGCCACCGTTTGGGTTTTGTTTGGGTTTTAGTATAAATACTAATAAATCTTTAATGAAGGTGTTTGTAAAAGTTCAGAAAATTAACTTATTGCTATAGTTATGGCAAATGTTATTACAAAATTTATAAGGATTTAAATCATGAAATACTCAACTTAATTCAATTAATTGGACAATATAATGAGATGAAGCCAAAAAGGTTTGTAAAGATTTTTATAAAAATGAAGTGATGGGCATTCAAGTTCATTCAAGTAAAGGAATTTAAGTCGTAAAGATTTAACATGAAACTCAATTTTTAAATAAACGAGGTATTCGGACCCGTGCGATGCACCGGTCTTGTTTTTCGATAAAAGTTAAATTTTTGCTTATGTCTAAAACTCAATTTTTTTAGACAATCAATATTTCCTTGTAAAAAGCACAATCAATATTTCCTTGTAAAAACACATATTAATATTGTAGTTTAGACTTGATTTTTATTACTAAAAAGTTAGACAAAAAAAAAGTTAAAAGATTTCAGACTTAACATTTGATAGTATAGGCATGCGGACTCGTGCGATGCACTTCACTGTAAAATAAGTTGTCGTTGTTAATAGATTTGGTTGCTCGATAGTTTACCAAAAATGTCGATTAACTATGTTATGTGAGTCTTTTATTGAAGTTGTAAAATAGTTTAAAATCTCTAAAACTCACGTTTGTTGCATGAAACTTTTTAACATCGCTCGACTAAAGCAGGCCTAAAGGAGGCTTACAACCGTTGGTACAAAAAAGTTAGTTACTCGGATTATTAAGGAATAGTTAAGTTTATACTTAATTTTTTGTTTTTTATTGCATGAAACTCATTTTTTGAGGTTACAATATAGTTTCAAATCTTTTGTTGTTGCATAAAACGTTACCTTTTAATATGTTAAATAATAATTTGTAATAAAGTTTTGAGTTTATAACATAATTTGATCTAATCGGGTTCGACCAAAGCTCTCGTGTATTTGACCCTTGCAATCTCATGATTTAACTATGCCGAGAAGGAGACCATCAAATCTAAAGGCGTAAAATTTGATAAACAAAACATTGTATGCAGATATACAAATTGGTACAAAGTAGCTATTTGTACCATCAAACAACCATAGCTTACCTCGAGTTCATGCATCATTGTTGAGTTTATAAATACGAAAGAAAGTTAATTTCAAGTAGTAGAATTTTCACATGTTACTGTCTTTTGACACTCAATGGAAATCGGGTTACACTAAAACCAAAAGACGAAATAAGGATTCTAATTCATTATAATATTACTAACTCTTAACATTTTGCTATTAAAAAATTTCACTCACGCTATTCAAAGACAAATGATCTAACTTATAATATGCAACTGAGAGTCACGATAGAAGGTAAATCGACACTCTTACTTGAAAAATTATCACTTGTTTCCAAATCTTCATCCCTGAAAAAAAGAGTCCGAGTCTTCATCCTCAAAAAAAAAGAATAACATAGGAAAAGATTCTAGTATTCGGGCTATGGTGAGGTTTGATAGTGAAAAACATAGGAAAAGGGTTATTAAGAGTAGCTTGAAAGTGGCAACCATTTTTGTATTGAGTGCGTGTCATAACAATACATTGGTTACTGGTTTCTATATATAGTGGAATACTGGAATGTGGGTAGGGGATGGGACGATGAGTTAAAGTGGGGAAAGCTAAGAGATGGTGGAGACTGAATGGGTTGTTTTTTTATTAACTATAGTAGCTTTTAATAATGAAAATTGATAATTTTATTTATAAAAGATTTAAAGAGGCTACTGAACTTCACGTCTTTTCAAATATTCATCCATAACCAGTTTTGTACATTTTTCACTCTATTTAAATTAAATGCATCCTTTTGTTTTTTATTGTCAATAACATATTTTGTCAATTTAACATCAAATGAATTGAGTGGTAAACCGTTGAATAAGACTCAATTGTACACAATTGATTTTATAATTTTATATTATTGCATTTAATCTCAATCTATTTTATATTTTTATCTTATCTTATCTTATCTTATGGCAAATGTTATTACAAAATTCATAAAGATTTAAATCATGAATACTCAACTTAATTCAATTAGTTGGACAATAAAATGAGATGAAGCCAAAAAGGTTTGTAACGATTTTAAAAAAAATGAAGTGATGGGCATTCAAGTTCATTCAAGTAAAAGAATTTAAGTCGTAAAAATTTAACATGAAACTCAATTTTTAAATAAATGGTATCTAATTGAATTATAGGATTTTAATTAATACTTTAAGACATGAAATATTTAAGACATGGATTTAATACTTAATATTATTTAATAGATTAAATTAGAGGAAATAATTTAATATGAACTACTATTAAATGTAAAAATATTTACTAATTAATATCATTAATACTCCACAATAAATTTAAGGACTCAATCTTTATATATATAAGATGGTAGATAATTTAATTATAGGATTTTAATTAATACTTTAAGACATGGATAATTTAAGGCATGGATTTAATACTTAATATTATTTAATAGATTAAATTAGAGGAAATAATTTAATATGAACTAATATTAAATGTAAAAATATTCATTAATTAATATCATTAAGACTCCACAATAAATTTAAGGAGTCAATCTTTATATATATAAGATAAGATGATAAAATAAAGCAGTGGTCCTTATTTTTTTCTTCTTTTTGTAAAAGGACCAGTAAAAAAATTTATTTTAAATCAAGAAGAGTTTCTTTTTCCCCTCCAGATAATTAATCTCTTTTTTTTATAAAATAGCTTTTTTACAATTTTTTCTATTTAATTATTATTTAAATTTCTTATGTATGTTATATTATTAATTTTAGATAGTTTTTAATTAAAGTATATTAATATTAAAATTATAAAATATATTTATTAAAATTCATATTTTTTATTAAAAATACTATATATTCAATCACAATATGGTATAAAATATATTTACTAAAAATATAAAAAATATTTTAATAAAAATATTATAAATTAATCAGAATATCGTATTAATAAAATGGTCCTTATCTTTTTCTTTTTTTTTTTGTAAATGGAGCAGTAAAAAAATTTATTTTAAAAAGAAAAAAATATGAATTTTATGTTCACCAAGTACATCTTGTTCAAAAATAAAAATAAAAAATAAAAATAAAATAAACTTTTGGTATTGGTACACACCGCTCAATCACGCTGCACCATACAATAAAATTTCTATAAATTAATTGTTTGGTCTGAAAATTTTTATTAATTTGGAAATATATTATATAATCAATAAATTAATAATTTATTAATTTAGAGAGGTACCGTATATACATAACTGACCTTGAAAATTATGAGATAATAAGAGCATTTAAAATAACTTCAAAAATCCAACCAAACATGACTTCAAAAATCCAACCATGTGATGCCGGAATAATAAGAGCATTAAAAAATATACTACCACAAAATATTTTACCAGAAAGTTTTGAAAGTCTACATATTTGCTCCAAAAAAAAATCAAAATTTTAGATGCTATCAATATGACATTCTCAGCTGGACAACAAATATTCAATAAGAGGCAATAACAAATTGCTTTCGATGCAAAATTCATTTGGCGAATTAAGCCGACTCAAGTAATTTAAGTGATGCAACTTTTGGAAGCTTCTTTTATGTTGTTATGGCGGCGTATGTGGTGTTTTAGAATCTCCTGCATTTTTGGAAGGTTGAGACCAAAGGAGAGTTTATTTTTCGATAATTTTATAACAAAGTCTTTTGTATGGGTTAATAGTAGGTGTCGTTCTTTAAGGTTGAACTGGGTTGGTTGGATGCAAAACCGATCTCTTTTAGTCCCGTGATGTAATTGTTCTCCTTGTTCTAGCGCCTTGCTAGTTAATAAAATTCCGCTGTTGAAAAAAAAATTAAGTGATGCAACTCTCGGAGAAGACATCCGTGAGCTTGAGAACATGATCACTGGTATGCGCTATCGGAATAAAATGGATGTGAATCACTTGCTAGACTTTCAGGTGAAAATAATGAATGTTATGAAGTTCGGAGTTTAAAATAAATAGTGGTAGATGATGAAGCAGATGATGATTTAATTGCCCTTGCAACAAGCCACTCGAAAAGAAGCATTGCAAGCGGCAACAACTCTTAATAACTTTTTACTGCAATACGAGAAGACAAGACAACGCCGCAACTCTTAGGTGCAATGTGGAGATTTAAAGATGAGATCAATATATATTTGAAGTTCAACAAAAAGCAAGTAACGGTAGATTCATAATTTACTAAATTATCTTAGAATGTTCAAGTGGATAACATATATATATATATATGGGAATTTTTAAATAATTATTAAGTTATAGTTTTGTCGGGACCTTATATTTGTATTAGGGTTTTCAAAAAAATTATTATCTTATTATTTAATTGTTTGGTGTCTAAATTTCAATTGGTCCCAAATAGAACCGGGCAAATTATTAATTTTATCGAGATTATTAATTTATCGAGTATTATTTTATGGAGGTTTTCCTGTACTTCACTTCACGATAAAGGACTAAACTATTACTCTCACTGTCCCACTCAAAGCTTTATATTTATCCTTTTTTTGTCCCTTTAAAAGTTTTATATTTATCACCTTTACTCAATCAAATCAAACAACCGACTTTTATTTTTTAATATCCATAACACACCGACCATTAATACTTTTTACTTTTCAATTTTCACCATATATTTATCATTTTTACTTTTTCATAGTGTAAGATTGAAGAATAGTACTGTTCCAAAAATAAAATAAAATATTAATATTCAAATCGACATCAATTAGAATTATTATTATTATTATCATCATCCCAAAGTAATTTATTTTTTCGCAGTTGGACCAGCCGACCTTCTATTAAATAAAAAAAAAAAAAAAAAATTCTCTCCCTCTCCGTCTCTCTCTTTCTTCCTCTTCATATTCCTTGCTTTCTCTCTCTAATCTCTACACTCGTTTCCCTACTCTATTTTCTGAAGCTTCATTAATTCCTTTTCTCTATATCACTCTCTCCTTTCCTCTGTTAATTTGAATATCATACCTAACAAAGATCTAATCTTTCGATGGTTTTGAAGTTTTTTTGGAAGAAAAACAAGGAAAGATTTAATCTTTCGATGGTTTTCGGAGAAAAACGGACAACGGATCTGCTCGCTGGAGGAGGCCCGAGATCTTATCGCACCTAACAAAGGAAGATCTATCTTTCGATGGTTTCGAAGTTTTTTGGGAACAAACAAAGAAAGATTTAATCTTTCAATGGTTTTCGAAAAAAAAAAAGCCGGCAAAGGATCTGCTCGCTGGAGAAGGCCTGAAACCTTATCGCTCGGAATTATGTTGACCGGCGGATCTGGCCCGGAGGAAGAGGCGGTGACCGGAAGTGGAGACAAAATTCCGGCAACGGATCTGCTCGCTGGAGAAGGCCCGAGATGTTAGAATAAGACCGACACAGTCACACAGCCCTCGGAAATATGTTGACCGGCGGATCTGGCGGGGAAGAAGAACCGTCGACGTCATGGTATGCCTCACTCGAGCCCAACTATTAGCCCAACTCATTTTTTTACCTTCATTTTTTTTTTTAATTTAAGCCCTATATTGTACGTAACTATTTTTTTATCAGCCCTACGATTAGCCCGACCCTTTTTTAACCTTCATTTTTAATCTAAGCCCAGTATGCCCACTACTATTTCTTTATCACTTGAGCCCAACCCATATTTTTACCTTCATTTTTTAATTTAACCCTCTATTTTTTATCACTCGAGCTCAACCCATTTTTTCACCCATCCCATTTTTTTAATTTAAGCGCCCAACCCATTTTTCCCCCCTTCAATTTCTTTTTTAATTTAAGCCCCATATTTTTTTTCAAGAATATATAACGTAGTATGTTTAGGGTTTTTCATTCTTAGCGGCAGTGTTTCGTCTTTGATTTTTATTTTTTGTGCTGCAATCAGCATTTCTAATCAAGGTGCTTCTCAAGTATTTCGTATTTTTTTTTTATCATAAATTGTCTTGTCTTCTTCGGTGGTTTATTTTGTGCTGCATTGTATTTCTATTTTTTACATCATAAATTCTAAAGAAAATGGATGTTCTGTCCGGATCAAGTGTTTCCATTTTTATTTCTTATCATAAATTATGTTTCTTATCATAAATTATGTTTCTGCTTTATATTTCTAAAGGATGTTTCTGCTTTATATTTCTAAAGAAATCTGACTTTGACTTTGAACTTTTTATTCCATAGTGAAATGATTTTTGTTCTAGTCGGCTATGTTTTGTTCTGATAATCTTTTTCTATATTGGCTAAAATGCTCCTTGGGTCCCTTAACTTAATTTCAAATAACGATTTAGTCCTTTATCTTTTTTGTCTCAACTAAGTCCTTTATCTTTCACATTTTAAGCAAAGTTAGCCTTGATTATGTTTTTTTTTGGTAATTCCGTTAACTGTTGTCTAGGTGGCTGCTAAGTTGGGTCACATTCATGCCAAATCAGATGCTGACCTATTAGATTCTGGGTGAAGAAAGCCCTTCCAAAAAAGCCAGCAAAGCATAGACCTTTCAACAAAGACCTTGAGGGCAGACTCTGGCCGTACTACTACCAAGCACAAGAACCCATAACAAAACACTAACAAAACAGAATAAAAGTGATAATTCCGGCGAACGTAAACTTTCACAACCGTCCAGTTTTCCGGCGAGCGTAAACTTCCTGACGCTGTGTTCACCGATCATCCCATTGTATTTGAAAACCTTTTTGGACACGTGTCATGGCGTGATAATCCAACTCCTCAACTTTGTACAGGCCGTTGCGCTAACCAAATGCGCCGCCGAAAAGCTGTTCAGGTTCATAGATGTGTACAAGGCTCTCAGGGATATGGCCGTTGATGATTTATTTCCAGAAGAGATACTGATTCAGATTAAAACCGTTGCGTCGATGATAAGAAGCCGACTTGGTGAGGCCATGATTCTGATTTTCACCGAGCTTGAAAACTCAATCAAGGCTGATTCAGGAAAATCTCAGGTTCCAGGCGGTGCGGTTCATCCGCTGACTAAATACACCATGAATTATCTCGAGTACGCGTGCGAGTACAAAAACACGCTTGAGCAAGTTTTTAGAGAGCATCAGAAGATCGAAAGAGCAGATTCGGTCACCGGATCTGAATTCGTCTACAATTCCCACACCCATATTAGTCATCACAACAACGAACCTTCAGCAGCAAAGCAGTCTCCATCGTGTCTGATTTAGGGTTCAGGGTTCGAGAGAGATAGATAGAGGGGGGATTTGTGATTCTTCGGCGAGTTTAAGAAATGGAGGTTAGGAAATGCAGCCTTCTTCATTCTATAATCCACTTAGGTTAGGAAATGGACACATAGGTTAGGGATTTGACACGTAGGAATGTTTATAGCCACGTAGTTATAAAATCAGCGTCTAATTAATTATTATAACGAAGACGAACGGAAAAAGCTAACTTTGCTTAAAATGTGAAAGATAAAGGACTTAGTTGGGACAAAAAAAAGATAAAGGACTAAATCGTTATCTAAAATTAAGTTAAGGGACCCCAGGAGCATTTTAGTCTTCTATATTTTATGCACTGTATGAGTCGAAGAATGGTTTCTGTTTGTTGTGTTTCTATGTTTCTGATGATGGATGCCTTATTAAATTTTTCATTGATAATTTTGCTGATTTGTTGTATTGAAATGATCTACTTTAGTATTTGGGGATAGTATTTTGCAGTGTCTCAGCAAGCAGTGAAATTTATTATGATATGAGAGATATTTTGCAATGAAATGACTTATCATCTCTGTGTTGTTGATGAAGTGTGATTGTGAGCTTTGAGTATAGCATAAAACCTATTTTCTCTATCAGTAGAGATTTTAGCTGCTCTTTGTTTGTTGTGGATTTGTTGATTTTTCTTTACATGTTTATTTTGGGAAACCTTTTGTTTGAGGTGCCTATGTAGTTGATTTAGAATATTTCAGATAAGTCAACTTTACATGTATTGTATTTGGAAGTTGAATTCAACATTATCTCATCTGTTTAATGTGTAATCATGCAAGAAGCGATGTTATGCATGTGTAGTTGGAAGTTGAATTCAACATAATCTCTTTCTTCTACTATGTGTGATATACCACTCTACAGCTACAATGTAGAAGTCATGAAAATTTGTCATGAAAATTAGTGTGTATATTGTTAATTTGATTATAGCTGGGAAGTTATAATTGTAAAGTTGTAATGTTAAACCATGCAGATGGTTAAAATCATTAAGAAAGTAGCCCGTCAATTAGCTCAGCTAAATGCGATACGTACCCTACGCCCGCCAGTGGACCGGAAGTTGGAAAAAGAAATAAAAATAGAAACCGACACATCTTGGTGGGCTGATAAGGAGTGATATACATTGGGACAGGTGTACTTCAAGCATGGATATGATGGGCTATACGACTGTCACGCCGGATGGGTTAGGGGGAGTGAGCTGGTGGAAGTTCGTGTGGCCCCAGTGATTTTCCGTTTGTTTACCAGGGTGTTAAGCATTATTACAGTGTAATTATGAAATAGTTGATCTTTAGGGATTTTTCGTTTGTTTGGTTTCATACGGACAGCGAGGTTGGCACATGATTTTGAATGTTTTTTCATGGTGTTAAAACCGATAAGAAATTTCCCTGGACAACTTTATACTATAGTATCGGGAAATTTCTTATCGGTTTTAACACCATGAAAAAACATTCAAAATCATGTGCTAACCACTTGCTGTCCGTTTGAAACCAAACAAACGGGAAATCCCTGGAGCTCAACTCCTTCATAATTACACTGTAATAATGTTTAACTCCTTGGTACAGAGACCAAAGTTCCCCTTCATAAGAACCGTGTGGCCCCACACACGGTTGCCAAACTTCCACCAGCTCACTCTCCCTAACCCATCCGGCGTGACAGTCGTATAGCCAATCATATCCATGCTTGAAGTACATCTGTCCCAATGTATACCACTCCTCATCAGCCCACCAAGATGTGTCGGTTTTCATTTTTATTTCTTTTTCCAACTTGCAGTCCACAGGCGGGCGTGGGTACGTATCGCATTTTTGCTGAGCTAATTGACGGGGTACTTTCTTACTGATTTTAACCATCTGCATGGTTTAACATTACAACTTTACAATTATAACTTCCCAGCTATAATCAAATTAACATATACACACACATTTTCATGACTTCTAAATTGTAGCCGTAGAGTGATATATCACACATAGTAGAAGAACGAGATTATGTTGAATTCAACTTCTAACTACACAGGCAGAACATTGCTTCTTGCATGATTACACATTAAACAGATGAGATAATGTCTGAATTCAACTTCCAAATACAATACATATAAAGTTAACTTATCTGAAACATTCTAAATCAACTACATAGGCAACTTCAGCACCTCAAACAAAAGGTTTCCCTCGCATATCTGGACAACTTTATACTTTGCAGTACTCGGAAATTTTTCATCGGTTTTAACACCATGAAAAAACATTCGAAATCATGTGCTAACCTCTTGCTGTGCGTTTGAAACCAAACAAACGGGAGATCCCTGGAGCTCAACTCCTTCATAATTATACTGTAATAATGTTAAAGGATCCTCAATTCTATTTCAGCAATGCCAAATGGACGATGGAGTGCAGGTGGGGGAGAACGTGTATACCCAAGTTGAGATTCGAGGTCTTTCTTATGTGAGTTGTATGAGGCAGGTTTTGTCTAATCGTGGCGTTCCTCGAAGTAGCAACATTCAGGTAGTTTTAGTTTAATCCTCTTTCATATACCGGTGACTTTCAAATATTGATATGCTTCTCTATTTGCCAATAGGAGGTTCGAGGTCTTCATGATGCCCTCGACTAAGAGGTTCGAGGTCTTCTTGTAGGTAATTATGATGCTACTGTAATTGATTGATTCTTTCTTTCTTCATGTTGATAATTGTATATTTGGCATTTTCTAAATTATCGTTGTACGACCATGACTTGCAGGAATAAAGCGTATGGCACCCGAAGCTCAATGAAGATGGAGTCTAGGTGAAGTAGTGGAGGGAGGATTGTTTTGTATCTCTGGTGGGGTGTTTAATGTTTGCTTTTGGAACTACACCCCAAGCGGTATATCTTATTAAGTGTAGGATTTTAATTATGTTTGTGATCCGAATTTTAGCCCGTTTCTTTCCATGTGAATTTTGAAAATAGTCGGATATTATCTTAACTGCATAATCCATTTTGTATGGCTTTTCATTTGTTAGTCAAATATGTTCTGAACGGCATAAACCATTCTGTAAGGGGCTTTTTCATTTATTAGTCCAATATGATCTTGCCTCTTCATTTTTGTAGGTCTTTTTATTTGTGTCAAATATGATCTTGCCTTTTTCTTTAGACTATGCGTAAATTGTAAGTACTTATTCGTCTTATAGCATCTGCGATTTTGATTTTAGTCGCCCTGAAAATGTGTCAACCACCAAAATTTCGTCGGATCCGAAAACCTAAGATCCAGATCTGTCGGATCCGCGGGTCTACGGATTTGGTTTGCGAATCTCTCTTTTAAGCTAAAATAGTACTTAAAATGACGCAATATTAACCACGCAATTATAAAAAAAATCAAAATAAATTAGCAACACAAACATTATATTACGAGCTATTTTCATGTTCATAAAATAAGTCACATCACATCATAAAAAATCAAAATATTACACAAATATATTTGTTGAAAGTTACGTCACATTACAAAATAAGTCTTTACGATCAACTAATCTTGAGTTCATGAGAACAAGTCTTCTATGTTACAACTATTGTCAACATTATCGACATCCTAGGATTAGGGATTTTTTTTTTTGTTAATAAAGAATTAGGGTTTTTAAAATATATATATATATATATATATATATAATCAAATGAGAATTGTTTTTATCTTGCGAATTGCGATTATGCATGAAATATATGGATTTTGTGCATTGCATTAAAATATTGCATTATATGTATCAAATTTTTGTGAGAATAAATTTAGGTCATCTATTTATCAAGATCAATGGATGAAATTCGTTATTATTTCTTAACTTAAATTGCATTATCACCTGAACCCACCCATATATATAATGTAGATCCGCTGGGCGAATCTGAATATTTAAGATCCAGATCTGCTCCACAAATTTTCTAATAAATTCAGATCCGACCCGGATCCGATGAATCTAAAAATTTGAGATCCAGGTTCTTAGAAACGGATCTAGATCTGCGAATCTGGACCGAATCCAAGATCCATTACCATCTCTATTTGAGAATGTAAATCCTAGTTAAATGTACTACTATTATGGAACGGCGTGAGCTTCAACGTTCAAAGTTGCAATGCACGATAAAAGTGATTAATTCTGATTTAGCTTTTGTAAACCCTCTCCAGATTTTGATAAAGAATAAAAAATTCCTCTATGTGACGCTCAATTTTTAGTGCCACACACACACAAACAATTTCTGAAGTTGATGCTAGGCTCCGAAAAAATTATTGGGAGAAGCTCACGTTTCCTATATAGATGTAGTTTTAGAAAAATGTTTGAGGGAGCTTCAGCACACCCATGGCTCGGCTACTGACACTATGCATACAACAATGGCCCTTCAACAATTGCACGGTTGCTAATCAAAGTAGTCAAAATGCGACAGTAAATTTCTTCAAAAGAAAACAAGGGCAGTTCTTCTGTCCATTAAAGTTGTATTTTGTGGACATACATTAAATTAAAGTGTACTCATTATTAATTACTTGTACATTTTAACACAATAAGTTACTAAATCATCACCGTTAAGATTGTTGGAAAAATAGAGGAAATTGGTTGTTTTGAGCAGCCCACTTGAGAGGCAATTTTGAGTGGGCTCGACTACGAGTTTGTTGTTACCCAAAATATTATCCGGAGATGATATTGCTGGAATGGTCGAGTAACAAACAAATGCGAGAGCACTTCTGTGGGAAAAGTAAATAACACAAGATTTGCCGGGGTTGTTAGTCCCGGGCTTGAATGCTCTCGCGAGATATTATTAATACAAATACTTTGGAGTACAAATATTAATGTTAGAGTACAATTACAATGAGTGTAAAGACCCTAGTTATCTTAGCTATTGAGCGTGAAGATTGCCGGAAGAACCAGATATGATGCTCTGTGAGTTCTTGTAAAACGATGGTGTGCTGTGACGACTGTGTGAAATCGACGGTCTCTCACATTGTGTATTAGCTGGAAGTCTGAGCTCCCGGGCTTGCGAGTCTCTTCGAATCTGTGCTGCAGGGAGTTCTTGCCTCTGCCGACCGTCTTCTGGTTGAGAGGTGTTGAGAGAGAAATCATGAGATAGATTCAAGAGAGGAAGCCGAGAGTCTGAAAGTGTGTACGTTTGCGTGTATTTTTTTCTGAACGGATTTCGAAAACATTCTCCACTTGCTGGAGGTTCTCTATTTATAGGACTCGGAGTTGCTGGGCGATCGCCTCCGCTTTATTATAATAAGCGGGCGATCGTCTTTAGCACATGAGTTGGTCTCCTTAAAGTCCGCAGGAGTTGCTGGCTGCTAGAAGTGCGAACCAATGAGAGGCCAACACGCGTCCGAGTCGCTGTCATGGGAGGCCCTACTTAGGACCTTTCGGCGGATCTGTCGGTAGGTGAGGCTGTCCTTGTCACTGACAGCTGCTGATGGGCTGGGGTCAACGATCCATGTTCTGCGGCGCCTTTTGCGGATCTGCACATGGGTCCTTGCTTCGTGATCCAGTCTTCGTAGACTTTGACGGACGATGGCCTTGTTCGTGGCACAGGTCGGTCGTCCTGGGTCGGGCACCAGAGTCGATCGCTAGGTGCCAAAAGGCGATCGCCTTGAGAGTCGATCGCTAAATACTCGGCGGTGGACTGTTACCTTCGTATTGACAAGTTCGTCGTAGCTCATTTGATCGTGGACTCGGTCTCTCGACCCTTATATCGATCGCCGTTGAGGCGGATAAATCGCCGCACAACAATTGCCCCCCAGCTCGCTCCGATGTTGGAAACGTGGGGTGAGGTGGTTCTACTGGCGATCACTTAACTTTGACGAGTGACTCAGCATTTTATGGAACCGACGATCGTCTTTGAGCGGATTGGTTTTGAATACGGACGACCTGGTCGGTCGCTGAAATGAGCGGGGTATGAGAGCGGACGTGGAAAAGTCTCCGGGGCACGTGTCGGGTTCCTGTTGGCAGCGGTTCCGGTAGCTGTGGCGGCAGAATAATTTGCTTTATTGGAGGTGGTGGGTGTGACCTGTTTTGTGGGTGAGTTGTGCGACTTTTGGGTTTGTTTATAAGGGAGTATAAATACCTCAAAGAAGAAGTTGAAAGGGTTAAACAATAAACATGCTTTGTGTGGTATGACTATAGAAATTCTTAAAATTTAATAATGAGGCTTTGACGTGTTTTAGTTGGTTGAATTAATTTAGCTTATGGCAATGAACAGGTATGTATACATTTTTTATTCTTGTATTTTTTTTTTAAATTGTGGTTTGTAAAGCTCTTTAAAGCTTTTAAAAAAAGATTTAGAGATTAGCAATATTTCAATCTCATATACTAAAAGATTGAGTCATCTTCATTAATGTTAAGTCTTAAAAATGATCAACTTGATTTGAATCATAAATATCATTACCACTTTTTTTTTGCCTCTTTGATTTCCTGCCAACTTGTTACATCAGTTAACATTCATGCCTCTTTGATTTTCTGCCAACTTATTGCATCAGTTAACATTCATGCATGTATTATGTATTATAAGTTGATAAGTTGATTTTGTTTAAATAAATAGTATTAATTAATATGCCTAACAAATATTTTGAATGCCTTAAAAGCGTTTATGCTTTTGTGTATAAAACCAGTACATCCAGGATCATTAAGGTGTAGGTATCATAGGAAAGATAGTACTCTTGCAGTGTCGTTTAATAAATTGCAAGCAAAAAGATCAACATTAATGAAGACATCACTCATGAGTCATGAGGGTTAGTTCAGCTGATGGTGATATCGTGAAGCAAGCTTTAGAGTCATGGATTAGACATCCGACGTCTGAAGAGAAGTTTAAATATGCAAGTATGATAAGATCGATTCATTTGTGCTTTTTTTATTATAGACGTATATATAGTGAGAAGCTTTTTAGTTGTTGAATGTTTCATAGATGGTGGAAACCTTATTTTTTTAGTAGTTGTCTTGACATTATGGTTTGATTGTTCTGATTTTTCATATAAATACTGACATGTTGTGTAATCTGCTTGAGTTTATGTTGTTTTGCTGCAGGACGGCTAGAGAAAGTTTTCTCATTAATTACAGAGTAAGTTACATTATAGGATCTATGCTCTTTGCTAACATTATGGATTTAGTCACGACACTTATTACGGATCAACATTAACTTCCACGTATTGTCATCACGGCAAAGCGTTTAAAACAATGTATGTTATCTGCTTAGAACTACGGATTTATTCACGCGACAGACTGGCGACACTAATTACATATTAGCATTGACTTCCACATATTACCATCGGGCTGAACATTACATGCTTTGCGAATACATAATTAGATTTATACTTCAACGATTTACGCTGAACATTACATACAGAATAATTTTATACAAACTGTGTGCATCGCATGGGTCTGAACGGCTCGTATATATAAAGATTCAGTCCTGTGCTATAAATGTTAAGTCTTAATGACTTTAATTTTTATCTAATGACACTATATTAATTGAGTTTTTAGGTGAGTAAATGACTCTAAATTTGGTTACACATCATCGATCTATAAGTAATAATAATATTCATGTAGGTTGTTACTATGAAATTACAAAGGTCACGTTATTATTACTATGAAATCACATGTTTCAGAATATTCATGTAGATTATTACTATGGAATTACAAATGTCATGTTATTATTACTATGAAATCACATGTTTCAAAATATTCATGTAGGTTATTACTATGGAATTACAAAAGTCATATTATTATTATTATTATGAAATCACGCGTTTCAAAATATTTATGTAGATTATTACTATGTATTTTGTGCATCTTGTGATTACTATGTGTTTTCGTTTTTTATATGTAGAATTATTAGTGGGAAACCAATATTTACACCCTTTTGCAGTGTGTGTTAGTACATCCGATTTGAACATATAAATTCAATGAATTTGCTATAATAACAAAATACAACATATTAAAAATATCACATTTAGTAATGAATAGAAAGGAAAAAATACATAATTTTGACTTGAAGCCGTTCGTAAATTATAATATCAAATAAAATGTTGAGTTTTAAACATAAGCAAAACTTCAAACTTTTATTGAAGAACAAAATCGATGCATTGCACGGGTCAGAATGTCTCGTCTAAGTTATTTTTCATTTATAATTCCTAATACATTAATGCAGAATTAATCGGAAGGTCGCGTGAAATTCCACGAATGAAAAGTCCACGGAAGAACTAGTCACAGCTAGCACTAGTGGCTCCTAAAATATTCATAATCGTACGTTTACTTTTCAAAAAAAAAAAAAAAAAGACTAGCTTAAACTTTACTAATCAGTATGCTTAATATTCTTGCAACAATTTGTAATTATTAAATTACTTTAAAAAAAATTGTAATTATTAAGTACAATTATTAAAAGTCAATGCAGGCAGAAGTAGATCGTATTTGATAATAACTATGGGCTTTAAAGTCAATCAATATGCTCATAATTCTTGTAATTGTTATAATATAACATGAAAGTGACGTTTCAATTATCTTTTTATTTTTATATAATGTGAATAATTATTATGTCTCTGATGTAAATATGTAATTACGATTGTGCCATCTGAAGTTTTCCTATAAATAGGACTTCAGTTATTAATGAAAATCATACCTGAGAATCATTCTCTATATTCTCTCTCTAATTTCTCTCTCTATTATTTCGATTTTACAACACGTTATCAGCACGACTCTAACCAAATGAGTAATATGATGAGAGTATGCTCTACACTTGCATCTTACAGATGATCCTCTGTATCATAAATCTAATTATTACAACAAATCTCACTTCTCTACAAGAAGTTCTTGATCTAAATTTCAAAAATCTTCCATTATTTTGATCCAACATACCTACCAGCTTCACACATCAATTATGAAACTAAACCATGGCTATCACTTGTTTGCCACAGATTTGTATTTTCACAAAACTCAACTCACGAACATCAATGTTGAATACTTTACTCGTGTAGTCGTATGATAATTGATGAAGTAATAAGAGGAGAGAATCTTACTAGAACACTCCCATCCTCTTTCCCACCTTTCGTAAAATTATTCCTTATTTCCCATCAACTTACCATCGTCCTCACACACACAAAAAAAAAAGAAAAAAAAAAGAGAAACAGAGTTCAGTCATGACAAGTTTGCTTCACTTTTCATGGCTTTTATTTTTCTTCATCTTCAGCTCCAGCTTCCCTTCATTCTCCAGATATCAGCCGTTTATCGGAGTAAACTACGGGCAAGTCGCCGACAACCTCCCTGTTGGAATCGTTAATGATTTTAATTTTATTTTGTAAAATTAAATATCATAGGATCAATCTACGTTCCGAGTAGATGATCGTGGTATATTCACTTTCTCTAAACCGATTCCCGGTGAGTGAGAAATAGTGAATTAAAGTTTATCACTAAATTGTGAATTAATAAGGGATGGAATCCCACATTGAATAATGAACCATCATTATTCTAGTATATAAGGAGTTACCTTTATGTATGTAATAATTAATGGCACATGTGTATGGGCTTAAATCCCACACGCGCGCACACGCACGCGCCGCCGCCGCCGGCCTCCCGCCTCGCCTCGGCCGCGAGCCGCGAGCCGCGTGCCGCGTGCCGTGGGCCGTGGACCTTGGACCTTGATCTTGGACAAGCTCAACAACGTAGTTGGGCTCGTATATGCACATAAGGATGTCCAGGTACATCCGTCAAATGGTTAAGGAGCTGAATACAGTCCAGGTGCGTCATGACTGTTCAAATTCAGTCCAACCCGGAAGTAACCTCCCAGGTGTTATGAGGAGGAGTAATTGGGAGATCTAAATTATGTAACTCCTGCCAACTTTTGAAATTCGAAACTCCTGTGTTCAATGCAGGCATGAATGCCTGCATTATGACAGCCATAAGGGTTGTGTTTAAACCCCCCCTACAGTGTGAATGGCCTATAAATAAGCATGCATCCCTCTGCATCAGTACATGCAATTTTTCAAACTCAGTATAAACATACAGTTTTCATCATTCTCTGTATATCATAAGTCGGAGCTTTGTCCTCACCTCTTCCAGTTCGTCGGAGCTCTCCAGTTTGCGGTGTTGCTACTGTAGAGACGTAAAGTCGTTGACCTTTGGGGACGAACCGCCAATCCGTGAACACTACCGGGATGTTTCTCGTCTTGCGGGCAGAAGGCATCTTCGGGCGACTTCTATCACAGTCTAGTTTCGTTTATTATTTATTGTTGTTTCGATTATCTTCTTGTATTTCTACTTTGTTTCTGGTTAGTGCAGAATCAGTTTCGTTTTTCATTATATTTTTAATTCCGCCTCGAGTCCTGTATTTTCAGTTTTTTCGAGTTGTAATTGTAGTTTCCAGTTGTAATTTAATTTACAACAAGTGCAAGACGATAAAACATACTTGCTATTGTTACTAAATCACACAACTGGAGATGTCGACTACCGTTGCTGCCACCGACTCCGCCGCCACCGCTACCTCTGCCTCCGCGACCGTCACCTCAATCATGGCGAACTCCATTGGCTCAACCACGTCATCAACTATCGGCTCGACGGTGTTCAACACAAATGCTTCAACGATGTCAACAACAACTGGTTGGGTTTTTAACAACCCATTTCTGACTACCGGTGGGTCCACCTCGAGTGGCACCGTTGGTTCCACTTTTAGTGGTACCGTGGGATCCATGTTAGGATCTAGTGTTGAAGCCTACGGGTTCAACATGAGTGGTTACTTTTTTGGAACAACCTCGGGGCCAAGGATGATGCCTGCCGCCGAGAAGCCGCCAAAGTTTGGTGGATCCGACTTTAAAAGGTGGCAACAAAATATGTTGTTATATTTAACAATATTGGGGTTTGCTAACTTCCTTAAGGAAGATGCGCCACCGGCGCCAAGTGCTCAAGAGACTAGTTTCACAGTCCGAGCTGCCTATGATAATTGGCACAATGGAGACTATCTTTGTAAAAACTTTATTCTGAATTCTTTAGAGGATAGTTTGTACGATGTATACTGTGTTGTAAACACATCAAAAGAGATGTGGGAAGCACTTGAAAAGAAGTACCGTAGTGATGATGCAGGTACAAAAAAGTTTGTAGTCGCCAAGTATCTGGACTACAAGATGGTTGATTCAAGGCCTGTCATGGAACAAGTACAAGAGTTCCAACTCATCGTTCATGATGTCAATTCCGAGGGAATGGTCCTACAGGACGCTTTTACTGTTGCAACTGTGATCGAGAAGTTGCCCCCCAGTTGGAAAGATTTCAAGAGCTACCTTAAGCACAAGCGAAAGGAGATGACTCTTGAAGACTTGATTGTGAAATTGCGCATCGAGTCTGACATGCGCAAAAATGACCACAAACCAAAAGGCATGATTGATGATAAGGCCAATCTGTTGGAGCATTGCGGTCCCTCCAATAAAAGGGCTCGTCCAAGTGTCCAAAACAAGAGCAAAGGGAAGCAACCAGTCAAGAAGTTTGATGGCGATTGCTTCAACTGTAGCAAACATGGGCATACGGCGAAAGACTGTCGAAAGCCGAAGGCCAACAAGAAGAAGAAACATGTTGCCAACATCGCCGAGACTAACAGCGAATGGAAAGAGGATGACCTTGCTGCTGTGGTCACCGAAGAAGTCAACCATGTTGAGAACCAAGGTGGTTGGTACGTCGACACCGGTGCGACCACCCACGTTGGTGCCGATAGGAGCCAGTTTAAGAACTATCAAGCTGTTGAGGGGAGGAAGCTCAACATGGGGAATCTAGCTTCATCTGAAATTATCGGAGTTGGAGAAGTGGACCTCAAACTTATGTCCGTACAGACACTTACCTTGAAGAATGTGCTTCATGTTCCGGATATGAGGAAGAATTTGATCTCAGGCTCTATACTAGTTAAAAAGGTGTTTAAACTAGTGTTTGAGTCAGATAGAATTATCATAAAAAAGTTTGATAGGTTTCTAGGTAACAGTTACCTCACGGAGGGACTCTTTAAACTTAATGCTTTGGCTAAACGCCATGTAACCAAGTCCAGTAATGCTAATGAAAATGCTACTGCTTCCTCTTACTTGACTGAGTGTTCTGATTTATAGCATTGTAGATTAGGTCATGTAAATCTAAATGCTATAAAAAGATTAGTAAACTTAGATTTACTAAAATTAAATGAAGTCAATACTCAAAACAAATGTGAGATTTGTGTTGAAGCAAAAATGACGAAACTTCCGTTTCATTCGGTAAAACGAAACACATAACCCCTTGAATTAATTCACACAGATGTGTGTGATTTACAGTTTGTGCAAACTAGAGGTGGTAAGAAGTACTTTATCACTTTTATAGATGACTACACAAGATATTGTTATCTTTATCTTTTGAGAAGTAAAGATGAGGCTATTGAAGCTTTTAAGAACTTCAAGAATGAAGCCGAGAATCAATTAGGCTGTCGTATTAAGATGGTTCGAAGCGATAAAGGTGGCGAACAGCTCCATATTCACCACAATCTAATGGCGTTTCTGAACGTAAGAATCGAACCCTTAAAGATATGATGAATGCCTTATTGATTAGTTCAAGGTTGCCCCAGAACATGTGGGGGAAAGCTGTCCTGACAGCCAACTACATATTGAACAAGATTCCACGCAAAGGTAAGGATATTACCCCTTATGAGTTGTGGAAAGGTAGAAAACCTTCATACAAATATCTCAAAGTGTGGGGGTGTTTGGCTAAGGTTGAGGTACCTCTACCTAAACAAGTTAAAATCGGACCTAAGACGGTCGATTGTATCTTTATTGGGTATGTACTGAATAGTAGTGCCTATCGGTTTGTTATCCACAAGTCAGAAGTTCCTGAAATGATTGTGGGAACAACAATTGAATCAAGAAATGTTGTATTCTTTGAAAACATATATCCTTGTAAGGATAATGATAAATTTGAGAACAATTCTAACAATAGAGTTGAAGATGAAGGAACAAGTTCAAAACATGTGGATGTAGATCCAAAGTCACGTAAGCGATCAAGATCTAATCTGGAAGATGTAGAACCGACACGTGGTAGTAGGGTTAGGACACCAAAGAAATTTGGACCTGACTACATAGCATTCATGTTGGATGAAGAACCAACGTCGATCAAAGTAGCTTATGCCAGACCAGACGGGTTGCTCTGGAAAGAAGCTGTTCAGAGTGAAATTGACTCAATTTTACAAAACCAAACTTGGGTTTTGGTTGATTTACCTGAAGGTTGTAAGCTCTTAGGATGCAAATGGATCCTTAAAAGAAAGTACAAGGTTGATGGGTCAATTGACAAGTATAAAGCTCGTTTAGTAGTCAAAGGTTTCAAACAGAATGAATGGTACGATTTTTTCGATACCTATTCACCTGTGACGAGAATTACATCTATTCGAGTGCTTCTCGTGATTGCTGCTTTGCACGATCTAGAGATTCATCAAATGGATGTTAAGACTGCTTTTCTGAATGGTGATCTGGATGAAGAGATCTATATGGAACAACCTGAAGGGTTTGTAGTACCTGGACAAGAAAAAAAGGTATGCAAACTGGTTAAGTCTCTATATGGATTGAAACAAGCTCCACTACATTGGCACTTGAAGTTTGATAATGTAATGTTATCAAATGGTTTTAAAATAAACGAGTGTGATAAATGTGTTTATATTAAGAACACTAATAACGGTTATGTTATTGTGTGTCTTTATATAGATGACATGTTAATCATGGGTAACAATATACAAGTGATTAACGATACTAAGAACGTGTTAAAAAAGAAATTTTGACATGAAAGACATGGGGCTGGCCGATGTGATTCTTGGAATGAAAATTTTAAGAAAATTAGATAGAATCATCTTGACACAATCTCACTATGCCGAGAAAGTTCTCAAGAAGTTTAATACTTTTGATAGCTTGCCGGCTAAGACCCAATAGATTTAAATGATCACTTGAGCAAAAATCGAGGGGAGCCCATTGCACAAGAAGAATATGCACGAGTCATTGGGTGTTTAATGTATCTTACAAATTGCACTCGACCCGATTTAGCTTGCGTTGTGAACAAATTAAGTCGTTACACGAGCAATCTAAGCAAAGAGCATTGGAAAGCTCTCGTTAGAGTTTTGAGGTACTTAAAGTATACTCAAAACCTTGGGCTACACTATTCGAGATACCCCCCGATACTTGAAGAGTACTGTGATGCGAATTGAATATCCGATACGAAAAGTTCATTTTCTACAAGTGGTTACGTGTTTACCATTGGGGGTGGAACTGTAATACCCGGTTGTAATTCAGTCATTATCATTCAGCAATTTCATTCGGTGATTGTCACTCAGTGGATTTTCACTCATTTATAATCATTCATCAATCATGTTCGTTCACCGTGTTCACCGTTCGAAAAAACTTCGAGTTGTGTAACGTTATTGTTCATTGTTTCAACTTTCCTCATATAAGTTCGACTTTGTTAAATCACCATTAATTTTTGGTAACTCCAAAAATTCTAAATATTTGCAATATTATAGAGAATCGAGTTAACTTTCCAATGGTTCAAACGGTGAGTCAATCGGAGTCCGGACGAGAGAGTTATGGTCGTTTTAGCTCACCCGCTCATTTTTTCAGTTATTGGCCGATCACTGCCGACCGAACTCGGCCGTGTCGTCCGACACGGCCCGTGCCGTACTCGTCCGGAAATTCCGAAGTTTTACGCCACAGACTGACCGTGTCGTCTGGCACGGCCGAGTCGAACTCTTCCGGATAAGCCAGAACCGACTGCCCAGACGCCCGACCGTGTTCCAGGACACGGTCGAGTCATGCCGAGTCACTGTCGGACGGGTCACTATCGGTAGGCCCCTCCGCGCCGCGACCGTGTCTAGCAGGACACGGTCGAGTCCCTGCCGGCCAGCTGCGCTCCGCGACCGTGTCAGGCGGACACGGTCGAGTCTGTCAGGCGAGTCAACCCCTATAAATTCGTTTTTTGAGCATTTCAGCTCATTTCTTTCCCATTTCTTCACCTTCAACCGAGAGAGAGAGCTTGAGGGAGGGATTTTCCTTCACAAATCATTTGAGTGTTTGATTTTCTTCATCTCCTTTCGATCGTGAAGCTTGGATACTCGATTAAACTCGTGTTCTTCGGATCGAAGTGGTTGGATCTTCAAGAGGTAACTTCTTCAACATCTTGGATTTCGATTTTGTGTTGAGATATGATGTTTTGGACGTTATAATCATGTTATATGAAGGGATATGTATATGATTATGAGTTTGTATAAGGATTCATTGGATTATTGAGGGATTATTCAAGAACACTTTGAATATCGAGTTGAAATTGGGGGTTTTCGATTAATTGTTGTTGAAATCACGTTTTCGGATATTCATTTTGGATTATTGATCATTTGGAAGATTTTTGTTGGTTTGAAACACTTCTTGGAGGATTTGATATTGATATATTGAGATTTGATTGTAAACAATCGGAGTTTGGCCACAACGTATTCGATATAATGCCCCAATGAACTTAGTTTAATCGTATCGACGTTTCGAGTTCGTTATATTCGTGTTTGATTCGTATATTAAGCGAATTGTTGGTGCTTGTGTAATTCAAGGTTGTTCGAGTGACCGGTATTCCCTATTAAGGACGTTGTTCGTGGAAGGACTTCCCCGCCTTCGGTTGAGGCAAGTTTTATACTTGTACTAGTCAATGAGATTAATGGCATCATATATGTGTATAAATGTGTTGTATCATTCCGAGACTTAGTCTCTTCATGAATTCATTGATATTAAGAGATCGTTCGATACGATACCTTTCGACAATTTTGCCAAATATTTATTGTTGTTCGTTAACGACCGATTCAAGGCATTGTGATACTCATTATTAATGTCATTGTCGATAGCCGATTCGCGGGGTCGATGTATCGATTGTTGTTAATATAGATGTCAATTTAAGACATTGTTGAGATCATTGTTATTCCTTTTTGGATTGTCATTAAAACTGTACACGCCGATTAAAGGCATTGGCTTATTCATTTCTCACCTTCGTCGTCGGTAACCGATTAAAGGTGCCGAGGCATCCTTCATATCATTGTTATCGAATTGTCGTTCGCAGGCAAATCGAAGTGTTCAATCATTCATCATATCGTTGTCATCGATTGGCCACTCTCAGGAAAATCGAAATGTTCAATCATTCACTATATCATTGTATCGATTGACCGTTCTAAGGCAATCGAGGTATTCAATCATTCATCATATCGTTCACATCGATTAGCCATTATAAGGAAATCGAAGCGCTCAAGCATTCATGGAATCATCCGCTGCATCATTGTCATCGGTTAGCCGTTCTAAGGCAATCGAGGTGTTGAGTTGGGACTGTCGAGGATGGTGCTGGCCGACTCAAGACAGCATACCATCCCCTAATTGTGATACGGCTTTCATGCCGTGGCTTCGGCCCTAATTGTGATACGGCTTTCATGCCGTGGCTTCGGCCCTAATTGTGATACGGCTTTCATGCCGTGGCTTCGGCCCTAATTGTGATACGACTTTCATGCCGTGGCTTCGGCCCTAATTGTGATACGGCTTTCATGCCGTGGCTTCGACCCTAATTGTGATACGGCTTTCATGCCGTGGCTTCGGCCCTAATTGTGATACGGCTTTCATGCCGTGGCTTCGCCCTAATCAATACTTGGCTGTTTTTGGCTTCATGTGATTGTGATATTTGTGATTTACCGAGTGGTTTTAGGCCTTGTGATTGTCTTGTTAATTTCATTGGAGCCTCCGGGCATTGTGATTCATATTTAATCCTGTTCTGGTTTGGTTCATGTCGTGTAAGTCATTGTGGTATTCTGTGATTATGATTCGCCGTTGGGCACTTATGTTCTAACCTGTCGAACAGGTATTAATAGTATGTCGTGGGCATAGTATTTCACGAATGCTCGGTTCTTACCTTGGTTTGTGAGCATCTCGTATTATTATCATCATTATACCGTTTCATTCTGCCTTTGGATGCATATCATGTTATACATGTATTTGATGTTCATTATCTGGATGACTGACCCCGTGGGGGCGGAACATGTTTTCATGTTTTAGGTGCTTGCGAGGAGAGAGTTGAGGCACAGGGGCATGACGATGGCGACGAGGCATACGAGCGATACTAGTCCGAGTTGTTCATTGTTGGTCAGTCAGTTGGAGTGTACTCCAGTCTTGTCAGTTGTTGTCGTGTTGTATTACCCGAACAGATGTTCGTGGATGCTGTTGTATTTCATTTTGGCCATGTAGGCCACTTTTGTCGTTGAAATTCCTTATCGGAATATAGTGTCGGATGTCATGGTAGGGACTATGATTTTCCCTTGTTGTGAATTTAGTGTATCTTTGGTCATGTTCGCCTGGTGGATTTCCTGGCGTGGGGTCCACGGCACTGTAATAACCCAATGGGATTTTGGGGCGTTACAGAAGATGGTATCGGAGCGTTTGGGTTGTGAGATACCCTGATATGTGAGTTATGTGGCTCTACCGATGCGGTAGTAGTGGGACTGTCAGGTTATGACAATCGGGACAGTCGGGTTTTGTGAGTCATAATATTCATACGACTGCGCGAGTCATTCATTTATCGAGTCGTCGTCAGTTGGGACTAGTCTCGAAGCTTCGTATGACCTGTGTAAGGACTCGATTCTCTTTATGTTCATACATTCATCATGTTATTAATTTTTCATGTTTGTTGAAACATATATGTGATATTAGTGTTATGATTGATTCATGACTAATTGTTTTGGAGCACGCATGACTTGTGTAAGCATTAAGGATCAACTCATTCATCAGTTAATAATCCTCAATCATCATTTTGATCTCATCACTCAGTTAATTCGTTCATCACTTAGTCAATATCATTACTCAGATAATTCATTCATCACTCAGTCAATTCCTTCATCACTCAGTCAATCTCATTGCTCAGTCAATTCATTCACCACTTAGTTAATCCCATCGCTCAGTTAATTCATTATCACTCAGTTAATCTCATTGTTCAGTTAATTCATTAATCATCCAGTCCACCTCACGGTTCAGTTGTTGACCTTGTGGATCGAATTTTCAACCTTGTAAACTTGTCCAAGGTAATTATTTCAGGAATTTCATCAGATAATCATGTTGCCTCACTCGATCTTTCATGCGATCATATCATATCCCGGCGTCATGTCGACGATCATTTTATTGCATAATTGATGCGTTCATTGCTGTATAGCGTGTATGTTCATCATTATCATTCAGTAATATAATCATAATGTGATCTTCATGCGAGATCTGTAATCATCATGTGGCTTTCCCGCTTCGAGATGGATAGAGTCGGAGGACGCGGGAAGGAGGCGCGGTGCGGGCCGAAACCCGGATCTCGTGTGCATGCCCGTGCGAATGCGAGTGGTATCATTAATTCATCAAATAGCGAGGCTACTCATTCATCGCCAGATAATCGCCGCCGTGAGTCGTACCCGAGAGGCATCTCACTCGGAAGGTGCTCGGGTTGACCCATTCATATTTATGCAGGCATGATGGCCCGTGATGACTCGGATGACGCGGATGATGGAGACCATGCACCTCGATGGTTCGTGGTCCACCGCAACAGAATTCCAGGAGCCGTTTAATGGACAGACCGGGAGAGTGAATCGATTGTTGGCGATATCTCTCGTCCGAGGCCGCCTACTTTTGAGGGTTCGTCGGAACACTTATATTGTTCATTGGCTTGAGCATTTTGATAAAGTCTTCGACATGGTTCGGTGTCCTGAGGAGAGTAAAGTGGCGGTAGCGGCTTACTCCTTGAGTAAGGGTGCTTATTCTTGGTGGCTTTACGTGAAACCCACCGATCGAGATCGTGTTTGGGGAGAATTCAAGACACTCATCATAGAGAGGTATTATCCGGCCCCACTTCGGGAAGCCAAGTTATCGAGGTTTTGAACTCGAATCCGTCGAGGACGAGGGTGTTATTGTCATTGCCGAGAAGTTTCAGGACTACTTCATTTGCTTCATCGATTATCCGTATCAAGCGGAAAAGATCAAGTATTTTAGCAAGAGGCTAAATCCGCAGTTGAGGATGCAGTTGTTCAACCACAATTGTAATTCACTTAGTGAGTTCATCGGGAAGGCTCTTGGAGCAGAGCTTTTGATCAAGGAGCTTACTCGGAAACATCCTTCAGTTCCTTCGGGTGAGAGGACTAGGATGCTGATTCGTCCAGAGGGACATCGGGCTCCGACGTCCAAGAGGTCGTTTTCCAGTCGTCTTCGTGCTGAGAAGGCTTCTTCCTCTCAGACGACGAGTTCGACTGTTGTTTGCTTTAACTGTGATTCAGCAGGACACGTTAATACTCGGTGTACGGTGCCAGCTATTGTTTGTTTTCTGTGTGGGAACCCGGGACACCTTCAGAAATACTGCAGGAGTTCTGGTGCCGCTAGATCTCGAGAGGGCTCACAAGCCTCGAGGGATTTTGTTACTCCAGTCCGTACTTCATCCAAGGGGTCCTATCAGGCTTCGAGAACCCGAGGTAAGGACATTCATCACCGGTTTTGAACAAGTTAATTCTTGCTCGGTAGTAGGACAATCATTCATTTCATTGTCGTTCACTCATTCATCTAATTCATTCATCATAAATATCAATCATGTTGGGACTCATAATTATCGATTAATCATTCAATTCACGAGGAACGGCGGTTCCAATCACTTCAGAGAGCTATCACTCATGACGTTATTAATTCACCTTGGTGAGTCATTCCAAATCCTTGTCGGATTTGTAGTCATTTATCATTCATCATTCATTTTAGTCACTTTCATTCTCGTGACCTTCCGAGATCATATTTAGCGGCGAGTTCATCTGCGGATATACCTTAAATCGTTGAGATAGAGGAGATCGATGACATGGAAGGATAACGATGTTGACTACATTTGAGATGTAACCTTGTTTTTGGATGATTGTGTAACTCAATCCGTAGTAATGTATCGTGACTGTGGATCATTTATTCTTGATCTATTTTATTATGATCATATTTGAGAATCTTGAGATTTGGGTCAACTGTTGGGAGTTCACCCCTTCGACGTTGTGCTCAAGATTTCTTGATAATTTGGGAAATCATTCACTGAGATTCGAGACGTCAAGTCTTGGGGACTTGTGCGTGCGATTGATTTGGTGCCGAGGACTATATGTGCATTATTGTTTTCAGATCTTGATGGATAGTTCATATCCCGAGTTGTTTACCCTGAGTTTCGAGGACGAAACTCCTTTTAAGGGGGGGTGTATGTAATACCCGGTTGTAATTCAGTCATTATCATTCAGTAATTTCATTCGGTGATTGTCACTCAGTGGATTTTCACTCATTTATAATCATTCATCAATCATGTTCGTTCACCGTGTTCACCGTTCGGAAAAACTTCGAGTTGTGTAACATTATTGTTCATTGTTTCAACTTTCCTCATATAAGTTCGACTTTGTTAAATCACTATTAATTTTTGGTAACTCCAAAAATTCTAAATCTTTGCAATATTATAGAGCATCGAGTTAACTTTCCAATGGTTCAAACGGTGAGTCAATCGGAGTCCGGACGAGAGAGTTATGGTCGTTTTAGCTCACCCGCTCATTTTTTCAGTTATTGGCCGATCACTGCCGACCGAACTCGGCCGTGTCGTCCGACACGGCCCGTGCCGTACTCGTCCGGAAATGCCGAAGTTTCTGCCACAGGACCCGACCGTGTCGTCTGGCACGGCCGAGTCGAACTCTTCCGGATAAGCCAGAACCGACTGCCCAGACGCCCGACCGTGTTCCAGGACACGGTCGAGTCATGCCGAGTCACTGTCGGACGGGTCACTATCGGTAGGCCCCTCTGCGCCGCGACCGTGTCTAGCATGACGCGGTCGAGTCCCTGCCGGCTAGCTGCGCGCCGCGACCGTGTCAGGCGGACACGGTCGAGTCTGTCAGGCGAGTCAACCCCTATAAATTCGTTTTTTGAGCATTTCAGCTCATTTCTTTCCCATTTCTTCACCTTCAACCGAGAGAGAGAGCTTGAGGGAGGGATTTTCCTTCACAAATCATTTGAGTGTTTGATTTTCTTCATCTCCTTTCGATCGTGAAGCTTGGATACTCGATTAAACTCGTGTTCTTCGGATCGAAGTGGTTGGATCTTCAAGAGGTAACTTCTTCAACATCTTGGATTTCGATTTTGTGTTGAGATATGATGTTTTGGACGTTATAATCATGTTATATGAAGGTATATGTATATGATTATGAGTTTGTATAAGGATTCATTGGATTATTGAGGGATTATTCAAGAACACTTTGAATATCGAGTTGAAATTGGGGGTTTTCGATTAATTGTTGTTGAAATCACGTTTTCGGATATTCATTTTGGATTATTGATCATTTGGAAGATGTTTGTTGGTTTGAAACACTTCTTGGAGGATTTGATATTGATATATTGAGATTTGATTGTAAACAATCGGAGTTTGGCCACAACGTATTCGATATAATGCCCCAATGAACTTAGTTTAATCGTATCGACGTTTCGAGTTCGTTATATTCGTGTTTGATTCGTATATTAAGCGAATTGTTGGTGCTTGTGTAATTCAAGGTTGTTCGAGTGGCCGGTATTCCCTATTAAGGACGTTGTTCGTGGAAGGACTTCCTCGCCTTCGGTTGAGGCAAGTTTTATACTTGTACTAGTCAATGAGATTAATGTCATCATATATGTGTATAAATGTGTTGTATCATTCCGAGACTTAGTCTCTTCATGAATTCATTGATATTAAGAGATCGTTCGATACGATACCTTTCGGCAATTTTGCCAAATATTTATTGTTGTTCGTTAACGGCCGATTCAAGGCATTGTGATACTCATTATTAATGTCATTGTCGATAGCCGATTCGCGGGGTCGATGTATCGATTGTTGTTAATATAGATGTCAATTTAAGACATTGTTGAGATCATTGTTATTCCTTTTTGGATTGTCATTAAAAGCGTACCACGATTAAAGGCATTGGCTTATTCATTTCTCACCTTCGCCGCTTAGAATCGATTAAAGGTGCCGAGGCATCCTTCATATCATTGTTATCGAATTGCCGTCGCAGCAAATCGAAGTGTTCAATCATTCATCATATCGTTGTCATCGATTGGCCACTCTCGGAAAATCGAAATGTTCAATCATTCACTATATCATTGTATCGATTGACCGCTCTAAGGCAATCGAGGTATTCAATCATTCATCATATCGTTCACATCGATTAGCCATTATAAGGAAATCAAGCGCTCAAGCATTCATGGAATCATCCATTGCATCATTGTCATCGGTTAGCCGTTCTAAGGCAATCGAGGTGTTGAGTTGGGGATGCCGAGGATGGTCTTTGGCCGACTCAAGACAAAGATACCATCCCCTAATTGTGATACGGCTTTCATGCCGTGGCCCTAATTGTGATACGGCTTTCATGCCGTGGCTTCGCCCCTAATTGTGATACGGCTTTCATGCCGTGGCCCGCCCTAATTGTGATACGGCTTTCATGCCGTGGCCCTAATTGTGATACGGCTTTCATGCGTGGCCCGCCCTAATTGTGATACGGCTTTCATGCCGTGGCTTCGCCCTAATTGTGATACGACTTTCATGCCGTGGCCGGCCCTAATCAATAATGACAATTTGTTTGCTTCATGTGATTGTGATATTTGTGATTTGGTGAGTGGTTTTTAGGCCTTGTGATTGTCTTGTTAATTTCATTGGAGCCTCCGGGTATTGTGATTCATATTTAATCCTGTTCTGGTTTGGTTCATGTCGTGTAAGTCATTGTGGTATTCTGTGATTATGATTCGCCGTTGGGCACTTATGTTCTAACCTGTCGAACAGGTATTAATAGTATGCCGTGGGCATAGTATTTCACGAATGCTCGGTTCTTACCTTGGTTTGTGAGCATCTCATATTATTATCATCATTATTCCGTTTCATTCTGCCTTTGGATGCATATCATGTTATACATGTATTTGATGTTCATTATCTGGATGACTGACCCCGTGGGGGCGGAACATGTTTTCATGTTTTAGGTTCTTGCGAGGAGAGAGTTGAGGCACAGGGGCATGACGATGGCGACGAGGCATACGAGCGATACTAGTCCGAGTTGTTCATTGTTGGTCAGTCAGTTGGAGTGTACTACAGTCTTGTCATTTGTTGTCGTGTTGTATTACCCGAACAGATGTTCGTGGATGCTGTTGTATTTCATTTTGGCCATGTAGGCCACTTTTGTCGTTGAAATTCCTTATCGGAATATAGTGTCGGATGTCATGGTAGGGACTATGATTTTCCCTTGTTGTGAATTTAGTGTATCTTTGGTCATGTTCGCCTGGTGGATTTCCTGGCGTGGGGTCCACGGCACTGTAATAACCCAATGGGATTTTGGGGCGTTACATGAACTATCTCGTGGAAGTCCGCGAAATAAACGTGTATAGCCCGATCCACCATGGAATCGGAATTCATAGCTTTGGACAAAGCTGGTGAAGAAGCCGAATGGCTCAAAAACTTTCTAGAAGATATTCCATGTTGGTCAAAGCCAGTACCAGCGGTGATGATACACTGCGATAGCCCAGCTGCTATTGGTAGGGCAAGAAGTAACGTGTATAATGGAAAGTCTCGACATATTCGTCGACGTCATAATACCGTGAGACATTTGATCAAAAGTGGGGTTATCTCTATTGACTATGTGAGGTCATTGGATAATCTAGCGGATCCGCTAACCAAAGGGTTAAACTGTGATCAAATGAATAAATTGCTAGAGGGAATGGGTTTAAAATCCACAAATTGAGAATTATAATAGTGGTAACCCAACCAAGATGACTGGAGATCCAAAGAACTTGGTTCAATGGGAGAATTAAGCTATGAGAGTTCGTGTGAAACACTCATCTAAGTTTATTCCCTATAGAGCAATTGAGTGTTGAAAGCTTGCCCAGTGGTGAGGTTAAGTCTATGACTTTTAATGATTCCTAAAGACCTCGAGGAGGTTGAGTATGACAAGATACTCGGTAAAGAATCACCTATATAAGTGAGATGTGGGGGACGCTTCATGAAATACATTTATGAATCCAAAGGGGTGTCCAAGGCCCGCAAAGGACACAAAACGTGAGAACGAATGAGGTTGAGGTGTTCAAGTGTTAGCACCATTGTCTCGGTGCACGCCGTGGGGGAATAGTTCAAAGCATCAAGCCACCAATCCGCCTGTGTACCCGATGATGTTAACTATGGAAGGTTCAAAGTCATGAACTACCTATCCTTATACTTTAACACCTCTTGAGGACTGAGCTTGAGTCTGTATATTGCATTTGGGCTATTTTTACTCATGTGGGGGATTGTTGGAATCGTTAATGATTTTAATTTTATTTTGTAAAATTAAATATCACATGATCGATCTACGTTCCGAGTAGATGATCGTGGTATATTCACTTTATCTAAACCGATTCCCGGTGAGTGAGAAATAGTGAATTAAAGTTTGTCACTTAATTGTGAATTAATAAGCTGGAATCCCATATTGAATAATGAACCATCATTATTCTAGTATATAAGGAGTTACCTTTATACATGTAATAATTAATGGCACATGTGTATGGGCTTAAATCCCACACGCGCGCACACGCGCGCGCCGCCGCCGTCGTCCGCCCTCCTCGCCTCGGCCTCGGTCGCGTGCCGTGGGCCGTGGGCCTTGGGCCTTGGACATTGGCCTTGAACTTGGATCTTGGATCTTGGATCTTGGCAATTGGTCTTTGAGCTGGTCTTTGGGCTTGGCCTTGGGCTAGCTTAAAGAATTTTTTGGACAAGCTCAACAACGTAGTTGGGCTCGTATATGCACATAAGGATGTCCAGGTACATCCGTCAAATGGTTAAGGAGCTGAATACACCAAAGGCCCCGACTGCTCAAATTCACCCAACCCTAAGTAACCTCCTATGTGTTATGAGGAGGAGTAATTGGCAGATCTGAATTATGTAACTCCTGCCAACTTTTGAAATTCAAAACTCTTGTGTTCAATGTAGGCATGAATGCCTGCATTATGACAGCCATAAGGGCTGTGTTTAAACCCCCCCTGCAGTGTGAATGGCCTATAAATAGGCATGCATCCCTCTGCATCAGTACATGTAATTTTTCAAACTCAGTATAAACATACAGTTTTCATCATTCTCTGCATATCATAAGTCGGAGCTTTGTCCCCACCTCTTCCAGTTCGTCGGAACTCTCCAGTTTGCGGTGTTGCTACTGTAGAGACGTAAAGTCGTTGACCTTTGGGGACGAACCGCCAATCCGTGAACACTACCGGGGTGTTTCTCGTCTTGCGCGTAAGGCATCTTCTGCGACTTCTACCACAGTCTAGTTTCGTTTATTGTTTATTGTTGTTTCGATTATCTTCTTGTATTTCTAATTTGTTTCTGGTTAGTGCAGATTCAGTTTCGTTTTTCATTGTATTTTTAATTCCGCCTCGAGTCCAGTATTTTCAGTTTTTTCAAGTTATAATTGTAGTTTCCAGTTGTAATTTAATTTCCGCCCAGCAAGTTTGTAACACAGATTTCTACAACACTCCCTCCACTGGAGGCGATGGCAAAGCTCATCCAGACCACCGCGTTCGAGAAGGTTCGTCTATACGGGTCGGATCCGGCAATCATCAAGGCGTTCGCGGACACCGGGATCAGAATCATGGTCAGAGTATCCAACTCCACCATACAGGGTCTGGCATCAGATCCGAATATCGCAAAGAACTGGATCGACTCTAACGTCCTCCCCTTCTACCCCACCACTAAAATCATACTCATCAACATCGGCAATGAGGTAATTTCTCTGTACCAATATTGTTATATTAAAAAAAAAAGAAAAAAAAAAGAAAAGGAGTCACGAGTTGCTATTAAAAAGGAAGAATAGATAAAAAGGGAAATACAGAGAAGGAAAGAAAAAAAAAAGGAGGAAGATGACAGCACACGGGTTGTCCGCAAAAGCAGAAGAAAAAAAATTGAAAACCTCATTCATGTTTGTAGTAACCGGAAACTGAGAAAATTGATAAAATAATAAAAGAATAAAATATTCTTTTAATTTATTGAATTATACATTCGTTTTTCTTACATATAAGATACATATAATATCGAAATTAATTTTTCTTAATACCATCGTGATCTATTTTACGAGAGCTTCAATTTGACACTAATATTGGTATGAGTGTTAACTCTTTTCATATAAGTTATTATTAATTTATTAAAATTGACGAATTAATATTTAACTCTGGAAATCGCAAAGATTTATCAATACATACTCTTACACTTGTTGTTAATGGCAGTCGATATTTCGACATATACTTTGACGATACTATTTTGAGGAATTGATTGGACGATCCTGCTCTGGTAGAAGCAGTTAATTATTTTGCAGTTTAAATTATGCCTCTTACTTATCTCAAAGTGGTGGTTTAAAACCACATATTTATTGCGTTTATTTTATATAATTATAATACCTCCCATGTGATGAGTTCAACGATCACAAGACGGATGGTTTTACATGTACGCAATTTATATATTATATATCACCATCGTGGTTGGTTATACCGCATGAATGGTTCATGAATCCTGCTCTCGAAGAAGAAGCAGTTGATAAAAAGAAATCCTACTCTGGAGAAGTAGTTGATCGATTATCTAAATCCTGCTCTGAAGAAGCAGTTGAAAGAAATAAATCCTACTCGGAAGAAGTAGTTGATCAATGATTCAAATCCTGCTCTCGAAGAAGAAGCAGTTGATGGAAATAATATCCGATCTCCATAATTATTATACACGAATGGAGAAAATTGAGCAAGTGATACCATAAGCTATCACCGCTTAATTAAAGAAAATCCCATGCAAACCGCATGGTGGGATCATTTGACAAGTGATATGGAAAACTATCACTCGGAAATAATTGCTCAATAAATCCCATGTTATTTATATCACATGATGGGATCATTGAAATCATATTGATTGACAATATTTATGTGGAAACATATATCACATATTTGTAAAAATATTGTATTTGCATAAAAGCAAAATATGGTCTTATTATTGCTGAAGAAGCACACAATAGTCGAAGTGAAAATATCGAAACTAGCTGAAAGGCATTAAACACTCGACAATATGAAACGCGAAAAAGAAAATACATATGAAATCCATAAAAAGAAAAGGGGTGCGTCCCGAGAGTATAAAACTCTGTAACTCTGCCACCCCATGGCATAAGGGTTTATAATGAAAGATTTAAAGGATCTAAACTTCTTTTCCGTTTGGCAGTAATAGTCTGTGGCTGATGAGCTTTGACTTCCAAGTTCTTAACTGAAATATATGCCTCAAACTTTATAAGTAGACCATCAACAGTGTCAGCACATATTATTATATCTCGTGATGGCTGAGATATAAACTTGTGATCCACTCCTTGATCCAGAAAGGCAAGCAAATCGTTGAAGAAATTATTAATATTCAACAAACCTATAGGTTTGGTATGGAAGTCCCGCTCAGCCCATGACGTGATGTTGAATATCTCATTGAGTGTGCCATAACCACCTGGAAGAACAATAAAGGCATCACTATTATTCACCACATACATCAAACTATCATGCACAGACTGTGTTTGAAGCATCAACCCAGTTGAACCCCCTATACTACTAGTTCTAACTATGGGATAGTGTAAGACACTTGTTACTCTTATTCTCCCATTTTGTGCAGCCTCTAAAAGATAACCCAAAAATCTATAATTACTCCCACCATACAATATATCGATTTTGTGTTTTCCTAATTCTTTTACGAATTGATATGCCATATCTATATGCTGGATATGACCTATCAATTTGGATCCACCTAAAATACATATAGTTTTAATTGGATGAGATCTATATGAGGATTCTAAGAACTCCATCTTTCTACACTAGACTTTCAAAATACTTTTATGAGAGATACATTTTCTGATTTGTGGATCCCAAATTTAAAGAACAAACTTCTTACTAAACGAAAAATGACTTCAATATATTCATTGCAAAAAGAGCGGCAGATAAGTCATTACTTTTGACAAAATTGCAAAAGAAAACGAAAGATATGATATTATATTTTTCAATGAAAATGACGTTACCGATCGGCAGCTGAGAAATTTAAATATTGGAAAACAATATTCATCAACTTGCATTATTTTTTTTCTATTACCTTATACTAACTTTGATAGAACGGACTTACAAACTGGATCTTTTGAGATTAATTTTTCATGACTATAACGTTCCCGTTCATCCTTAAATTGTATCCACAAAGCCATTAGTTCACGATGAACGTATCCACTCGGATGTGCATCAAGAATCTGTTAGACCTGGCAATTTGCCACCCGACACGAAAACACGACACGAAAACGACACGAAAATTTAGTATTTGTGTTTGCATTTTTAGTACACGACACGAAAGTACACGAACACGAAAGTACACGATCGAGATTTAGTGTCGGTTTTGTGTTTACCTTTTGGGTACACGACACAACACGAAGTACACGAAAGAAAATATATATATATATATATATATATATATATATATATATATATATATATATACTGTTGAGTAGAAGACCGACCGAGGTGTTATAAAGTATAAACAGCAAAAGACACAAGTTGACCGGGTATACAAATACATTCAGTACATATATATATTTTTTTTGAACAACATTCAGTACATATATTGATATATAACATAAACTTGGCATTTTTTAGGGTTAGAAGCCTTTCTTAGTAGCCGCCGACCCCGTTCTCCATCCCTGTCCAGAAACACAACTTCCCCGTGCCCCATCCCTATCCAAAAAGGCAGAAACCCATCCCTGATTCCCTTCCCCAAAAGCTTCGAGCCTTCCCTTCATCAGAAAGAAATCCAAATCGAAACAAAGACTACTCTCATCGAACCCGAAATTCCTGGCGGTTTTTCGCATCTCTCATCGTTATAATGGCTGAAGAGCAATGGAATACAAATGATCTGGTAATCTCTCATCTCTGAATTTTATTTTGTTAGATCTTGATTCGATTTGTAAGATATTGTTCGTGGTGTATTTATATTCGTAAAGATTTTGTTTAACCGCCAGGAATTTCGGGTTCGGGACTGGAAATATGTTGAACATATTTCTTCCAGTCGATTTGAAGCATATTTCGGGTTCTTAAAGATTTCCAGTTGAAATATTTCTTCAACATATTTCCAGTCCCAGTTTTTCTTGTTAATTCATTGTTATTCGTTTTGTATTTACTTCTTATGTTTTTTTTTCATCAATACAAATCTTTAACATATTTCTTCAACATATTTCCAGTCCCCGATTTGAAACATATTTCTTCAATATATTTCTAGTCCAGTTTTTATTGTTAATTCATTGTTATTCGTTTTGTATTTAGTTCTTATTGTTTTTTTCAGCAGTACGAATTTTTAAGCGAAGACGAGGCAGACAAAAGGGAGAACGAAAATGACAACAGTGGGGCAGATAAGAGGAAGAACTTATCATTTGTTTCATGTTTTAATTTGCAATGATAATTTGCATTTGAACTTTTGCAGGTTCACAATTATGAAGATGCATTGCTTAATTTGCATGTGAATTTTTGCTGTTTAGGAGTTATGGAATGAAGCTGTTCTGGAGTTATGGAATGAAGAGAACTTGCTGTTCTGGAGTAAGGGAATGAAGAGAACAATGCTAGAATTTGAATATGGAATGTAAATTTTAAAATATTTCGTGTACCAGTTCGTGTTTGTTTCGTGTAACATTCCTATTTTTTTCAATCGTTTTAATTTCGTATACCAGTTCGTTTCGTTTCGTTTTCGTGTACACGAAAAATTTCGTGTACTTAGTGTCATTTCGTGTCGGGTCATTTTTTTATCGTATCGTGTCCGTGTCAACAGATTTGGTACACGACTTGAAATCGTGTCGTTTTCGGTTCCACTCATCAAGTACACGAAACACGGAAGTACACGACACGAATGTACACGACACAAACGATTTGCCAGGTCTAGAATCTGTTGAATATCATGATCCATAGATTCATTACTCAATTCATCCTTGATAAATGCTATTTTATCTTCTCGATTTTTGGATACAAACCCCACAGATTTGCATCGTGTGTCACATGTCCACCGAGCACATTTATAGCACCCACCTAATCTTTTTGCTCTCCGTTTCTTTGCAAAACCACTCTTACCTGTACCTGGCATGTACTTAAATGAATTTGAAAATTCGCCAGATAGTCGAGCTTGTGCTTCGATCAACCATCGAATATCTTCTGGGATGCCATTTCTCATTAGCACCCTTAATCTTTCGAGTCGAGCTCGATAAATTCTTTTTATGATATTCACTGAAAAAGATGGATAATATTTACGAAGATTCGAAAGCATTGAATTCATTATGATATTCAAACCCTCGGTATGGATGATTGTGAATACAATGATAATCTATTTATAGATTGGAATTACGCGTATGAGATTTGACTCCGCGTCCTGAAGCATATGAACTATGGCTCTATATATTTGAATAATGAATATAATATGATATGTGGGAGCGGCGACTCCATGTTGTGCAATAATGGCACCGAAAAATGATGTGATATGCCGGCAAAATATCTATACGGTGATACAAATACATCACGTCTTCAAATATATGTTCTCGATTACTATTACTACTAACCAATATTAGGAATGAATCCCTAATAAATTTGGAATATATTAAGGGGGAGTATGGCCCCACTTCCTCTACATGTGTACTACTAGATATTATGAATCCACTAGATAGTCACATGTTTAAATGACTCATAATCAGAAATTTACGAGATAATTTGCTCACGGTTTGAGCATATATTCCAGATCATATAAAGCTAGTAATATATCCCAAATAAACTTGAATAGATCCCAGAAATGATCAAGATATGCGCATACAAGTGGGATATTAATTGACATACTATTCGAAGTCCTCCTGCCAGAGAACATAATATATAAACCCCCATGACTGAAGATGAATACTGAGGTACTAGCATATGAGTTTGGTGCTCAAAAATCTCTTAGCATGAAGGGGGTATTGGTAGTTGGAAATATGTGAAATGCATCACACTATATCCTCACAATTATATGAACTTGAAGTTCAAAGATGCATGATAGATTATTAATCTTTGATACCAACTACAACTGCTTTGATAAATACATAATAATTCCCCGAATATGAATCAAAACAAATGATAAAAGGAGGCATATACTTTTGAGAAGTGTATATACATAACCACAATGTGTAATCCCAATGGATGATTGATAATGAGATATCTCGGCAAGTTATGTTGCCATGGGGAAATAAATATTGAAAAGTGTCGACACAATATAGCGCTATGAATGAAATGAGGATATCAATGATTGAAAATGGGATATCCATAAATGATATGAGGATATCCATGACTGTGAAATATGGATATTAGAAATGAGGATATTAAAATCCATGATTTGTGAAAATGAGGATATTGAAATCCATCGAAATTGAAATATATGCCTTTATAATAAAATGAAACATATGGGCTTACTGAAATTGACTCGTAAGGAGATTTTGAACATATTATCAGTGCGTGCAGTCACTCAAAATAAAGCGTTGTGAACGAAAATTATCTGTTGTACTCTTTTCCTTGACTGAGGTTTTATCCCACTGGGTTTTTCCCAGCAAGATTTTTAACGAGACAGCTTAATCACAACCAGTATGGAATCTCCAAAAGAAATTTGGAATATATTGCAAAGAATATGAGTTCGATATTACAAACTGCACTGAAGATGATACTCATACTAATTCCTGGAGGATCATTGAAATGCTTGGGGCATATTTGTATAAAATACGCGTTGCAGTCTTTTTCCCTTGACTGAGGTTTTGTCCCATTGGGTTTTTTCTAGCAAGGGTTTTAACGAGGCAACTGGAATGGCGTATTAGTATGAATAATGTACTCTTTTTCCTTCATTAGAATTTTTTCCATTGGGTTTTTCCTAATAAGGTTTTAATGAGGCATATTCATGGCATAATGAGAAACACTACAAAGATCAAGATTATTCCTCAAAGCTTCAAAATAGAAGGAGTAGTTGTACTCTTTTTCCTTCAATCAAGTTTTTCCCACTGGGTTTTCTTGACAAGGTTTTAATGAGGCAACACGTGGATACTCCAACAACGAATGATAGACATGAGAGATTCACTCAGTTTTTGTCCCACGAGGTTTTACTGAGACGGCACAAGAATACTCATACAAGAACTATCGATATAAGGGGGAGCAAATTTATGAGATTACAGATTGGTGAAGTTTTTATCCAACAGAGCTTTCCTACCAACATTATGATGGAACATGATATGATTGCCACAAGCTCCAATACAAACAGTTTGAAAGTTTTTCTCCCATTGAGTTTTTCTTTAAACTAGTTAAGCAGATATTTATGTAAATAGTCATTCAAGGGGGAGTGTTATAATATAACACGAAAGTGACGTTTCAATTACCCCTTTGTTTTTATATAATGTGAATGACTATTATGCCCCTGATGTAAATATGTAATTACGATTGTGTCATCTGAAGTTTTCCTATAAATAGGACTTAAGTTATTAATGAAAATCATACCTGAGAATCATTCTCTATATTCTCTCTCTAATTTCTCTCTCTATAATATTCCGATTTTACAACAATAATATAGTAATTTTGTTCAATTTCATAAAAATGGTAATGCTATATGGACAGATTTTGTCCATCCAAACGGGTAATTTCGTAATGTTTGCTAAAGTTATAAATTGTAATGACCAAAATATCCTTGTAGTGAGAAGGAAGCATTAAATATTTTGTCTTTTCCCAATAACACATTGAGCCCCAAAAAAATTATTAATTGTGATTTATATTAGATTTTTTTATTCTTACTTTCCCCATGTTTCATTTCTTCTTCTGTATGCAAAACATCTGCCCTCGATACTCGGGACAAGAAAAACTGAATAGTCAGATAGAGTAACAAAAGTAATCAAGCAGTAATTGTCGAAAAAGAACTGAGTAGAACATTAAATTGAATCTGTACACCGAGCTCGATCCCGAACAACGGCTCTCGAAATCTTCATTAACTACTACTTGGCTCTCCTGGAGTGGAAACAGGAATTCGGCTCTCCAAACACCTTAGCAGCGACTTCATGATATATTAACACCCCACGTATCCACACAAGGCACATAATAAAACTTCGAAGTGGTACTCCCAACTTCAGAAAACTTACGACCGTACAGTGCTAGAAAAAGCACTTTCTAAATCGAGTAAAATAGACATTCTAAATCGGTTAAATAACCGTTATAAATCCAGCCGATGTAGAAAGTGTGGACTTTTTACATCGATTTTCAGAACCGATCTAGAAAGTCTGCTTTCTACATCGGTTATTTAACCGATCTAGAATGTCTATTTGAACCGATCTAGAAAGTCTAATTTTTTTCCAAAAAAGATGACCCTAACCCAGCTCGGGTCCAACCCGACCACAGCCCAGCCCCGACCCGACCACAACCAACCCAGCCCGAGACCCGATCCGAGACCAGGCCCGACCCAGTCTTGAAATATCAATGTATTTTAATTTGTTGCCATGAGGGTTTGAACTCTTGACCTTGTGGTTGGGGAGTGAAGTCCAAACCACTAGGCTAAGGTGAGATGTTTGAGAAACTTGCATTTATATTAAATTAAAATATAATTTCTAGAGTGGGTTTCAAATCGGTTCTAAAATAACCGATCTAGAAAGTGCACTTTCTAGATCGGTTCTAAAATAACCGATTTAGAAAGTCCAGTTTCTAGATCGGTCCTAAAACAACCGATTTAGAAAATGATCATGTCACTTTCTAGATTGGTTATTTTAGAACCGATTTAGAAAATGGCCGCATCACTTTCTAAATCGGTTATTATAGAACCTATCTAAATGTTCGATGTGAAATGGTATTTTTCTACTAGTGGTAGCAATCAGTAACTTACGATCGTAGGATGTTGTTGAATTACAAAAATCAACTATCGTTCTGAGTGACCCAAAATAGTGTTGGCAACCCAAAATAAAAATTCGTAGAGCATGCACACCACATATGAGTCTGTGTGCACTCGCTTCACACGAAAACGACTCTATATGGGTCACGAAACAATTAAAACTCAAAGAGTGTTAAACTCAATAACCAAATTTTCATCTTCCAACAAGGACACTAATATTATGCACATAAATAATATGACTGGGCGTCCGCACTCCATATAAACCAAACTTTTGAAAAAGAAGGCGAGTCATATTTCGCCTAAAACTTATCAACACTGTTCTTTTTCTAGAAGAGGAAGTTCTTTTATTCGCATCTCGACTTTGAAAATCATATTTGAAAATGTAAAATTTTCGAAGACGTCATCTCTAACTGGAAACTTTCAAGGATTTTTTTTCTTGGGATCCAAATATAAAAAGTGAGGTCTTTCCTCTTCTACCAAAGTGTTTGATTGAAAGTTTATTTTTCACTCAAGTACATGACTAATTGTCAACATGATGTGAAATCGTAGGTTTCAAAATATTTAAAAATTCAAACATCACTTTTAAAAAAATCTCATTGTCATACCCTTACCCACTCGTGGTCATTCACATCAAGACATCCTTATCGTATTTCATATCCCATATTCTCAAATGACAAATTGATACCGAACATCGTAGATAACTTGTATCATTGTCCTTTCATACTCAATTCTCAAGTATACCAATAACGAATGTAAATCATATACATTGTGATTTAATGCCAAGACCGGAAAACAAACCTTAAGGCATATCCCATGCAACAACATTTTTGGGTACATAATCAGAATTCTCTAACTCTAGCTCTAGCTTATTGTCTTAAACGAGATCCATATTACGCACACATTACAATTTAACGCGTGCTAAGTACACAATTTGTGTGTGCTAACGATTGTTTAAAGTTTAAGACGAGTAAGATCTTTCATCTTTCACTATTTTTTAAAGTAAAAATCACACTTTTACTTTGGAATATAAAAATTTTATGGTGTGAAAGATTTTTTAATATCGTGTACTCGAATTATTTGAAAATAAAACCACTACGTTTAAATCATTTCCGAAAATCCTCTCAAACACGACAAAAGATCAACGACGGTAACTTTTTACAAAATATCCAAAATACTTCAAAACACATTTTCTAAATACCGTCATAGGGTATTATTAGAGGATACAAGGCCGGCTCGCCAAATTCAAATAATTTTCAAAATCCACACGAACCCACCATTTAACCGCACCGTCAAAAGATTTTCAAAAATTGGTTTCCATAACTTATTCAAGTCTATGAAATTTTCAGCAAGCATTTTCAAACACGCACGCAGCAGACGTAATTACCAATTGAGACACGTTTGTAACACATAACAACAATTAGCCTAACTAATCAATTTTCAAACACATGCATGTACGGCATTCGAGATCACCAAATTCAAACATACGTCAAAACCATCTATCTGAGTTTCTCAACAAACTCTACAGTCGATACAATTTTTGGAATACATCAATGTTCAAGGATTCATATCATACTACACCACTCAATGTCAAATCCATTAATACATCCAGCTCATTACACACGTAATATAGCACCAGTATCAAATATGAATTCCATCTCCATGACGTGCATGTAAGAAAGTCACTAAACAAAGATATAATAGAGGAGGCTTACATCCATAGGTACACGAAGATGATGGCTGCAACACGATACTAATCACGATCGACACCTCAGACGACGCATCGCGACACAACTCAGTCAGACATATTCCGACAAGACAAGACTCAGCAATACACAAATTGACCCGACAGCCTAGGTTTCCACAACCTAAGCTCTGATACCATATTCTGTAACACCCCGAATGCACTAGAGAATATTACAGCGCCGAAGACTCTCTCCATGAGGATCCACGGCTAGATACCAAAACAAGACATCATATCTAATGCCAACATGGCTAAAACGATCCAGTAGACCGATTTGGTATTTAATCAATAACATACAACACTCCCATACGACGGGAAATCACTACAGCAGAAAGGAAAATACAATCCGACCAACAGTAATATGTACTGGCCCTCATGTGATTAGTATCATTTATATTTCATCATCCTTCGCACTGATCCCGTGTTTTGCTCCTCAAGAATCTACACGTACCTGAATGCAATAATAGGCATGCACCACCCAATTACTCGGGGGTTAGCAAACTGGAATTTTGCTAGTGCAAGTATAAAGTGCAATTACGAGCCATACACATCATATTCCAAGAATATAGTAATCTTGAATAACTAACGAACCAACACAACGAAAGACTTCCGAGAATTTTCATTGGAGCTAAATAATCCAAAACCATGAAAAACAGTAATAGAGCAAGTAAACGGTTTGTAAAGCATTTTACAGATCTCGAGGGTTTTTAGAGAAAAACATTTAGGATTAAAGAATCCTTATCTTTTCAAAGTCACTTGGGGTCACCACCCAAATATTTATTTTCCCAAAGTACTTATTTGACAATAAATCACGGGGTCCAAATCCCAAACATCCACAACCAACATACACCCAAAGATTTTTCTCATTCCACGCTAACTAGCACGAACCTCAGAGCTTCATCGTGCATACCCTAGTGAATAAATCAATGGTAAATAAATGTAATCATACATCCTCATGAGAATAGTCACGCTCATAATTTAGAGACTAGAGATCCGCTACGTACATGTAACATACCCTCATAGTTATCCTGGCACCGTGCTAGCAAGCAACGAATCTCATTTCATCAAACTTAAGACTAGTATTCCGGAATAACTAAATCTCATAGTACATCACATTTCAATTATATGCATGATTAACCATGGAACAACACCAGAAGCAACGGAACCCTCTGAGGCCCCGTCAGACCCTCCCAGAGTTGTTAACCCAAAAATATTCGTGGAACCGCACTAGAAGCAACAGAACTCTCTGAGGACCCGTCAGTCCGTCCTAGAGTGAATATATACAATCACACACCAAAATATTCGTGGAACCACACCAGAAGCAACGGAACTCTCTGAGGACCCGTCAATCCGTCCCATAGTGAATATATAAATCACACACCAAAAAATTTTCTTGGAACCGCACCAGAAGCAACGGAACCCTCTGAGGACAGTCAGTCCGTCCCAGAGTGAATATATACAATCACACACCAAAATATTCGTGGAACCGCACCAAAAGCAACAGAACTCTCTGAGGACCCGTCAGTCCATCCCAGAGTGAATATATACAATCACACACCACGAGGAGATATATTTATAGAAATAAGGTGGATATAATTGCAAATGAATGCAATAAATATTACTAAATATAAAAGATTAACCATAAATGTGGCACATCAGAAAGGTAACGAGACAACGAGAGTATTTACTTAGAAAATTATCAAATCTAGAAATATTTAAAAGAAAAATGGTAGATAATTTTGTAAGAAAAATAATTAAAAATAGGGCAATAGAAGAGTTCAGATTTCGTGATAAAATACAACTAAAATCAAAAAGCATTTAACATATTACTATTGTTGCTTTTAGTAGTTACTCAAAGTATATATGTACTAATTATTAAAATAAACTATTAAATTGTGTTGATTGAAAGTGATATTTGCTGATTCAATTAATTTATACTGAAGTTATTTTCTCCATCAAAATTATTTTGACCGATCAAAATTGATTTATGCCAACTAAAACTATTGTTTCAATTAAAATGGATTTTTTACTAATTAAAACGAAATTTGACAAAATATTATTATGTTAAACTAAAAAGAACAAGATTAAAGCCAATTTTAATTAATAAAAATGGCCGGAAAACCAGATTTTGGATTGGGCCTTGACCAGTTAAGCAACCCAATAAGGTTTCCATTTCCAATGGGCATCTCGATAAAACTTTTTTTTTAGTAGGGCTGGGCATTTGAACCCGAAATCCCGATCCCGTCCCGAAAACTAGCGGGACAAGACGGGATAGTTTCTTAAAATAGCAATTCCATTCTGTCCCGTCCCGCTCTGTTACTATTCAAATGGGACAGGATGGGATCGGGACCATCCCGATTAATCCAGTTCCGTCCCGTAATATTTAATATAATCAATTTTTTTTATATATCATTAACATGTAAACCCTAAATTGATGTATGATGTATGAAACATCAAAGTTTCAGTTCTAAGTTTTCAGTTTTAAGTTGATGTTTTCTGCACTTTCAATTTGAATTTTATCTTCATGTGTTGATGTTGATGTAATATGCACTATGCAGTTGGATTATTGATCTATTGTCCTTTGTGCGTGTTTACGTTACTAACTATTTTGTTCTGTGTGTTTTTTAAGTTTCTAATGGATACTGGGGTCACCTTTTTTTGGAATGAATAATTTTGATTTTTTTTTAAATTTCAACCTCATTCATTTGATAATTCCAAAATTTATCGATGTCTCATTCGTTTTTTCACGGTTTCTGTAAAGATAAATAAATATGCGGGATATCCCGTCCCGACCCGAACCCGATCGGGATCGAGACGTGTGAGATGAATTGCGAAATACGCAATTCCGTCCCGTCCCGTCCCGATAATTTATTTTCGGGACGGAACGAGATTCGCCCAATCCCGACCCATCCCGTCCCATTCCCACCCCTACTTTTTAGACCTCAATTAGCCTACCGTAGTGTTCCCTATATATGGTGCTTCAAACCCACTTTGAAACCCTAGTTGTGGAAGAGAGGCTGAAAGTCCTATCATCTTCGCTACCTCTTCTGCGTTTCGTCGAGGATGAAGGTTCTCTCTCCTTTTCTCTCTCATATATATAATATTAATATATGTTATAATATGTATAGATCTGGTCGACTTAATGTAATTTTGTAAGCGTAAATCTGTTTGTGTGCTCTATTTTCATGACGAAATTTATTGAACGATTATTGTTTGATTCAATGTTATAGTTCAACATAGCGAATCCAACTACTGGTTGCCAGAAGAAGCTGGAAATTGATGACGATCAGAAACTGTACGTCATCGTTCCTATTTACTTCGTTTTATCTCGCATTTTGGTTATCGACTGTGTTTTTGCGATTAAATGTTCAGTAACTGTAGGCAAGACAATGTAGAACTCAGGTCAATTTTTCAGTTAAAGGGACGAATATATGAAAAATGTAAACTATTTTTTTTTGTTTCTTTAGGATATAATTACTACATTTTCTAACTGTAGTGGCTTTTCTGGAAAGGGAGTATGTTTCTTAGTAAGGTTGTACAAAGTTGAATCAGTCCTACGTTTCTAGGAGGACAATTTTCCATGACTATCCCCTATATGACAAAGTTGTTTGTGCAAGTACTTACTGCAATGGTTTTGCTATCTCTGCATTTTTTTAATATTAACCCCTATATGACCATTTTCATTCCAGGGTATCTGGTACTTGCCTAACGAGGCATGGTTCTCGTTGGCAAACATGGTTGGTCTTTGACAATCCTTGGTGTAGGCTTGTTGCCTAAAAATTTATTGGTTTTGCTCGTCCATGTTTTCTTTCTTTTTAACTTAGTCATTTTGTTCTAATAGAATTCGAGAAAATGTGTTCTGATAATGGCAATTTTAATGGATTACTATTACTTGCCCGTTTTTCTGACTGTGCCTGCTCGGCACTTTTTTGTGATTTTTTATGCCTATTGAGATCTTAATTTCAGCTTATTCGTGCAAATTTTAATTCATCAATAATGTTGTATTAACTTATGTCTTCAATATTTTAGTTGATCAAGAAATTTACCCGGGGTCGGAGCAAAGAGCATATTTTTGCTTGTTGATAACTTAGGATTTTTACAGCGCGATACTATATCATGCAACTAAAATTTTGATTGGATTGTACCGATGTAGCATGAGTTCCTCTTTTCGTGATTTGTTATGTTTCTGGCTTTACCTTTTCTTCACTTGTGTTGTTATAAGCTGCACTCGTCTTATTTTGTTTCTGTCAATTACAGCCGAGCATTCTATGATAAGAGGATCTCTCAAGAAGTCAGTGGTGATGCACTCGGTGAGGTAGGCAAAGTTCTCCCAGTGCTTTCTTTTTATGAACCAAAGTTGTATATGGGAGGGCTATGTCTTCAAGATTATGGGAGGTTGTGATAAGCAAGGTTTCCCGATGAAGCAGGGTGTCCTGACTCCAGGTCGCGTGAGGCTCTTGCTGCACAGAGGTACTTATTCCTTTTCCCTAACCTTTTTTAGATGACTTTCATTTTTGACCCGAACCCTATTTTTTTACGAAATTGGCTTATTTGAACAGGTACCCCATGCTTCCGTGGTTTTGGTAGGAGAAATGGCGAGCGCAGAAGGAAGTCTGTTCGTGGGTGCATCGTCAGCCAAGACCTGTCTGTTTTGAACTTGGTCATTGTGAGAAAGGGGGATAATGATCTTCCTGGACTCACTGATACTGAGAAGCCCAGGATGAGAGGTCCAAAGAGGGCTTCTAAGATCCGCAAGCTCTTCAACCTTTCCAAGGATGATGATGTTCGCAAGTATGTCAACACATACCGCCGCACATTCACCACCAAAAATGGTAAGTTTGTTGCATACATTTATTTATGTTTTATTATGGTATAATTACAAAAGAGGAACTTGTGATGGGTTATTGTTAGTTTTAAAAGTAAAGTTTTTTTATTTTAATTAGACTGAGCTTTAATTAATGAATTGTTGACAACCAACACCCATTTGTTTTTTTTTTTTTTTCTCATCACAGGTAAGAAAGTAAGTAAAGCTCCTAAGATTCAGAGGCTTGTGACTCCATTGACTCTGCAGAGGAAGAGAGCTAGAATTGCCGACAAGAAGAAGAGGATTGCCAAGGCGAAGTCTGAAGCCGCCGAGTATCAGAAGCTTCTTGCTAGTCGATTGAAGGAACAAAGGGAAAAGCGTAGCGAGAGTTTGGCCAAGAAGAGGTCTAGACTCTCTGCAGCCACGAAGCCATCCATCCCCACTTAATTGGTGCGAAATGCATGTGGTTGTTGTGGGGTTGTGTATGTTGCCATATCCGCTTCTTTGTTTCTTGGCACAGTTAGTTTTGGTGGTTTTTAGTTACTGATGTGCTCTTTGAACTTTTCGGATATGGAATGTTTTATTTTCCATAAAAGATTATGGGATGCTAAAATTTTGTTGATGATGATTCAGATCAATACATTTGTGCAATGTTGTCTGTTTATTAGTCTTTTATACTCATCCAATGTGTTGATGATAAGAAGCCGAGCTGGTGAGGCCATGATTCTGATTTTCACCGAGCTTGAAAGCTCAATCAAGGCTGATTCAGGAAAATCTCAGGTTCCAGATGGTGCGGTTCATCCTCTGACTAAATACACCATGAATTATCTCGAGTATGCGTGCGAGTACAAAAACACGCTCGAGCAAGTTTTTAGAGAGCATCAGAAGATCGAAAGAGCAGATTCGGTCACCGGATCCGAATTCGTCTACAATTCCCAGACCTATATTAGTCATCACAACAACGAACCTTCAGCAGCAAAGCAGTCTCCATCGTGTCTTATTTTGGGTTCAGGGTTCGAGAGAGATAGATAGAGGGGGGATTTGTGATTCTCCGGCGAGTTTAGAAAATGGAGGTTAGGAAATGCAGCCTTCTTCATTCTATAATCCACGTAGGTTAGGAAATGGACACATAGGTTAGTGATTTGACACGTAGGAATGTTTATAGCCACGTAGGTACAAAATCAGCGTCTAATTAATTATTATAACGGAGACCAACGGAAAAGGCTAACTTTGCTTAAAATGTGAAAGATAAAGGATATAGTTGGGAAAAAAAAAAAGATAAAGGACTAAATTGTTATCTAAAATTAAGTTAAGGGACCCCAGGAGCATTTTAGCCTTATATTTTATGCACTGTATGAGTTGAAGAATGGTTTCTGTTTGTTGTGTTGCTATGTTTTTGATGATGGATGCCTTATTAAATTTGTCATTGATAATTTTGCTCATTTGTTGTATTCAAATGATCTACTTTAGTATTTGGGGATAGTATTTTGCGATTAATGCGGCGAGCAGTGAAATTTATTACGATATGAGAAATTTTGCAATGAAATGAATTATCATCTCTGTGTTGTTGATGAATGTGATTGTGAGCTTTGAGTATAGCATAAAACCTATTTTCTCTATCAGTAGAGATTTTAACTGTTTTTTGTTTGTTGTGGATTTGTTGATTTTTCTTTACATGTTTATTTTGGGAAACCTTTTGTTTGAGGTGCCTATGCAGTTGATTTAGAATATTTCAAATAAGTCAATTTTATATGTATTGTATTTGGAAGTTGAATTTAACATTATCTCATCTGTTTAATGTGTAATCATGCAAGAAGCAATGTTATGCATGTGTAGTTGGAAGTTGAATTCAACATAATCTCTTTCTTCTACTGTGTGTGATATACCACTCTACAGCTACAATGTAGAAGTCATGAAAATTTGTCATGAAAATTAGTGTGTATATTGTTAATTTGATTATAGCTGAGAAGTTATAACTGTAAAGTTGTAATGTTAAACCATGCAGATGGTTAAAATCAGTAAGAAGGTAGCCCGTCAATTAGCTCAGCTAAATGCGATACCTACCCTACGCCCGCCTGTGGACTGGAAGCTGGAAAAGGAAATAAAAATGGAAATCGACACATCTTGGTGGGTTGATAATGAGTGGTATACATTGGAACATGTGTACTTCAAGCATGGATATGATGAGCTATACGATTGTCACACCGGATGAGTTAGGGGGGGGTGAGCTAGTGGAAGTTCGTGTGGCCCCAGGGAAATTTCTTATCGGTTTTAACACCATGAAAAAACATTCAAAATCATGTGCTGACCTCTTGCTGTTCGTTTGAAACCAAACAAACGGGAAATCCCTGGAGCTCAACTCCTTCATAATTACACTGTAATAATGTTTAACACCCTGGAACAGAGACCAGAGTTCCCCCTCATAAGAACCGTGTGGCCCCACACACGGTTGCCAAACTTCCACCAGCTCACTCCCCCTAACTCATCCGGCGTGACAGTCGTATAGCCCATCATATCCATGCTTGAAGTACACCTGTCCCAATGTATACCACTCCTTATTAGCCCACCAAGATGTGTCGGTTTCCATTTTTATTTCTTTTTCCAACTTCCAGTCCACAGGCGGGCGTAGGGTACGTATCGCATTTAGCTGAGCTAATTGACGGGCTACTTTCTTACTGATTTTAACCATCTGCATGGTTTAACATTACAATTATAACTTCCCAGCTATAATCAAATTAACAATATACACACAAATTTTTATGACTTCTAAATTGTAGCTGTAGAGTGGTATATCACACATAGTAGGAGAACGAGATTATGTTGAAATCAACTTCCAACTACACAGGCAGAACATTGCTTTTTGCATGATTACACATTAAACATATGAGATACTGTCTGAATTCAACTTCCAAATACAATACATACAAAGTTGACTTATCTGAAACATTCTAAATCAACTACATAGGCAACTTCAGCACCTCGAACAAAAGGTTTCCCTCGCATATCTGGACAACTTTATACTTTGCAGTACTCGGAAATTTTTTATCGGTTTTAACACCATGAAAAAACATTCAAAATCATGTGCTAAGCCTAATCTCTTGCTGTCCGTTTGAAACCAAACAAACGGGAGATCCCTGGAGCTCAACTCCTTTATAATCACACTGTAATAATGTTTAACACCCTGGTAAAGGATCGAGCACCCGAGTTCCTTCACAATAGACTCGTAAAGATCGAGCTGACAATAGACTGGCGGACTGCCTTTGTTATCTGGCAAAGGATCCTCAGTTCTATTTCAGCAATGCCAAATGGACGATGGAGTGCAGGTGGGGGAGAAGGTGTATACCCAAGTTGAGATTCGAGGTCTTTCTTACGTGAGTTGTATGAGGCAGGTTTTGTCTAATCGTGTCGTTCCTCGAAGTAGCAGCGTTCAGGTAGTTTTAGTTTAATCTTCTTTCATATACGGGTGACTTTCAAATATTGATATGCTTCTCTATTTGCCAATAGGAGGTTCGAGGTCTTCATGATGCCCTCGACTAAGAGGTTCGAGGTCTTCTTGTAGGTAATTATGCTGCTACTGTAATTGATTGATTCTTTCTTTCTTCAAGTTGATAATTGTATATTTGGCATTTTCTAAATTATCGTTGTGCGGCCTTGACTTGCAGGAATAAAGCGTATGGCACCCGAAGCTCAATGAAGATGGAGTCTAGGTGAAGTAGTGGAGGGAGGATTGTTTTGTATCTGAATTCTAACAAACCATGAAATCATGAGTTCTAGACCTTGTTTTGTATCTGAAATTCTAACCCTTGATCTCTGGTGGGGTGTTTAATGTTTGCTTTTGGAACTACACACCAAGCGGCATATCTTATTAAGTGTAGGATTTTAATTATGTTTGTGATCCGAATTTTAGCCCGTTTCTTTCCATGTGAATTTTGAAAATAGTCGGCTATTATCTGAACTGCATATTCCATTTTGTATGGCTTTTCTTTTGTTAGTCAAATATGTTCTGAACGGCGTAAACCATTCTGTAGGGGCTTTTTCATTTATTAGTCAAATATGATCTTGCCTCTTCACCCCAATAGGTCTTTTTATTTGTGTCAAATATGATCTTGCCTTTTTTTCTGAGACTATGCGTAAAAAAGTCACTATAGCATTGTAAGTATTTATAGCACCTGCGATCTTGATTTTAGTCGCACTGAACGTGTGTCGATCATAAAAATTCTGCCAAACAAATTGTTTGAGAATAGGGATGGCAACGGGCTGGATCTTGACTGGATCTTGTTGATCTCATATCCAAATCCATTTTTTTTGTTGAGATTCAGATTCGGTCCACATTCGTCGGATTCGAAAATTTGAGATCCAGATCCAGAACCGTCGGATTTGCGGGCCTACGGATCTGGTCTGCGATCTCTCTTTTAAGCTATAATAGTACTCTCTCCGTACCGATCTTGGTTCATATTCCTTTTTAGGCTGTCTCAAGATACTTGGTAATTTCTTTTTAAGACACCTTTATTTCTCGTAATTTTAAATAATATATTTTCATACTATTATTTTACACACTATTTTTCAGTTTTTCTTAAATTCGTCTTATTCACCTGCACCACCCATATATCTATATATCTATAATATAGATCCGCGGGTCGGATTTGGATTGGATCCGGATCTGAATATTTAAGATTCAGATCTGCTCCGCAAATTTTCTTATAGATCCAGATCCGAGCGGGATCCGATGAATTTAAAAATTTTAAATCCAGATCCTCTGCGGATCTAAGATTCATTGCCATATCTATTTGAGAAGGTAAATCCTAGTTACTTGTACTACTATTATGGAACAGCGTAAGCTTCAACGTTCAAAGTTGCAATACACGATAAAAGTGATTAATTCTGATTTAGCTGCGCATTCCTTCCTCTCTATACCTTCACTTTTGCAAACCCTCTCCAGATTTTGGTAAAGAATAAAAAATTCCTCTATGTGACGCTCAATTTTTAGTGCCACACACACACACACAAACAATTTCTGAAGTTGATGCTAGGCTTAGAAAAAATTATTGGGAGAAGCTAACGTTTCGCTCAGGTATAACGGCTTTAGCCTCTCTATTTACAATTTTCTATTTGTTAGATCGTTTGCTGTTCTTCGTGATACTGTTGAAATTCGATCGCCTGCTGTTCTTCGTGATACTGTTGAATTTCGTCCTGGTGTTATTGCTTCTGCTGCGTATGTTGTTTGACGCATTGTTGGTAATATTCTGTGTGCTTATTACTACGATATTACTTCGTGTATATTTTGAATCTGGAAATTTTCATAAACCGGCATTGAAACCCTCCTGCCTGGACCACTTAAGCATCCTCGGATCTTGTAGGGGCCTGGTGTTGAATTCTTCAGATTCCTTTAATTTATTTATCTGTGTGATTTTGTTAGTTCTTGTTACTTTGTGTTTCTGCGTTTTGATAATACCGGAGGTCTCCTTCTTATCTGCGTTTTTCATAATTTTTCAAAAACTTTGTTTATTTTGAAAATTAAAATGGGAACTATCTCTGCCTTTTCTGTGGCCCCATTTAATGGAAAATGTGATTTTTCCATTTGGCAACAGAAAATGAAAAGCATACCCATTCAACAAAAATGTTTCAAAGCTATCGACAACTCTTTCACATCTAATGTGACTGCGGATAAAAAGCTGAATTTGATGAGTTTGCTTACTTTGCAATTATCTTGAACTTATCTGACTCTGTGATTAGAAAAATAGGTAAACATGGTTCGGCTAAAGAATTATGGCAAAAATTAGAAGAAATGTATACTGAAACTTCCCTGCCCAACAAACTATTTCTTCTTGAAATTTTTTTCCGCTACAAACTTGATTTGAACAAAGACATCGATGCTAATTTAGACGTGTTTACGAAATTGGTTCAAGATATAAAGTTAACTGGAGACAAAAACATCGATGATTACACTCCTATTGTGCTTTTCAATGCTATTCCTGATTCTTACAGTGATGTAAAATCTGCCATTAAATATGATAGAGATTAAGTGACCTTAGATATTGTTGTTAACAGTTTGAAAAGCAAAGAATTAGATTTGAAAAACAATAAGGGTGCCGCTATTAAAAATCTTGGCGAAGTTAATTTTGTCAAAGGAAGACCCCAAAACCGTTTTCAAAATAATTAGTCTTCCAACAATCAAAATAACCAAGCCACCAAGAAAAAGGGTAAAGGAAAAAATCGGTTTAAACCTAGGCCGACTAATCGTAAATGTTACAATTGCGGTGAATATGGTCACTACATTCAAGACTGCAGTAAACCTAAAATGAACCAGCAATCTGAACAGGCAAATTTAGCTGTCAGTAAAAACCTAGGAGATGTGTTTTTGATTTCTGAGGAAATGCATGCTTCTGTGAAAACTGTGTTAGCTGACCTTGGTGAAAATGATTGGCTGGTTGATTCTGCGTGCACATTTCACATGACACCATATAAGCAACTTTTTCTAGTTATGGAGAGTTGAAAAACCGATATGTGTCTATGGCTGATCATGTAAAACGAGATGTTACTGGAATAGGAATGGTGTGCCTTAAATTTGAATCTAGGAATTCGATAACCTTAGAAAATGTTAGGCACGTTCCTCATTTAGCTAATAATTTAATGTCTTGTGCTTGTCTTGAAGATGATGGTTTTGAAGGTACTTGGGGTAAGGGTGCAATGATAGTTGTGAGGGGTCCCATAACAATCTTTGTTGCCATTTGTAAACTGAACTTATACATTTGCTCCACTGTTAGTAATGTTTCCGTAAATGCAGTCCAAGAGGACAAAACTGAAATCTGGCATAAACGGTTAGGTCACATCAGTGGTAAAAGTCTTGAAATACTGCATAAGAATGGTTGTTTTGGGAATGATAAAATATTTGACATGCCATTCTGTGATAACTGTGTGTGTATGGTAAACAACATCGTGCGAATTTTCCTCATACACCTTACCCAAACCCCCCGAGAAGTGCTAATATGTTTGAATACTTACATGCTGATGTGTGGGGGCCTGCTAGTATTCCGACACATAGTGGGAACCGATATTTTCTATCTGTGATTGATGATTATTCTAGGAAAGTCTTTCTGTTCCTTAAGAATAAATATGATGTTTTTGACACGTTCAAAATGTGGAAAATTTTAATTGAAAATCAAATCAGTAAGAAAATTAAAATTTTAAGAACTGATAACGGTTTGGAATTCTGCAACAATTTGTTTGAGTCTTTGTGTGCGGAAAGTGGTATTCAAAGGCATAGGACAGCTCCCTACATCCCCCAACAAAACGGAATCACTGAGCGCATGAATCGAACCCTCCTTGAAAGGGTAAGGTCTATGCTGGCCATCTCCGAATTGTCAAAACGTTTTTGGGGTGAGGCTTTATCTACCGCTGCCTATATTATAAAAAGATCTCCATCTGTCCATTTGAATGGAAACTATCCATAATCTTCGTATATTTGGGTGCGCTGCATATGTTCATCATAAACAAGATAAACTAGAACCTAGATCGATTAGATGTGTGTTCTTAGGTTATCCCGAGGGAGTTAAAGGATTTAGGTTATGGCTTAAGGGCGAATCGGGTTTTAAGGTGGTAATTAGTACAGATGTTATATTTAATGAAAACGAATTTCCTTGTCTTGAACATCCTTCACCTGCACCCACGCACATACCTAATCCAGAATCCGTTTCTAAATACCCTATTTTGAGCGAGGTGGAGTATGATATGATGAAATTTTGCATGTTGAAAATGAAAATCCCGCTGAAATACCTTCTGAAAACTCTAGTAATGAAATTATTGAAAATGTAGATGAAAGTGCTGATCTGTTTAACTATCAATTAACTAGAGATAGGCTCAGGAGAGAGAATGTTAGGAGGCCTCATCACTTTAATGATTTTCATATGATGTCTCATGCTTGCAATATTTTTGAATCATTGGATAATAACGAACCTAAAAGCTACAAAGAAGCTTTAAAATATGAAAATGCTACTGATTAGTTAAATGCTATGAATGATAAAATGAACTCTTTGCATGTTAACAAAACTTGGACTCTTGTCCCCAAACCTGATCATTGTTCTCTTGTGGACTGTAAGTGGTTATTCAAGGTCAAGAATGAAGTAGAAAATCTCAGATTTAAAGCCAGGTTAGTATCTAAAGGCTTTACCCAAAAAGAGGGAATTGATTATACAGAAATATTTGCTCCTGTTGTGAAATTCACCACTGTGCGTGTTATGCTTGCTTTAGTTGCTCATTTTGATTGGGAATTAAAACAAATGGATATTAAAACTATTTTTCTACATGGTGAACTGAATGAGAAAATCTATATAAAGAAGCCGGAAGGTTTTGTTGACTCTAATAAACCTGAACATGTTTGCCTTCTTAAAAAGGTCTTTTACAGCCTGAAACAGTCCCCTAGGCAATGGAACAAGAAATTTGATTCTTATATGCTTTCTTTAAAATTCAAACGTAGTTCGTATGACCCTTGTCTATATTTTAAAGAAAACTCACGTGTTCTAATCTTCTTGCTTATTTATGTGGATGACATGTTACTTGTGAGTCCGTGCATTGTAACACCCCAAAATCATATGGGAATATTACACGCCGTAAATTCTTTCCACAAGGATCTACCAGGCTAAACATCACAAAACGACCAAATGCTTGCCCGACCAGAATCAAATAATATAATAATACAGACCGTTAAGGTCACTTACAAGTAAATACACGGACCGATGAGGTCACACAACTCATCAACAGAACTAACTTTATACAACATTACCCACCCAAGGGTTGAAACACAATACATCGGAAAACTGATTTAAACTATGACAATACAACACAACTCAACTAAACTCCCAACTCTTGATTTGTATCGTAGCTTGTCACTTCCTGTGCCGATTCTGTGACTGCTCCCTCGAACCTGCATGTACTTGGACGCAAAACAGACATCCACTCCCTGATTACTTGGGGGTTAGTAAAACTCCAATGTTTTACTAGTGCAAGTATCAAATCATACTAAATGTAACGAGCAAACATTAACCAAGGATCATATACAATAACCAAGTACCAAATCATTCCCGAAAGGTTTTAACAAAGGAAAACAAGCTATGAAGCATTTTGAAAATAAGATCATCATCTCGGGGATTTTTTTAGAAATACAAAACCTTTAAGACTTAGAGTCCTGATTTGTAAAACCTTTTCGAAAACCTTATGGTTCTAACCCAAATCTCGATTCGTATTTCGATAATTTACAGTACAAAAATTTCCACAAATCTCGTGGGGCTCGTCCCAACTTTCTTTCCTTGAAAACTTCCTTTTCGAAACTTAGCTTATCAAAACATATTCATTACTCCATGATCTCCTGCCATGAGTCTCCGTAGGTTCGACAACCCGCACGGAAGGAAACAAACACATCAATCACAATAACCAGTCTTGACCCCGTGAACCTGTGTCACGTGTCACCGTAGGTTCCGCCGAACCCGCACGGTTGGAAATCACACATTAATCATAAGAACCAGTCCTGACCCTGTGAACCTGTGTCACGTGTCACCGTAGGTTCCACCGAACCTGCACAGTTCTACGTACTGTGTCCTGATCCGATGGACCTGTCCCATGAATCATCGTAGGCCTCGTCAGACCCGCACGATTGGACCTCAACACCACATACTAAGTTCTGATCCCATGGACCTGTGCCATGAATCCTCTTAGACCCCGTCGAACCCACACGAGTGAACTTAGCATACCAACACACAACATTCACATACACATCATATTAACACGTTCACGATCAATCAATCACATTAATTTCACATAAACCGTCATACATAGCACAATCTCAACAATCCAAATCACCGATGAAATCAATGTCACATAACTCATGATTAATACCTATAACACGATACACATCCAAGTGTACAATCGTCTGACATATACATTTCCAAGTTACATATCTAATATTATCACAACTAACCACAATTCATTCATTTCAACACATGTCATATTTAACAAGGTACAAAACGTATAAGCAAGATACTTACCTCGATAGTCGGCACCCGAATGTTCCTACGAACACGGCACAACTGAAAACCCCCGAACACCTACAATCCTCCGTGAAATACAACGAAAATATGATTACTACCATAATAACAATTGAAAACAACGGAAAACATGTTCGAGAACCGAAGAGAACCCTTTGAGACATTTAATCGGATATTAAATGTTCAAGGTTTCCTTAGAACACCAAAAATACCGATTGGGTTCCAACGAACTCGAAATACGGCTATACAATCTATAGAATATGCCTACTAATACCCAATAACATCAACCGATTCATCAAAGTCGGACGAACAACGAAAATCAAGAAGGAAATCCCGAAAGTCAACCCTAGGAGGTTTCAAGAAATTACCTCGATCCGACGAAGAACAAGGATTAGCTGATGATATAATTGACAAAGGCCTTCCAAAATGCCTTGGAATTGAGTAAAACCGACCAAGAAGTCAAGCCCCCATCTTGCCCGATCGTCAGCCGCACAAAGAAGAGAAGAAAGGGTGAAAATGAAGAAAACCCGTCGGCAGGGATGGCCGTAACAGGCGGAACCTTACGGCTGTAACTCGGCCCTTACGGCCGTAATTGGCATCTGCTTACGGACGTAACCGGCACCTCCCAGGCCACTGCCCAAAACCGCTCGGCATATTACGACCGTTACCAGGCAAAGCCTTGCGGCCGTAACCGGACATTACGGCCGTACCCGGCTGACCGCGCTGTCGTGATGCGTCAAAATTAGTTATTTTTATTTTCCTTGGCTTACTTCTACTAACTAGTAGTATCGGCAAGTAAGGGTCGATCCCACGGAGAACGGTAAATCAATTATACTAATTAAGGATTGAATACTTAGTACAATAAAATAAAACGAAGAAAGGGGGGGGGGATTGGTTTCTGATCTTAACTAAAATAAATTGCGTAAAATAAATTAAAATAAAATAAACAAAGGAAATAAAAATCAAAAATATCAATTAACGGAATAATCTAGTCCTTAGTTCCGTTATCCACCGTTTTGAATTAATTCAAGTTTCAATGCAGCACTTATCTCTTCTCTAATCTCATGAACTATTCCGAAGCTAACAACAAGCTCTGTTGACCTCAATTATTTCTTAAGTTTATTCAATTAAAACAAGCTCTTTAATTGAACCTATCTATACGGTGGATTCAAAACAAGCTCTTCAAATCTCGCTCGCTAGATGCATTAAAAACCAAAATAATGGAATAGGCAAGATGTTAAGTTCATAAGCTCGACTTAAGGGATCTCGATTCTGTGTTACCCAATTGGAAAAAAATCAATTGTTTGCTACTTGTGAAATTAGAATTGCAACAATTACGGATTACAACTCAATTTCTAGCATAAGACATAAAAACTCCTAATCTAGTTGGCCAAACCAAATCAAGAAATTAAATGGCATAATCGTGAATTCAATAACACAAATAATTCAAGAGAATTCGAGTTGAGAATACGCTACGGGATTAAAACATGAATAATTCAAATACGGTTTCAAACTTCACTAAGAAGTAGAATAGAAAATTAGCCGGACATGTTGGCTTTAGAAAATAGCAAATTAATAATAGACATGAGAAGAAAGAAATTCAAACGGTATAATCTTATTCTTCGCACGTCGGAATTTTCTCGGTTGCTTCGGCGGAAATCGGTTCGGTCGTCCCTTATGAATTTTTCTGCTCCAGCCGTGAATTCTTCCCTCCAGCCGTGAATTTTGCTGCTCCAAAGTGAATTTTTATTCCAGCCCCCCTCCCTTTTATAATTATTCCTTATCTCCTAGTTTTCTTCTTTAATTAGGACTCTTTCCTTCTTGAGTTTTAATTTTCTTGGAGTCTTTCTTCCCAAATCTATTCCAATTCCTTTTCCCAGCATATGGACCGATTTATTGCCTTGTGGAACTGATTGGGCGATTTTTGAGTCGTTTCTTGGGCCCCAAGTAAGGTTATTTTCGTAAAGATCGACACTTTGGGTCGGGCCGAATCGACACTGGGCCACCCAAGGTCTTTGCGGGATTTCCTTTATTTAAGCCCAAATCACCTTGGCTTGATCCGTTTGATGATCCAATTTATTCCTTAAGCTTAAAAACTCCATCAAACACCTAAATTAAACAACAAAATGCCAAGTGAAGTAAATTGCATCCAAAATATAAATATATGGAAAATAATCAAGTGTGCCAACATAAAATCTATTAAAACCTTATAATTAACAATGATTTTGGCACACTATTTTTGTCTTATCAAATCTCCCCAAACTTAAACCAATGCTTGTCCTCAAGCATAGTTCGAGTGAAAGAATTTCAAGAAACATGTATTGAAAAATCCAAGATGATAGCTATATTCAAGGGAAAATAAATAATCATGAACAAGTAAGAAGAAAATTAAAGTACCTCAACAATCTCAACATCTTCATTGGCATCAAGTGAGAGAAAATTCAATGGCCTCACAAGGGTCACTCTCGCTCAAGTAGATATAGGGATTATTAAGCAATCACTCACGTCAAAACATGGTGTGTCCTTACCATATACTCGCACAAAAATCAAATCTCCACTACTTAGATGAACTCTTGCATATAATCAAAAGGACTTTTATGGTTGTAACGGGGCTTTAGGTATGGGTAGGATAAAAAGGATAAATAAAGGATTCATTGGTCAAGACTAATCATGAAGTTAAGTACATAACAAATCCTACAAACAATGAAGCACCATCATTTCCTTGAGCACCCTTTTGGGTACATACATGTATTCGCATAGCCACGAAAGATTAGTTGAGGTCAGTGGCTTAACAACATTCGAGGGGGGTATTTTTACGGCCGCCCCCCTATTTTTTTTTTATTTTTTTGTTCGGCCTTTTATTATTATTTTTTTACTTCACCACCCACTTTTTGATAATTCCTCGTCCTTCCCTCGATTTGTTATACACCTAATTCACAACCAATCCTTGACCAAGGGTTCAAACGGATGAATTTTCACCAAAAAATAGATAATGGCTAATAAAATGTGGTGGATCAAAGAATAAGGCTTAGGCTCAAATGGGATTCTAATGGCGATTATGACGAGGTGGGAAAATATAAGCCAAGGGGGTTATTCCTAATTTGCCCTTATCACTTTACTGCATGAGAACACTATCATAGTCTTGACATGAATATTTGATTAAGTTTTAACATGAACACAACACGTTCGACCCCACAAGAAGAAATAGTGAGCATGTATATGTATAATTATTTATATATGTGTATATATTTATATTGCTCTACGGCTCAAAACTCATGAATAAAAAGGGCTTGTGCCATGAATCCCTCACACTTGTATCCAAATCCAAAATCAAGACTAGTGAACTACCCTAATCAAAATCAAACTAGCCAATCGTATTCATTTCCTATGTCAAGCCACACTCAAATCCCCTATACACGCACTTGAATCAATCACACAAATTTAGCTAAGGACGCAAAATTAAATTCATCACAATTTTCAATTTCAACCAAACGTTCCAAATCCAACTTCCCCAAACTTAAAATTAAGTACATATTCCAAATAGACGAAGGAAAAGAAAAAGGAAAATAAAGCATAGTAAAAGAAAGTCTAGAATAGGAATCACCGGGCTAATGAGGACGACGGGCCTCCAACTGCTCAGTCAAACGATCCACCTTGGCTTGAAGTGCGCGATGTCCCTCCTCAAGCTGCTCGATCCGACGCCTCAGCTCGGTCTCTGTAGCCGACTCTCCTGCTCGGCTGGTGCTCGCTCCGGCTGTCTGAGCCCTTGCCGCCGGGCTGTCTGAAGGAATGGAAGGAAGGCTCTTGTGCAACATTTTTAAATTTTTCTCCTCCCATGGCGAAGTGTATGCGGTGTTTGGTAAAGCTATCATCTCACTCGCCGATATCCGCCACTTAAAAGTTCTTTCATTTTTCTCCAAAATGCCCATTTTTGTAAGAAGATTTCTGTCCAGTTTTTCCGCTGCCCCGATCGGAAAACGCCCGCTGAAATCAGCCCCGGCGTATCGAGCTACAGCCGTGACCCAGCCCCCCATTACAATTGGATTTTTCGAAACATCCTCCCCAATAAGCATCATCAATAAATCTTTAACACATTTCACCTTTTTTTTTAAAAACCATCGCATAAATCATCTTCAGCTCAAAAATCTGCACCACATTCCGATTTGAGTATCTCCCGGTGACCGTGTATGCCATAAGTCGTTGAACGTAACGGATCACCGGGTTTCGAATGGCGGTGGCCTTAGTTTTTCCCGCAGCAAATGGACCGGCATCATTCGTAATCATTTGCCAAATCTCATTTTCGGGTGGTATGTCATCTTCCTCCTCGGGTTCGGCAGTCAGCCCAAGTGCTCGGCCGAACTGCTCAACCCCCCATGTATACCCCCTCCCATTCAAACAAAAATAAAATGTTCCTTTCTTTTCAAAATCTCTTTTCTGAATTGAGCTAAAAAACTCATAAGTGAGATTCTCATAAACCTCCCAGTTCCCAGTTGCCAATCTCTCCCACCCCAGCACACTCAACAATGCCATAACATCATCATACAATCCCAATTGTCTCAAAGTAATTTCATCAAGATAGACTGAGGGAATTACCTTTCGTTCCGTGAGTTTGCGGTAGCGTGTAATCTGTCCGGGGGAGCCGAAGGCGACATTGTAACGGTTCGGTAGGCCGAGGAGACTCTTGCACCTTTCTCTTACTGGAGGCGGGGCTGGGTTCCCGGTTTGCTGAGAGTCGTCTTTCTTGATCGGTCTCCTTTTCATTTCCTTTTTCGTTTGTCGGTCGCGGTTCGTTTCCAGAATTCCGTTCGGGTTGGGATGGATGTTCCGCACCATTCCCCTCGACTGTTGTGGAGCTCGATGTCTCGGCGCCATACCATGTAAGTAGCAACGGAGGCGGTGGTAGTAATTGATAGATTACATCAGGGGCCGTATCGTCCTCGGTGACTGGTGGTGCGACCGAAGAGGGCGGAGAGGGTGGCGGTGTGGGCTCGTCTCTCAAACCACGGCTCGGCGATGTCTGGATTTGTTTCCCCCTTTTTGAAGTTTGACCCGGCGCCCGCCGCTTTGGTTTTTTTGTGAGTGGTTCGTCGGTCGCTGGTCGGCCTACCCTTCGTTTTCCGGCGGTGGAGGGTTTTGTCGCGGGTGCTTCGGGCTCGGTGAGGTCGTAGAAGGTCGGCGCCCTAGGGTTATTGCCCAAAAGGCACGATGCTCGAGCTCGACGGGAAGGTGGCATGGTTTGCCATAGACCAAGCGATACGGTGACATGCCAATTGGTGTTTTATATGCCGTCCTATAGGCTCAAAGCGCGTCGTCGAGTCGTAAGCTCCAATCCTTCCGATTTGGTTGAACTGTTTTCTCCAAGATTGCTTTTATCTCCTTATTGGATGTTTCGGCTTGCCCATTTGATTGCGGGTGATAGGAAGTGGACACCTTGTGCAAGACTCGATATTTCCTTAGGAGTGCCTCAATCATCCGATTTTTGAAATGCTTGCCCCGATCGCTTATTATAGCCCTTGGAATTCCAAATCTAGCGAAGATATTAGTTTTAATAAATTGGGCCACTACTTTAGAATCATTGGTCCGTGAGGCGGTCGCCTCCACCCATTTGGATACATAATCCACGAAGAGTAAAATATAGAGATTCCCATATGAGGAGGGAAAAGGTCCCATGAAGTCCATGCCCCAGACGTCGAAGATTTCACAAATCAAGATAGGATTTTGAGGCAGTTGATTGCATCGAGAAATATTACCCGTTCTTTGACAATTATCACACGTCTTGCAAAAATCATAAGCATCTCTAAATAGCGAAGGCCAATAAAAACCACTTTCCAAAACCTTATGTGCTGTCCTTCTTGAACCGAAGTGTCCTCCGCATGCATACGAGTGACAAAAAGTGAGAATTGAATGAAATTCAGTCTCTGGTACACATCTTCGAATAATTTGATCTGAACAATGCTTCCATAGATACGGATCATCCCACACGTAGTATTTGGCATCACTTCTGAGTTTATCCCTCTTGGCCCGTGTCATTCCAGCAGGAAAAATATTGGCTACGAGAAAATTCACTAAATCGGCATACCATGGTGCTGCAGAGTCTGACACTGGGTCACCCAATGTTGAACAGTCCTCCCAGTGTTGAGCGGCTGAATATAATTGTTCGTCGGGGAAGCTGTCACACATAGGTTTCCCATCATTTTCTAAGACTAACCGGCTCAGGTGATCGGCCACAGAATTTTCGGACCCCTTCTTATCCTTGATCTCCACGTTGAATTCTTGAAGAAGTAGGATCCATCGAATAAGTCTCGGCTTCGCCTCCTTTTTGGCTAACAAATATCGTAGGGCAGCATGATCTGAAAAAATAATGACCTTGGTCCCGAGTAGGTAGGAACGGAATTTTTCTAGTGCAAAGACCACGGCCAAAAACTCCTTCTCGGTTGTAGAATAATTTGCTTGGGTCGTGTCCAGTGTTTTTGAGGCGTAATAAATTACATGGGGCGCTCTCCCCACTCTTTAGCCCAAGACAGCCCCTACCGCGTAGTCGCTTGCATCGCACATTAATTCAAATGGCAAATCCCAATTTGGCGGTTGAATTATGGGTGCTGTTGTCAGCAATTGCTTCAACTTGTCAAAGGCGGCCTTGCGTTCGTCATTCATGTTAAACTCCACTTCCTTCTGGAGAAGCTTGCATAAGGGCGCCGCTATTCTTGAAAAATCCTTGATGAACCTCCTATAAAAACTCGCATGGCCAAGAAAAGAACGTACTTCCGCATGTGGCGGGTAAGGCAAAGTGGCAATAATATCAATTTTGGCTTTATCAACTTCAATTCCTTTTTCCGAGACTACATGCCCTAAAACTATTCCTTGTTTTACTATAAAATGGCATTTTTCCCAATTAAGTACGAGATTAGTTTCTACACAACGTTTTAGAATAAGGGTGAGATTTTCTAGGCATATATCGAATGAATCCCCATACACACTAAAATCATCCATGAATATTTCAATGATATTACCTACGTACTCAGTAAAAATGCTTACCATACACCTTTGGAAAGTAGCGGGTGCGTTGCATAGTCCGAAGGGCATCCGGCGATAGGCGAATGTGCCGAAGGGGCAAGTGAATGTCGTCTTTTCTTGGTCTTCGGGTGCGATTGCAATTTGAAAGTATCCCGAAAACCCATCCAGGAAACAATAGTACGCATGTCCGGCAAGCCTTTCAATCATTTGATCTATAAATGGCAAAGGAAAATGATCTTTTCGGGTCATTGAATTCAGCTTGCGGAAATCGATGCAAACCCTCCATCCAGTTTGTATACGACTAGGAACAAGTTCTCCTTCTTGATTCTCGACCACGGTAATTCCGGATTTCTTTGGGACGACTTGCGTTGGGCTTACCCATTTGCTATCGGATATTGGAAAGATCAGCCCTACGTCGAGGAGCTTAAGAATTTCCTTTTTTACGACCTCCATCATTGGTGGATTCAACCTTCGTTGTGCTTCTCGTGTGGGCTTGGCGTCCTCCGTTAATAGAATTCGATGCATGCATAGGGCTGGACTAATTCCCTTAATGTCGGCTATAGTCCACCCAATGGCTTCCTTATATTCTTTGAGAACTTTTAGCAATGCCTTCTCTTGATTAGGATTCAGCTCGGCCGAGATAATGACGGGTAAGGTTTCGTCGGCTCCTAGATGTGCATATTTTAAGTGTTGTGGCAAAGGTTTTAGCTCCAGCTCGGGTGCGTGCGCAATCGAAGGCTCGATCGGCGTTCCTCATTAAGTCGAATGAAGTTTGCTTCCCTTTTTGTTCTGATCGGTCCCGCCCCCTTCAAGGCACCTACGACTTCGAGCAACTCTCTTGAAATTTCAAATGCTTCCTCATCGTTGGTTCCTACGTCCCTTGTTAGTGCTACTTCGAGTGCGTCCCTGAAATTCAAATCAAACACTTCCTCGACAAGAGGGTTAATCACGCTTAATGCAAAAAGAGAGCAATCTTCCTCAGGAAATTTCATAGCATCATAAATATTAAACCGTACGATTTGGTCATCAAATTCCATCGTGAGGGATCCCTCATGAACATCTATTTTGGTATTGGCCGTATTTAAGAATGGCCTTCCTAACAAAATGGGTGTGGAATTTGATGACTCATGTTGCATGTCGAGAACATAGAAGTCGGCTGGAAATACGAGCTTGTTGACTTGGACAAGAACGTCCTCAATTACCCCTTCGGGATACACAAGGCTATGATCTGCCAATTGTATAATTATTCTTGTTTCCCGAAGAGGTCCTAGATTTAAGGAGGTGTATATAGAGCGTGGCATAACATTTATTGATGCTCCTAAATCTATCATAGCTCGTTCAAAACCCGTATTTCCAATTTGACAAGGAATAGCGAACATACCGGGATCTTCCCGTTTTGGTGGCAATTTCTTTTGGAATACAGCGGACACATTTTCTCCCATCATCACCTTTTCGTTCCCTTTTAACCTCCGTTTGCTGGTGCATAAGTCCTTTAGGAACTTTGCGTATTTTGGAATTTGTTGAACTGCGTCGAGTAAGGGAATATTGATCTCAACCTTTCGGAATACGTCGAGGATTTGCTTCTCTTTATTCACGATCGCTGCCTTTTTGACCCTGTATGGAAATGGTAACTCGTTAGTCTCAAAAGGAGCAGTTTTGAATGATTTTACCTTGCTGTCCGGCAGTTCTGCACTGGGTGCTGGTTCTGCACTGGGTGTCCCAGTGTTGATCTGTTCAGTGGATTTTTGCTCCTCGTTTTCAGCTTCCTTCACCTTTTCAGGCTCCTTAAGCTGCCTCCCACTTCTTAGAGTTACAGCACTCACGTTCCTTGGGTTCGGTTCAGGTTGGGATGGCAATTTCCCACTATTTTGGTTTTCCAAGCGGCTCACCGTGGTGGCTAGCTGACTCACTTGATTTTCAAGAATTTTGATACTCGATTTAGTGTCATGCTGGAACTGATTCATGCCCTGTTGTAGCTGCATAGTGTTCGCCATAAGGGTCTTCATCATATCCTCCATAGATTGTGTCGAATTTTCAGTGGGCTGCTTGTAGAATTGTCCTTTATTTTGTAGGGCCGCCTCTTGCTGATTTCTCCATCAAAAGTTAGGGTGATCCCTCCATCCTGGGTTGTATGTGTTTGAGTATGGATCGTTCTTCCTCCCATAAGAATTTTCGGTTCCAATTGCATTGGCGTGTGCCTCGATTTCATCAAGCAAAATCCGACAATTGTCCGTTGTATGTTCCGTGGTTTTGCAAATGCGACAGGGTGCGACTGGAGTGCTATTACCTACAGCAAGTTTTCTAACAAAAGTGGTTAGCTCATTCAATTTTTCCTCAAGGGACGAGTCATGGATCTCCTTCACCATCCTGATTGGTGCATCACGACATCCAAATTGTTGTGAATTAGCCGCCATGTTGGATATGAGAGCCCTTGCGGCCGAAGGAGTTTTGTCCACTAGAGCTCCTCCACTTGCCGCATCTATCGTGTTCCGCTCCATCGGATTAAGTCCTTCGTAAAAATATTGAATAAGGAGCTGCTCGCTAATTTGATGTTGCGGGCATCGAGACACTAATTGTTTGAATCGTTCCCAATATTCATGTAACGTCTCTCCGGTCATTTGCCTTGCACCACATATTTCTTTCCTTAGATTGGCCGCCCGAGAGGCTGGAAAATATTTTTGTAGAAATAAGATCTCCATCTCGTTCCACGTTGTGATGGTGGCCGATGGTAAATAAAATAACCAATCCTTAGCCGAATCTTTCAATGAGAACGGAAAGGCCCTAAGCTTGATTTGTTCTTCGGTGACACCGTTTGGCTTCATGCTTGAACATACGACATGGAATTCCTTGAGATGTTTGTGGGGGTCCTCTCCCGATAGACCATGAAATGCAGGTAGCAAGTGAATCAATCCCGACTTTAGTTGTCAATAGCCGGGATCGTGATGCACAGTGGTTGTTGAGGTAGCTCCGGGTTGGCTAATTGCTTCAGCGTCTTTTCAGCGTTATTTGCCATGTCTCCAATTTCGTCCTCCGATTCACTAGGTGATGTTTCGAGGGAAAATGGTAAAATCCTAAGTGCTTCTTTGACTTCTTTTGCTTTCTGCCGGAAAACACGATCTCGCTTGGTGATTTCTGGAAAATATTGTAAATTCTTATCTCCACGCGACCTTGTGTTCATGCAAAACTAAAACAAAACGGATTAGTGCACAACTGACAATTAAAATAGAATTTTTGAATCGCCACCGGGTGACCCAAAGGTTGTCAATTGCGTAAAGTTTTAAACCCAAAATAAGTAAAATTAATTTAACACCGTTCCCCGGCAACGGCGCCAAAATTTTGACCGCGCTGTCGTGATGCGTCAAAATTAGTTATTTTTATTTTCCTTGGCTTACTTCTACTAACTAGTAGTATCGGCAAGTAAGGGTCGATCCCACGGAGAACGGTAAATCAATTATACTAATTAAGGATTGAATACTTAGTGCAATAAAATAAAACGAAGGAAGGGGGGGGGATTGGTTTCTGATCTTAACTAAAATAAATTGCGTAAAATAAATTAAAATAAAATAAACAAAGGAAATAAAAATCGAAAATATCAATTAACGGAATAATCTAGTCCTTAGTTCCGTTATCCACCGTTTCGAATTAATTCAAGTTTCAATGCAGCGCTTATCTCTTCTCTAATCTCATGAACTCCTATTCCGAAGCCAACAACAAGCTCTGTTGACCTCAATTATTTCTTAAGTTTATTCAATTAAAACAAGCTCTTTAATTGAACCTATCTATACAGTGGATTCAAAACAAGCTCTTCAAATCTCGCTCGCTAGATGCATTAAAAACCAAAATAATGGAATAGGCAAGATGTTAAGTTCATAAGCTCGACTTAAGGGATCTCGATTCTGTGTTACCCAATTGGAAAAAAATCAATTGTTTGCTACTTGTGAAATTAGAATTGCAACAATTACGGATTACAACTCAATTTCTAGCATAAGACATAAAAACTCCTAATCTAGTTGGCCAAACCAAATCAAGAAATTAAATGGCATAATCGTGAATTCAATAACACAAAAATAATTCAAGAGAATTCGAGTTGAGAATACGCTACGGGATTAAAACATGAATAATTCGAATACGGTTTCAAACTTCACTAAGAACTAGAATAGAAAATTAGCCGGACATGTTGGCTTTAGAAAATAGCAAATTAATAATAGACATGAGAAGAAAGAAATTCAAACGGTATAATCTTCTTCTTCGCACGTCGGAATTTTCTCGGTTGCTTCGGCGGAAATCGGTTCGGTCGTCCCTTATGAATTTTTCTGCTCCAGCCGTGAATTCTTCCCTCCGGCCGTGAATTCTGCTGCTCCAAAGTGAATTTTTATTCCAGCCCTCCTCCCTTTTATAATTATTCCTTATCTCCTAGTTTCCTTCTTTAATTAGGACTCTTTCCTTCTTGAGTTTTAATTTCCTTGGAGTCTTTCTTCCCAAATCTATTCCAATTCCTTTTCCCAGCATATGGACCGATTTATTGCCTTGTGGAACTGATTGGGCGATTTTTGAGTCGTTTCTTGGGCCCCAAGTAAGGTTATTTTCGTAACAGGACTGGCATTGGGTCAGCGAACTGACACTGGGCCACCCAGTGCTGCGCGGGATTTCCTTTATTTAAGCCCAAATCACCTTGGCTTGATCCGTTTGATGATCCAATTTATTCCTTAAGCTTAAAAACTCCATCAAACACCTAAATTAAACAACAAAATGCCAAGTGAAGTAAATTGCATCCAAAATATAAATATATGGAAAATAATCAAGTGTGCCAACATAAAATCTATTAAAACCTTATAATTAACAATGATTTTGGCACACTATTTTTGTATTATCAAATCTCCCCAAACTTAAACTAATGCTTGTCCTCAAGCATAGTTCGAGTGAAAGAATTTCAAGAAACATGTATTGAAAAATCCAAGATGATAGCTATATTCAAGGGAAAATAAATAATCATGAACAAGTAAGAAGAAAATTAAAGTACCTCAACAATCTCAACATCTTCATTGGCATCAAGTGATAGAAAATTCAATGGCCTCACAAGGGTCACTCTCGCTCAAGTAGATATAGGGATTATTAAGCAATCACTCACGTCAAAACATGGTGTGTCCTTACCATATACTCGCACAAAAATCAAATCTCCACTACTTAGATGAACTCATGCATATAATCAAAAGGACTTTTATGGTTGTAACGGGGCTTTAGGTATGGGTAGGATAAAAAGGATAAATAAAGGATTCGTTGGTCAAGACTAATCATGAAGTTAAGTGCATAACAAATCCTACAAACAATGAAGCACCATCCTTTCCTTGAGCACCCTTTTGGGTACATACATGTAATCGCATAGCCACGAAAGATTAGTTGAGGTCAGTGGCTTAACAACATTCGAGGGGGGTATTTTTACGGCCGCCCCCCTATTTTTTTTTTATTTTTTTTTCGGCCTTTTATTATTTTTTTTTCACTTCACCACCCACTTTTTGATAATTCCTCGTCCTTCCCTCGATTTGTTATACACCTAATTCACAACCAATCCTTGACCAAGGGTTCAAACGAATGAATTTTCACCAAAAAATAGATAATGGCTAATAAAATGTGGTGGATCAAAGAATAAGGCTTAGGCTCAAATGGGATTCTAATGGCGATTATGACGAGGTGGGAAAATATAAGCCAAGGAGGTTATTCCTAATTTGCCCTTATCACTTTACTGCATGAGAACACTATCATAGTCTTGACATGAATATTTGATTAAGTTTTAGCATGAACACAACACGTTCGACCCCACAAGAAGAAATAGTGAGCATGTATATCTATAATAATTTATATATGTGTATATATTTATATTGCTCTACGGCTCAAAACTCACGAATAAAAAGGGCTTGTGCCATGAATCCCTCACACTTGTATCCAAATCCAAAATCAAGACTAGTGAACTACCCTAATCAAAATCAAACTAGCCAATCGTATTCATTTCCTATGTCAAGCCACACTCAAATCCCCTATACACGCACTTGAATCAATCACACAAATTTAGCTAAGGACGCAAAATTAAATTCATCACAATTTTCAATTTCAACCAAACGTTCCAAATCCAACTTCCCCAAACTTAAAATTAAGTACATATTCCAAATAGACGAAGGAAAAGAAAAAGGAAAATAAAGCATAGTAAAAGAAAGTCTAGAATAGGAATCACCGGGCTAATGAGGACGACGGGCCTCCAATCGCCAACAAACGATCCACCTAGGCATGAAGTGCGCGAGGTCCCACCACAAGCTGCTCGATCCGACGCCTCAGCTCGGTCTCTGTAGCCGACTCTCCTGCTCGGTTGGTGCTCGCTCCGGCTGTCTGAGCCCTTGCCGCCGGGCTGTCTCGAAGGAATGGAAGGAAGGCTCTTGTGCAACATTTTTAAATTTTTCTCCTCCCATGGCGAAGTGTATGCGGTGTTTGGTAAAGCTATCATCTCACTCCGATATCCGCCACTTAAAAGTTCTTTCATTTTTCTCCAAAATGCCCATTTTTGTAAGAAGATTTCGCCCGCTTTTCACGCCCGATCGGAAAACGCCATCGAAATCAGCCCCGCAGATCGAGCTACAAATGTGACTCCACCCCCATTACAATTGGATTTTTCGAAACATCCTCCCCAATAAGCATCATCAATAAATCTTTAACACATTTCACCCTTTTTTTAAAAACCATCGCATAAATCATCTTCAGCTCAAAAATCTGCACCACATTCCGATTTGAGTATCTCCCGGTGACCGTGTATGCCATAAGTCGTTGAACGTAATGGATCACCGGGTTTCGAATGGCGGTGGCCTTAGTTTTTCCCGCAGCAAATGGACCGGCATCATTCGTAATCATTTGCCAAATCTCATTTTCGGGTGGTATGTCATCTTCCTCCTCGGGTTCGGCAGTCAGCCCAAGTGCTCGGCCGAACTGCTCAACCCCCCATGTATACCCCCTCCCATTCAAACGAAAATAAAATGTTCCTTTCTTTTCAAAATCGCTTTTCTGAATTGAGCTAAAAAACTCATAAGTGAGATTCTCATAAACCTCCCAGTTCCCAGTTGCCAATCTCTCCCACCCCAGCACACTCAACAATGCCATAACATCATCATACAATCCCAATTGTCTCAAAGTAATTTCATCAAGATAGACTGAGGGAATTACCTTTCGTTCCGTGAGTTTGCGGTAGCGTGTAATCTGTCCGGGGGAGCCGAAGGCGACATTGTAACGGTTCGGTAGGCCGAGGAGACTCTTGCACCTTTCTCTTACTGGAGGCGGGGCTGGGTTCCCGGTTTGCTGAGAGTCGTGCTGCTGGTCGGTCTCCTTTTCATTTCCTTTTTCGTTTGTCGGTCGCGGTTCATTTCCAGAATTCCGTTCGGGTTGGGATGGATGTTCCGCACCATTCCCCTCGACTGTTGTGGAGCTCGATGTCTCGGCGCCATACCATGTAAGTAGCAACGGAGGCGGTGGTAGTAATTGATAGATTACATCAGGGGCCGTATCATCCTCGGTGACTGGTGGTGCGACCGAAGAGGGCGGAGAGGGTGGCGGTGTGGGCTCGTCTCTCAAACCACGGCTCGGCGATGTCTGGATTTGTTTCCCCCTTTTTGAAGTTTGACCCGGCGCCCGCCGCTTCGGTTTTTTTGTGAGTGGTTCGTCGGTTGCTGGTCGGCCTACCCTTCGTTTTCCGGCGGTGGAGGGTTTTGTCGCGGGTGCTTCGGGCTCGGTGAGGTCGTAGAAGGTCGGCGCCCTAGGGTTATTGCCCAAAAGGCACGATGCTCGAGCTCGACGGGAAGGTGGCATGGTTTGCCATAGACCAAGCGATACGGTGACATGCCAATTGGTGTTTTATATGCCGTCCTATAGGCCCAAAGCGCGTCGTCGAGTCGTAAGCTCCAATCCTTCCGATTTGGTTGAACTGTTTTCTCCAAGATTGCTTTTATCTCCTTATTGGATGTTTCGGCTTGCCCATTTGATTGCGGGTGATAGGAAGTGGACACCTTGTGCAAGACTCGATATTTCCTTAGGAGTGCCTCAATCATCCGATTTTTGAAATGCTTGCCCCGATCGCTTATTATAGCCCTTGGAATTCCAAATCTAGCGAAGATATTAGTTTTAATAAATTGGGCCACTACTTTAGAATCATTGGTCCGTGAGGCGGTCGCCTCCACCCATTTGGATACATAATCCACGAAGAGTAAAATATAGAGATTCCCATATGAGGAGGGAAAAGGTCCCATGAAGTCCATGCCCCAGACGTCGAAGATTTCACAAATCAAGATAGGATTTTGAGGCAGTTGATTGCATCGAGAAATATTACCCGTTCTTTGACAATTATCACACGTCTTGCAAAAATCATAAGCATCTCTAAATAGCGAAGGCCAATAAAAACCACTTTCCAAAACCTTATGTGGTGTCCTTCTTGAACCGAAGTGTCCTCCGCATGCATACGAGTGACAAAAAGCGAGAATTGAATGAAATTCAGTCTCTGGTACACATCTTCGAATCATTTGATCTGAACAATGTTTCCATAGATACGGATCATCCCACACGTAGTATTTGGCATCACTTCTGAGTTTATCCCTCTTGGCCCGTGTCATTCCAGCAGGAAAAATATTGGCTACGAGAAAATTCACTAAATCGGCATACCATGGTGCTGCAGAGTCTGACACTGGGTCACCCAGTGTTGAACAGTCCTCCCAGTGTTGAGCGGCTGAATATAATTGTTCGTCGGGGAAGCTGTCACACATAGGTTTCCCATCATTTTCTAAGATTAACCGGCTCAGGTGATCGGCCACAGAATTTTCGGACCCCTTCTTATCCTTGATCTCCACGTTGAATTCTTGAAGAAGTAGGATCCATCGAATAAGTCTCGGCTTCGCCTCCTTTTTGGCTAACAAATATCGTAGGACAGCGTGATCTGAAAAAATAATGACCTTGGTCCCGAGTAGGTAGGAACGGAATTTTTCTAGTGCAAAGACCACGGCCAAAAACTCCTTCTCGGTTGTAGAATAATTTTCTTGGGTCGTGTCCAGTGTTTTTGAGGCGTAATAAATTACATGGGGCGCTCTCCCCACTCTTTAGCCCAAGACAGCCCCTACCGCGTAGTCGCTTGCATCGCACATTAATTCAAATGGCCAATCCCAATTTGGCGGTTGAATTATGGGTGCTGTTGTCAGCAATTGCTTCAACTTGTCAAAGGCGGCCTTGCGTTCGTCATTCATGTTAAACTCCACTTCCTTCTGGAGAAGCTTGCATAAGGGCGCCGCTATTCTTGAAAAATCCTTGATGAACCTCCTATAAAAACCTGCATGGCCAAGAAAAGAACGTACTTCCCGCACCGTGGCGGGGTAAGGCAAAGTGGCAATAATATCAATTTTGGCTTTATCAACTTCAATTCCTTTTTCCGAGACTACATGCCCTAAAACTATTCCTTGTTTTACTATAAAATGGCATTTTTCCCAATTAAGTACGAGATTAGTTTCTACACAACGTTTTAGAATAAGGGTGAGATTTTCTAGGCATATATCGAATGAATCCCCATACACACTAAAATCATCCATGAATATTTCAATGATATTACCTACGTACTCAGTAAAAGTGCTTACCATACACCTTTGGAAAGTAGCGGGTGCGTTGCATAGTCCGAAGGGCATCCGTCGATAGGCGAATGTGCCGAAGGGGCAAGTGAATGTCGTCTTTTCTTGGTCTTCGGGTGCGATTGCAATTTGAAAGTATCCCGAAAACCCATCCAGGAAACAATAGTACGCATGTCCGGCAAGCCTTTCAATCATTTGATCTATAAATGGCAAAGGAAAATGATCTTTTCGGGTCATTGAATTCAGCTTGCGGAAATCGATGCAAACCCTCCATCCAGTTTGTATACGACTAGGAACAAGTTCTCCTTCTTCATTCTCGACCACAGTAATTCCGGATTTCTTTGGGACGACTTGCGTTGGGCTTACCCATTTGCTATCGGATATTGGAAAGATCAGCCCTACGTCGAGGAGCTTAAGAATTTCCTTTTTTACGACCTCCATCATTGGTGGATTCAACCTTCGTTGTGCTTCTCGTGTGGGCTTGGCGTCCTCCGTTAATAGAATTCGATGCATGCATAGGGCTGGACTAATTCCCTTAATGTCGGCTATAGTCCACCCAATGGCTTCCTTATATTCTTTGAGAACTTTTAGCAATGCCTTCTCTTGATTAGGATTCAGCTCGGCCGAGATAATGACGGGTAAGGTTTCGTCGGCTCCTAGATGTGCATATTTTAAGTGTTGTGGCAAAGGTTTTAGCTCCAGCTCGGGTGCGTGCGCAATCGAAGGCTCGATCTTCCGGCGTTCCTCATTAAGTCGAATGAAGTTTGCTTCCCTTTTTGTTCTGATCGGTCCCGCCCCCTTCAAGGCACCTACGACTTCGAGCAACTCTCTTGAAATTTCAAATGCTCCCTCATCGTTGGTTCCTACGTCCCTTGTTAGTGCTACTTCGAGTGCGTCCCTGAAATTCAAATCAAACACTTCCTCGACAAGAGGGTCAATCACGCTTAATGCAAAAAGAGAGCAATCTTCCTCAGGAAATTTCATAGCATCATAAATATTAAACCGTACGATTTGGTCATCAAATTCCATCGTGAGGGATCCCTCACGAACATCTATTTTGGTATTGGCCGTATTTAAGAATGGCCTTCCTAACAAAATGGGTGTGGAATTTGATGACTCATGTTGCATGTCGAGAACATAGAAGTCGACTGGAAATACGAGCTTGTTGACTTGGACAAGAACGTCCTCAATTACCCCTTCGGGATACACAAGGCTACGATCCGCCAATTGTATAATTATTCTTGTTTCCCGAAGAGGTCCTAGATTTAAGGAGGTGTATATAGAGCGTGGCATAACATTTATTGATGCTCCTAAATCTAGCATAGCTCGTTCAAAACCCGTATTTCCAATTTGACAAGGAATAGCGAACATACCGGGATCTTCCCGTTTTGGTGGCAATTTCTTTTGGAATACAGCGGACACATTTTCTCCCATCATCACCTTTTCGTTCCCTTTTAACCTCCGTTTGCTGGTGCATAAGTCCTTTAGGAACTTTGCGTATTTTGGAATTTGTTGTAATGGGTCTAGTAAGGGAATATTGTTCTCAACCTTTCGGAATACGTCGAGGATTTGCTTCTCTTTATTCACGATCGCTGCCTTTTTGACCCTGGATGGAAATGGTAACTCGTTAGTCTCAAAAGGAGCAGTTTTGAATGATTTTACCTTGATGTCCGGCAGTTCTGCACTGGGTGCTGGTTCTGCACTGGGTGTCCCAGTGTTGATCTGTTCAGTGATTTTTGCTCCTCGTTTTCAGCTTCCTTCACCTTTTCAGGCTCCTTAAGCTGCCTCCCACTTCTTAGAATTACAGCACTCACGTTCCTTGGGTTCGGTTCAGGTTGGGATGGCAATTTCCCACTATTTTGGTTTTCCAAGCGGCTCACCGTGGTGGCTAGCTGACTCACTTGATTTTCAAGAATTTTGATACTCGATTTAGTGTCATCTTTGGGCGATTCATGCCCTGTTGTAGCTGCATAGTGTTCGCCATAAGGGTCTTCATCATATCCTCCATAGATTGTGTCGAATTTTCAGTGGGCTGCTTGTAGAATTGTCCTTTATTTTGTAGGGCCGCCTCTTGCTGATTTCTCCATCAAAAGTTAGGGTGATCCCTCCATCCTGGGTTGTATGTGTTTGAGTATGGATCGTTCTTCCTCCCATAAGAATTTTCGGTTCCAATTGCATTGGCGTGTGCCTCGATTTCATCAAGCAAAATCCGACAATTGTCCGTTGTATGTTCCGTGGTTTTGCAAATGCGACAGGGTGCGACTGGAGTGCTATTACCTACAGCAAGTTTTCTAACAAAAGTGGTTAGCTCATTCAATTTTTCATCAAGGGACGAGTCATGGATCTCCTTCACCATCCTGATTGGTGCATCACGACATCCAAATTGTTGTGAATTAGCCGCCATGTTGGATATGAGAGCCCTTGCGGCCGAAGGAGTTTTGTCCACTAGAGCTCCTCCACTTGCCGCATCTATCGTGTTCCGCTCCATCGGATTAAGTCCTTCGTAAAAATATTGAATAAGGAGCTGCTCGCTAATTTGATGTTGCGGGCATCGAGACACTAATTGTTTGAATCGTTCCCAATATTCATGCAACGTATCTCCGGTCATTTGCCTTGCACCACATATTTCTTTCCTTAGATTGGCCGCTCGAGAGGCTGGAAAATATTTTTGTAGAAATAAGATCTCCATCTCGTTCCACGTTGTGATGGTGGCCGATGGTAAATAAAATAACCAATCCTTAGACGAATCTTTCAATGAGAACGGAAAGGCCCTAAGCTTGATTTGTTCTTCGGTGACACCGTTTGGCTTCATGCTTGAACATACGACATGGAATTCCTTGAGATGTTTGTGGGGGTCCTCTCCCGATAGACCATGAAATGCAGGTAGCAAGTGAATCAATCCCGACTTTAGTTCAAAGGTGTTGTTGTTGTCAATAGCCGGGATCGTGATGCACAGTGGTTGTTGAGGTAGCTCCGGGTTGGCTAATTGCTTCAGCGTCTTTTCAACGTTATTTGCCATGACTCCAATTTCGTCCTCCGATTCACTAGGTGATGCTTCGAGGGAAAATGGTAAAATCCTAAGTGCTTCTTTGACTTCTTTTGCTTTCTGCCGGAAAACACGATCTCGCTTGGTGATTTCTGGAAAATATTGTAAATTCTTATCTCCACGCGACCTTGTGTTCATGCAAAACTAAAACAAAACGGATTAGTGCACAACTGACAATTAAAATAGAATTTTCAGAACTGCCACTGGGTGACCCAGTGTCGGAATTGCAGAAAGTTTTAAACCCAAAATAAGTAAAATTAATTTAACACCGTTCCCCGGCAACGGCGCCAAAATTTTGACCGCGCTGTCGTGATGCGTCAAAATTAGTTATTTTTATTTTCCTTGGCTTACTTCTACTAACTAGTAGTATCGGCAAGTAAGGGTCGATCCCACGGAGAACGGTAAATCAATTATACTAATTAAGGATTAAATACTTAGTGCAATAAAATAAAACGAAGGAAGGGGGGGGATTGGTTTCTGATCTTAACTAAAATAAATTGCGTAAAATAAATTAAAATAAAATAAACAAAGGAAATAAAAATCGAAAATATCAATTAACGGAATAATCTAGTCCTTAGTTCTGTTATCCATCGTTTCGAATTAATTCAAGTTTCAATGCAGCGCTTATCTCTTCTCGAATCTCATGAACTCCTATTCCGAAGCCAACAGCAAGCTCTGTTGACCTCAATTATTTCTTAAGTTTATTCAATTAAAACAAGCTCTTTAATTGAACCTATCTATACAGTGGATTCAAAACAAGCTCTTCAAATCTCGCTCGCTAGATGCATTAAAAACCAAAATAATGGAATAGGCAAGATGTTAAGTTCATAAGCTCGACTTAAGGGATCTCGATTCTGTGTTACCCAATTGGAAAAAAATCAATTGTTTGCTACTTGTGAAATTAGAATTGCAACAATTACGGATTACAACTCAATTTCTAGCATAAGACATAAAAACTCCTAATCTAGTTGGCCAAACCAAATCAAGAAATTAAATGGCATAATCGTGAATTCAATAACACAAAAATAATTCAAGAGAATTCGAGTTGAGAATACGCTACGGGATTAAAACATGAATAATTCGAATACGGTTTCAAACTTCGCTAAGAACTAGAATAGAAAATTAGCTGGACATGTTGGCTTTAGAAAACAGCAAATTAATAATAGACATGAGAAGAAAGAAATTCAAACGGTATAATCTTCTTCTTCGCACGTCGGAATTTTCTCGGTTGCTTCGGCGGAAATCGGTTCGGTCGTCCCTAATGAATTTCTCTGCTCCAGCCGTGAATTCTTCCCTCCGGCCGTGAATTCTGCTGCTCCAAAGTGAATTTTTATTCCAGCCCTCCTCCCTTTTATAATTATTCCTTATCTCCTAGTTTCCTTCTTTAATTAGGACTCTTTCCTTCTTGAGTTTTAATTTCCTTGGAGTCTTTCTTCCCAAATCTATTCCAATTCCTTTTCCCAGCATATGGACCGATTTATTGCCTTGTGGAACTGATTGGGCAATTTTTGAGTCGTTTCTTGGGCCCCAAGTAAGGTTATTTTCGTAACAGGACTGGCACTGGGTCAGCGAACTGACATTGGGCCACCCAGTGCTGCGCGGGATTTCCTTTACTTAAGCCCAAATCACCTTGGCTTGATCCGTTTGATGATCCAATTTATTCCTTAAGCTTAAAAACTCCATCAAACACCTAAATTAAACAACAAAATGCCAAGTGAAGTAAATTGCATCCAAAATATAAATATATGGAAAATAATCAAGTGTGCCAACATAAAATATATTAAAACCTTATAATTAACAATGATTTTGGCACACTATTTTTGTCTTATCACCGGCCACACATTACGGCCGTAATTGATTCTCCCTGGGCTACTGCCCAACCTGTGTGGCAGGGGTGGCATTTTGGAACCGAAAATTCAAAACCAAACCGAAAAAATCCGAAAAAAGAACCGAAGAACCGAAATCAAAGAAGACCGAACCGAAAAATAGAAAAACAGAACCGAACCGAATTGGTTTGGTTCAGTTCTCGGTTCGGGGTCGGACAGAGCCGAACCGAACCGAACCGAAATGGACCGAAGTCAAAGTCACATACTAAAATGACATTTTTTTTGCGAGTTTTATGTGCTTGAGATTTTAATATAATTTTTTTTTCTGTTTTAAGACCCTCATGGATCCAAGGAGGACCGATAATATGCTCGTGTAATTCGTGATTTAACTAATTTAGCTTTAGAGAATGATCTATTGTGATTTGTGATTGTTATATCTTTTGAGATATTTGTAAATTGCTGTGCAAGTCTACCTCTTATCTTGAGCATATATATATAACTTTTGTTGACTTGTTGTTATATATAACTTATTCTATTGAATATAATATTTGAATTTATACTGTGAAGAACCGAAAAAATATCAAACCAAACCAAAATCGAACCGAATATTTATAAAACCGAATTTAATCGAACCTAACTTCAAAAAGAACCGAACCAAACCGACCCCGAATATTTGGTTCGGTTATTGGTTTCGATCAAAAACCAAACCGAATGGAACCGAGTCCACCCCTACTGTGCGGTGCCTTACGGCTGTAACCGGCAAGGCATTGCGGCCGTAACCGGCCATGCCTTACGGCCGTAAGAGGCCCTGCATTGCGGCCGTAACTCAGCTAGGCCTCACGTTCGAAACTCGATCGTTCCGACAGTCCGGTTAGACGTTCGACAACATCTCGGTCACACTAACACATCGGCTATGATTCAAAACAATAACGAGCAAATTACGAAACATAACATACCACATCACATGCACACATTTAATCAAAGAAACGCACGCAACAACAAGTCGCACCCGACTAAAACGGCTATACGATAGTGACAAACAGAGTATCACGATAGAAATCACTCCGATTCACATCAACAAGAAAATCTCCGGTGTCAAAACACAAACAATCTAAGATAACGGAAAACGAAAATACTGGTTATTACATTCTACCCCACTAAAAATAAGTTTCGTCCCGAAACTTAAAATAAAACATCAAGGTAGAATACAAACAAAACCAAAAAGGTTCACGCAACAAATATCAATCTCTACACGAATTACAGTACAAATACATCACGTAACTACATTACTGGGCACCACTGGGCCCTCCACGAGTAGGGGCGGGATCTCGGCTCCCGAACATCTCAACGACGGTCTCGCAGTGTACCGCCTGGTGTCCCACATGACCACATTTGAAATAGTTAACTTGCGGCGAGCGACAATTCTTCCGAGTATGGCCCACACAGCTACAATTGAAACACAACTTCACGTCGCTCGTCTTATTCGGCTCTCGAGTAAGATTCTTAGACTGATCAAACGAATGATAAGTGTTTCCAAAAGGATAATGCGGAGCAATAGGCTCACGAATCTCACTTCTTTGGCCTCTTGAAAAGTTATCCGAGGTCATCCGTCTCTTACCTCCTGAGCTAGCCTCTGTCACGGAAACAGCCATCTCGATGGCTAGAGATCGGTCCTGATATTCTTTCAAGGTAGTATACATAAGCGGAGCCATATTCTCACGGATATGGGTTTCATGCGCATATTAAAGTACCAGATCTTGTCTGCTTCACTTCTCACCTGATCGCGAACATAAGCCAGCTGCCGATTATAATCGACTATCGCCTGGGATATCGACACATCCTGGGGCGTAGCCGAGAAAAACTTAACGATCCTGCGCTCACGGACAGGCAACGGGCAATACTCTGCCTCCATGGCAGTCTTAAACTCAGCCCCTGTTGGTGTACGATCGGCAGACGCTACAGCCTGCCACCAGTATGCAGCTTCTTTATCGAGCAGGTACTGAGCAATGGGTACCCTCCTTTCATCCGGACAAGCTACATCATCAAATGTTCTGTCCAACTGGAAGAGCCAGTTCTCCCAACCTAACGAGTAAGAAGAACCTACAAAACGGGGCGGGTGCATTCTCATCACATCTCATAACCACTTACTAGCTCCACTATCCCCATCTGGGTTCTCATTCCAGTGTAACTAACTGGTCAACCACCTGACGAAGGATGGTGGCGGTGCCAACGTCAACATTATCTCTGGCTGATTACCCCTGATCTCGCGACTGGTCATCACGACCATCTGTACTGAGCTGATTGTCACTCGACAATGAGCGAGTCGCCCCCTCATGCTCCTGATTACGACCACCATCACGACCATGACCTCGGCCTCGACCTCTCGGCATACTGAACGGACAACCATTCAGAATAACATAAAAAAACAAACCTCACATAATCAACATAGGACAACAAATAGCAACACACTAAAATATCCACTCCAAGTCGTTACACGAATACATGAATGATCACTACACAATAGAACTTAATTTCATAAGAAAATCACTTGGCTACATCAACAAAACGTACCACCTTTACCCAAACGAACACGGTCAGATTCACATATATATCATTGTGGTCAAACCTTTGTAACATTCTTTAAAAATAATATTTTTTCGAGGTATTCATTCAAACGATAATATTTTAAAATTCTTGAGTTCGAATGATTTTGCTGAAATGAGTTTTAAAAATTTTTTTGATACCTTGGCCGTTTAAAACAAAACCATGATCCCACTATCATAACTGTTTCGCTTTGAAATCATTTGCACAACAACACTTTGAAATATCAAATCTACTCTATAGCCGATGTCATCGAAATGACCTTATTAATATATGTCATCACACTAATCATTTCTACATATCAGCTATCATACCAGGATAACGTCATGGAATAATACAATTAAATCAGACTATGTCGTCACAATACTTAGGTGTACAAACAGATTTGCTATCCAGAAAGGTAACGATCGACAACACGTCAATAATATCCAAACAGGATAAACAACCGAGTGCAACATTACTGATACAATAGTTAAAGTTCACAATCGTCACCGGCGGACCACATGATTATATCCATAGGAATCAAATGACCGATATAGAGTATAGATACGACTGTAACAATAAGATTATGGTCGTGACAGCAATAGGCTTACGACTGTAATAACACACAACTTACGGCCGTAACAACTAAAAGATTACGGCCGTAGCAACTACCAACTTACGACCGTAACACAGATTTCGTACGGCCGTAACCACTGGCTGTTAAACAACTGAAGTAACTCAGCAGCCCCGAAACGGCTCCGAAAGTTAGGGGACGATACCTAACAACGTATCCCGGCACTTGGGCATATAACCAAGATTCTCCGACGAGAATAACAACATAGCAACTCACTGCACGACTTAACCTCAATACATAAACACATTATGATGATCCAAATTTCGAGATGAAAACCGTTTAGCAATTCCAAAAACTTTTCAAAATCCTTGTCAATCGTATCTAAAATGGCAGTATCATTTGCAAGCGTTCAAAACACATCTTTCCTTGAAATTCCGTCACAAGATTCCATTGGAAATTTTTTAAGATTGTTACTCCCAAAATTCCACATCATCAAAATATTTTGAATTTTGGTTTTACACACACATACTTGAGTCATTAACTTTCCAAAAACTATTTTCAATTACACGCAGCGGATATAATTACAACAACTTTTAGAACAATCGAATTCAAACATATGCCCACCCGACATATAAACTACTGACGTAATAAACACATCTCATGAACACCACATTTAAACATATCTCAAAACCATCTATCGAAGTTTCTCAACAACTATACCATCAACACACTTCCGAGAACACATCAATGTTCAAGGTTTTAACATCATAACGACACCACGCACTGCCCAAACCATCACTACATTCAGCTCAATACACAAGCGGTGCACCACGATTATCAAACACGGATTCTATTTCACAACACCATACAAACAAAATTATGCACCACAATCATCGCACATGAATGAAATCATGAAGTACCGATACCTCGCATAAAAGAGGAGACTTACGCCCACAGGTCGCACGAAAATGACGGTCGCCCACGATACTAATCTCATCCGACAACACATCCGACACGTTATGACCACGCACAACTCAGTTTGTCACCCAATAACTCGAATGACACGACAACATACTACTTGACAAATCACGACTCGACTCAACCTGATAGCCTAGGTTTCCGCAACCTAAGCTCTGATACCATAAATGTAACACCCCCAAAACTATATAGGAATATTACACGCCGTAGATCCTTTCCACAAGGATCTACCAGGCTAAACATCACAGAACGACCAAATGCTTGCCCGGCTAGGGTCAAACAATATAATAATACAGACCGTTAAGGTCACTTACAAGTAAATACATGGACCGATGTGGTCACACAACTCAATCAACAGAACTAACTTTATACAACATTACTCGCACAGGGGTCGAAGCACAATACAGCGGAAGACTGATTTCAACTCTGACAATACAACACAACTCGACTAAAATCCAAACTCTTGATTAGTAAGTAGCTCGTTACTTCCTATGCTGATCCTGTGACTGCTCCCTCGAACCTGCATGTACCTGGACGCAAAACAGACATCCACCCCCCGATTACTCGGGAGTTAGTAAAACTCCACTGTTTTACTAGTGCAAGTATAAAATCATACAAAATGTAACGAGCAAACATTAACCAAGGATCAGATACAATAACCAAGTACCAAATCATTCCCGAGAGGTTTTAACAAAGGAAAACAAGCTATGAAGCATTTTGAAAATAAGATCATTTCGAAGATTTTTTTAGAAATACAAAACCTTTAAGACCTCGAGTCCTGATTTGTAAAACCTTTTCGAAAACCTTAGGTTATAACCCAACTCTCAATTTGTATTTCGGTAATTTACAGTATGAAAATATTTCCACAAATCTCGTGGGGCTCGGCCCAACATTCTTTCCTTGAAAACTTCCTTTTCGAAACTTAGCTTATCAAAACATATTCATGACTCCATGATTTCCTGCCACGAGTCTCCGTAGGTTCGACAACCCGCACAGAAGGAAACAAACACATCAATCACAATAACCAGTCCTGACCCCGTGAACCTGTGTCACGTGTCACCGTAGGTTCCGCCGAACCCGCACGGTTGGAAATCACACATCAATCATAACAACCAGTCTTGACCCCGTGAACCTGTGTCACGTGTCACCGTAGGTCCCGGCGAACCTGCACGGTTGGACGTACTGTGTCCTAATCCGATGGACCTGTGCCATGAATCATCGTAGGCCTCGCCAGACCCGCACGACTGGACCTCAGCACCACATACTAAGTTCTGATCCCATGGACCTGTGCCATGAATACTCGTAGGCCCCGTCGAACCCACACGAGTGAACTTAGCATACCAACACACTACATTCACATACATATCATATCAACACGTTCACGATCAATCAATCACATTGATTACACACAAACCGTCTTACATAGCACAATCTAAAAAATCCAAATCACCGATGAAATCAATGTCACATAACTCATGATCAATACCTATAACACGATACACATCCAAGTGTACAATCGTCCGACATATACATTTCCAAGTTACATATCTAAGATTATCACAACTAACCACAATTCATTCATTTCAACACATAAGTCATATTCATAAGGTACAAAACGTATAAGCAAGATACTTGCCTCGATAGTCGGCACCCGAATATTCCTACGAACACGGCACAACCTAGAAAACGCCGAACACCTAAAATCCTCCGTTAAATACAACGGAAACACGATTACTACGAGAATAACAATTGAAAACAACGAAAAACAGGTTCGAGAACCGAAGGGAACCCTTTGAGACATTTAGTCGGATATTAAATGTTCAAGGTTTCCTTAGAACACCATAAATCCCGATTGGGTTCCAACGAACTCGAAATACGGCTATACAATCCATAGAATATGCCTACTAATACCCAATAATATCAACCGATTCATCAAAATCGGACGAACAATGAAAATCAAGAAGGAAATCCCGAAAGTCAACCCTAGGAGGTTTCAAGAAATTACCTCGATCCAACGAAGAACAAGGATTAAATGATGATAAAATTGAAAAAGGCCTTCCAAAATGCATTGGAATTGAGTAAAACCGACCAAGAAGTCAAGCCCCCATCTTGCCCGATCGTCAGCCGCACAATGAAGAGAAGAAAGGGTGAAAATGAAGAAAACCCGTCGGCAGGCCTATAAATAGCCGCGCAGGTTACGGCCGTAATAGGCGGAACCTTATGACCGTAACTCGGCCTTTACGGCCGTAATCGGCATCTGCTTCCGAACGTAACCGGCACCTCCCAGTCTACTGCCCAAAACCGCTCGACATATTACGGCCGTTACCAGGCAAAGCCTTGCGGCCGTAACCGGGCATTACGACCGTACCTGGTCACACATTACGGCCGTAATCGATTCTCCCTGGGCTACTATCCAACTTGTCCGGTGACTTACGGCCGTAACCGGCAAGGAATTGCGGCCGTAACCGGCCATGCCTTGCGGCCGTAACAGGCCCTGCATTGCGGCCATAACTCGAGCAGGCCTCACATTCGAAACTCGATCGTTCCGACGGTCCGGTTAGACGTTCGACAACGTCTCGGTCACACTAACGCACTGGCTATGATTCAAAATAATAACGAGCAAATTACGAAGCATAACATACCACATCACATGCACACATTTAATCAAAGAAACGCACGCAACAACAAGTCTCACCCGGCTAAAATGACTATACGATAGTAACAAATAGAGTATCATGATAGAAATCACTCCGATTCACATCAACAAGAAAATGTTCGGCGTCAAAACACAAACAATCCAAGATAACGGAAAACGAAAATACTGGATATACATGCATGAAGTTGATCGATCATGTTAGATCGTGTCTTAGTGAGCAATTCAACATGAAATACCTAGGAGATGCTCAGAAAATCTTAGGCATGAACATTATTAGAGATAGGAAAAATTGTTCCTTATTTCTAAACCAGTCTTCCTATATTGAGAAAATACTTGAGAAATTTTCTATGACTGCTGCAAAACCTGCTTATGTGCCTCTTGCTGCCCATTTTCTGTTAAGTAAAGATCAATCTCCTAAAACTCGTGAAGAAGAAAAATCAATGGAAAATGTTCCCTATTCTAATGCTACAGGATCAGTCATGTATCTAATGGTTAGCACTAGGCCCGACATAGCCTATTTTGTTAGTTACTTGAGTAGATATATGTCTAATCCTGGTATCCCTCATTGGGAAGCCTTGAAATGGCTTCTTCGTTATTTGAAATCCTCTGTGGATGTTGGTATTAATTTCTCTAAATCTGCTGATGGAGTTAAACTTGTTGGATATATTGATTCTAACTTTGCGAATGATCGTGACAATCGAAAATCTACCACCTCTTATGTGTTTACCCTTTGTGGCTCTTTCATTATTGGAAATCTCAGTTACAAAATGTTGTTGCCTTATCTACGACTGAATCTGAATATGTTGCTGCAACTGAGGCGTTTAAAGAAGCCATATGGCTAAAGGGTCTCTTATCTGAAATTGGTTTCCTAAAGGAAAAAGTCGTGGTATTTTCTGATAGTCAATCTGGAATTCAGTTGTGCAAAAATCATGTCTTTCACGACCGTACTAAACATATTGATGTTAAGTTTCCCTTTATTCGTGATATTGTTGAGAAAGGTGAAATTGAACTTGGGAAAATTCCATCACAATTTAACCCTGCAGATATGGGCACCAAATGCCTACCAATGGAGAAGTTCGTGTCCTGCACGGACATACTGAACTTGGGAACTCAAGACTAACTCTTAGTCTTTGCTTTCTTTGTGATTGCCTTGCTTTCGTTGTGATGGCCTTGCTCTCTTAGCGATTGCCTCGCTATCTTTGTGATGGCCTTGCTCTCTTAGTGATTGCTGTTATTTTTCTTTGTGATTACTTATACTTACTTTGTGTTTTGAGTGCAGGTGGTGTCCTACTGCGATGATGACCTCTGTCTCTATTATGTGTCCCGATGACTCATTTGGCCTAGGTGGAGAAATGTTGGGTTTTTTGGGCCCAAATGATTAAAATATGAAGGCCCATAATTAATTCTCCTGCAGCCCACCATTAAGTTGACCCAGCCCGATCCATGGAAGCAGCCCAACCCATCATCCAAGACTAGATTAATCTCATCCATCTGTTGGCCCCAATTAATCCTGGCCCTTGGATTTGTGTACCCCCTGATAAAACAAACCCCCCGGAAACCCTAGCCCCCATTTAACACCCTGCCTTCTTCCCTTCTCTGCCCGATTCTCTCTCCCGTCTTTCTCTCCTGTTCGTTGCAACCTCCTGGTCTTCCGCCATGGTAACCCCGGATGCAGTTCCGTTTTTTCCTCGGCTAAACCTACTCCGATACATCTATTTATATCATTTTCGGGAGAGTTGAGAAAACACGCGACGAAAGAAACGAGCAAATAAAACCTATCTGTTTACTTCGAATTCCTCTTCTTCTTGTGAACTGAAATCGGAGATCTTTGTGACGGGATTTGAGGCGTTGATCTGATGCTGGTTTCGGGGTGGTTTTTCGGTGGGTCGAATCTGAGCTGTGTGCTTTGATTCCTTCCTGCGGAGCAGCTTCCGGTCCGGGTTTGGGTTTCACATTTTGGGTGCTGACCGCGGGTCTTTTGGGTCCTGGATGTGGGCGGGTTATGCTACAACTAGTGACTCCACTTTCGAATCTTGTTGATTCGTTAGTTTGCGATTTCCGCTCTTATTTAATTTTTCCAGTCTTTTAATTCATTTTAATTCGTTTATTAGAAGTGGTGTAAGCCCTAATTCCTATCCGTATCAATTTGTGTAATAATTATAATTATTGTAATATTATATCGATTCGGACGGTTACTCAACACTTCTTCCCCAATCCGACTGGCACATAGAGGCGCGATGACCCTGTCACTTCTTTGTTCCAAAAGGAACATGCAGAAAGTCAAAAAGACCACCCCAGGTTTAAGAGGGGTTGAAGTAAAGTTAAGAAAAGCGGCATCCAAGGTTAGGTGGGTTTGGATTGTAATTAAGAAAAATTATAAAAACTACCACCCGATTTAGCCTCAGTTTTAATCTGGGAACGTCATCTTGACATTTCTGAAAAGTGTACTTGTAATTTTAAAAGGTAATTGGGCTCTTTTTGCAATTAGACTAATGGATTCTTTACCGTCTCTGTCATTAAGATTTGAGTGGAATAAGTTATCTGTTTAGATTATGCTGTCTGTTTGGATAAAGATGAAATGTTGTTTACCTGCATTGCTGAATCAACTGTCTGAATGGCAGAAATGACCATTTTACTCACTCGATATATATAAAAATATATTAAATATTTGTATGCAAAATAGTTCAACACCATACAATTATAAATTGCACAACATCATAATAATATAACACAATATATAGTTATAATAGTCATTTGGTTCCATTAAGATGATAGCTTACCGAATAAGGAGCTGGGAGATCACTGTTATCTTATTGATTAAGCTCCTGGTAAACACATTATCAACTGTCCGAAAAAATTATAAGAAACCAATAAACTTCATTAAGCTGATAGTAAACAGACCCTAAATATTGCGAGAAATATATGAATATACTACTTGTAGTTTAGGTTTAATGGTGCGGTTGAAGTACAAATAAGTTAAATTATAAAAATTGTCCCCACGTGTATGTGTAACAGGGAATTGGTTATAAGTTAAGATATATCTTTTTTTTTTTTTTTTTTTTTTTTTTTTTTTTTTAAATGCCCGTAGTTTAGTGGGGTTGAATTGTATTTAATATTTACAATCAGTTAAATTATAAAAATGAATGTAAAACATATTATTTGAATTTGCATCCATCTGAAAATTTGGCCAACCTCAAATTTAGTTTTTGTTATTATCCATTATAATATCTATGTAAAAGAAATTAAATGAAACTCGCATCCATTTGCAGGACCTGGTTTTTCAAATAAAGAAATGTCAACACAAGATGGCATATTCAGTCGGGGTCTGTTATACAGACCCACTAGGAATACCCCCCTATCCCCCTAGGAAAACCCCCTATCAAAATCCCCTTTGTCCTTTTCTTTTTTTTTTTGTTTTTTTTTTCTGTTTTTATGTGTGTTATGTTTTTTTAGTATTTATTTGTTATGTGTTTTTATGTAATGTTTTTTTTAGTGTTTATTTGTTATATTTTTTGTATTATGTTTTTTGTATTCGTCTAATGTATTTCTATTTAATTAAACAACAACACCAGTAACACGTTAAACATTAACAAATTAAACGACTATAACAACTGTTATTATTCAACTTAACAACAACAACAACATTAACACATTATTTAAAAACAACACCATCAAATATAGTGCATTTACTATGTTTGTGCTCTTATATTTACAACATAAATCAGAAATCATTTCGGATATCCGAAATTTTGGATACGGATATCGGATATCCGAATATCCGGAAAAAATATGAATTTTATTCGGATATCCTTATATTCGAAAAAAATATTCGGATTTGGATATCGGATATCCGAATATCCGAAAAAACTTCAGATATGGATATCGGATATCCGAATATCCGAATACCTTCTATTATTTAAAATATAAAAAAATAAAAAATTTAAGATTTTTCGGATATTTCGGATATCCGAATATCCGATTTTTTTTGAAAAGTACTATCCGATATCCGAATCCGAAGTTCCGGATATCCAAACTTCGGATTTTCGGATATTTCGGATCGGATATTGGATATCGGATATTTTTGAACACTCCTAGTTGTAGTTGTTTAATGTGTTAATGTTTAACGTGTTATTGATGTTGTTGTTTAATTAAATAGAAATACATTAGACGAATACAAAAAACATAACACAAAAAACATAACAAATAAACACTAAAAAAAACATTACAGTGAGTCCACACCATTAATTCTTAGGGCTGGGACTGGTTCGGTTCTTGGTAAAAAATTAAAGAACCGAAACCGGTTTTTAAATACATAAACCGGTTCGATTTTTGACCATTTTTTCAGGAACCGAATTAGGAACCGAAACCGAAAAAACCGTTTTTTTCTTCAGGAGCCGAATTAGGAACCGGAACCGAATTTAATGTGTAAAAACCGGGTTTTTCGGTTCTTTTAGGAACCGAATTGTGCAAAAAAAACCGAATTTTGTAAAAAAAAATGAATTTTGAGTAGAAACCGAATTTTATGTGTAATATTTTGAACAAAATACATTTAATTTGTTTTATTTAATACCTATATTATGTAAAATTTATATATAATATTATTTTTATTATTATATAATATAATATATGTATATATAGAACCGGTTCCAAACCGGTTTTTTCTAACTCCATTGTGGGGGACGACGACAGTGCTCACTACATTTATGTGACACTGGATGAAAATTCACCACTCCCCAATACTCACCCACAATGGAGTGCGTACAGACTTCCCAATGCATCCGCATTGAAAACTTTATATTCCAATCGACAACGCATGTATACTGAAATTATTGAGAATATAAGAGCACAAACATAGTAAATGATTACTGATTTATGTTGTAAATATAAGAGCACAAACATAGTAAATGCACTACATTTGGTGGTGGTGTTTTTAAATAATGTGTTAATGTTGTTGTTGTTTAACTGAATAATAATAGTTGTTGTATTTTTTAATATGTTAATGTTTAACGTGTTATTGTTGTTGTTGTTTAATTAAATAGAAATATATTAGACGAATACAAAAAACATAACACAAAAAACATAACAAATAAACACTAAAAAAACATTACACAAAAAACACATAACAAATAAACACTAAAAAAACATAACACACACAAAAAAACAAAAAAAAAAACAAAAAAAAAAAATAGGGGGACAAACCCTCCCTAGGGAGGGTTTGCTTTGTAAAAATAGGGGGGGTCTTAATAACCCACCCCTATTCAGTCTCGATGAGGAAGGACGAGCAAAAAACAGCAGTGTGATGTCGCGCTTCCAATATTGCGGGAACCGTTATTTGTGGGTGTTGGAAATAATAGAAATATACTCCCTCCGTCCACGATCAATGTTCCCCAACTTTTTGAGTTCGGGTTTTAAGAAATGTTATGTGAGTGTGATGTGAGTGGAGTTTGAGTCCCACATTAAAAGTAATTTAATGTTAATTAAGTTGGTTAAATAATTTAATATGTGGGTCAATTATAAAGATATTTTAGTAAATTGTATTGTGGGGTAGTGTTTAAAAATAGAAAGGGAACATTTTTTGTGGACATACCAAAATGGCAAAAAGGGAACATTGATTGTGGACGGAGGGAGTATAAATGTAAGGAGAATAAATAATATAAATAAAAACTTATGACGTAAATGCCGAGGCGAGAATTGGATTCTCTCTCCGTAAGACAAAATTGCTCCGCACTTGTGCACACGGTCTATAGCAAATGTCCCCAAGATACAACGACAAACTTTGAATGCGAAACGCTGCCCCGCAGGTCATAGTTCCGGTCGAACAATATAGATACTCAGGACTAAGTATAGACTTCTAGACTTCCACTAGGATGATGAATGAACCGAGTAGACTAATATGAATGTAATGCTCGAATTTGTAGACGAATCTATGTCCGAATGAGTGTGCTCGAATTAATGTTTAACCATCAACTGTAGTGGCCTATTTATAGTCATACGTGACTTTTCGCGAAGTGGCGTGACCTTTCATCCCACTTTTAATCATGAACCAATGTGTTCGTTCATGAAGATGTGTGATTCTTCAACCACCATTAATCATGAACCAATGCGACTTTTCATGAAAAAGCATGATCCATTTTCCATAATTAACCACCAAATGTGGCTATTCGCGAATGGGTGCGACCTAGTAACCACCATACATTAAAGTATTATTATTTGTAATTTAATTGCTCATTCATCCGAATTTGGATGAACAAATAAATATGTAAAATATATCTACTCGAAATAAATACCATATTAGAATATGGTTCTACTAGGATTTTCATATCAAAATTTCCAATAATCCCCCACATGAATGACGATTAATGCAAATGCAACATGTACTTAGTCCCGACGACCTGTTATTGCATCAGGATAGGTGGTAGTTAGCCTTTAACCTTCCTTAGTATAGTGTTATCGGATTTACTCGTTGCTCGGTGAACGCGATGTCTTGAACCGATCAGCTTTTGTGTGTAAACCTAGACAATAACACACACACACACAATAACAGATCCAATATCTATTGTTCTTATGTTGTGTCTATTTTTGGCCTTGGACCATTCTTGGATTCATATGTATTTTGCGTATTGTAACGTTTAGAAGCGGCCACACTTCTTACTTATATAGGTGATCTCCTATAAAGAGTATTCTGCCATACTCCACCTTAAAGGCTATAGGAATCATTAAAAGCTTTTTAGGCTTATCCTTTACCACACGCTGCAGGTTTGCACTTGAGAAGCTACGAGAATGGATTTCAAATTTCAAGTGCACAACTTGAATATTCATAACTCAGTTGTCTCATTGGACCAAATTCTTGGATCTCCAGTAATCATGGTTGAGTGTTGTTGTTACCCAAAATATTATCCGGAGATTATATGCTGAAATGGACGAGTAACAAACAAAATGCGAGAGCACGTCCGTGGGGAAGTAAATAACACAAGATTTGCCGGGGTTGTTAGTCCCGGGCTTGAATGCTCTCGCAAGATATTATTAATACGAATACTTGAGAGTACAAATATTAATGTTAGAGTACAATTACAATGAGTGTAAAGACCCTAGTTATCTAGCTCTTGAGTGCTGACGATTGCCGGAAGAACCAGAGTTGATGCTCTGTAAGTTCTTGTAACAACGATGGAGTGCTGTGTTGACTGTGAGAAATCGACGGTCTCTCACTGTGTGAATTAGCTGAACTCTCGTGTGGAAATAATTTCTGAACTTCTGAACCTCTCCACCTCTCAACCTCTGAACCAGTTGGTGAAGGTTTCCTATTTATAGGAGTGGAGGTAGCTGGGCGATCGCCTCTGCTGTATTATAATAAGCGGGCGATCGTCTTTAGCACATGGGTTGGTCTCCTTAGAGTCAGCAGCAGCTGCTGGTAGCCGGATGCAGGAACCAATGAGAAGACCACACGCGTCCGGAGTCGCTGTCTTGGGAGGCCCCACCTAGGACCTTTCGGCGGGTCTGTCGGTAGGTGAGGCAGTCCTTGTTGTTGACAGCTGTTGATGGGCTTGAGTCAAAGATCCTTATTCTGCGGCGCCATTCGCGGATCTGCACGTGGGTCCTTGCTCCGAGATCTGGTCCTCGTAGATATGACGGATGATGGCCTTACACGTGGCATAGGACGGTCGTCCTTGGTCGGGCACCAGAGTCGATCGCTAGTGTAATGCCCGGATAATAATGGCGTACTTATCTTGTATTCGACCTTGTATTATTCAACTTCGTGATGTTATTAATCGTATATTGGTTTCCCGTATTCGTACCCTTACGTTTTTATATCTACAACATTTTGCATGCATGGTTCTGCACGTGTTTACGTACGCTACAGATTACGCATAATGTACGCTAAGTCTGCTGTATAACGTACGTTATATGTTGAGCTTAACGTACGTAAGCTCAGTCAACTCAAGATCCAATAAGGGTCGGCGTGTGGGGACCGGATGAAGATTCGTGGAGATCACCAGCATGAACCTGGACGGTTTTCCAGCTATGCAAGTCAACGGCTTAACGTACGCTAGGAGAGATTTTAACGTACGCTAAGGTCCTATATGTTACGTACGTAACGCTTGTAGTCTAACGTACGTAAGCCTATGCCAGAAATAGTCCAGTGAGCTCTGGCCAAGCGTTAACGCACGCTAATATTCGAGTATAGCATACACTAACAATGTTACGTACGTAATGGACTTTGGTTAATGTACGTAATGGTTTAAAATCTGTTTATAGGACTCGACCCCCATTTCATTTCCAATTCTTACCTTGGCCGATTTTTGTGTTCTTGAGATTATCCCTCATCTCATATCCCTCATATCATCATCTACATCCGATTTTGGGGAGCTTAGACCGTGTGGATTGGTGATCAAGCTTCCGGTGAAGAGTTTATTCAAGATTTTCATTGTTCTTACATCTCTTTAAGGTATGTTAACTCTACACCAAGATGAGGATTTTGTTCTTAGTTATATTATGAGCTTTTCCCAGAGATTTTTGAGCTTGTTTCATCGTAGTGAATCCAATACCATGTATAGAAGGACTGTATTGGTTGAATTAAGGTTTTCATTGTTATAGTTTCGCCATAATCTTTACCAACCTTAAGGATGGAATTTTCTGAGATGAACACACCTTGTTGATCCTTTCGTAACACTCTTTTTATGAACAAAGTGTTGAGGATTACCCCTGTGTAAGATGAATTCGTGAAGTTAAACGTAGAGTGTGTTCGATTATAATTCTTGCCTTTGATGAACTCGTTGTTAATCTTCTTGGATGATTAGAACCATGAAAGGATAATTGGAACAATCATTTTGAATGAAGAATTTGATAAGAAGAATTACCCGCAGAAGAACAAGAATCGTAGAGACGAATTAACCTAGAACTAGATTGAACGTGATTATCTCGTTATGTATCGTTGTAGCAACCGAACCTAGCCTTCAAGTTAATAATCGGAATTAAGTATGGAACATGGGATATAATGATATGATGAAGGTCTTTCGAATTGTAGACACCGATTTTGTGTTCCATTACGATCTCTTGAATTCGCATGCCTTTTTCCAAACATAGTACTCGTTGGAAAATAGAACCGAGAACCGATTGTCCGATATTAATGACTCGATTATAACTTAAGGTGTTCGGTACTCGTGCGTTGGTTTCGGGAGGTTTATTGAATTCCTTGTTATTCCCTTGTACAAGGTGATCGATCGAGGGGCGGCGACCTTCGGACGAGTGATATTCGTGGGAGTATTTAATTCTTGCCATCTTTGAGGTAAGTATCGTATTTTAAACTTGTTAATATTGGATTGTTGATCATGCATACAATTTATTCATGTTGTTGAACATGAGATTAATTTCTTTGAATTGTCATGGTATTTGTTATTGATTCCTTGATTGTTCACGTCGATGTACATATTGATTTGCATATGTGTATGCATAACTGTACTGTTTATGTTGTAAATGATCCGAGGGGATCATGAGGATCTGTGCTAAGGGCGCTGGATCGGATGTCCACCATGTGTTGGTCCGACGGGATCATCATGGGGATCTATGCTGAGGGCGCTGGATCATTGGACGGGTTTTCCACCATGCGTTGGTCCGACGGGATCATCATGGGATCTATACTGAGGGCGCTGGATCGTTGGATTACCCTGTATTGTGTTGATGGAATCGTGAGGATTCGCATCGTTGGATTCCCGTGACGGGAGTCCGTTTTGTATGTTTTATGATGCATTGTTGATTTATATATTACGATACTTGTACTAGCATACCCCTTCGGGGGTGGACATTTGTTTTGATGTTCAGGTAGCCGAGGATCGGGGAAGCAACCACAGTACCGACATGACGATGAAGTGGCTCAGTGATGTGGATTATGTTGTCTTGTTTTCTGGTTATTTTGCCGTACTCGAGTACGCATATGTTGTTGATGTTTTGGGGATGTTTTGTAATATTGGACTCATTTGAATTGTCGAACGGGTCTTGAATTTCTTTTACATTATGACACTTTAGTATTATTTCCGTATTTCTCAAATTACCCTTGTAAATTCTTATACAAAGGATTTACGGCGCTGTAATTATTCCGAATATATCTGGGTGTTACAAAATATGGTATCGGAGCTAAGATTCATGGATATCTTGGCAGTCGGGTTAGTTGGGTCTGTTTACGTTATTTGATTTATGGGTTGTTTGTAACATCACTGCTGAGCCATCATCGTCGTTTGGACCGTGGTTGTAAGTCTCCTAATCTCAAATACTACCATTTTATTTAATTCTTGTTTTGTGAATATTGACGGACTTTCTTTAGAAATTTTGCCCTGGATATTGAGTATTTGTGTCTACGATCACCCACACCATATTCATTCCGGTCTTCGTCCTCGGCAAGTTTGTGACAAAATCCATGGAGATATCTTCCCACTTCCATTCCGGGACGGGAAGTGGTTTCAACAGTCCGACTGGCCGCTGATGCTCGATTTTGACTTGTTGACAAGTCAAACACTTAGCCACAAACTCGACTACCTCATTCTTCATGTCATTCCACCAGAAATTCTTCCTCAAATCTTTATACATTTTACTCGAGCCTAGATGGACCGAGTAAGGTGACGCGTGAGCCTCTCGCATAATACTCTGCCACAATTCCAAGTCATTCGGAACACAAAGCCGACCTTGGAATCTCAACACACCATCCTCATGTATCACGAATTTCGGGGCTTTCCCCTTCCCTACATTCTCTCGAAGCTGAATAAGCATCGGGTCCTCTAACTGTCCTGATTTAATGTCGTCGACTAGAGACGACGAAATCTCAAGGGTACGCAACTTCTCGGAACTCTCTGGTAGCACGATCTCAATGCTCAACCTCATTAACTCTCGCTGAAGTCCCGACTGGGCCGTAAGCAACTCAAGCGCCCGAATCGATACCGATTTCCGGCTCAAGGCATCTGCCACCACATTTGCCTTGCCCGGATGATAGAGAATCTCGAGGTCGTAATCCTTAATCAACTCCAACCATCTCCTCTGCCTCATACTTAGCTCTTTCTGCATGAAAATGTACTTCAGGATCTTGTGATCGGTGAAAATATGACACGACGAGCCATACAAGTAATGACGCCAGATCTTCAATGCAAATACAACTGCGGCCAACTCAAGATCGTGGGTAGGGTAATTCAACTCGTACGGTTTCAACTGGCGGGAAGCATAGGCAATCGTCCTCCCATGCTGCATGAGGACACATCCGAGTCCTTGGCTCGAAGCATCACTAAAAACTGAGAAACCCTCATTACCACTCGGTAAAGCCAAAACAGGAGCGGTCGTCAACCGCTTCTTCAACTCCTCAAAACTCTTTTATCTCTCATCGGTCCACACAAACTTCTCTGACTTTTGTAACAACTGAGTCAGCGGTCGAGCGAGCTTGGAGAACCCCTCGACAAATCTACGGTAATATCCGGCCAAACCCAGAAAACTACGGACCTTCTTCACGTTCTTGGGCGGCGCCCAATCCAACACTGCCTCTACTTTATGTGGGTCCACACGAACACCCTCGGCCGAGATCACGTGACCGAGAAACATCACCTCTCGCAACCAAAACTCACACTTTGAGAACTTCGCAAAAAGATGCTGAGTTCTCAAAATATCTAACACGATATGCAAGTGACGGGCATGCTCCTCCTCGCTCCTTGAGTAAATCAGGATATCATTGATAAAAACAACAACACACTTACCGAAGTACTCGATAAAGACTTTGTTCATAAGCTGCATGAACACAACTGGGGCGTTGGTTAGCCCAAAAGACATAACCACAAACTCGTAGTGACCGTATCTCGTCCGAAAGGCCGTCTTAGGAATATCAGTATCCTTCACTCGGAGCTGATAAAACCCCGATCTCAAATCAATCTTCGAAAACACGGTTGCCCCTTGTAATTGGTCGAACAAATCATCAATCCTCGGGAGCGGATACTTGTTTTTAATAGTCACTTTGTTCAACTCACGATAGTCGATACACAGACGAAGTGACCCGTCTTTCTTCTTCACAAACAGGACCGGTGTGCCCCAAGGCGAAGCGCTCGGTCGAATATACCCCATGTATAGCAACTCTCCCAACTGTTTCTTCAATTCAAGCATCTCAGCAGGCGCCATACGATATGGCGTCTTAGAAATCGGTGCCGCTCCCGGCTCCAAATCAACAGTAAACTCGACCTCTCGATCCGGCGGCAAACCCGGCAACTCATCTGGAAAGACATCAGGATAATCACACACTACTGGAATAGACGAGAGCTCGACTCCCCCTTCTCCCGATCTCAAAGTGTAACACCAATACCCCGTACAACCTCCTCGAAGAACTCTCACCGCTTTCAAAGCGCTGATCAAGAATCTCTGACTACTCCGCTGACGCCCCACAAAAGAATGCTCGGTACCGTCAGAGGCTAACATCGAAACGTTTCTCGTTCTATAATTCATGATTGCCCCATGACGGTCCAGCCAATCCTCGCCCAAAATCAAATCCTCATCTCTAATATCTACCGCAATCAGATTAGAAGGCCAAACCCTCCCCGCGATACTCACTAGAAAATCTCTAACCTCACGATACCACACGATGCTATCCCCACTAGGCAGTTTAACAACAAATGGTTCACACGCAACTAGGCAATCAACATGCAAACGATGCACACAATCCAGCGATATGAAAGAATGCGTAGCACCAGAATTGAATAACACGATTCAGCGTCTACCCCAGAATTATTGGCCAGTCGAACCGATTCCCATTCTGGAGGACAACAGGGATCAGCGAATGATAACGCAAATCCTAACATGCCGGGAGTGCTTCAACAGGTGGTTTCTCAGATAAACCAGTTTGCTCAGGTAGTTGACCGCATGCAGAAATGTCATAACTGTGGCAAAATAGGGCATGTTCGATGTGATTGTTACGCACCTGCTGTGACCTGCTTCGAGTGTGGACAAGAAGGACATCGCACAACGTTTTGTGGAAATGCGACTAGATCTTTTGGTACTCGCACTCCTGCACCGGTTCCGAAGGATACAAGTGTGAACCAGACGCAGCAGAGTGGTTTCCAGCAGCAAAATGTTGGGAAAAGAGAGGCGTCCAGCGCTGGGTCCGTTCCTCCGCACATTTACGAGATGAGGAAGTCAGACGATCAGAACACTGCTGTTGCATCAGGTACGATTCAGATCCTTTTGCAACCAGTTAGTGTCTTATTCGATCCAGGAGCTACGCATTCTTTCATATCTTTGAACTGTGTTAATCGTTTGAAATCTCGTGCTTGTATGATTGTGAGCCTTATGTTGTGGGATTACCGAGCGGAGAGAAAATTGTGGGAACCCTAGAAACTAGAGATTTTCCAGTGTCTATAGGAGGGAGAGATTGGCCATCAAATCTTATTGTAGTCGACATCCATGGTGATGATTTAATTCTCGGAGACGATTGGCTCAACCGTTATGGGGCTATTTTGAATTACCGAAAGAGAGTCATTTCTATCATTGCTGATGACGGATATGAACATTTATTCAAAGGATGGAGACCGGGAAGCTCAGGAAAATTGATCAAAGCCATGAAAGCAGTTAAATTGCTAAAGCATGGTTGTTACGGATTTTGGTGTGAATGAAGAAAGAAGAAGGAGTCGAGCTCGCATCTATTCCAGTGGTAAACGAATTCTCAGACGTATTCCCTGACGAACTACATGGGTTACCTCCGCGAAGAGAAGTAGAGTTCAATATCGAATTAGAGCCTGGAGCCGCACCTATTTCCAGGGCCCCATACCGTATGGCGCCAACTGAGATGTATGAATTAAAGAAGCAACTTGAGGAATTATTGCAGAAGGGTTACATTCAACCTAGCGTCTCTCCTTGGGGAGCACCCATTCTCTTTGTCTGGAAGAAAGATGGATCCCTCTGATTATGTATTTATTACAAGGAGCTAAACAAGGTGACGATCAAGAACAAGTATCATATACCTCGAATCGACGACTTGTTTGATCAACTGCAAGGGGCAAGGGTATTCTCGAAGATTGACTTGCGATCAAAATACCACCAGTTGAGAATTAAGGAATTGGATATACCGAAATCTACTTTCAGATCCCGGTACGGGCACTATGAATTCGTGGTGATGCCATTCGGACTCACCAATGCTCCTGCGGTATTTATGCAATTGATGAATCGGGTATTCTTAGAATACTTGGATAAATTTGTGGTAGTCTTCATCGATGACATCTTGATCTATTCGAAAGACACAGAGGAGCATGCTGAGCATTTGCGTGTTATTTTGAGCACCTTGAGGAATGAACAACTTTATGCGAAACTTTCTAAATGCGAATTCTGGCTTAAGGAAGTGACCTTCCTTGGGCATGTGATATCAGCTAATGGAGTTCAGGTAGACCCGAAGAAAGTCGAGTCAATCTTGGAATGAGAATCTCCTAATAATGTGAACGAAATTCGAAGTTTCTTAGGACTTGCTGGATATTATTGCTGTTTTGTTGAAGGATTTTCCAAAATCGCTCGTCCGCTTACTCAACTGTTGCAGAAGACTCAGAAATTCGTGTGGAATGAGAAATGCCAGACGGGTTTTGATGAACTTAAGAGAATACTGACGACAGCGCCTATACTAGCGTTACCAGATGGAACTGATGGATTCATGGTATACAGCGATGCTTCAAATCAGGGTCTGGGATGTGTATTGATGCAAAAGGATAGGGTGATTGCCTATGCCTCTCGACAGTTAAAACCATACGAAGTTAATTACCCGACTCATGATCTGGAGTTAGCAGCTGTAGTCTTTGCTCTAAAAATTTGGCGACATTACTTGTACGACACTCATTGTCAGATCTTCACAGATCATAAGAGCCTCAAGTATATTTTCAGTCAGAAGGAATTAAATATGAGGCAGAGAAGGTGCCTGGAATTAATCAAGGATTGCGATCTGGAGATTCTCTATCATCCAGGCAAAGCGAACGTGGTAGCTGATGCACTGAGCCGCAAACCTGTTTCTCTTCGAGTGTTGGAAGCGCTCAGGTCCCAAACCAGCATTCAACGAGAACTGATCCGTGAAGGTATTGAAGTATGGTCACAAGGAGTCCAAGGGCAACTATACGTGATGGAACTAACTTCGTCATTAGTCAAGGAAATCAAATCTAAGCAGTTGAATGATTCTGTGATTCTCCGGTTATGTGATGAAGTAAAGAAAGGGAAGGCCCCAGTATTCGTGATACAAGACGATGGAGTTCTGAGATTTCAGAATCGACTTTGCGTTCCCGATGATGATGCTTTGAGACAGACAATCTTAAAGGAAGCTCACAATGCGCCCTATTCTATTCACCCGGACACCAGTAAGATGTATAAGGATCTAAAACAAAATTTCTGGTGGGGAAATATGAAGAAGGACGTGGCGAAATACGTTTCGAAATGTTTAACCTGTCAGCAGGTTAAGATTGAACATCAGCGGCCTGTCGGAATGTTGAAGCCACTTCCGATCCCTGAGTGGAAGTGAGAGGATATATCGATGGACTTCATCACCAATATGCCACGAACGAAGACGGAAATGAACATGATTTGGGTGGTAGTTGATCGACTAACCAAGTTGGCTCATTTCCTGGGTATTAAAGCCGACGATTCCTCGTGATACTGGCTCATGTCTCGACTCAAGAAAATACTCGACACAGATATTTTCAAAACACACGTTTTGCAAACTCAGTGCAACTCAAGAACACAATATATCATTTTAACACCATTTGGAAAGAGTTTACGAGAACCCCAGTACCACACTGGTAAATCACATAACGCATAAGCCCGAGTGAACAACAAAAACTCACGGATCCAATATTTGTCAATCGACAACTCGAATGACGCGACAAAAAACACGACCCAACTCGACCCGAATGCCTAGGTTTCTCAACCTAAGCTCCGATACCATATTCTGTAACACCCCGCATTTAACTGTGAAATATTACAGTAGTGGCCCCGAGATGGAACCCACAAGGCTAAAGGAAATTTTCGCAAACATTTACAATTTCCCAAGAGGCCGACGATGATACTATCTTTAAAATATTCGAAGACTTTATAAAATCCATTTATCCAAACCGTTGTGAAATATCGTTTTGAAAAGGGCAAGGCCAAACGACCGAAACTCAATAGTTTAGAAAATGATTCCCAAAGTAACTCAAATTATCAGAAATGAAAGGTCATTTAAAAATACTCACGCAACGGAAAAGCCAAACAATTAAAAATACTCTAGCAATGAATACAGTGGTGATCAGAAACTCAATACACAAATACATGCCCTAGCCAGTATCCTCCGGGAAGTTCATCTCTCCACGACCGCTACAAGCTTGAAAATCCAAGAACCTAAAAAGAAAGCCCACGACGGGGTCAGCCATAATATCCAACAATGATGTCAATCACATCACATCAATAATTACATACCAATGAGAATACAAAAATAAGAATACGACCAAAGTAATCTTATCGTCATAACTTTACCAAAGTTCACATCTCGTATCCTCAACAACATGATAAGCCCATAACCAATCATCTCGATCAGATCTCAAACGGAACCCCAAGGTTCTCAAAGCATCATCATAAATCACTGTTACGAAATCTACTAACTTAGTCCAATCCCAATCCATCGGGTGACATCATCACATCTCGACACAATAATCGATTGTCCACTAAAGACAATTACCAAAGGAAGACAGAACATACCTCAAGATGCACAATCTCATGACAATCATGTCAGTCTAATCCGAGATCAGATCAAAGCAACATACGAACACGGTCCTAACACAAGACCTACAAATGCATACTCATGTGACAACGTCAATATGCTCAAAAAGAATAACAATGTATACTCAATGGCAATCCCATGATCTAGCGCCCTCAGCATAGATCCCAAGATGATCCTACAAGATCAACACGAGGTGGATAACCAATAATATACATACAACCACATATAAAACCAATGATGCGAATCCACATGATTCCATCAACACGACACTGGGTAATCCAATGATCCAGCGCCTTCAGCATAGATCCCAAGATGATCCCGTCGGACCAACACGAGGTGGAAAAATCCGTCCAATGATCCAACGCCCTCAACATAGATCCCAAGATGATCCCGTCGGACCAACACGAGGTGGACATCTGATCCAGCGCCCTCAGCATAGATCACACGATCCCATCGGATCAACACAACACAAACAACACAATTATGCATACACATATGCAAATCAAAATGTTCATCAACATGAACAACATATGAATCAAAACATGAACGACACTATGATGAAACAACTAAGACGACTTCATGCTCAGCAACATGAATAACAACCTGCATGATCAACATCATTAACACTAAACCCAATCAAACTAAGATACTTGTCCCGAGTCCTTCAGGAGCAATCTCGATGTCAAATCATCACCGGAAATTATCCTCAATTGTTGGTCCCCAGAATGATGAAGACTGTCCTCACTGTACCAACACGAGTCTTTTCTAGCGCGCTTTGTCCTCACTCACGCGCACCTGAGAAACTTCCCAGTGAGTCACCCATCCCACAACTACTCCAGGCCAAGCACGCTTAACTTTGGAGTTTCTATGAGATGTCTACGAGAAAAGAAGATGCATCTTGTTGGTATGAGTAGTCCAAATCAATTCATTTAACCACTTTCTAGTGCAGATCTCACAGGTCGAATCGAAAGCCGCACCTCGCGCATTTTTAAGCTCATGCAGGCAGGATGCTGGACCTCGCGCATTTTTAAGCTCATCCAGAGTCTGGAAACCTCCGCGAACTAGATTTGATCACACAGCCCTCTAGCGGCTGGATTCATTCACACAATCCTCCAACACTTGACACCAGAATCTATTCCAGCTCCGTTTACTTCTGCTGCGCCAGTATCTCAGTTCCAGCATACTAGATTTGATCACATAACCCTCCGGCACCTGACAACCTCCACAGCGCCAACATCTTAGTTCTGGCCAACTGGCAACATTTGCTGCATGCCCGCCTCTCAGTTCCAACACTCTGGCAGCCTCCACTTTAGGATACTTCGAGGGAATCCGCACCCGTGACCTGCTCCGATACCAATTGTTGGTCCCCAGAATGATGAAGACTGTCCTCACTGTGCCAACACGAGTCTTTTCTAGTGCGCTTTGTCCTCACTCACGCGCACCTGAGAAACTTCCCAGGGGGTCACCCATCCCATAACTACTCCAGGCCAAGCACGCTTAACTTTGGAGTTTCTATGAGATGTCTACCAGAAAAGAAGATGCATCTTGTTGGTATGAGTAGTCCAAATCAATTCATTTAACCACTTTCTAGTGCAGATCTCACAGGTCGAATCGCAAGCCGCGCCTCGCGTATTTTTAAGCTCATGCAGGCAGGATGCTGGACCGAAGCCCAACATCAATGCTCGGCGATCCAAACGTACAATGAACTATAGATACTCATATCCTCGTCTTTATCGCAACATAACCTCGATACCGGAACATACCAATAACCGAGATAAAGCATATACATTATGATTTACCTCCCAGAATCGGAAGAACGATATACGATCCAAATACCCCGAGTTCACAATAATAATCATCGCTATATGCATTATAAACGAAATGAAACTAAAACCATTCATTAAATATTATAACTGAGCAAGTAATAACTTGCCTCGATACCGATACCATGAAGCTGCTACCGAACACATTGCCTTTGTCTACGAGCTCCTCAGCCCCGATCAAAAGCAACACAACGGTCGCAATCCACGATCAATTATCGCAACCTAATGCAATAATCAAATGACAACACATCCGATAATAATCAACAACCGAAAAAACCAAATCAAACCATCACGAATTCATAATCACAACACAAAAATACTGCACTGTCTGCCTACTTAGTGCACGTTAAACGCATAACGTAGCGTGCGCTAAGTTGCTCCCGTTAGCGTGCGCTAGCCAGTAATCTTAGCGTGCGCCAATGCTGTACAGTGGCATGCATTCCAAGCATCGACTAACATCTTGCGACTACGAATCCGAATGAAGGGAGACATAAATCTCCATATCTCTTGAAGATAAACGACACCATAACTATCACAAGGATCATATCATTGTCCATATATCAATAACAACATCAACAATCAAACCTACTCGATAACAAGGATCATATCATACTCAATCTGGAATTCAACCTAGTATCATGATTCATCTCATCTAAATCGACCAATATAATTACCAAGATTCAGAAATCCATCTTAGATCGGGTTAAATGAATCAACATCCTTATAATATGAAGATTCTTAACTAACATCCGAAACTCTTATCAAAATTCCATTGAATCTCATATAACATCATCATCTGATTATCCAACATGCTCCTCACATGTAATAATCCAAGAAAAACGAACCACCATCAAAGGGATACGAAAATTACCTGGATTGGATGAACCAAGAATAAGAACACTTGACTCCATTCCAAGAATCATGAATAACTTGAATAACAAGGCTTGAATCCATGCTCTCCATCTTAATCTTGTTAAAGATCATCACCTCATCATGTTTGGGAACCTCAAGAACCTCCCAAAGCTCTCTCTATCGACTGAAGGAGAAAGAATGGACTAAATGCATCTCAAAACCCATCTGTCCCCTTATATAATAAACATTACAAGCGCGCGCTACTCTCATAAAATAGCGTGCGTTATTGCCCTAGTGTGCGCTAACTGACTTTGTTAGCGTGCGCTATCGCAGCCCAGAGGCCACTGCCTCACTTCGTAAACTAGCTTACGTACGTAATGCCTATGCATTAACGTACGTAAAACATCATGTCTAGCGTACGCAAGTCCTTGCCCTTAGAGTGCGCTATCTGAAGTTGACTTACTACAGTATTCACCTACCACTCGTGCCCCCACATGCCGAAAGCATCCGCGATTTCTGGGATTCCTCTGACCGATCTGGAATTAGCATGCGCTAACCATACGGTTTAGCATGCGCTAGCCCTACATGACAAACACCCGCTGACCTTATCTAGACACGCGTCACAAGTGGCCGGGTCCACTCGCCGAAAGCCAAGATCCCCTGTCGGATGATCTGATATTAGCGTACGTTGACCATCCTTGGTAGCGTGCGCTAAATGCCGATAAACATCAACCCGGGCCTACCTGTCGGCCGCCTTCCGAACCTTTCCCAGAATGCCTTACGTACGTTAAGGATCCTCCTTGGCGTACGTAATGCGAACCTATTAGTGTACACTAACTGCACCACGTAGCGTGCGCTACTCATACCTCGTAGCGTGCGCTAAGCATATTTCATAGCGTGCGCTAACGTGGCTGTACTTAGCCATTTTTAGCTATCCTCGTCCAACATCTCGACATACCAAATATGAACATACGGCATACTGAATACATATACTCAACACATTATATCCTCAAATACAATTGTCGACCAAATACGACAATTATACCAATACTGACATCTCAGTCCTTCATTTATTTTATCCATACTGTACAGATTCCACACTGTACAACATAACTCGGATAAAATAATATTAAACAATAGTAGTAGAAATTTCGGATATTACAAAAAGGGGGTCTTATGCATTTCATTTCAGAACATACAACAGAACGAATACAGCATACCACGTATTGCAGCATATTTCTTTCTTGTTTTTCTTGCCCAGTTTCCAGTACTTAATGTTCGCCGGAGTTCTGAGTTTTGGAGAGCACCTAACACAGAAACGTGTAGCAGTTGTATCTTGGGGACATATTGCCTGAGCCGTCTGCTCTTATACGGGGGCAAAATTGTATTACGTGAAGAGTTCTACTCGCCTATGCTAAAGTTGTAATTTTCAATTCAGCTTTTAATTTATTAAGATTGTATTAGGTTGCCTTTCTTTGTAATTTTTATTGTAATTACATTGTTGGAAATTCACAGAACCAAAAATCGTAATATAATTTTTTTATTTTCTGTAATTTCCAATGGCGACCGATGTTGATGCTGCCGCCGCCGCCGCTGCCAAAGCTGCTGCATCTACTATTGCAGTTCAGGCTGAGAAACCTGAGAAGTTCTCGGGTGTTGATTTCAAGAGATGGCAGCAAAAGATGCTGTTTTATCTCACTACCTTGGGAATTGCTATTTATCTCAAGGATGATCCTCCTGTGGTCAGTGAGACGAAAACTGATCGTACGAAGCATTTTGCTTACGATCAGTGGTGTAACGACGACTTTATTTTCCGTAATACAATATTAAATGGGCTGATTGATTCTCTGTACAACGTGTACAGTCAAATCAAGACATCCAAAGAGCTATGGAATTCTTTGGAGAAAAAGTATAAAACCAATGATGCTGGTGCCAAGAAGTTCGTGATCGGACGCTAGCTGGACTTTCCGATGACGGACTTCAAAACCATTACCGAACAAGTCCAACAATTTCAATTGGTTGTGCATGAAATCAATGCTGAAGGAATGATCCTTCCTGAACCGTTTGTTGTGGGAACGGTAATTGAGAAGTTGCCTCCTAGTTGGATGGACTTCAAAAATTACCTGAAACACAAACGAAAAGAAATGAGCTTAGAGGATTTGGTTGTTCGACTCAGAATTGAGGAAGACAACTGAAAATCTGATTCTAAGTTCAAGAGAGGCCCTATGGAGGCCAAAGTAAATTTTCTTGAACATGTGTCCTCTAGCAAAAAGAGGAAACTGAACCATGTTCAGGATAAAGGAAAAAAGCTGTTTAAGGCAAAGAAATTCACTGGAAATTGCCACAACTGTGGTAAACCAAACCATAAGGCAAAAGACTGTCGCTTGCCAATAAGTTCAACTAGTCAGCAAAATAAAGGCAAGCGAGTTGCCAATGTGGTTGAACATGGCTATGTTGACATGCCAGATCTGGATCTGTCAGCTATGGTTGAGGAGCTGGACGATGAGGTCTCAGCCATGGTGATTGAAACCAATATGGTGGAGAATCACCGCGCCTAGTACGTTGATACTGGGGCTATTCGTCATGTTTGTTCTGAAAAATACATGTTCTCTTCCTACACTATTACTGATGGTAGGAAATTGCATATGGCAAACTCTGCTTCTTCTGTGATTGCAGGTGTGGGGAACGTGGTCTTAAAGCTGACATCTGAAAAGGAGCTTCTTCTTAAGGATGTGCTGCATGTCACAGATGTCCGAAGAAATTTAGTTTCGGGCTCTTTACTAGTTAGTCATGGGTTTAGACTAGTTTTGAGTCTGAAAAATTTATTATGAGCAAGTTAGGAATGTTCCTTGGTCGAGGTTATCTTGACAGGGGATTATTCAAAATGCATATAATGCCTGTAAGCCGTGAAGGCAAGAATAAAAGCAATAATAATAATGTTCCTTCTTCTGTTTACTTGCTCGAGTGTTCAGATTTATGGCACAGATTGGGACATGTTGGTCTAAAATCGATTAAAAGACTAATTAATCTAGAATTGATTCCAAAAAATCCATGTTTGACTTAATAAGAAACGCCAAGTATGTGTTGAAGCAAAAATGGCTAAATTGCATTTTCATTCAGTGGAAATGAATACTACTCCTCTAGAATTAATTCACACTGATGTGTGTCGATAACACTCATTTTTACACATATTTTTACACCGATTTTCTGGGTTTTAAGATCCTAAAATGTGTAGAACTATGTCGTTTATATTCATATTGTGTTTCTTGGACTCGATCACGCTTGGGTACATTTTATAGATTTTATAGGTACTTTATGGACATAAATCAAGCAAGAACGAAGTCTCAAAACCCAATACACATCAAGCAATGCGGAAACGAGAGATCGAGCCTTAAAAAGAGTCAAAACGGTGTCAAAACGGACCAACACGAGCTCGGCTGTGTCATTTGACATGGGCCGTGTCATTAGCCCGGCCGTGCCATATTGACACGGTCAGGTTTCATATCCATGCAGTTTTTCATTATCTAGACGAGTAAGACACGGGCCGTGTCATTCGACACGGTCGTGTCATTTGCTCGGCCGTGTCAAATTGAAACGGTCGAGTTCCCTGTCCAGAGAGTTTCAGAGTTTTGAGTGTACTATGACACGGGCCGTGTCATTTGACACGGGCCGTGTCACTTTTCGGTGGAAAAATCACCTTTTGACATTTTTGCAAGATTTGAGCATGAAAAGTGATGTTTTTGGCCTTATAAATGAGATCTTGGACAAGACTTGAGGATATTCAGCCTTTGAGAGAAAATTGGAGAGATTGGAGAGAGAAAAAACACAAGATTTATGAGCTTTTACTCCAAAAAGAAGGAGATTTGAAGGAAATTCTTGAAGAACACTTCAAGAACATTTGAAGGCTTCAACCGGGATCAATCAAGACACCTTACGAGTTTTATCTTCTTCCTATCTTTTATTCATTTTGTTGTTTTATTTAGCATAAACATGATGATTATTAATCTTTCTTTCATTACCATGTCCGGCTAAACTCGTTAGATTCCGGGCATGGGAGTACGTTGATTCGCGATGATTTTGAGGGATTGATGATTATATTTATCTAGTGTGATTTCTTTATCAAATACTTGGTTTTGATTCATGTTTAGACACTTGATCAATGTTTTTACATGTTAAAACTTAATTGCTCATAATTCGAGAGAAGAGGGCATTAATAGGTTTCGAGTATTTGATGTAGTAAATTACGAGATTGAGAAATCGGTAATAAACTATGATGATATCTAATCTTATGAACATTTTGGAGTTAGATAATTTATAATAGACGGAGACGTTGTTATAAGTTGTTTAATCTACGTTTTAATGCATCTCGAGAGAGACTTTAGAATATTGTTATGATCATCGTTTTGGAGACGCACTTAGAACCTTTTGGAACCAATCCCGACTAAATTTAGTAATCAACGGAAACCTAGCCTTGGAATCTACCTTTCTGAACTCTTGCAATTCACTTTAATTCGGATATTTTCAATTGTTTTAATTTATTGTGATCATTGTATTGTATTTAATTAACCATTCATTTTACCTTTCGATCGTCTAGATAAAACCGGAAACACTATAAATTAGTACTCAACACAATAAGAATATTTAGTCTCTGTGGAATACGACCTTGCTCGCCGCTTTCTACACTTACTCCGTACACTTGCGGATTGTTTAAAATTATAGCGAACAAGTTTTTGGCGCCGTTGCCGGGGACTAATTTATTTTTGTTAGTATTGATATTACGATAAGTGTTTCTAGTCTTACTTTAGACATTTTCTTATTTGTTACTTAACTCATGTTATACAATTTCTACTCAGGGAGTGCATGAACACTCGTTCATCTCGAGTGCCTTTAGAAACTTTCATCCCGGAAGTAGAAGCATTTGCCCGAAGAACAAGTGCTACCTCAAGGAAACTAAGAAGAGATCTTTTTGAAGACATGGAGAGAGCGGGAGATAACGTGGGAAGGGACAACACGAACGAGAATGCAATAATCCAAGACAACGAGGGCGGAAGGATTGAAAATCCAACAACTAGGGTGCAATCAATTCGGGATGGATTCCGACCAAAACTAGACCGAAACTTTGGAGGAATCACTCATGTTCCAATCAACGCCCTAAATTTCGAGTTGAAGCCCGCCTTAATTTCAATGGTTCAACAAAATCAATTTGGAGGATTTGCTGTCGAAGATCCACATGCCCATCTCACTCATTTCATGCAAATATGTGATACTATCAAAATAAATGGAGTCTCGGATGATGCAATACGCTTACGATTGTTTCCATTATCTTTGAGGGAGAAAGCAAGAAATTGGCTTGGAACTTTAGCTCCCGGAAATATAAAGACATGGGAAGAATTGAGCGAAAAAATTTTCTTCAAATTTTTCCCACCGAACAAGACAATGAAGCTAAAAAGTGAGATTACTCAATTTCATCAATTGGACTCCGAACCGTTATATGAAGCTTGGGAATGTTTCAAAGATCTACTAAGGCGATGCCCTCGACATGGTTTCCCCGAAGACCAACAAATGTGTTTCTTCTACAATGGTCTTATGGGAGAAACAAGAAATTTTATTGATGCTTCCGCGGGAGGAGCATTGCTAGCAAGGAGCGCTGAAGAAGCATATGGATTGATCAAAGAAATGGCTATGAATAGCTATCAATGGCCGATGGAAAGAGCAAATATTAGAAGGGTGGCTGAGATATCCGATTCGGATCCTATAAAGGCACTAACCGCGCAAATGACGATGTTAACTACTCAATTGAGGGCTCTAACAAAAGGAGGTGATTCTAAGGGAGCCTCTAAAGGAAGTTCAAGTTCACTACCGTCCGATCCATTGGAGGAAGCATATTACATTAATAATCAGAGTTACAACAATTTCCAGAATAATCCACCACCGGGCTTCTACCATCCCTCCAATCGAAATCATGAAAATTTTAGCTATGCTAATCCAAAGAATACTTTACAACCACCGGTCGGATTCAAGGTGTCGAATGGTGAGATAATTGAAGAAGCAAAGCCGACGTCAAATCTCGAGAATATTCTAGCTACCTTCATGATGGAGACGAAAAGCCGATTTAGTCGAGATGAGGAGAAATTAGACAAAATCGAAGGCCATGTCACTCAATTAGCTACCACCATGGGAGCTCAAATGAAAAATCTCGAAATTCAAATTGGACAATTAGCTAAAGTTGTCGGGAGTCAACATCAACGGGGATAATTTCCGAGCAATACCGAAGTGAATCCAAAAGAGTCTTGTCAAGCGATCACCTTAAGAAGTGGAACGAATTATGAAGGGCCAAAGATGCCAATGTTCCAACAAAAAGAGGAAGTCAAGGAGGAACAAATCGAAATTGAAAAGGAAGAAGGGAAGCATGATACATCCAAGGGGACTGAGAAGTCTAAAATATATCCTAACTCTACTCCTAACGTTCCTCTCCCTTTTCCTAAACATTTCAAAAAGAAAAGTTAGATGCACAATTCACAAAGTTTTTAGATATCTTCAAGAAAATTAATATCAATATTCCTTTTGCAGATGCTTTGGAACAAATGCCTAACTACGCAAAGTTCTTGAAGGATGTGATGTCAAGAAAAAGAAACATGGAAGATCATGAGATGGTTAAACTAACCGAAGAATGTAGCGCTATTATCCAACACAAATTACCTCAAAAGCATAAGGATACCGGAAGCTTTACCGTTCCATGCACCATTGGAAACGTCTCATTCAATAAAGCTTTGTGTGATTTAGGTGCCTCGATTAACCTTATGCCTTTATCTATTTTCAGGAAAATAGGTGTCGGAGAAATGAAATCCACAACGGTTATGCTACAATTAGCGGATCGATCCATAACACATCCCAAGGGGATTGTCGAATATGTGATTGTAAAAGTCGACAAATTTATATTTCCAACAGATTTTGTTGTTCTTGATATGGAAGAAGACGAAGATTTACCACTTATCCTTGGATGTCCATTTTTAGCAACGGGAAAGGCTCTTATTGATGTTGAAAGGGGAGAATTAACACTACGTGTTAACGATGAGCATGTTCTATTTTCTATATTTAAAGCTATGAAATTTCATGATGACACGGAATATTGCAATGTTATTGACCATATAAGCTCGTATGGAAAGAAAAAAAATCTTACACTCATTTTCTTCGGATCCGTTAGAGTTTGCTCTTACAAACTCATGTTTTTCTAGTGATTCAACTTTGGAGTTTGACGATTCTGACTTGTTTAATTACGTTTCTGAATTAAATTCTCTACAGGAACAAACGCAAATCAATACATCCAATGATTTTGACAAAGGGGAGCATGAAGTAGTTACGGAAATCAAGCTGACGGACGACTCGAACGTGTCCAACGACATGGTGAAAAATTTGGGGTCCGTTTCATCTCAATCGGATTCATCTCAACCAATCTTGGACCTTAAAGTCCTCCCGGAACACCCCAAGTATGCATTTCTAGATGATAACAATACCAAACCGGTAATTGTATCCTCTTCACTTTCATCTACTCAACTAGACAAATTGTTTGTGTATTGAGAGCACATAAGTCGGATATAGGATGGTCTGTCACAGATTTGAAGGGAATTAGTCCTTCCATATGCATGCATAGGATTTTGCTTGAAGAAAATTTTAAACCTAAAGTGCAAAATCAACGAAGACTTAATCCCATAATGAAAGAAGTGGTGAAAACGGAAGTACTAAAACTTTTAGATGCCAGAATGATATATCCAATTTCCGATAGTGAGTGGGTGAGTCCTACGCAAGTTGTATCAAAAAAGGGAGGGATGACCGTAACCAAAGATGAGAAAGATGAATTAATTGCTATGAGAGTAGTTACGGGATGGCGAGTGTGTATAGACTATAGGGCTTTAAATGCGGCTACTCGCAAAGACCATTTTCCCCTTCCCTTCATTGATAAAATGCTTGATAGATTGACGGGGCATGAATTTTTCTGTTTTCTTGATGGATATTCAGGGTATAATCAAATCTACATAACACCGGAAGATCAAGAAAAAACGGCTTTTACATGTCCTTATGGAATTTATGCTTATCGTAGAATGCCGTTTGGTTTATGTAATGCCCCAGCCACATTTCAACGTTGCATGATGGCTATCTTTCATGGTTTGATCGAAAATATAATGGAAGTTTTCATGGACAATTTTTTGGTGTTTGGAAATTCATTCGATCATTGCTTGCACAATCTTACTTTAGTTTTGCAGCGATGTGAAGACACTAATCTCGTGTTGAATTGGGAGAAATGCCATTTTATGGTGCAAGAAGGAATTGTCCTAGGCCATAGAGTGTCCGCCGCCGGTTTGGAGGTTGATAGGGCAAAAATTGTCGCCATTGAGAAACTTCCCCCACCGAAGAATGAAAAAGCAATTAGGAGTTTTCTTGGACACGCGGGTTTTTATATGAGATTCATAAAAGACTTTTCAAAAACCACTAAACCTTTGAGTATATTGTTAGAAAAAAATACCACTTTCATTCTTTCTAACGAATGTTTGCCGGCATTTGAGACTTTAAAGAAGGCATTAGTGAGTGCTCCTATCCTCGTGGTACCGGATTGGTCTCAACCTTTTGAGATCATGTGTGATGCAAGTGATTATGCGGTCGGAGCTGTGTTGGGACAACATCGTGAGAAACTCTTTCGGGCTATTTATTATGCAAGCAAAACATTGGATGGGGCCCAACAAAATTACACAACAACGGAGAAAGAAATGCTTGCCGTGGTGTTTGCTTTTGATAAGTTCCGATCATACTTAATTGGGACAAAGACGATAGTACACACGGACCACGCAACTATCAAATACTTGTTCGAAAAGAAAGATTCTAAACCTCGCCTAATTCGATGGATTCTTCTTTTACAAGAGTTTGATGTGGAAGTTCGAGACAGAAAAGGGTGTGAAAATGTAGTAGCTGACCACTTATCTCGCCTCGAGTACATAAAGGAGTAGGAGCCCGAGATCGAAGGGATTAAAGAAGAATTTCTGGACGAGTGGCTTTTTATGGTAGAAGCTAAATTTCCGTGGTTTGCTGACATGGTTAATTTTTTGGTCGCAGGTGTGCTACCCCCGGATTTATCTCATTATCAAAAGAAGAAATTCCTACATGATATCAAGTTCTATATGTGGGATGATCCATTACTTTTTAAGAGATGTGCCGACATGATCGTGAGGAGATGTGTACCGCAAGAGGAATGGGATGAAATTCTTCAACAATGTCATTCATCACCCGGATGACATTTTGGAGCAACACGGACTGCTGCAAAGGTGTTGCAAAGCGGATTTTATTGGCCTACGCTATACAAAGATTGCTATCTCTTCATTCAACAATGCGATAGATGCCAACGAGTAGGAAATATTTCAAGACGTCATGAGATGCCCCTAACCAACGTAATTGAGGTTGAACTATTTGACGTTTGGGGTATCGACTTCATGGGTCCATTTTCCTCATCATTAGGAAATAAGTACATTCTACTAGCGGTCGAGTACGTATCTCGATGGGTCGAGGCAATTTCGTCCCCAACAAATGATGCTCAAGTAGTAATAAAATTTTTAAAGAAGAACATCTTTTGCCGATTCGGAACTCCAAGAGCATTAATCAGTGATCGGGGATCGCATTTTGTCAACAAAATCATGGATAAACTCCTTCAGAAATATGGGGTCCGATCAAAGAAATCATTGTCCTATCATCCACAAGCAAACGGACAAGCCGAAGCGGCCAACAAAGAGATTAAGCTAATCTTGGAAAAGACGGTGAGTACATCTTGGAAAGATTGGTCATCCAAGCTTGACGATGCACTTTGGGATTATCGTACGGCCTATAAAACCCCTTTGGGAACATCTCCCTATCAAATCATTTTTGGGAGATCATGTCACCTACCTGTAATATCCGAAATTTCTACTACTGTTGTTTGATATTATTTTATCCGAGTTATATTGTACAGCATGGAATCTGTACAGTAAGGATAAAATAAATGAAGGATTGAGATGTCAGTATTGGTATAATTGTCGTATTTGGTCGACAGTTACAATTGAGGATATTGTGTATCAGGTTGTCGTACTTTTGATATTGGGTATATCGTATGATGATATTATTGGATTCAGTGTTTGTGTTTAGTGTGTCTTATGTTCGTTTTTGGTATGTCGAGACGTTGGACAAGAACTGCGGAAAATGGCTAAGTATAGCCTTACTAGCGCACGCTGATATTCATGCATAACGCACGCTATTGTGCAGGATTAGCGCACGCTACGTTTATAGGTTAGCGTACGCTAGTGTGGACCCGGCTGCTTTCGGCGCACGTTCTGGTAAGTCAACGGTTGTTGTCCTGAAGTATTAGCGCACGCTAAAGAATTAGGTTTAGCGCACGCTAAATATATATCAGTCAACAAGGAATCTTATCCTTGTAAGATGCTGTCGGAATGTGGGGGCGAGTGGTAGGTGAACACTGTAGTAAGTCAACTTCGGATAGCGCACGCTAATAGTAAGGACTTGCGTGCGCTAGACATGATGATTTACGTACGTTAATGCATGGGCATTACGTACGTAAGGTAGTTTACGAAGCAAGACAGTAGCCTCTGGGCTTCGATAGCGCACGCTAACAAAGTCAGTTAGCGCACGCTAAGGCTAGCGCACGCTAAACATAAGGGTTTAGCGCACGCTAGTAGAGTATTCTATATAAAGGGACAAACGGGGGTCATGAAACATTTCGTCCATTTCTTTCCTTTCACCCGATAGAGACAACCTTGTGAGAACATTTGGAGTTCCTAAACACTGAGGGATGATCCTCTTTAACAAGATTAAAGATGGAAATCATGGAGTAAAGCTTTGTTCTTGAGATCATTGGTGATTCTTGGAAATCAATCCTTTCCTTCAAAAAAAAAAAGAGGTAATTACTCTTCACTTTGAGATTTCGTTTTGGATTGTATATGATGTTCTTGAGTTGATGATTATCATATAAACAAGTTGATGAGCATGACAACGAGTTGGATTACCGTACTAAGTTAGTGTTGTTATCAATATATGAGTATTGATATGTTTCGTATGGTTTGGATGGTATTCAATATATATGTTGATGTTATTCCCTTCTTCACTTCGGATTTTTGATGTTTTGTCGTTGGTTACTTCGTATGGAAACGATTATGGTGTTGCTACTGTGATTCTTGAAGTTATATAAATTGTATGTCGAAGAACATAATGAATAAGGATTTTTAGATGTTAGAACACATCGGATTTTATCATTTTATGGATCATGAACGTGAATTTGGATAATTCGTGTTCTTGAAGAGCTATTAAATTATATGTCATGATTGTTATGAAATCCTTAATCTCGAGATGAGTTGATCATTGTCATGATGGAAGTGTTAGACGATGCTTGAAATGCATGCCACTGCACAGCATTAGCGCACGCTACGTTTACTGCCTAGCGCGCGCTAACGGGAGAAACTTAGCGCACGCTACGGTAGGTGAGTAACGTGCGCTAAGTAGGCAGACAGTGCAGTATTCTTTGTGTTTTGATTGGGAATTCGTGATGGTTTGACTTGGTTGGTTCTGACTGTGTTTATTCAAGGTTGTGTTGAACCGTTGAGTTCGATTGGTTAGTTTTCTCAGTTGTTGACCGTTATTGGATATGTGTTATTTGATTTCTTCGATAGGTTGAGTTTATTGATCGGTGTTTATAACCGTATGCTGCGGTCGTGTTCGAGTATGTTCGTGAATTGCTTCGGTCGGGGCCGAGGAGCTCGTAGACGAAGGCATTGTGACTGGTAGCGGTTTCATCATCATCGTATCGGTATCGAGGCAAGTTATTACTTGCTCAGTTATAATATTTAATGAATGGTTTCAGTTTCATTTCGTTTATAATGCATATAGCGATGATTATTATTATGAACTTTGGGTATTCGGATCGCATATCGTTCTTTCGATTCTGGGAGGTAAATCATAATGTATATGCTTTATCTCAGTTATTGGTATGTTCGAGTACCGAGGTTACATTATGGTAAAGACGAGGATATGAGTATCTATAGTTCATTGTACGTTTGGATCGCCGAGCATTGAGGATAATCGTCGGTGATGATTTGGACATCGGGGTTGCTCCCGAAGGACTCGGGGCAAGTATTCCATATTGATTATGGTTTAGTGTTATTTATTTTGGTCTTGTACATTTTCTTTCATGTCGAACATGAAGTCCCTAGTAAATTGTCATGTTGTCGTGCATGTTATGTTGTTCATAATGATGAACATATTGATTTGCATATGGGTATGCATATTGTGTTGTTTATGTTGTGTTGATCCCGTGAGATCATGAGGATCTATGCCGAGGGCGCTGGATCGAACGTCCACCTGAATTTGATCTTGTATTATCATCACGTGGATCCATGCTGAGGGCCCTGGATCGTTGGACATGATTTCCACCTGAATATGATCTTGTAAGATCATTACGGGGATCTATGCTGAGGGCGCTGGATCGTTGGACAGGTTTTCCACCTGATGTTGATCTTGTAGGATCATCACGGGGACCTATGCTGAGGGCGCTGGGTCATGGGATTTCCATTGAGTATACATTGTTGTTATTGTTGTGATCATATTGACGTGGTCATATGAGTATGCATTTGTAGGTCTCGTGTTAGGACCTTGTCCGTTTTGCATTGTTCTGATCTCGGATTAGCCTGATATGATTATCGTGGCACATCATATCTCGAGGTATGTACCATGTTTTCTTTGGTTTTGTCCTTGGTGGACAATCGGTTATCGTCTTGGGATTTGATGATATTATTCGATGGATCGTATTGGTCAGAAATGGTAGATTTCCGTATCGTGAGTTGGTTATGATAGTTTGGGGATCTTGAGTATTGTTTAAGGTACAATACAGACATTATGTTCGAGTTTATTGGTTAATCGAGTACAGGATGTGATAATGGTTTTTCTGATGAGAATTTCTTGAGTAAGTAAAGTTATGGCGGTAAGATTACGTTGGTTGTATTCTTATGTTGTATTCTCATTGGTATGTTATTATTAATGTGATGTGACGGTTATCATTGTTGGATATTATGGCTGACCCCGTCGTGGGATTTCTTTTAGGTTCTTGGAGTATCGAGCTTGTAGCGGTCGTGAAGAGATGAGCTTCCCGGAGGATACTGGCTAGGACATGTTTTGTGTATTAAGTTTCTTGATTGATTCTGTTATTCCGCTACTAGGGTATATGTATGTTTGGTCTTTTTCCGCTGCGTAAGCATTCTGAAATGACCTTTTGGTATCTGGTAACTGAGATTGCCTTGGAAATCGTTTTCTAAACTTTTGAGTGTCGGCTGTTTGGCCTCGCGATTTCAAATGAGTTTTTACGACGGTTTTTGATAAATGAATTTTATAAGTCTTTGTGAAATTTTAAAGATAGTACCGTCGTTGGCCTCTTGGGCATTTGTAAATGTTTGCGAAAATTTCTTTTAGCCTTGTGGGTTCCATCTCGGGGCCCACGGCGCTGTAATATTTCCGGTTAAACTGGGGTGTTACGAATATGGTATCGGAGCTTAGGTTGAGAAAACCTAGGCATTCGGTCGAGTTGAGTCGTGTTTTTGTTGCGTCATTCGAGTTGTCGATTGACAAATACTAGAGCCGTGAGTCTTTGTTGTTCACTCAAAGCCAAGTATCGGATTTGCCAGTATCGTACTGGGCTTGTTATAACTTTTCCAAATGGTGTTAACGAGATTCTCTGGAATGAGATGTATTGTGTTCTTGAGTCGAACTGAGCTTGCAAAACGTGTGTTTTGAAAATACCTGTGTCGAGTATTTTCTTGAGTCTAGACATGTGCCAGTACCACGGGGAATCGTCGGCTTCACGATCTGTAAGTATTTGGATTTTTGAATTGCATTGAGATTTATTGCTGTTCTATAGTTGATGTGTCTTGAGATTCAGCAGATATCATGCGTTACAGTATGAGATGTCAGAGTGGGACATGATTGATGATCGTGAGAAACCACGATTTTTGTAAATCAGTATGTTGGTTAGATTTTGGAACGGAATTGTGCATCTGGGAGAAAATATTGCGCATGGTTGAGAAGAACATGTGACATGTTAGTTCATGAACTGCTTTTGATCATTTGAAATGATACCTTTCAAAATGAATGTTTTACGGATGTTTTACGGAAAATGATTTTTGGGCCGAGACCCAATCGATTTTGAAATGGTTTTATAACTCAGGACTTGGGGTCCGAAAAGAGTTTCCTACTTTTTAAACTTCTTGTAATGCGGAACAAGATACGGGCTGAGACCCTAATGTTTCAAAAGACTTTCCTGTTTTTAAAAACTCCCGAGAGTTGTAAAATACTTTATCCGCCTTCGAGGCTTTGGGTTACTTGTTCAAATGGAACTTCTCGGGAAGTCTTTCGCTGTATTGATTCGTTTCAATATTTTGTCATATCATATTTAAGGTGATCCAGTATGGGTTAATGACTGACGTTGCGAGTCATATGTGGAAAGGAGTTTTTAGTTGGAGTTTATATTTGAGATTTGGAACTCTATCGTGTGGTTTTCCGATGGAATATCAGTGGATATTGGTGACGAGCCGAAGTGGTATACAGGGGTATGGATATGGACAAGCATTTGCATAAAATTCATTTAATTTAATCGTGTATATTCGAAAAGAATTTTTATCGAGAACTTGGCACCAGCGAGCCGATTTAATTTTTAAAATTGCTTTTGTGGTCTTACCAAAATTTATGTTTTGAGTTTTCAAACTCTTGAAAGAACTTTCGAAAATTGTCTTCGTGACAAGAATATATGATTTCAAACTGGTTTTGAAAATGTGATGGATATACATGCGCATTTAGTGCATAATGCATATCGTGGTGGAGTTCGAGTGAGACTCACGAACTGGATAGTACATCAGTATGGTACTATGAAAGAGATTCGAACGTTAGTATGGTAGTTTGGTTATCCACGGATGATCGGTTGATTTATCGGATAAGAGAAATATGTTGCGTGTTGTAGATTCATGCGCATAATATTATTTTGGAAACTTGGGATTTTGTGAGACCGGAACATAGGTGCTATGTGATTCCATTGGTATGATAGTAGCGCGATTTTACCTTAGTGATTCTGGAATGATTTCCTTGTAAGCGTAGATTTGGGGACGGTGACCCCATACTGGTTGTTTTGGATATTGAGGGGTCGTTTCCACTCCGCGTATGAATGGGTATGTTCGCCGATTTGCGATTCGTTGTTCGTATGCCGAGGAAAATGTTCGCCATTGGGTATGTTTATTGAGATCTACGGTGCGTGATTGATTTGTCGCTTTGAGAATGTTATTCTTTCGTATATCCGCTTCTCGTGGGTCCGTGTTGATCGTGTTGGAGTTTACCATGTGAAGGTATTCTCGATTTTCGTTGATCGCTCATTGGTAATATTGGAGTTTATCACGATGATGATATTCCCGATTGTGTTTTGACCTACGGTTGAGTCGATTGGAATTTATCATGTCGATGATAAATTCGATTGATTGTTGATCATTGCCGGTGATCATTTGAGCGCTCGATTTTGTGTTGATGTTTCGAATTCGTGTCGTTGTTTTTGGGCAATTGTTTTGCAGATGTATTGTGTGTTATTCGTCTTATCGAATCGAGACTTGATTATGTAACTGCAGACAGGATTTGATTCGGGCATTGTTTCATCCAAGATGATATATTTTGTTGAGACTCGTGGAATTGTGATCGTAAGCGTATTGAGCATGCGGTGAGATTGGCTAGTATCTCCGGAGATCGTCGACTGCGTATTTGTAAGTATGCGGTTTTGGCTATTCAATAATGATGCTTTGATCTGTCGTGATGGTTTTGGGATATTTTTGGGTCAATAAGATGTTTGTTTGTTTTCTATGACGGATGGCAAGTTTCGAGGATGAAACTTATTTTAAGGGGTGTAGAATGTAATATCCAAATTTCTACTATCATGTTTGATATTATTTTATCCGAAGTTATATTGTACAAAGATGGAATGCATAAAGAAGGATAAAATAAATGAAGGACCGAGATGTCGATATTGGTATAATTGTCGTATTTGGTCGATGCTACAATTGAGGATATTGTGTATCGTGTTGTCGTACTTTTGATATCGGGTATATCGTATGATGATATTATCGATTCATGTTTGTGTTCGATGTGTCTTATGTTCGCTTTTGGTATGTCGAGACGTTGGACAAGAATCGCGAAAATGGCTAAGTATAGCCTTACTAGCGCACGCCGATATTCATGCATAACGCACGCTATTGTGCGTGATTAGCGCACGCTACGTTTATAGGTTAGCGACGCTAGTGTGGACCCGGCCGCTTCGCGCACGTTCGTAAGTCAACGGTTGTTGTCCTGAAGTATTAGCGCACGCTAAAGAATTAGGTTTAGCGCACGCTAAATATATATCACCAACAAGGAATCTTATCCTTGTAAGATCTTTGTCGGAATGTGGGGGCGAGTGGTAGGTGAACACCGTAGTAAGTCAACTTCGGATAGCGCACGCTAATAGTAAGGACTTGCGTCGCTAGACATGATGATTTACGACGTTAATGCATGGGCATTACGTAAGGTAGTTTACGAAGCAAGACAAGAGCCTCTGAAGCTTGATAGCGCACGCTAACAAAGCCGCTAGCGCACGCTAAGGCTAGCGCACGCTAAACATAAGGGTTTAGCGCACGCTAGTAGAGTATTCTATATAAAGGGACAAACGGGGGTCATGAAACATTTCGTCCATTTCTTTCCTTTCACCCGATAGAGACAACCTTGTGAGAATATTTGGAGTTCCTAAACACTGAGGGATGATCCTCTTTAACAAGATTAAAGATGGAAATCATGGAGTAAAGCTTTGTTCTTGAGATCATTGGTGATTCTTGGAAATCAATCCTTTCCTTCAAAAAAAAAAAAGAGGTAATTACTCTTCACTTTGAGATTTCGTTTTGGATTGTATATGATGTTCTTGAGTTGATGATTATCATATAAACAAGTTGATGAGCATGACAACGAGTTGGATTACCGTACTAAGTTAGTGTTGTTATCAATATATGAGTATTGATATGTTTCGTATGGTTTTGGATGGAATTCAATATATATGTTGATGTAATTCCCTTCTTCAATTCGGATTTTTGATGTTTTGTCGTTGGTTACTTCGTATGGAAACGATTATGGTGATGCTACTGTGATTCTTGAAGTTATATAAATTGTATGTCGAAGAACATAATGAATAAGGATTTTTAGATGTTAGAACACATCGGATTTTATCATTTTATGGATCATGAACGTGAATTTGGATAATTCGTGTTCTTGAAGAGCTATTAAATTATATGTCATGATTGTTATGAAATCCTTAATCTCGAGATGAGTTGATCATTGTCATGATGGAAGTGTTAGACGATGCTTGAAATGCATGCCACCGCACAAAGATTAGCGCACGCTACGCCATCGCCTAGCGCGCTAACGGAGAAACTTAGCGCACGCTACGGTAGGTGAGTAACGTGCGCTAAGTAGGCGCATGGCGATTCTTTGTGTTTTGATTAGGAATTCGTGATGGTTTGACTTGGTTGGTTCTACCGTGTTTATTCAAGGTTGTGTTGAACCGTTGAGTTCGATTGGTTAGTTTTCTCAGTTGTTGACCGTTATCGGATATGTGTTATTTGATTTCTTCGATAGGTTGAGTTTATTGATCGGTGTTTATAACCGTATGCTGCGGTCGTGTTCGAGTATGTTCGTGAATTGCTTGACGGGGGCCGAGGAGCTCGTAGACGAAGGCATTGTGGATCGGTAGCGGTTTCATCATCATCGTATCGGTATCGAGGCAAGTTATTACTTGCTCAGTTATAATATTTAATGAATGGTTTCAGTTTCATTTCGTTTATAATGCATATAGCGATGATTATTATTATAAACTTTGGGTATTCGGATCGCATATCATTCTTTCGATTCTGGGAGGTAAATCATAATGTATATGCTTTATCTCAGTTATTGGTATGTTCGAGTACCGAGGTTACATTATGGTAAAGACGAGGATATGAGTATCTATAGTTCATTGTACGTTTGGATCGCCGAGCATTGAGGATAATCGTCGGTGATGATTTGGACATCGGGGTTGCTCCCGAAGGACTCGGGGCAAGTATTCCATATTGATTATGGTTTAGTGTTATTTATTTTGGTCTTGTACATTTTCTTTCATGTCGTTGAACATGAAGTCGTCCTAGTAAATTGTCATGTTGTCGTGCATGTTATGTTGTTCATAATGATGAACATATTGATTTGCATATGGGTATGCATATTGTGTTGTTTATGTTGTGTTGATCCTGTGAGATCATGAGGATCTATGCTGAGGGCGCTGGATCGAACGTCCACCTGATTTTGATCTTGTAGGATCATCACGGGGATCCATGCTGAGGGCGCTGGATCGTTGGGATGTGTTTTCCACCCGATTTTGATCTTGTAGGATCATTACGGGATCTATGCCGAGGGCGCTGGATCGTTGGATGTGTTTTCCACCGATGTTGATCTTGTAGGATCATCACGGGACCTATGCCGAGGGCGCCGGTCATGGGATTTCCATTGAGTATACATTGTTGTTATTGTTGTGATCATATTGACGTGGTCATATGAGTATGCATTTGTAGGTCTCGTGTTAGGACCTTGTCCGTTTGCATTGTTCTGATCTCGGATTAGCCTGATATGATTATCGTGGCACATCATATCTCGAGGTATGTACCATGTTTTCTTTGGTTTTGTCCTTGGTGGACAATCGGTTATCGTCTTGGGATTTGATGATATTATTCGATGGATCGTATTGGTCAGAAATGGTAGATTTCCGTATCGTGAGTTGGTTATGATAGTTTGGGGATCTTGAGTATTGTTTAAGGTACAATACAGACATTATGTTCGAGTTTATTGGTTAATCGAGTACAGGATGTGATAATGGTTTTTCTGATGAGAATTTCTTGAGTAAGTAAAGTTATGGCGGTAAGATTACGTTGGTTGTATTCTTATGTTGTATTCTCATTGGTATGTTATTATTAATGTGATGTGACGGTTATCATTGTTGGATATTATGGCTGACCCCGTCGTGGGATTTCTTTTAGGTTCTTGGAGTATCGAGCTTGTAGCGGTCGTGAAGAGATGAGCTTCCCGGAGGATACTGGCTAGGACATGTTTTGTGTATTAAGTTTCTTGATTGATTCTGTTATTCCGCTACTAGGGTATATGTATGTTTGGTCTTTTTCCGCTGCGTAAGCATTCTGAAATGACCTTTTGGTATCTGGTAACTGAGATTGCCTTGGAAATCGTTTTCTAAACTTTTGAGTGTCGGCTGTTTGGCCTCGCGATTTCAAATGAGTTTTTACGACGGTTTTTGATAAATGAATTTTATAAGTCTTTGTGAAATTTTAAAGATAGTACCGTCGTTGGCCTCTTGGGCATTTGTAAATGTTTGCGAAAATTTCTTTTAGCCTTGTGGGTTCCATCTCGGGGCCCACGGCGCTGTAATATTTCCGGTTAAATCTGGGGGTGTTACACTACCTTTGGAATTGGAGCATAAAGCGATGTGGGCGGTGAAAAGGATAAATTTGGATTTTGAGGCCGCCGGAAAGAAAAGATTGCTAGAGCTAAATGAGTTGGAAGAATTCTGGGATGAATGCTACGAAAATTCTCGAATCTACAAAGAGAGGTCTAAAATATGGCACGATAAGATGATCGTTAAACGTGAATTTATGCCGGGACAACAAGTACTTCTCTATAATTCAAGACTAAAATTGTTCCCCGAAAAATTAAATCAAGATGGTCAGGTCCATTCGTGATCAAGAAAGTACTTCCACCCGGAATAGTCGAGCTCATGAGCAGAGACGGAGAGCTATTTAAAGTTAACGGACAACGAGTCAAACACTACTATCATCCCAATCAAAAGGAAGCCGTATCCGTAATAACTTTAATCGAGCCATAAAAAACTTCCAGTTGAAGACGTCCGGCTGAAAACATTAAACTTAGCGCTAATTGGGAGGCAACCCAATAGTTTTTATTTTCATGTTTTGATCTTTTTCGCATTTTTTTTGTATTTTTACTTATTGTAAACCGACTGCCCAATTCTTGGTGTTCAATTACAGAAAAGACCAAAACAAAACCGAATTTTCGAGCCCGATTTACACGGGCCATGTCATTTGACACGGTCGGGTCGTGTAGGGAGATATTATATCAATTTATGTGCAGGTATGACACGGGCCATGTCAATTGACACGGTCGGGTCTGATGACCAGTCGATTTTGACGTACCAAGCTAGTACGACACGGGCCGTGTCATTCGACACGGTCGAGTCAGGTATCCAGTAAAAATTGTACTTTCTGGGGTAGTACGGCACGGGCCGTGTCAAATGACACGGCCGGGTCAGGTGGACAACAACGTTTTTTAAGAAAGGAGACAGGTACGACACGGGCCGTGTCATTTGACTCGGGCCGTGTCAGTCGGGCGGTATAAAAACCTGAAGCGACCGACTCCTCCATTTCTTTCTTCCCCAATTCTATTTCTTCCCCAACTCATAAACCCTAGCCCCAAATCCCATTAAATCCGGCAAAATCAAGCAAGAATCGTGTCAAATCTCACATAATAACAAAGTGTTCATCATTATTCCACAATCCTAAAGCTTCAAAGGGTACGAATCGGATGAATTCATCCGGGTTTTTGGGCGCGATTTTTTTTCTGAAATTTTCTTCAATTTTCACTCCGAATTCAAGGTATGATTCACGATTTTGGATGGTTTAATTCTTCATTGCATTGAGATTATGTGAAATATGATTTATTGAGCAATTTAGGGTTCTTAAATGGATTTTTGGTGGAATTTGTCATGAGTAAAAATACGTTGAAATTTTGTTGGTGAATTCATGAATTACATGTTGGATGTATATGATTGAGAGATGTTATTACATGTTTGAAATTATTGGGATATTACCTACAATGACGATTGGCGTTGAAATTTACGGTTGGGGTATTTTTGAAGAAATGCTTATTTTGGGGAAAATGAGTAATTTGTAAGAAGTTTGGGGGAGCGTTTATTATCGAAAAATAGTGATTCTGAACTTTTGTGGAACAATTGATAATCGATGAATCTCTTGCATAAAAATGGTCAGGGGACGAGGACGAGGAAATGCCCAACAGGGACGTGGTGCAGCTCAAAGGGGACGAGGAAGACCCTCAACAGAAATTGAACAACCGGAGAGAATACCTACTCAAGGGGCTGTCGAGACACTCGTGGGAGATATTGGGGCAGAAAAAAATGCTCCCCACTCGATGGCCGGACGAAGAGTGCATGACTGCGATGGGGATAAGAGACGATGTCATGAGGCTACTTGAACGAATAAGTTGGACAACGTTAATGATCCAACATTGGCCCATCTACCGCTGTCTCACGTTGGAATTCCTTAGCACACTCACTGTTAAAAGAGACCCGATTTCGCATGAGCCGACCGCTTTGGAATTCCGGCTAAACAACAAAAACGAAAAATTTTCTCCTGGTGAGTTGGATGCTATATATGACGCTCGAAAGCACGGAGAATACCGAATCAATCGGTTCTAGTGTGAGACTTATTGGAGGGCAATGGTTGAATATCCGGGGAGCGATGCACGTCCCTACATCCCAAAGTCGGCAAAAGGATCCTCTCTTCGCAATCCTATCTTCCGCTATCTACACAAGGTGATTGCGAGCACTATTTTCGGCCGGAAAGAAACGGGGCCAATTAATCAACGAGAGCTATACGTTTTATCACATATACTCGACGGAACAAATCCAGCAACCGGAGCTATTATTATGGATCATTTTGAGGATGTTGCCACTAAACCGAGAGGGGATATTTCGATAGGGGGTTTAATTACCCCTATCGCACTTCATCTTGATGTACCACTAGAAAACCAAACTCCTCTCCCGGGAAATATGCTTCTATCTGTCCAAGTCATGAAGTTGATGAATATTCTCGACTATGACTCTCCCGTTATTTTCCTCCAGAATGACGGCAATCACTTCCTACTCCCGAATACAACTTTGACAACTATTGACAGTATTCGGGACTTAGGAAATCTACAAATGGCCACGGAAGCGCATAAATTGGCCCGGGAGACAGCTGGATTAATTTCTCCTAGTGAAAGATATGTTGCTCGGAATGTCCGTCCTAGGCGTACGGAATTTGAGGATAGAGCCGAGAGGATGCGAGAAGAAGAGAGAGAGAGAGGAAAGAATGGAGGAAGAATTCGCCTATGAGAGAGGCCCTGAAGACGAAAGAGAAGCGGAGGAGGAAGAAGAGAGAGGGAGAGAACGGCCCGAGTCGTCGAGACAGGCCGAATCAAGACATGCCACATCTCGTTCCATGCTGAGAGAAGAGTTCGAGGCTTTCCGAGAGGAGACCCGTCAGAGACAAGACGAGATGCTAGCAATTTTACGACGAATGGAAGATTGGCATGTCCAACAAGGCCACTTTCCTCCGCCAAATCAGTAGGACCGGTTGTAAGTATTTCTTGACCCAAAGTTTTTATTATTTAAATACTATACCCCCTTCGTGTGTATACTCTTTAATTCAAGTTTGGGAGGAGATATTGGGTCAAGAAATACCTACATTGTTTGTTTGTTTTTATTGTCTTTTGGATTTTGGTTTGGATTTTGGTGTGATTTTGATTTTCGTTTTGGTTTGAATTTTTCTTTTTCTTTGTTTTATTTTGGTGTGTTTTATTTTGAATTTGGTGTGTTTTATTGTGAACTTGGTGTGTTTTGATAATGATGAACTTAGATAAAACTCGAAAGAATGAACTCTTGTCTTGGATGCCTCAGGAGTTATTTTGTTATTTTGATATGAAAATCGAGGGTAATTTGAAGGGGAAAAATTGTAGAATAATCAAAAGGGTGTGAAATTGAATAAATAGTTTAATACCTTGGAAATATGAACAAATCTAGATTGTGAGCCTTTGAGCCTTCGTGCATCATTAAATATGCAAGTTTCCTTGTCGAGTGTACCATTCATGTTTTAAGACTCTAGAACTTGCATTGGTATCTTATTCGAAACTACAAGCGTGTGTGCAAATTAGTGAAAATGATTTTAGGCGAATTTTTTTTATTAGCCCTTCAAACCTTTTGGCCAACCCGAAAATTATTTCCCTAGTTAACCCGATTGAGCTTAAAGCCTATTTCTTGTTAGCCACATTATGAGCTTTCCATTCCATTATAAACTTTTGTCCCTATACTTGAGCTTATTAGAACAAATTGGCAAAGAATGAAAAGATGTGTGGAGGCGATTGGGAAGATTGTTGGTTCAATTGCAATGATTTATCAAAATAAATTTGAAGGAAGAATGCCGTGATTATAATGATGATGTTGTCCACCACATGAAAAGGCAAAAAATCAAAGAGTGGGCAAAAAAAAAAAAAGAAAGAAAGAGATGTATGGAGCGATAAGGAGGAAATAAAATAAATGGAGCAATAAGGAGGAATAAGGTTGTGATTCTCACTTTCAAAAGTGTTTAGTGCGATTATATTAAAATCAAGGGGTTGAAGGAAGCAAATTCTAAGGAAAATAAAATTTTGAGCTTTTAATTGAGCGAAGTGATTATTGAGATGATGTTCTAATTTGCTCAAGTCAAGTCACTTTAGCCATACTTATCCTACTCCGACCAAAAAGCCTACATTACAACCAATAATGTCCTTTTTGATTCACCAAATTTGCATGCACAACTAGTGGTAGAGATGTAGACGATTGCAAGCCTATGGGGATTCTTATTTCATTGAATGAGTTTTGAGCGTTACTTATCCCATTATACACTTCGAGAGTGAGGTAATACACTTGACCGGCGAGGTTCATATTATTCAAGTATTAGCTATGAGGTTAAGGAAGCACCCCAGAGGTTTGCATACTTTACAGAACTCGACTTATTTATTTCTTGAGGCGCATTGATGAACTTTCAAAATGATCCTTTGAGGTATGTTGAGGGACGAGTTCCCTTAAGAGTGGTTATTTTAAAGTGCATTGCTTGGGACAATCAACGTTCAAGTTTGGGGGATTTTGATAATACTCATTTTTACACATATTTTTACACCGATTTTCCGGGTTTTAAGATCCTAAAATGTGTAGAACTGTGTCGTTTATATTCATATTGTATTTATTAGACTCGATCACGCTTGGGTACGTTTTATGGATTTTATAGGTACTTTATGGACATAAATCAAGCAAGAACGAAGTCTCAAACCCCAATACACATCAAGCAATGCGGAAACGAGAGATCGAGCCTTAAAAAGAGTCAAAACGGTGTCAAAACGGACCAACACGAGCTCGGCTGTGTCATTTGACATGGGCCGTGTCATTAGCCCGGCCGTGCCATATTGACACGGTCGGGTTTCATATCCATGCAGTTTTTCATTATCTAGACGAGTAAGACACGGGCCGTGTCATTCGACACGGTCGTGTCATTTGCTCGGCCGTGTCAAATTGACACGGTCGAGTTCCCTGTCCAGAGAGTTTCAGAGTTTTGAGTGTACTATGACACGGGCCGTGTCATTTGACACGGGCCGTGTCACTTTTCGGTGGAAAAATCACCTTTTGACATTTTTGCAAGATTTGAGCATGAAAAGTGATGTTTTTGGCCTTATAAATGAGATCTTGGACAAGACTTGAGGATATTCAGCTTTTGAGAGAAAATTGGAGAGATTGGAGAGAGAAAAAACACAAGATTTATGAGCTTTTACTCCAAAAAGAAGGAGATTTGAAGGAAATTCTTGAAGAACACTTCAAGAACATTTGAAGGCTTCAACCGGGATCAATCAAGACACCTTACGAGTTTTATCTTCTTCCTATCTTTTATTCATTTTGTTGTTTTATTTAGCATGAACATGATGATTATTAATCTTTCTTTCATTACCATGTCCGGCTAAACTCGTTAGATTCCGGGCATGGGAGTACGTTGATTCGCGATGATTTTGAGGGATTGATGATTATATTTATCTAGTGTGATTTCTTTATCAAATACTTGGTTTTGATTCATGTTTAGACACTTGATCAATGTTTTTACATGTTAAAACTTAATTGCTCATAATTCGAGAGAAGAGAGCATTAATAGGTTTCGAGTATTTGATGTAGTAAATTATGAGATTGAGAAATCGGTAATAAACTATGATGATATCTAATCTTATGAACATTTTGTAGTTAGATAATTTATAATAGACGGAGACGTTGTTATAAGTTATTTAATCTACGTTTTAATGCATCTCGAGAGAGACTTTAGACTATTGTTGTGATCATCGTTTTGGAGACGCACTTAGAACCTTTTGGAACCAATCCCGACTAAATTTAGTAATCAACGGAAACCTAGCCTTGGAATCTACCTTTCTAAACTCTTGCAATTCGCTTTAATTCGGATATTTTCAATTGTTTTAATTTATTGTGATCATTGTATTGTATTTCATTAACCATCCATTTTACCTTTCGATCGTCTAGATAAAACCGGAAACACTATAATCTAGTACTCAACACAATAAGAATATTTAGTCTCTGTGGAATATGACCTTGCTCACCGCTTTCTACACTTACTCCGTACACTTGCAGATTGTTTAAAATTATAGCGAACATGTGTGACTTAAAATTTGTGCAAACTAGAGAAGGTAAAAAAATACTTCGTCACTTTTATAGATAATTGCACAAGATATTGCTGTGTGTTTCTTTTGAGAAGCAAAGATGAAGCAATCGAGGCATTTAAGATGTATAAAAATAAAGTTGAAAATCAACTGAACTGTAAAATAAAAGCAATCCGAAGTGACAGAGGAGGTAAGTATGTAGCACCGTTGGAATAATTATGTGCCAAGCATAATTCATCAAATGACTGCTCTTTATGCTCCTCAGTTAAATGGAGTTGCCGAAAGGAAAAATCGAATCCTGAAAGAAATGATGAATGCTTTATTAATAAGCTCAGGGTTTCCGCAGAACATGTGGGGGGAATCTATTCTTACAGCCAACCACATTCTGAATAAAGCGCCACACAAAGGGAAAGATAAAACTCCGTATGAGTTATGGAAAGGGCAGAAGCCTTCTTGCAAATATCTTAAAGTGTGGGAGTGTTTGGCAAAGGTTGAAGTATCTGAACCAAAATAAGTAAGAATTGGTCCTAAGACAGTTGATTGCATATTCATAGGTTATGCATACAACAGTAGTGCACATCGATTTCTAATTCATAAATCTGAAATTCCTTATATGCATGAAGGAACTGTTATTGAGTCAAGAAATGCCATTTTCTTTGAAAATATTTATCCTTGTAAAGAGAGGATTGTGACAATCTCAAATAAAAAATCTTGAAACTGCAAGTAGTTCAAATTCTATAAATGAAGAGCCAAGACAGAGCAAGAGAGCTCGACAGGCTAAATTATTTGGTCCTGACTTTGAAACTTATGCAGTTGACCATGATCCAAAATCTATACAGGAAGGTTATGCTAGTCCTGATGCTCCTTTTTGGAAGGAAGCTATTTATATTGAAATAGATTCCATCATGCAAAATTTTACTTGGGAACTGTTGATCTTCCGCCAGGATGTAATCCTTTAGGATGCAAACGGATCCTAAAGAGGAAATACAAAGATGACTGGTCGATAGACAAGTTTAAGGCCCGGCTTGTTGCCAAAGGGTTTAAACATAAAGAAGGTTATGATTTCTTCGATACATATTCACCAGTAACCAAAATAAACTTCCATTCGAGTGCTTATTACTATTGCTGCATTGTACAATCTCGAAATTCATCAAATGGATGTGAAAACTGCATTCTTGAATGGTGAACTAGAAAAAGAAATTTATATACAACAACCTGAAGGTTTCATTGCGCCTGGTCAGGAAAAGAAAGTGTGTAAACTGTTGAAGTCATTATATGGACTAAAACAAGATCCTAAACAATGGCATATAAAGTTTGACACAACTATGTTAGAAAATGGATTCAAGATCAACGAATGTGACAAATGTGTGTATATTAAAGGCACACGGAGTCATTTGTCATAGTCTGTCTATATGTAGACGATATGTTGATAATGGGTAGTAGCAATGAAGTAATTGTGAATACAAAAAGGATGTTAAGTAGAAACTTCGCCATGAAGGATTTGGGTTTAGCTGATTTAATTCTTGGAATTAAAATTATCAGAACGTCAGAAGATATTTTATTATCATAATCTCATTATGTTGAGAAAGTGCTCAAGAAGTTTAACGCTTTTGACAGCCCACCTGTTAAAACACCTGTTGATACCAGCATTCACTTAAGTAAGAACAGAGGTGATCCAGTGGCTCAAGTCGAATATTCAAGAGTAATCGGAAGCCTAATATACATTACAAATAGTACACGACCAGACTTGGCATTTGCTGTAAACAAGTTGAGCAGGTTCACGAGTAATCCGAGTAAAGAGCACTGAAATGCACTGACTAGGGTTTAAAGATACTTAAAGTACACCATAAGTTATGGGCTATTTTATAGTAATTATCCTGCAGTTTTGGAAGGATATACTGATGCTAATTAGATTTCAGACACGAAAGACTCTCACTCTATAAGTGGGTATGTATTTACTAATGGGGGTGGAGCTATATCTTGGAAATCAAGCAAGCAGACTTGTATAGCCCGATCCACCATGGAATCGGAATTTATAGCTCTAGATAAAGCTGGAGAAGAAGCTGAATGGCTCCGTAACTTTCTTGAGGATATTCCATGCTGGAAAAAACCTGTGTCCACTGTTATGATCCATTCCGATAGCCAAGCTGCAATTGTAAGAGCATAGAGCCTTATGTATAATAGTAAGTCTCGACACATTCTGGTAGGCGTATTTTTATGCCCTTATTTATCATTATTTTATATCCATTTTGAGTCTAAATCTGCATAAATGAGCTTTTAATGCACTATCTTTGTATGTTTTGTAGGAAATTGGAGTCCGGAAGCTCGAACGACGAAAAACGGGCAAAAACGACGATTTCTGGTCACGAGCCGCGGCACAAGGAAAGCGAGCCACGGCACAAGCACGACACACCAAGGCGCCGAGCGCACTGTACCGGGGGCCGCGGCACACACTTACTGAGCCGCGACCCATGAAGAAAAAAAAGGCGCCCAGGTATAGGCGCTGAACATTAGGGGCCGCGACACACACTTACTGAGCCGCGGCCCACGGGGCGGTTTTGATGTGTTTACCGCGTTTCTGAGCCGTTTCTGAAGCCCGTTTTCGACCTAATCCACGGACGCGTTTTGGAGATGAATGATTGTTATAAATAGGGATTTAAGGTCTGAAGATCAAGAGGGGAAGATCATCGAGGATCATCGAAGGAGAAGGAGAAAACATCAAGGAACAAAGAGCGGAAGCTAGAGAACGGAGGAATCCAAGTTCTTCGTCTGCGTTTGATTTCTATGCTTTCTTTGATTCGTTTTGTATTATTTTTTAGCATGTCAGGCTAGAACCCTAGTCTAGGATTTTGATGAAACCGAGGTTTTGATGAATTAACTTTTGATTTTGCATTATCAATTTAATTCCCTAGAGTTTTCCCCAATTTTTCTCAATGCTTTTAATTGTGTGGCCTATAATTGAATTGTTTTGTTTACGCAACTCGAATCGGGAGAAGAGAGTTGGTAGGAAAAATTGGTGAGAATCATTTTATCTTGTGAGATAGGAATATACTCATAGGAATTACGTGGCCTTTCTGAAGATTTCGTGCTTTCTGCCTATTGTCGAATTAATCCACCTAGGAATAGAGTGTATTATTCGCCTTAGATAATTCTATTGACCTCGGGAGAGGCGGTAGAGTATTTTAGCAACCTTCGCCTTCAATAAATTGGGAAATCATTAAATTCATACAATCCAGAGTAATTTGGATAAACCGAGGTGGATTCACAATCCTAGATTAATTCCTTATTTGATTTTCTTTCTTCGAACAATCGTTTTCACTATTTATTCTTTTATTATTTTTCTTTAATTATTCTTGCACCTCCAATTTCAATAGTTCAGATAAAATTAGAATACGAATAAATCGGTATTTAGTAAGTCAGTCCTCGAGGGAACGATATCTTACTTATCACTTTATTACTTGTTTACGACAACCTGCACTTGCGTTCACCGAATTTCGCAACAAGTTTTTGGCGCCGTTGCCGGGGATTGATTATTTTACTAATATCGATTTCAGTATTTCTAGTCTTAATTTGAACATTATTTTATTCTTGTTTAATTTTTTTTATTATTTGTTTTCATTTCAGGAATTTCTGGTTAGTGCATGAGAAAATTCGGTAACGAAGGCCTATTACCTTTGGATACTGAACTCGAGCGCACTCTTCGGAAAAACAAGAAGGAAAAGTGTGAGCCTCCGACAAAAGACAACATGGACGATAACACAGAAAATCACGGAGGAGATAATCTTATGCAGCAAGCTCAACCGGCATTGGCACTCCGTGATTATGCAATGCCACAAATAAATGCAAACTTTTCGGGAATTCGGCGTCCAACCATCCAAGCGAACAACTTCGAGATCAAGCCAGCTATTATTCAGATGGTACAAGCAAGCCAATTTTGTGGACTGGCGAACGATGACCCCAACGCACACATCGCTTCATTTCTCGAGATATGTGACACCTTCAAGAATAACAGTGTTACCGATGATGCTATTCGTCTGCGGCTTTTCCCTTTCTCTTTGAGAGACAAAGCCAAGTTTTGGTTGAATTCATTACCGCCGGGCTCTATCACGACTTGGGCAGAATTAGCATAAGCCTTCCTGGCTAAGTTCTTTCCACCATCGAAGACAGCGAGACTAAGGAAAGAGATAACTACTTTCGGGCAATTTGATATGGAGTCGCTTCATGAAGCTTGGGAGCGATACAAGGATTTGCTAAGGAGATGCCCACACCATGGTCTACCAGATTGGCTATAAATTCAGACATTCTATAACGAATTGAGTGCTTCTACACGCACTCTTGTTGATGCAGCCGTTGGAGGAGCATTAATGGGAAAGACTATGGCGGAAGCTCATTCTCTATTGGAGGCGATGGCTGCAAATGCTTATCAGTGGCCTTCCGAACGAGTGATCCCGAAGCGAGTTATGGGAGTTTCCGACAACAATCCGATCTCTACACTATCAGCACAAGTCGCAGCGCTGATTCAGCAATTGCAAGTTTTTTCACATGCTCCTTCCTCCGTTACCACGGAATCATGTAATTGGTGTAACGGGTCTCATCCTAGCGCAGAGTGCCAAGTCGGAAATCCTTTCGAGCAACCTCCGATGGAACAAGCTCAGTTTGTGGGGAACGGGAATCGGCAGAACAATCCGTATTCCAACACATACAATTCGGGGTGGCGAAATCACCCTAACTTTTCGTGGAAAAGCGGACAAAACTTAAACCAACCTCAGTTTGCTCAACACCAGCAGCAACCTCCTCCCGCTCCAAAGATCTCTCTAGAGGAGGCAATGGCGACATTAGCAGCAAATACGAGTCAGTTCATGACCCGTACGGAAGCAACCTTGTAATACCATACCGCCTCTATTCGCAACTTGGAAGTACAATTGGGTCAAATAGCAAATGTGTTAATAGCCCGCCCTGAGGGTACCTTGCCAAGTACAACCGAGACGAACCCCAGAGAGAGTATTAATGCCATTGGTTTGAGAAGCGGGAAGGAAGTGTGTGAGCAGCCCAGGGAGAACAAAAAGAGAGGTGATGATGAGGAGAAGAAAAATTCGGCGACCGAGGAATCACAAATTTCTAGATCTTCGAAATTGTTTCCAGACAATCCGACAGCCTATGTGCCACCCGTCCCGTTTCCGCAGCGATTGCAAAAGCAAAAATTGGACAAACAATTTTCCAAGTTTCTCGACGTCTTCAAGAAACTACACATCAACATTCCATTTGCTGATGCCTTGGAACAAATGCCGAGCTATGTAAAGTTCATTAAAGAAATCTTATCTAACAAAAGGAAGCTCGAGGAGTATGAAACGGTGGCACTAACTGAAGAGTGCAGCGCAATCTTGCAGAGAAAGCTCCCGCCTAAATTGAAGGATCCGGGAAGCTTCACTATACCGTGCACTATTGGAAACTTGTCTTTTGATAGAGCATTATGTGATCTCGGGGCCAGCGTTAATCTCATGCCTCTTTCTATTTTCAAGAAGCTTGGAATTGGGGAAGCAAAACCCACTACGGTCTCTTTACAACTAGCCGACAGATCCATCAAGTACCCGAGAGGGGTAATAGAAGATGTCTTGGTCAAGGTCGATAAATTCATTTTCCTTGCTGATTTCATTGTGCTTGATATGGAAGAAGACTATGAGATTCCGATTATATTAGGTAGACCGTTCTTAGCTACCGGAAGGACCCTTATTGATGTTCAGGAGGGTGAATTAATACTTCGGGTAGAAGATGAGCAAGTCACATTCAAAGTGTTTCGATCTCTCCCGTGTCCAAGCAAGGTCGAGAAGTGTTCAAAAATTGATATCTTTGAGAAAGACACACACCGGGAGAGTTGTCGGTCGAAATGTTCAGAATCCACTTTAGCTGCTCCAACGTCTAAGAAAAATGAAGAACGAATCGTGTATCCTAGGCATTTGAATATGTCGTCTTCAACATCCGTTCATCCACCATCGAAAAATTATCATGCTGTCATAAGTTCGCCCGTGGAATTGAAAGCTAAGCCGGAATTCAAACGAGTGCCAAGTCAGTTGCAAAATGGGTGTTTTGGGAGGCTACTATTGTTTAAGCCGTTTCGCAAAGAACGTTGGACGTCCAAACCAAAAGTCGAACGGTTGAAAACTAATGGGCAAAAATTTAAATTACGTAATAACGGTTCGATGGACTGTGCGGAGTCCAAATGGTCTTTGCGAATTGCAAACTGATTTTCAGAAAAGTCCAGCTGAAGACTATAAACTCAGCGCTTCTCGGGAGGCAACCCGAGTATTAGTTGTAGATTTTTATTTTTCAGTATTTTCATGCATTTTAGAGTCTTTATTTTTGGTAATTTTTGCTTTGATATGCTTATCCCTCATGTTCTTGGTGTTTTCCTTTCAAAATTCTGTGCAGGAATATCCCCAGGGGAGAATTTAACCCTGAGCCGCGGCACACACAAGTTGACACAAAAGGCTAACCGCACTGTACTCTGTGCTGCGGCACGACCTTACTGAGCCGCGGCACACCTGAACCTGAGATGCAGCACAAAGGCAATGAGCCGCGGCACGCCAAATGCCCTAGAAACGCCCAAGGAAACTGTACTCCATGCCGCGGCACGGAACAAATGAGCCGCGACACACTTACACTACGAGCTGTGGCACCCGTATGTTGAGCCGCGACACACGGAGACATTACAAAAAGGCCCAGTCAGGCTGTACTCTGGGCCGCGGCTCACTTAAGCTGTGCCCCAGCCCCTGTTGCGAAGATCAAACGCACAGGCCTCCTTCATATACTCGATCGGCCGACACCAGGTAAGTGTCTTTCCCTTCCTTCGCGCAGCACTCGGACGAACCCTAGTAAATTCTTATTCTTCTTGCCTTCTTCCATACAAAGCAAGGTAACTCTCATCTCTGAATCTCAATTGCAACTTAGAATTAAAAGTGAGGTAATGATCCTCATTCATGATTGAATTTGTTGTTAGTTTTCTTCAAAGTTCTATCATAGTTGAGTTAGAATATGAAATTATCAATTGATTATTGATGGTATTTGTTGATTATGTATGAATTGTTGATGTTAATTGTCGCTTTGTTATGACTATCGATTGATGTTGCTATTGTTGGGGAATTGGATTAAACCATTATAATTCTTGTTCTTCATTTAAACTCATGCAGTCTAGGTGTTTAATGAAATGCGTAAATGAAAATTTTTAAGCCAACGTTTTGAAACTATGTGCAACGAATTTGTTTATCGGATTACACTGTACCCCAACCCTTACATCATGTTTAAACGTGAAAGCTCAACTTTAATTTCCTCTCACGATGGTGTAAGCTCGTTCAACTCTATATTCACGTTTCGCATATCTTAAGTCGAGTGGTGTAGTGTTCCTTAAAAGTTGTGTAATTTCCGGCGTTTATTTTTTCAGGAACCTCGCCATGGCTAGAAAAAGGAAGATAAGCACGAGGGCTAGAACACAATCATCCCCCATAAGAGGGGAGACATCACGAAGCCAAGCCGATTTAGATTCTCACCAATTCTCTGATCCGGAAATTCACAGAATATTCAACGAAAAAATCCAGCCTCGACCAATAATCCCGGAGCGGGGATTCACTCCCGCCCCCCAGGACGGTGAGCTTCTGACTATGATTGACGAGATGGGATGGGCTCGTTTCACTGCGCCTCCCGAGCCGGCTGTGATCTCTATCGTCCAGGAGTTTTACGCTAGCGCTCTATTGCGACATATTCGGGCAGGGCAGATGATAGGGCAATCAGATACTCGTAGGGCTGTTATCGGACCGGTCCGGCCCGGTTTTTGACAGACCCGGAACTGGTCCGGTAAGATACCGGATAGACTCGGTCCGGACCGGTAAGAAAATCGGGTCATATTTAAGATCCGGAACCGGTCCAAAATAGGTACCGGGTAGACCAGGTCCGAATCCGAAACCCGAATCCGGAACCCGGAAACCCGAATCCAGAAATGAGAGAGTAGTGGAAGGGAGGAGGCATATTTATAGTTGATACCAAGGCTTTTAGATGGTTTATCCCACCAATGTGGGATGAAACCTTAAGCAAAATGGTGATGGAACTCAAGGTGAACCAAGGTTCAAGCCATGCTCAAGTTCAAGCCAATAAATCTTAGACCATCGGGTTCAAGCTGGAAGACTCAAACCACAAGGAACCAAAAAAAGAACTCGTTATGTACCCAAAGCCGCAAGGCAAGGCTCAAGCCAATGGGCTTGAACCACCATTGATGGCTTAAGGTTTGATGTGTTAAAAAATGAAAGGGTGAGCACCTATTTATAACAGTGGATGGGAGATAGATTTGTTGCTCCAAGCAATGTGGGATGAGAAAAAAATCCCAATTCCCTGATGGTTTTAAACAAGGGAATTATTTTGTTATTAATTATTTTGTTATTAATTATTTTGTATTAATTAGATCTATATTATATTGTATTGTTATTAATTATTTTGTATTAATTAGATCTATTATTATCAAGTTATTAATTAATTTTTTTATTACTATAATTAATAAATATAATAACAAGTTATAAAAATTTTATATACCAAAGGCCTTAGGCCTTGTTTGGTGTGTGTGTGTGTGTGAGAGTGTATATATATATATATATATATATATATTTCCGGGTCTTTTTCCGGTTTTCTCGGTCCGGGTCTTATCGGTTTCGGTTCAATATTTAGAATTCGAATCCGAACTCATTAATTGTCGGGTGAGTTTCGGTCCCGGGTTTTTCGGTCCGGTTCATGACCGGGTTTCGGGTTCACTCGGACCGCTAACAGCCCTAGATACTCGGACTCAGGTCGTCGTCCGAGGCTATACTGTGGATTTTTCGGTGGCTGCAATTCGGAGACTATACGAGCTGCCAGTGGTGGATGAGACGGCGTATAAGAGGAGTATGAGTAGCCTCACGAGGGAGGCTCTGCTTGAGGCACTCACACAACCCGGTTCCGTCTGGGAGACGCGCGCCCCGGGTTCTTCAGCCTTCTATTTTAAGAGTTCGCGCCTCAGTCGGCTCGGGCGAGCCTGGCTATACTTCCTATGCGCACGAGTCGATCCTACCTCGCAGATGCGCTCAGTCTTACTATCTCGGGCCCGACTACTTTATGCTATCACCACCGGACTCAGATTCAATGTGGCCCCTCATCTGGTCCGATCTATCCTTCAGTGCATTCAAGGAGGGGCCAAGACGGGGCTGAAGCACCCCTCTCTCATTTGCGCTCTATGCCGCCAGTCGGGCATGACTTGGTCGGATGATGAGCCAATGCTAGCACCCCAGGGTCCGATTTATCATCGCATTATTTCTCACTTTGACCAGTGGGGTGGAGCGCCGGCACATGCTCGGGGACGAGGATTCCTTCTTGACGAGGCACATGAGCAGTCCCCCGAGCCTCTTCTTCTGACACATGAGCGAGCGGAGTCCAGCCCGCCGCCCGAGAGAGAGCACCTTCAGGCGATGTTCGACAACCTGAGAGAGGAGATGCAGAGAGATAGAGAGAGCCACCTAACCACTATGAGAGAGGAGATGCGGACAGAGAGAGAGCATCCTCGCAGCTGTCCGGGAGGAGATGAGAGAGCAGGCCCGCCGGGCCAATCGACGTGAGGAGAGGCGCTTGGCGGCGAGGGATGCGTACCATCAGGACTACCTTTCTGTGTGGACGAGCCATACACTGCACCCGGACGGGCCCTTCATCCCACCAGTTAGGCCATTTACACCACCCTCCTCGCCGGACGAGGCCGGCACCAGTTCCTGAGCTGACATTAGGGGAGTACTTGACCTTTTCTCTTATTGCATATTATTATCTATGTCCATTGAGGTCAATGTATGTCCTAAGTTTGGGGGTTTTTTACTTTCAGTTGCTTTTTACTTATTCATTTTCATTTTTAGTTATTTTTCGTTAATTTTGACGCTAGCCTTGCTTGTCTTGTTTTTTTATTTGCATTCGTGAATTTTTCGTGCTTCTGTGTGTAAAACTGATGTTACAATACTGATTTCTTTTTGAAGAAACGGTTTAGTTTTGGTTGAGTATGCAGTCAGTGATATCTGTTTCTTTGGAGTATTCATTTAGGTCTGAAACTTTTTCGTTTTTGTAGAAATCTTAGCAGATAAGAAAGGAGACATACGTGTTTTCAAATCGTCGTCTATACGTTTGGTTATACTTTTCGCGTAGCTAGTCGTCCAGTAACATGAGTCTTGTTGGCACTTAAATTGAGTTTAGATTCGAACAGTTTTTCCCAAAAAGTCGAGATATTATACATATTCTATGATGGGAAGTTTAGTAACCGGGAGTATTCACGTGACCCGTTGTTTACTCTCGCGTAAAACGACAACCCTGAATAGACTAATGGTTTAGAAATATCGCATTACCGATGATGGGAAGCTTAGTAACCGGGGGTATTCACGTGACCCGTTGTTTACTCTCGCGTAAAACACCAACCTTGACGTGCGGGAATTGCTATTCGAGTTTTTTTTTCTCCGCTGTAGAGGGGGACTTAGTAACTAGAAGCATCCATGTGCCCCATGAGTGTCTTTTACGTCAAACGGTTCCCCAATACATGAGAATGGAAATCCACCCTAGGATTATCCCGATGAAATATCCCGAGATCCGAACCCAGTGGTTAACTCGAATATTTATTATGATCATATATAAGGGAATGCTGTCCGAGGATTATTTTTGACGATGAAACTCTTAAATTTTTTGCCATTAGACTGTGGGACTGGGCGAGTTGGCTTGTTTACTCTAACCCTTCATATTGGCGGTCGGTTAAATTCACGCTTGTTAATATTTGAGTTTGATTTTCTTCATGAACAATTGATTAGCACTAAAAAATGGTTACTTTGTGGAATCAGTGTCCTTGATGTGACTCACTATTACGATACTCGTATTATTCTTTGAGATTTTCAGGGTAGTATTGATTAAGTTGAGCACTATGTATTTGCACGATCATTCACGATACTTTTTTTTAAATTGATTTTTGCTTGAGGACAAGCAAAGGCTCAAGTTTGGGGGTATTTGTTAGGCGTATTTTTATGCCCTTATTTATCATTATTTTATATCCATTTTGAGTCTAAATCTGTATAAATGAGCTTTTAATGCACTATCTTTGTATGTTTTGCAGGAAATTGGAGTCCGGAAGCACGAACGACGAAAAACGGGCGAAAACGATGATTTCTGGTCACGAGCCGCGGCACAAGGAAAGCGAGCCGCGGCACACGCACGGCACACCAAGGTGCCGAGCGCACTGTACCGGGGGCCGCCACACACACTTACTGAGTCGCGGCCCATGAAGAGAAAAAAGGCGCCCAGGTATAGGCGCTGAACATTAGGGGCCGCGGCACACACTTACTGAGCCGCGGCCCACGGGGCGGTTTTAATGTGTTTACCGCATTTCTGAGCCGTTTCTGAAGCCCGTTTTTGACCTAATCCACGGACGCGTTTTGGAGATGAATGATTGTTATAAATAGGGATTTAAGGTCTGAAGATCAAGAGGGGAAGATCATCGAGGATCATCGAAGGAGAAGGAGAAAACATCAAGGAACAAAGAGCGGAAGCTAGAGAACGGAGGAATCCAAGTTCTTCGTCTGCGTTTGATTTCTATGCTTTCTTTGATTCGTTTTGTATTATTTTCTAGCATGTCAGGCTAGAACCCTAGTCTAGGATTTTGATGAAACCGAGATTTTGATGAATTAACTTTTGATTTTGCATTATCAATTTAATTCCCTTTTTATTGAGTTTTCCCCAATTTTTCTTAATGCTTTCAATTGTGTGGCCTATAATTGAATTGTTTTGTTTACGCAACTCGAATCGGGAGAAGAGAGTTGGTAGGAAAAATTGGTGAGAATCATTTTATCTTGTGAGATAGGAATTTACTCATAGGAATTACGTGGCCTTTCTGAAGATTTCGTGCTTTTTGCCTATTGTCGAATTAATCCACCTAGGAATAGAGTGTATTATTCGTCTTAGATAATTCTATTGACCTCGGGAGAGGCGGTAGAGTATTTTAGCAACCTTCGCCTTCAATAAATTGGGAAATCATTAAATTCATACAATCAAGAGTAATTCGGATAAACCGAGATGGATTCACAATCCTAGATTAATTCCTTATTTGATTTTCTTTCTTCGAACAATCGTTTTCACTATTTATTCTTTTATTAATTTTCTTTAATTATTCTTGCACCTCCAATTTCAATAGTTCAGATAAAATTAGAATACGAATAAATCGGTATTTAGTAAGTCGGTCCTCGATGGAACGATATCTTACTTATCACTTTATTACTTGTTTACGACAACGTGCACTTGCGTTCACCGAATTTTCGCAACACATTCGTCAGAAACATAATACCGTGCGACAATTGATCAAAATGGAGTTATATCTATTGACTATGTGAGGTCAAATGTTAATTTGGCGGATCCACTCACCAAAGCTCTGAATATAGATCAATTTCATAAACTGCTAGAGGGAATGGGATTAAAATCCAAATCTTGAAAGAACAATCATAGTGGTAACCCAACCTTGAAGACTGGAGATCCCAAAAACTTGGTTCAATGGGAAAACAAAGTTATGAAAGTTCTATTGAAAAGCGCTTATAATAAATCCATCCCTGTAGAGCAGAATAAGTGTTGAGTCCTGTGATTGTGGTGAGGTTAAGTCTCTGGACTTTTAATGGTCCCTTGTCCTTGGAAAGGTGAAGTATTGCAGGGTACTTTATAAAAGGAAACCACCTATCTAAGTGTGAGGATGGGCCACCTCGAATAAACACTTAGGAAACCAAGATGTTGTCCATGGCCAAAACGGACACAACTAGGTGTTAAGACATTGTTGTGTAAGTGTCGTTGACTCGGTATACACCAAGGAGGATTAGTTCAAGACACAGTGTCCACTAAGCCGCTGGTATATCTGACGATATTTTACTAAGGAAGGTTCAAAGCCACAAACTACCTTTCCCCATGCAGCAGTGTTTTAAGAAAACTGGGTATGTGAGTGTGCATTCATGCATGCATTTATTTCCACTCATGTGGGGGATTGTTGGAAATTGGTTTTAGAAAAAATGAGTTTTAACTCAATTTAAACCAATTTAGTAATGATAAAATATTTAACTCTTGGGAATTAAATAATAAATTATGAATCTACGTTTCGAGAAGTTGAACATAGGATTTTATTTTCTCAAAACCAATTTCCAGTGAGTAAGAAATAAATAATTAAAGTTGGCCATTTAATTGAAAGGGTGAATAGTTAACCTGGTTGAAAACCATCTGATATTTGGGGGATAAAAACCCATCTGATATTTGAGGTTGAAAACCCATTTGAGGTTGAAAACCTATCTGATCTGATATTTTGGCTGAAAACCTATCTGATCTGATATTTGGGCTGAAACCTATCTGATCTGATATTGAGGCTGAAAACCTATCTGATCTGATATTTGAGCTGAAAACCCATCTGATCTGATATTTGGGGCTGAAAACCCATCTGATCTGATATTTGGCTGAAAACCTATCTGATCTGATCTGATATTTGGGGCTGAAAACCCATCTGATCTGATATTTAGGCTGAAAACCTATCTGATATAATATTTGGGGCTGAAAACCCATCTGATCTAATATTTGGGCTGAAAACCTATCTGATCTGATATTTGAGTGCTGAAAACTCAGCTGATATTTGGTCTCGACTGAAATGAAGCAGGTTGAGAACTTAGCTTCTGGAATATGACTCTTCACACTCCATAATGTATCGTCCGGATTAAATGAGACTATTTATGGAGGTAACTCTTGAGCTGAAGGATTAAAGAGAATTAATGACACTTTAATTTGTAGTAACTCCCCACGTGATGGAGTGGAATTGGACCCTATAAAAGGGAGTCTTGGGCATTTTATTTCAGAACATACAACAGAACGAATACAACATACCACATATTGCAGCATATTTCTTTCTTGTTTTTCGTGCCCAGTTTCCAGCACTTAACGTTCGCCGAAGTTCTGAGTTTTGGAGAGCACCTAACTCAGAAACGTGTAGCAGTTGTATCTTCGGGACATATTGCCTGAGCCGTCCGCTCTTATACGGGGGCAAAATTATCGTACGGAAAGAGTTCTACTCGCCTATGCTAAAGTTGTAATTTTCAATTCAGCTTTTAATTTATTAAGATTGTATTAAGTTGCCTTTCTTTGTAATTTTTATTATAATTACATTGTTGGAAATTTACAGAACCAACACAATATTTGGCCTTTGGGGTTTTGATGCAGCTAGAAACGTGATAAAAGTGTGATATTTTGTTGATTCTAAGAATACCCGCAATATTATATGCAACACGTAATTAAACGTGAAGATTTGTTGATTCAAAATGAATACCGGAAGAACACAAATAAAACACGAGAAATGGATAAACTCGATATTTTTTTATTCAAGATTCAACCCCCTCAAAATAATAGACCTATCTATTTATAATATCAAAGAAACTTGGTGAACAAGAAATAAACCCTAATAAATAATAATAATAAATATCATAATTCATAAATAGTAAGATCTATAAAAATCAAATATAATAAGAGTAATGCTACTTTCACAATTCACTTGACAACGAGGTTGACAATTTGTGTATGTGGCACGATCCTGTGAAGTGAGATAAATGTGATTGTGACATTTCACTTTTATCTCACTTCCATGACGCGATCGTGCATACGTATCTGGTCACCCTCATTGCTGTCAATCACAAAGAAGATTACTCATATAATAATATCATATAAATCTTGATTCTCCAAATTGACTCATAATCATGAGAGATCACAACCGCGATCTCGTCTCCAGGTCTTTATTGTGTGATAACCGCAAATACTTCCCTTGAATTTTAGCATAATTATTTATATTTTGTATAGAAGAAATGAGGCCACAACATAATAACTCTTTATACTTTGTATAAACGAAATAAGGCAACGGTTGAATAACTCTTTATCAACATATTTGACATATATTTTCTTGATAAAAAATTTCAATAGCATTCACATAAATAAAAGCAATCAAACACGAACACGAACATTAAGAACCCAGCTTGCTAAATACAAGATCCATTGACAGATTGAAAAACAGTTGCTTTTACATATTCTAAAGGCGGGATGGATTGCGATTATTAATACAAGAAATGCTTATATTAATATAATTCAAATAGTAATTAATCCACCTTAAATATTTTATAAATATATTTTACGACAACCAATCATTGATTATCTCATACCTTAGTCAACCAAATCAATAAAATTAAAGTGAGAAATCAACAAACATGCAATAATGACTCTTATATCTTCAACCATCACACTATATTTGCAAAATCCTCAAACAAGGATAATTACAATGTGAATGTTCAAATCAGAATAACTAAGAATTGCTAATAGATAAGTCTGCAACCAAAATATTCACAAACATCTTTATAAATTATCTCCATGCGAATTTGTTTGCATTGTCTTTGTACAGCACTCCCAAGTTTCTACCGGTCATATGAGATTCTTTCTACAAAAAAAAAGAAAAAAGATCATTTAATCCACAGTTGTACCTCTTCATATGATTAAATCATTTAATTTTTTCAGGTGACAATTAAATATTTCAAAAAAAAAAAAATCGGAAAAGTGTCACAAACCCATTGTTCTGTCGAGATACCCGACATATATCTTCATAAAGAAAAGTTTTCACATCATTCGCTTTGTGGTTCTTCCAGCGTACTTGTGCATCAATATGTCTTGCACCTACATCCACAAGCAGTTCCTTGAACACAAACATTGAAAATCTTTGGCTATTCATTTCATTAAACCCCAACATATTAACAAAGAAAATGTTATAAGCTTGGTCAATTTCATGAATCATGGTGAAAAAAAATACATTTATTTGTTGTTTATTTTTGGGAAAATGGACTTGATATTATTTCTTCAGCATAACTAGTTGAAGAGGGTTGAAAAAAACATCAGATTGAAATAGAGTGGGATTTTATAAAGGACAACCATCAGAGGCTCAGAAAGAAATAACCCATCAAAAATCAAGAATCATTAATCATGAATGTCTACAATACAAAATAGTTTTACACTTGGTTGGTTAAACAATAAAATCTTCAAAAGTACTCTTGTAATTTTAAAAGACAATTGGAATCTTTTTGTAATTACGAGAAATCTGCTCAGTTTAATATACGGAACAAAAGAAAATATTTCATGTAGCACATACTTCAAATATTAACCTCTAGATTAGCCTAAATACAAAATGTCTGCCTTGTTATCTTTTGTAATTACACATACCTCCTCAACAACCAAGTCATAGCCTTTTTGTGCTATTTATAATTACAAATACCGTCAACAATCTCGACAAATGAAAAACCTACTATTTTAAAATATCCATCGACCTGGGCAAATAATGAACCTACTATTTTCAATACTATTTTCAATTACGAAAGATAACAAGGCAAATTAACATGTATAAAGCACTTAGCTAGTCTCAATCAAAGGGAGTTTGTGGATGCAAATAAAAGACTGCCTCTAGCATTGCCACCCAACAAGCACAAAAAGACAGAATGTTTATTGAAAATGAATAAGATACTTATAGTAAAAAATCAAGGAGTGTGCGAATGACAACAAATAGGCAGGCTATGTAGAGAACTCTTAACAAAAATTCTTCAATATTGTTAGGAAAGCCAAAAAACACACGTGCTTACACGTGAGCGCTCGTGCGTGTATGCATACATGCGCATGATCACCACCCGACTGACTGTAGTAAAACATGATATCTATGTTGCACAGGTGCGGGGGGCGGGCAGATACGGGTGCAGGAATACGATTTTTTGAAAATGTTAGAGTGCGATACGGCAAGAATACGTCTGTTTATTTTATATTTTATTATATGTAACACTTGTTAAATATAAAAAACAACAATTCAAATATCACCATAAAACCAATTCAAATACATAAAATAAGTCATACAAAAAATAATTCAAAATGGCTTTAAGGACCGGAGCTTTCTGATGCTGTTCGTGAATGCTGCTAAAGGTAAAAGTAATTACTTATTAAATAATTTACTTTTTGCATTTTAGTTTATTTGATTTACTTTTTAAAAATTACAAAAAAACAGTAAAAAAAAAAACACCCACGCCCCCTCCACGCACCGGATACGCGTATCCTGTGCAAGGATACGCGAGTCCGATTCTTTTTTTTTTCACGATTCGCCACGTGGCGAATCCCGTGCGAATCCCACGCGAATCGCACCCGCACCCGCACCCATGCAGTATCCGATACCGCATACTAATCAATTTTGAAGAATCCGTGCATCATATCATGATATTTAAGCTGTCAAATTGTAAGAAATTTGACTACAAAAATAATATTCTACACAAAAGTAAAAAGGCTAACCGATTAGAGATACATAGGCTATGTTCTTTTTGAATTTAATCGAATCGAATCGAATCAATCGAATCGAATCGAACGGATCGAATCAAATATATATTAAGGGTAAATAATAATAATGGTAAATAATAATAATAATATTAATCAACAACAACAACGATAATAGTAATATTATTAGTAATAATAACAATAATAATAATTAAGATTAATAATAATAATAAGAAGAAGAGTTGGATCGAATCGAATCGAACTGAATCGAATCGAATCGAATCGAATCGAATCGAATCGAATCGAATGAATCGAATCGAATCAATCGAATCGAATGGACTCGAATCGAACTAAATCGAATCAAAATCAAAAATAAGTCCCAAAAGAAGCAGTAATACACTCCATCAAGATGCACTTTAAGCTTATACCTACGGAAATATAATCGATTAGAGAATAAAAATCAAAAGTGCTACTCCCTCCCTTCCTAAGAGATTGTCCACTTTTGACTTTTTGATGGTTGTACCTTTTAAACTTTGACCTTAAATATTTTTGTTTATATTATATAATACTTGATGAAAACAAATATTATATAACACAAATAAATATATTTAAGTTCAAACTTTAAAATGTACTACTATCAAAAAGTCAAAAGTGGACAAATCTTTTAGGAGTATTATATATTTAGAATAACTAAAATAATCACATAAGATATTTCCAACAGCAAACCAAACAAATAAGCTCACCTTAACATTTCAAAGGATAAAGAAGGCCAGAAAGAGCATGTGTTAAGCAATGAGTAAAGAAAAATATGAACAACTGGGGATACCGAAACCAGCCCAACTAGAAGTGAATGAGGGATGAATAATAAAATTACCATTTGTATTTGACCATCGAAAGGAGACTGACAGTAGTGATTCCGACATTGATGAAGATGTCATCTCCCAGAGATTATTTGGACTTTCAAATTCCATTGGTGGTTCAGTTGGTCTCATTGTTGAGGAGGAAAGGGAGAAGATTGTGTAAGTGTAAAAGGGTTTTTCCCCCCTGTCATTCATCACAATTGATCCATATATACACATACATAGAGTATTCTAGAACTTGGGCCTTAGCCCGTACAAATATATTTGGGCCTATAATAAATATACGACTAACACTCCCCCGCAGTTTGAGCGAGAGGACACCGGACACTCAAGCTGGTACGAAATTCTTCAAACAAAGCGGAAGGTAGGCCTTTAGTAAAAATATCCGCGTATTGATAACGTGAGGGAACATGAAGAACTCTAACTTGACCCGCAGCAACTAAGTCCCGAACAAAGTGAATGTCAATTTCTATGTGCTTCGTACGTTGATGTTGAACCGGATTAGAAGACAAATAGACAGCACTGACATTGTCACAGTAGACAAGCGTAGCAGAAGACAAAGGAGTATGTAGCTCACATAGTAAATTCCGTAACCAACACGTCTCAGCAACCGCATTAGCAACACCACGATACTCAGCCTCGGCACTAGAACGAGAAATTGTTGGTTGACGCTTCGATGACCATGAAACCAAGTTATTACCAAGAAAAACACAATATCCAGAGGTGGAACGCCTAGTAGTTGGGCACCCCGCCCAATCCGCATCTGAGTAAGCAACCAAGGAAGTAGTAGAAGATGAAAACAACTGTAATCCGTAGTCCAAAGTACCCCGAACATATCGCAGAATCCACTTGAGGGCCGAAAAATGAGGCACTCGAGGATCATGCATATGGAGACACACCTGTTGAACAGCATAAGAAATATCGGGGCGAGTGAATGTAAGATACTGCAATGAACCCGCAAGACTCCTATATAATGTCGGATCAGAAACCAGTTCCCCATCATCTCCCAATTTGGACTCAGTATCAACTGGAGTCCGACTGGGGTTACAACCAACCATATGAGCTTTCCCCAGTATCTCCGTAGCATACTTTCGCTGAGATAAAAATATCCCTGAAGAGTCACGTGTAATTGAAATGCCCAAAAAGTAATTTAGAGAACCCAAATCGGTCATAAAGAACTCCGTATGTAAAGAATCAATAATCCGCTGTAACAAACTATCAGATGAAGCAGTGAGAACAATATCATCCACATAAAGTAACAAAAATGCAGTATCATCACCCTCTCTGTAAATAAATAAAGAGGAGTCACAACGGCTAGGACTAAACCCAACAGTAGTAATATAAGTAGCAAACCGCTGAAACCAAGCCCGAGGTGCTTGCTTAAGACCATACAGAGATCGCTGCAATAAACAGAGATAATCAGGATGAATAGGATCACGAAAACCAGGCGGCTGATATATATAAACAGTCTCAGCTAAATCCCCATGTAAAAAAGCATTCTTGACATCTAGCTGATGAACCGGCCAATGTCGAGAAACAGCCAAACTAAGAATTGTCCGAATAGTGCCTGGTTTAACAACCGGACTAAAGGTCTCATCAACACCGTCTATCTGATTGCTACCATTCGCAACAAGGCGGGCCTTGTAACGACTAAGAGTACCATCGTCTAAATATTTGTGGAAAAACAACCACATACTGCGAATAATATTCGCATCCGGGGGTTTAGGTACACGAGTCCAAGTTTTGTTTCTAATAAGTGCATCGTGCTCATCACACATAGCATTTTGCCAATTGGGATCATGAAGCGCGTCATTATAAGACCTCGGTAAAGGAGAAATCGTAGACACAAGACTAGCATAATGAGGATTAGGACGAGTATGTTGGAACATTTTGTTCCATACATAAATTAAAAGTGTTTTGATGATTAATGTTGATAAGCAAGACAAAACAACGAAGAGATGAAGCAAGCATCGAAGGAAAACGAAGTGCAAAAAGCTGGAAAAACACAAAGCTAACGTACGTAATATGTGATCATTAACGTACGTAATATGGGCAAGCTAACGTACGTAACAAAGGTTGTATAACGTACGTAAAGGAGTTCAAACAAGTGAACGTTGGAGAAGTCAAAGTCAGCAAAGCATCCAACGGATATATGACGTCAGCAGTGACGTAATGTTAACGTACGTAACAAAGGAAAGGCTAACGTACGTAACTCAAAATGACGAAACTCACTGGACTGAAACTGGACTAGGCTAACGTACGTAACCTTGGGAGGTTAACGTACGTAATGAAGCTTACGTACGTAATATGAATGTGATAGCGTACGTAATGCAGTGTGCAGCAGCTAACGGCTAGTTTGAGGATGAAGCCTATAAATACCATGCTTATGGTATTGATCAGGTACAACAACTTCAAGCATTCTATACATTGATCAGAGATTGATATTCATTATATTGTTGTTGTAATATTGAGCTTACATTGAGTGATTGAGTGTTATACACAAAATCATACACGAGTGGTAAAAGAAAAGATACGATTGGATTCGGTGTTATTAGGATCAAGGATCCGGCATTATTAGAATCACAATCGCTATCGAGTGAGGTTTATCTAGTACCCATAGAAAGCTAGAGAGGTTGATTCCTTGTCCTACGAAAAGGAAAACGGTTTAACTTGGACCGACACAAAGACAAGTACGAGTGGTTTATCACGGACCAATAGAAGACGTGATTGTAACGGTTATACCTCGACCGATAGAAGAGAGGCGTAGAGGTTTTTATCTTGATCCTATTGAAAAAGATACCGAGAGAGGACGTAGGCTCGTTAATAGCCGAACCTCTATAAATCCTCGTGTCCTTTATTTTCCGCAATCTTATTTACGCTTCCGCAACACGGCGCAATATCCTAATTGGTACCCAACAATTGGTATCGGAGCGGTACTCCAATACGCGGCTTAACATCCGAGGAGAAAAAGATCCAATGGCGTTTCAATTTGCTCCAATCGAAGGCCTTGCTCTCAACCGACCACCATTCTTTGATGGCTCAAATTATTTGACATGGAAGAAGAAGATGTCGATATTCATTCGAGCATACGACATTGAAATTTGGAAGATTATTTGTCTTGGCCCGAAAGTTCCAATCAAATCCGACGGTACGCTCAAATCTTTCGAAGAATACGACGATGCCGATTGAAAAAATGACCATCTAAATTGTAAGGCTACTCAACTCTTATTTTGTGCCTTAAATCCGGAAGAGGTCAATCGAATCTCATCGTGTGAGAGTGCGAAAGAAATATGGAAAATTCTAGAAATCACACACGAAGGGATGACTCAAGTCAAGGAGACGAAGATAAATATGCTTCTCCATGACTACGAGTTATTCATGATGAAGGGTGACGAGTCCATCACCAATATGCTCGACCGATTCTCGGTCATCACCAATGGACTAGCTTCGTTTGGCAAACCATTATCTAGTAGTGAAAAAGTCAAGAAAATCTTAAGATCACTACCTAGCGAATGGGACGGCACCGTAACCGCAATTATGGAATCTAAAGATCTCAACACGCTTGATTTTAGCGCCCTCGTTGGTTCGCTAATTAATTATGAGATCGTGTTAAAATCACGAAGTGTCAAGCCGAAACCGAAAGGAAAATCGTTAGCCATGAAGGCTAAGATGTCGAAAAAGAAAGAAGAAATCCCGATGGAAGAAAGCGACGAAGAATCGGCATATTATGCCAAAAACATTAATAAATTCCAAACCTTATTAAACCGGAGGAAGAAGGATATCTCGAGCGAATCTAAGAAGTTCGACAATTCTTGTCGGCTATGTGAAAAACCAGGCCACTTCGCTAAGCATTGCCGAGCCAAACCGAAAAAGGAGGTTCTCATGGCAACATGGAGCGATGAAGACGAAGACGATGATTTCATCAATCAAAATAATCTCGCTCTCATGGCCCGGAGTTCGTTCGACGACAGCGACGTCGAAAGCCAAGTAAGTACATCCTCCCGTGATGAACTTTTTGATGCATTTGAATTACTTCATACGGATTTTCAAAATGCATTATCGGAAATTAAATCCCTTAAGTCTAAAATTAAATCTTTGGAAATTGAAAATTCCAAAATTATCGAAAAGGGAAAATTTGTCGAAATCGATCATTCAAAGTGTATTGAAAATGAAAATATTTTGAAGAATGATCTCGCTAAAATCCAAACCGAGCTTAAATCTTTGACAAAGAAATTCTCGTATGAAACGAGAAATTTGAACAAATGCTTGGTGTTCAAAAATTTACTTTGAATAAAGAGGGGTTAGGATTCAAACCACGTTCGAAAAACGAATCCGTTAATTTTAAAATACCCCATTGCGAAAAGTGTTTAAAAATCGGGCATCATATTTCAAGTTGCAAAAGCCCGAAGCGGACGATAAAAATTAAGAAAATTTGGGTTCCTAAAGGAACAATTGTTTCAAATATCGTCTACGTTTCTAAACAAAAACCAACTATAGGTTGGATCCCCAAAAATTGATTTTTGTATTTTACTCAGGGGGAGTACTTTAAGGGGAGATATTATTCTCAGGGGGAGTTTACCCTTTATGCAATTACTCATAAATTTTATCATGCATATTTTATATTTTGGTATTATTTATTTCAATTGATATTTTATCCACTTTTTGATGAAAACAAAAAGGGGGAGAGAAAAGAAAAGGAGAAGAAGTCGAAAATGGGATTAACCCTAAAAGGGGGAGAAAATCGAAAAATGAAAAGGAGAAGTCGAAAATGATAGAAAAAGAAAAATGCGGAGACGTCGAAAAGACGATGAAAATTTAAAAATGGAGAAAAGAAAAGAAGGAGTCGAAAAAGAAATGGGAGAAGATTCTAACGAAACGGACAAAGTCGAAAACTTTGGTCTCTAAAGATATACATATATTTTATTTTTGCAGGAAAATCCCATTGACGAAGGGTTGTTTTGTAATCATCAAAAAGGGGGAGATTGTTGGAACATTTTGTTCCATACATAAATTAAAAGTGTTTTGATGATTAATGTTGATAAGCAAGACAAAACAACGAAGAGATGAAGCAAGCATCGAAGGAAAACGAAGTGCAAAAAGTTGGAAAAACACAAAGCTAACGTACGTAATATGTGATCATTAACGTACGTAATATGGGCAAGCTAACGTACGTAACAAAGGTTGTATAACGTACGTAAAGGAGTTCAAACAAGTGAACGTTGGAGAAGTCAAAGTCAGCAAAGCATCCAACGGATATATGACGTCAGCAGTGACGTAATGTTAACGTACGTAACAAAGGAAAGGCTAACGTACGTAACTCAAAATGACGAAACTCACCGGATCAAATCGACTAGGCTAACGTACGTAACCTTGGGAGGTTAACGTACGTAATGAAGCTTACGTACGTAATATGAATGTGATAGCGTACGTAATGCAGTGTGCAGCAGCTAACGGCTAGTTTGAGGATGAAGCCTATTGACCGCGCTGTCGTGACGCGTCAAAATTAGTTATTTATATTTTCCTCGGCTTACTTCTACTAACTAGTAGTATCGGCAAGTAAGGGTCGATCCCACGGAGAACGGTAAATCAATTAAACTAATTAAGGATTAAATATTTTGTGCAATTAAAATAAAATAACGAGGGGGGGGATTTCTATTTCTAATCTTAACTAAAATAATTTGCATAAAGTAAATTAAAATAAACAAAGGAAATAAAAATCGAAAATATCAATTAAATGAAAAATCTAGTCCTTAGCTCCGTTATCCACCGTTTCGAATTAATTCAAGTTTCAATGCAGCGCTTATCCCTTCTCTAATCTCATGAACTCCTATTCCGAAGCCAACAACAAGCTCTTGACCCCAATTATTTCTTAAGTTTATTCAATTAAAACAAGCTCTTTAATTGAACCTATCTATACGGTGGATTCAAAACAAGCTCTTCAAATCTCGCTCGCTAGATGCATTAAAAACCAAAATAATGGAATAGGCAAGATATTAAGTTCATAAGCTCGACTTAAGGGATCTCGATTTTGTGTTACTCAATTGGGAAAAATCAATTGTTTGCTAGTTGTGAAATTAAAATTGCAACAATTACGGATTACAACTCAATTTCTAGCATAAGACATAAAAACTCCTAATCTAGTTGGCCAAACCAAATCAAGAAATTAAATGGCATAATCGTGAATTCAATAACACAAAAGTAATTCAAGAGAATGCGAGTTGAGAGTACGCTACGGGATTAAAACCTGAATAATTCGAATACGGTTTCAAACTTCGCTAAGAACTAGAATAGAAAATTAGCCGGACATGTTGGCTTTAGAAAACAGCAAATTAAAGATAGACATGAGAAGAAAGAAATTCAAACGGTATAGTCTTCTTCTTCCACGTCGGATTTGGCTCGGTTGCTCCGGCGAAAAATCGGTTCGGTCATCTCTTGTGTATCCTTCTTCCTCCAGCCGTGTATTTTCTGTTCCAAGGTGTGTATTCTGCTGCCTCAGAAGATGATTTTTATTCCAGCCCTCCTCCTCTTTATAATTATTCCTTATCTCAAAATTTCCTTGTTTAATTAGGACTCTTTCCTTCTTGAGTTTAATTTTCCTTGGATTCTTTCTTCCCAAATCTCTTCCAATTCCTTTTCCCAGCATATGGACTGATTTATTGCCTTGTGGAACTGATTGGGCGATTTTTGAGTCGTTTCTTGGGCCCCAATTAAGGTTATTTTCGTAATGGTGCACTGGGCAGTGAATCGACACTGGCCACCCAAGGTCTTTGCGCGGGATTTTCTTTATTTAAGCCCAAATCACCTTGGCTTGCTCCGTTTGATGATCCAATTTATTCCTTAAGCTTAAAAACTCCATCAAACACCTAAATTAAACAACAAATTTCCAAGTGAAGTAAATTGCATCCAAAATATAAACATATGGAAAATACCCAAGTGTGCCAACATAAAATCCATTAAATCCTTATAATTAACAATGATTTTAGCACACTATTTTCGTTCTATCAAATCTCCCCAAACTTAAACCAATGCTTGTCCTCAAGCATAATTCGAGTGAAAGAAATTCAAGAAGCATGTATTGAAAAATCCAAGATGATAGCCATATTCAAAGGAGAATAAATAATCATGAACAAGTAAGAAGAAAATTAAAGTACCTCAACCAATCTCAACATCTTCATTGGCATCAAGTGAGAGAAAATTCAATGGCCTCACAAGGGGTCACTCTCGCTCAAGTAGATATAGGGAATATTAAGCAATCACTCACGTCAAAACATGGTGTGCCCTTACCATATACTCGCACAAAAATCAAATCTCCACTACTTAGATGAACTCATGCATATAATCAAAAGGACTTTTATGGTTGTAACGGGGCTTTAGGTATGGTAGGATCAAAAGGATGGATAAAGGATTCGTTGGTCAAGACTAATCATGAAGTTAAGTGCATAACAAATCCTACAAACAATGAATCACCGTCCTTCCTTTCGCACCCTTTTAGATACATACATGTAATCGCACAGCCACGAAAGATCAATTGAGGTCAGTGGCTTTAACAACATTCGAGGGGGGTATTTTTTACGGCCGCCCCCCTATTTTTTTTTTTTTTTTTTTTTTTTTTTTTTTTCGGCCTTTATTATTATTTTTTTCATCGCAATTTCAGCACCCACTTTTTGATAATTTCTCGCCTTTCCCTCGACTTATTATACACCTAATTCACAACTAATCCTTGACCAAGGGTTCAAACGGATGAATTTTCACCAAAAATTAGATAATGGCTAATCAAATGTGCTGGATCAAAGAATAAGGCTTAAGCTCAAATGGGATTCTAATGGCGATTATGACGAGGTGGGAAAATATAAGCCAAAGGTTTTATTCCTAATTTGCCCTTATCACTTTACTGCATGAGAACACTTATCATAGTCTTGACATGAATATTTGATTAAGTCGTAGCATGAACACAACACGTTCGACCCCACAAGAAGAAATAGTGAGCATCTGTATGTATAATTATTTATATGTGTGTATTTGCTCTACGGCTCAAAACTCACGAAAAAAAAAAGGGCTTATGCCATGAATCCCTCACTTTAATCCAAATTCAAAATCAAGACTAGCGAACTACCCCAATTAAAATCAAACTAGCCAATCATATTCACTTCCTATGTCAAGCCATACTCAAATCCCTTATACACGCACTTGAATCAATCACACGAATTTGGCTAAGGACGTAAAAGTAAATTCATCACAATTCTCAATTTCAACCAACGTTCCAAGTCTAACTTCCCCAAACTTAAAATTAAGTACATATTCCAAATAAACGAAGGAAAAGAAAAAGGAAAAAAAAATAAAGCATAGTAAAAGAAAGAGCTGAATAAGAATCACCGGGCTAATGAGGGCGACGGGCCTCCAACTGCTTAGTCAAACGATCCACCTTGGCTTGAAGTGCGCGATGTCCCTCCTCGAGCTGCTCGATCCGACGCCTCAGCTCGGCCTCGGTAAGGTCGTAGAAGGTCGGCGCCCTAGGGTTATTCCTCCAGCCGCCGCTCCGAGTGATTCGATTCAGCGGCCGATTGACGTTTCTTGTCCCTTTTCCGGTCATGTTGGTCGCGGAGTGCGAAGAAAAGAAAAAAAATTGGCTATGTCAGTTGGAAGGGACCTAGCGGGGGGAAATTGATGAGGGAGAAGGGGATTAATTGTAAAGGTAATAATAAGTAAAGGAAAAAAATATTAATAAGGAAGGAAGATTTAAAAGAAGGAAATGCGTAGAAAAGTAACTAAGCAGGAAAAGATTTTTCAAAAAAATTAAAAAAACTGATGACTAAAAAAAATTAAAAAAATAAATTACGGAAAAAAAAAAAAATAAATTCAAATTGGGTTGCCTCCCAATAAGCGCCTTTTTTTTACGTCGTTGGCTCGACGAACTCCCTGTTTTATAATTCGGATGGGTCCTCGAGTTTGTATTCTTCCATATTAGCCGTCGTAAATCCTTCGCGATAGGGTTTTAGGAGATGACCGTTGACTTTGAAAATTTTCCGTGTCTTTAAACTTTGAACTTCAATCGCTCCGTGAGGAGAAATACTGATAACGATAAATGGACCAATCCAGCGGGATCGCAATTTGCTCGGAAACAATTTGAGTCGAGAGTGGTAAAGTAACACTTTTTCACCTAGGACGAAGTCTTTCCTTATAATTTTTGAATCGTGGAACGCCCTTGTCTTTTCTTTGTAAATTGCTGCATTTTCGAACGCGTCGTTTCGTATTTCTTCCAATTCTTGCAATTGCAACTTCCGATGGGTGCCTGATTCGTCAAAATTCATATTGCACTTTTTGATTGCCCAGAAGGCACGATGCTCAAGCTCGACAGGAAGGTGGCACGGTTTGCCATAGACCAAGCGATACGGTGACATGCCAATTGGTGTTTTATACGCCGTCCTATAGGCCCAAAGCGCGTCGTCGAGTCGTAAGCTCCAATCCTTCCGATTTGGTTGAACTGTTTTCTCCAAGATTGCTTTTATCTCCTTATTGGATGTTTCGGCTTGCCCATTTGATTGCGGGTGATAGGAAGTGGATACCTTGTGCAAGACTCGATATTTCCTTAGGAGTGCCTCAATCATCCGATTTTTGAAATGCTTCCCCCGATCGCTTATTATAGCCCGTGGAATTCCAAATCTAGCGAAGATATTAGTTTTGATAAATTGGGCCACTACTTTAGAATCATTGGTCCGTGAGGCGGTCGCCTCCACCCATTTGGATACGTAATCCACGAAGAGTAAAATATAGAGATTCCCATATGAGGAGGGAAAAGGTCCCATGAAGTCCATGCCCCAGACGTCGAAGATTTCACAAACCAAGATAGGATTTTGGGGCAATTGATTGCGTCGAGAAATATTACCCGTTCTTTGACAATTATCACACGTCTTGCAAAAATCATAAGCATCTCTAAATAGTGAAGGCCAATAAAAACCACTCTCCAAAACCTTATGTGCTGTCCTTCTTGAACCGAAGTGTCCTCCGCATGCATACGAGTGACAAAAAGCGAGAATTGAATGAAATTCGGTCTCTGGTACACATCTTCGAATCATTTGATCTGAACAATGCTTCCATAGATAAGGATCATCCCATACGTAGTATTTGGCATCACTTCTGAGTTTATCCCTCCTGGCCCGTGTCATTCCAGCAGGAAAAATATTGGCTACGAGAAAATTCACTAAATCGGCATACCATGGTGCTGCAGAGTCTGACACTGGGTCACCCAGTGTTGAACAGTTCTCCCAGTGTTGAGCGGCTGAATATAATTGTTCGTCGGGAAAACTGTCACACATAGGTTTCCCATCATTTTCTAAGACTAACCGCCTCGGGTGATCGGCCACGAATTTTCGGACCCCTTCTTGTCCTTGATCTCCACGTTGAATTCTTGAAGAAGTAAGATCCATCGAATAAGTCTCGCTTCGCCTCCTTTTTGGCTAACAAATATCGTAGGCGCCGTGATCGAAAAAATAATGACCTTGGTCCCAGTAGGTAGGAACGGAATTTTTCTAGTGCAAAACCACGGCCGAAACTCCTTCTCGGTTGTGGAATAATTCGCTTGGGTCGGGTCCGGTGTTTTGAGGCGTAATAAATTACATGGGGCGCTCTCCCACTCTTTGGCCTAAGATGCCCCTATCGCGTAGTCGCTTGCATCGCACATCAATTCGAATGGCAAATCCCAATTTGGTGGTTGAATTATGGGTCTTTGTTGTCGATAATTGCTTCAACTTGTCAAAGGCGGCCTTGCGTTCGTCATTCATGTTAAACTCCACTTCCTTCCGGAGAAGCTTGCATAAAGTGCCGCTATTCTTGAAAAATCCTTGATGAATCTCCTATAAAAACCTGCATGGCCAAGAAAAGAACGTACTTCCCGCACCGTGGCGGGGTAAGGCAAAGTGGCAATAATATCAATTTTGGCTTTATCAACTTCAATTCCTTTTTCCGAAACTACATGCCCTAGAACTATTCCTTGTTTTACCATAAAATGGCATTTTTCCCAATTAAGTACGAGATTAGTTTCTACACAACGTTTTAAAATAAGGGTGAGATTTTCTAGACATGTATCGAATGAATCCCCATACACACTAAAATCATCCATGAATATTTCAATGATATTACCTACATACTCAGTGAAAATGCTTACCATACACCTTTGGAAAGTGGCGGGTGCGTTGCATAGTCCGAAGGGCATCCGTCGATAGGCGAATGTGCCGAAGGGGCAAGTGAATGTCGTCTTTTCCTGGTCTTCGGGTGCGATTGCAATTTGAAAGTATCCCGAGAACCCATCCAAGAAACAATAGTACGCATGTCCAAGCCTTTCAATCATTTGATCTATAAATGGCAAGGGAAAATGATCTTTTCGGGTCATTGAATTCACTTGCGGAAGTCGATGCAAACCCTCCATCCGGTTGTACACGACTAGGAACGAGTTCTCCTTCTTGATTTTCGACCACGGTAATTCCGGATTTCTTTGGGACGACTTGCGTTGGGCTTACCCATTTGCTATCGGATATAGGGAAGATCAGCCCTACGTCGAGGAGCTTAAGAATTTCCTTTTTTACGACCTCCATCATTGGTGGATTCAACCTTCGTTGTGCTTCTCGTGTGGGCTTGGCGTCCTCCGTTAATAGAATTCGATGCATGCAAAGGGCTGGACTGATTCCCTTAATGTCGGCTATAGTCCATCCAATGGCTTCCTTATATTCCTTGAGAACTTTTAGCAATGCCTTCTCTTGATTAGGATTCAGCTCGGCCGAGATGATGACGGGTAAGGTTTCGTCGGCTCCTAGATGTGCATACTTTAGGTGTTGCGGCAAAGGTTTAAGCTCCAGCTCGGGTGCGTGCGCAATCGAAGGCTCGATCTTCCGGCGTTCCTCATTAAGCCGAATGAAGTTTGCTTCCCTTTTTGTTCTGATCGGTCCCGCCCCCTTCAAGGCACTTACGACTTCGAGCAACTCTCTTGAATTTTCAAATGCTTCCTCGACGTTGGTTCCTACGTCCCTTGTGAGTGCTACCTCGAGTGCATCCCTGAAATTCAAATCAAACACTTCCTCGACAAGAGGGTCAATCACGCTTAATGCAAAAAGAGAGCAATCTTCCTCAGGAAATTTCATAGCATCATAAATATTAAACCGTACGATTTGGTCATCGAATTCCATCGTGAGGGATCCCTCACGAACATCTATTTTGGTATTGGCCGTATTTAAAAATGGCCTTCCTAACAAAATAGGTGTGGAATTTGATGTCTCATGTTGCATGTCGAGAACATAGAAGTCGGCTGGAAATACGAGCTTGTTGACTTGGACCAGAACGTCCTCAATTACCCCTTCGGGATACACAAGGCTACGATCCGCCAATTGTATAATTATTCTTGTTTCCCGAAGAGGTCCTAGATTTAAGGAGGTGTATATAGAGCGTGGCATAACATTTATTGATGCTCCTAAATCTAGCATAGCTCGTTCAAAACCCGTATTTCCAATTCGACAAGGAATAACAAACATACCAGGATCTTCCCGTTTTGGTGGCAATTTCTTTTGGAATACAGCGGACACATTTTCTCCCATCATCACCTTTTCGTTCCCTTTTAACCTCCGTTTGCTGGTGCATAAGTCTTTTAGGAACTTTGCGTATTTTGGGATTTGTTGAACTGCGTCGAGTAAGGGAATATTGATCTCAACCTTTCGGAACACGTCGAGGATTTGCTTCTCTTTATTCACGATCGCTGCCTTTTTGACCCTGGATGGAAAAGGTAACTCGTTAGTCTCAAAAGGAGCAATTTTGAATGATTTTACCTTGCTTTGTCGTGATTCTTGCACTGGTGCGGTTACGCACGGGTGTTCCAGTGTTGATACATTCAGATGGATTTTTGCTCCTCGTTTTCAGCTTCCTTCACCTTTTCAGGCTCCTTAAGCTGCTTCCCACTCCTTAGAGTTACAGCACTCACGTTCCTTGGGTTCGGTTCAGGCTGGGATGGCAATTTCCCACTATTTTGGTTTTCCAAGCGGCTCACCGTGGTGGCTAGTTGACTCACTTGATTTTCGAGAATTTTGATACTCGATTTAGTGTCATGCTGGAATTGAGTCATGCCCTGTTGGATCTGGTTCATGCCTTGTTGGAACTGATTCATAGTGTTTGCCATGAGGGTCTTCATCATATCCTCCAAAGATTGTGTCGAATTTTCGGTGGGCTGCTTGTAGAATTGTCCCCTATTTTGCGGAGGCGCCTCTTGCTGATTTTTCCATCGAAAGTTAGGGTGATCCCTCCATCCTGGGTTGTATGTGTTTGAGTATGGATCATTCTTCCTCCCATAAGAATTTTCGGTTCCAATTGCATTGGCGTGCGCCTCGATTTCATCAAGTAAAATCCGACAATTGTCCGTTGTATGCTCCGTGGTTTTGCAAATGCGACAGGGTGCGATTGGAGTGTTATTACCTACAGCAAGTTTTCTAACAAAAGTAGTTAGCTCATTCAATTTTTCCTCAAGGGACGAGTCATGCATCTCTTTCAGCATCCTGATCGGTGCATCGCGACATCCAAATTGTTGTGAATTGGCCGCCATGTTGGATATGAGAGCCCTTGCGGCCGAAGGGGTTTTGTCCACTAGAGCTCCTCCGCTTGCTGCATCTATCGTGTTCCGCTCCATCGGATTAAGCCCTTCATAAAAATATTGAATCAGGAGTTGCTCGCTAATTTGATGTTGCGGGCATCGAGATACCAACTGTTTAAACCGTTCCCAATATTCATGCAACGTTTCTCCGGTCATTTGCCTTGCACCACATATTTCTTTCCTTAGATTGGCCGCTCGAGAGGCTGGAAAATATTTTTGTAGAAATAATATCTCCATCTCGTTCCATGTTGTGATGGTGGCCGATGGTAAATAAAATAGCCAATCCTTAGCCGAATCCTTCAGTGAGAACGGAAAGGCCCTAAGCTTGATTTGTTCTTCGGTGACACCGTTTGGCTTCATGCTTGAACATACGACATGGAATTCCTTGAGATGTTTGTGCGGGTCCTCTCCTGATAGGCCATGAAATGCAGGTAGCAAGTGAATCAATCCCGATTTCAGCTCAAATGTGTTGTTATTGTCAATAGCCGGGATCGTGATGCACAGTGGTTGTTGCGGTAGTTCTGGGTTGGCTAATTGTTTGAGCAGTCTTTTCAGCGTTATTTGCCATGACTCCAACTTCGTCCTCCGATTCACTAGGTGATGTTTCGAGGAAAATGGTAGAATCCTAAGTGCTTCTTTGACTTCTTTTGCTTTACTGTAGGAAAACACGATCTCGCTTGGTGATTTCTGGAAAATATTGTAAATTCTTATCTCCACGCGACCTCGTGTTCATGCAAAACTAAAACGAAATGGATTAGTGCACAACTGACAATTAAAATAAAATTTTCAGAACTGCCACTGGGTGACCCAGTGTTGAAATTGCAGAAAGTTTTCAACCCAAAATAAGTAAAATTAATTTAACACCGTTCCCCGGCAACGGCGCCAAAATTTTGACCGCGCTGTCGTGACGCGTCAAAATTAGTTATTTATATTTTCCTCGGCTTACTTCTACTAACTAGTAGTATCGGCAAGTAAGGGTCGATCCCACGGAGAACGGTAAATCAATTAAACTAATTAAGGATTAAATATTTTGTGCAATTAAAATAAAATAACGAGGGGGGGGATTTCTATTTCTAATCTTAACTAAAATAATTTGCATAAAGTAAATTAAAATAAACAAAGGAAATAAAAATCGAAAATATCAATTAAATGAAAAATCTAGTCCTTAGCTCCGTTATCCACCGTTTCGAATTAATTCAAGTTTCAATGCAGCGCTTATCCCTTCTCTAATCTCATGAACTCCTATTCCGAAGCCAACAACAAGCTCTGTTGACCCCAATTATTTCTTAAGTTTATTCAATTAAAACAAGCTCTTTAATTGAACCTATCTATACGGTGGATTCAAAACAAGCTCTTCAAATCTCGCTCGCTAGATGCATTAAAAACCAAAATAATGGAATAGGCAAGATATTAAGTTCATAAGCTCGACTTAAGGGATCTCGATTTTGTGTTACTCAATTGGGAAAAATCAATTGTTTGCTACTTGTGAAATTAAAATTGCAACAATTACGGATTACAACTCAATTTCTAGCATAAGACATAAAAACTCCTAATCTAGTTGGCCAAACCAAATCAAGAAATTAAATGGCATAATCGTGAATTCAATAACACAAAAGTAATTCAAGAGAATGCGAGTTGAGAGTACGCTACGGGATTAAAACCTGAATAATTCGAATACGGTTTCAAACTTCGCTAAGAACTAGAATAGAAAATTAGCCGGACATGTTGGCTTTAGAAAACAGCAAATTAAAGATAGACATGAGAAGAAAGAAATTCAAACGGTATAGTCTTCTTCTTCCACGTCGGATTTGGCTCGGTTGCTCCGGCGAAAAATCGGTTCGGTCGTCTCTTGTGTATCCTTCTTCCTCCAGCCATGTATTTTCTGTTCCAAGGTGTGTATTCTGCTGCCTCAGAAGATGATTTTTATTCCAGCCCTCCTCCTCTTTATAATTATTCCTTATCTCAAAATTTCCTTGTTTAATTAGGACTCTTTCCTTCTTGAGTTTAATTTTCCTTGGATTCTTTCTTCCCAAATCTCTTACAATTCCTTTTCCCAAAGATATGGGTGATTTATTGCCTTGTGGAACCGATTGGGCGATTTTGAGTCGTTTCTTGGGCCCCAATTAAGGTTATTTTCGTAACAGATCGCACTGGGCGTGAATCGACAACTGGGCCACCCGGTCTTTGCGGGATTTTCTTTATTTAAGCCCAAATCACCTTGGCTTGCTCCGTTTGATGATCCAATTTATTCCTTAAGCTTAAAAACTCCATCAAACACCTAAATTAAACAACAAATTTCCAAGTGAAGTAAATTGCATCCAAAATATAAACATATGGAAAATACCCAAGTGTGCCAACATAAAATCCATTAAATCCTTATAATTAACAATGATTTTAGCACACTATTTTCGTTCTATCACCTATAAATACCATGCTTATGGTATTGATCAGGTACAACAACTTCAAGCATTCTATACATTGATCAGAGATTGATATTCATTATATTGTTGTTGTAATATTGAGCTTACATTGAGTGATTGAGTGTTATACACAAAATCATACACGAGTGGTAAAAGAAAAGATACGATTGGATTCAGTGTTATTAGGATCAAGGATCCGGCATTATTAGAATCACAATCGCTATCGAGTGAGGTTTATCTAGTACCCATAGAAAGCTAGAGAGGTTGATTCCTCGTCCTACGAAAAGGAAAACGGTTTAACTTGGACCGACACAAAGACAAGTACGAGTGGTTTATCACGGACCAATAGAAGACGTGATTGTAACGGTTATACCTCGACCGATAGAAGAGAGGCGTAGAGGTTTTTATCTTGATCCTATTGAAAAAGATACCGAGAGAGGACGTAGGCTCGTTTATAGTCGAACCTCTATAAATCCTCGTGTCCTTTATTTTCCGCAATCTTATTTACGCTTCCGCAACACGGCGCAATATCCGAATCGGTACCCAACAGAGTAGTCCCGACACGAGAACGTGTGACCATGGGGTGAATCGAAACTGTGGGCGGGGGAGCAGGTGGAGTTGGTGTATCATGAGAAACAGACATGGGAGTCGGCTGTGAGGATGGTGTAGGTAGTGGGTTTGGTGAAATTGGTGCAGTATTTGGGCTAAGAGGCTCAACATGCTCAACAGATGTAGGAACGGCTTGAGGAACAGTTTGAACATTGGGTGAAGTGATGGGAGACAATCTTAGAATATTGGAAATGACATTAGATGAGTCATCCAAGAATTCATAAGAGGAACTGGCAGTGGGAGTGGTGGTAGTAGAACAACCCACACTATTCTTCGGAATAGGCAATTATTCAAGGATATTGTGCCATACATATCCTCAGTGACAACAATGATTGGTTCCTCCCAAGTAATTCAAGGGAGGGGACCTGATCATTTCTTGCTACCTAATGGTACGCATATTAATGTCACAAATGCTCTCTATGCCCCAAGAGCAAACCGAACCTTTCTAGGCTAAAGCGAAGGTCGCCTGCATCGCATCAGAAGATCACCGACGTGCGATCGCGTCCAAATCGGTCGTCTAAGCCTTTGACAGGGCTGTGGCAGCCCGAGCGACATAGTGGGGGACATCACAAGCCTCACGAGGAGCTTTGCTCGCAAGGAAATCCAACACCAACGGCGAGCAGTTCGGGTCGCTGCGACGGAGCCTGTGCCAAGAACAAAAGAGTTGGTATATTTCCTACATAAGTGACATAACCCAGCAAAGCGACCAAGCTTACCTTGCGACCTTCTCTGGGTCGCGGCCGAAGAACGGCCTCCCGCGCGGGGTCTCAGCATTAGGGGTCGCCATGGCTTCCAGGAAAGCCGAGGAGGGCGTGTACCCCTCCACCAGGGGAATTGCGGAAAGCGGGGGCGCGAGGATCGGCGGCTCATCAACAGTAGCAGAGGCCGAGGGCTCCCCCGTCCTCCATTTCTTGCGATGAAGCTGAAGTTGTCCCTCCTACCGAGGGTCTTGTTCTTCAGCGACCGGCTCCAGGAGAGGCCACGCCTCCAGGATAGGTCGGAGCGTCGCAGCAGGAGCTCGGCTCGTTTTCTTCCCTTGGCGAAGGCGACTCATAATCCCGGGATTTGACATAGCGATCTCGGTCGGGGGCTCTTGGTAGCGAGTGAAGAGGATTTATGTAAAGAAAGCAATCGACAAAGGTTAGTCACCTTCCTCAGTCAAGACGATCGTCAAGCAAAAGAAGATCGTGAAAGTTCGTACCTGGAACCCCTAGGTGGCGAGGAAAACGAAACAGCCGAGCGGCCAACCAGCAGACTTCGTTGTTGATCTGGCGAGCATCTATATGGTTGTCGAGAAGACTACGTATCCACTCTCAGACGATCGCGAAATAAAAAGCTAGCTCGCCTGCCGCCGGAACAAGGGCACCTGCAAAAAGAAGGCCAAATTAGATCAGTTCAGAATATATCCGAACGAAGGGAGAGTCAAAACCCTTACTCGGATTCCTCTCCCGGAAGCCGGTGTGGATATCCAACTCGTCAGTAGGATTGTCGCTCGCGGCCGACTTCCACGCATCGCCGACCCAGAACCACTTCGACAGATTGCCCGGACTTTGTTCGGGACCCTAAAAATCACCCGGCCTGAACGACCTTGGATGTGGTAGCCGCCAACGGTATAGCCGGTGACCGCCGAACAAAGTAAGGGTGCAGACGATCTGTAGCCAGGCGTTCAACGTCATTTGAAGCGGCGCCACATTCCAGGCGACCAGCATGTAGGAAACGGCGAATGGCAGTGGAAACCGCAGCCCGGCCTCCATTATCGCCTCATTAACGGTGACCATGCCCTCAGGGGGTTGATCGGCACGCTCGTTCTCGGCGGGAATATAGAGGCAAACGTCAGAGGGGACATGGAACTTCGCCCTCCAGCGATCCAAATCTTTCCTCGTCGCCGAGCTTCTAATCTGGCCAAGGTACCACAGGGGGCGGCGTGCGTCCTGGAACAGCGTCCGCCTTTCAGGTTGATAGGGATGGGCGATCGAGTATTTGCGGACGTCAAACTTGGGAATTGGGCTGGCCAATTTCTCCATAAGTTCGGCAAAGTCTGAAAAGGCTTTGCCGAACGCACTACTCCGCTCCCAATACGCCTTCACTTCCATCTCCTTTTCGTCCAGCGAATGAATTCGCTCGGCCTCCGCCGCCCTGGCCGCATCGACATCATTAAAGAGTTCTTCGACCTCAGCGGGTTCAATCCCGGCACGAATAGCCTCGACGGCGGTCTCCACATGGAATTCCATAGAGATTTCATCCTGGGCGGTCGAAGAACCGGCGGCGTAAGTACTACCTTCCTCATACACAATGGGTTTCCCTCCAGACATCTTGAAAAAGAAAGGAAGAAGAAAAGGTTTTTTCATACCTAAAAAGTCTGAGTCGAACGACGCTCGGCAACACGAAGCTTCAAAAGAATACGGCGATATCTTCTTCTCAGATGAAAGTGCAAATAAAGTTTGAACCCATAAACCCTAGCCCCTTTTTATAGGCGAAGGCAGGGGCTTCTGGGCAAATAATCAAAGTCTCGAGGGTCGAAGCGCAAAGGTCGGGAAAGACCGACTTTATTCCCGCCCTCAAGTCCCGCGTGCGCATCGTTTCGAGGGCACGCTAGAGGATAAGTCTGACAAACTGTCGGACTACCTCAACAGGAGCGTGCCACGTGCCCCAATGACGTCTCAAGTCAACTTTCGCCTCCCGCTCTTTTCAGCGACTGAGTAGGTCGTCAGAATTCAAAATCGAAATCCGCTCGAGAAGACGATCGCCTGTTCCATAAAGTGATGAGTCACTCGTAGTCTATTCAAGCGATCGCCAGTGGAACCACCTCACCCCACGTGTTTAACATCGGAGCGTGCTGGGGGGCAATTGTTGTGCGGCGATTAATACACCTCGGAAGAGGCGATCGCCTCAACCGCGATCGGCTGCCAAGAAGCATCAACAGCCCGCCAAGAGGCACAAAGGCCGGTCGGCCCAAGTTAAGTGTCAAATAAACCAAGGCAGTCTTACCAAACGAAGATGTCAGATCGAGATCAAGTACCGAGCGATCGACGTCCAGGGCGATCGTCTTTAGGTACCTAGCGATCGTCTCTAGTGCCCGACCAAGGACGACCGTCTTATGCCACATGTAAAGCCGACCTCCGTCAATTCTACGAAGACTGAATCTCGGGAAGAAGGCCCACATGCAGACCCGCAAACGGGGCAGCAGGAGAAGGCTTTTTGACTCTAGCCCATCATCAGCTGTTAGTGAAAAGGACAACCTCTCACCTACCGACAGACCCACAAAAGGCGCCCTAGGTGGGACCTCCCAGGACTGAGTCTCGGGGCACGTCTCCGTTTCTCATTGGTTCGCACAGTTGACATCCTGTAGAAGCCGTGGACTTTAAGGAATCCGACCCACGTGCTGGGAAGATCGGCCCGGTCGCCCTTAATGGCGTGTCAGAAGCATTAAATGAGCATTTAATGCAGGAAAGGCGATCGCCCGTTTGGGATTAAGACATCCCAACTACCTCCTATTCTATAAATAGAAGACTTCCAGCATTTGGAAGGGACTTTTGAAAATTTTTGACTTTTCGCCCATACACGGAGAGAGGTTCAAACTTTCGACATTTACACAGAGATTCCATACGCACACAACACTTCATCTTTGTAACAAGAACTCACAGAGCATTAACTCTGGTTCTTCCGACAATCATCAGCACTTAAGAGCTAGACAACTAGGGTTATTACACTCATTGTAATCATACTATAACATTAATAGTTGTACTCCAAAGCAATATTCTTATTAATAATATCTCGCGAGAGAATTCAAGCCCGGGATTAACAACCCCAGCAAATCTTGTGTTATTTACATTCCATCGTACGTGCTCTCGCATTTTGTTTGTTACTCACCTTTAGCCATATCCAGCAAATCATTCCGAATAATATTTTGGGTAACAACAACAATCATATTATCATGGTAACACAAATAATCATAACTAGAATATTTATATTGAAGGAAATATAAAATGTATAAGCCAGATACTTGCCTTCACCGAAGATGATCTTACTCGACATAAGCCTAGCTCAGTCATTCCGATCGATCCATTGAAATCCAAACCTTTATTATAATCACGTAATAGACAATTTAATATAAAGGCCCAATTTATTATACTATAACTATAAAGTAATTAATTTGATGATATGATACCTCAATTGTGTCTAACTAATTATCGGTCGGATCAAACGACTAACGATACTCAACCCGGACTCGTATCTCGATTAATTAGTGATGAAAATCACAATCCAAATTCTTGAACGACTGCTCTGAACCCAAACTCCAAGTATGTACTCACTCTGTAGGTCCAAATCCCCGAATCCGCTCATAGACGAATTTATCAAGACTTCATCTATGCCTACTTCTTCCCCGTCGACCATCAAACACACACACACACACACACACACACACATATATATATATATATATATATATATATATATACACACAAACATTTACTCAAACACACACACACACACTCACCTGCTATATATATATATATATATGCACACTTATATATATTTACCTTCCTGCAAAAGGTACACATACACCATGAATCTCACTGCCGAAGTCGACTTTCGGCCACTTGACTCCGGTAATCCACTTTAGTCCCTGTCGTACTCGGCGAAATCCACTCTTAAAATGGCTGGAAATCGAAATCTGCTACTCAAAAACCCAAATCTGATTTGTTACCCATAGCCATCGCCTCATCCATCTAAAAAGAATTCCGACCAGAATCAGGCCCCCTTCGAGCCCCGCCGCATCGTCGACTTCCTGCGTCGCCGGAACCACCTGGACCGCCATGCTCCATCCGGCTCGTCTCTCATCCGAGCCCAGAACCCGAACGTTACCATCCGTCGTTTGCTGCCCGGAGCCCCGCCAAACCTCCGACACCCCCTGACGTTCTTCCATTCGCCGAAGCTGTGGTGGTTATGGAGTTGCAGGCCGACGATTCCCCATCGGCTGTGCTGAATAGATGAGGGAGGCGGCAGTTATTTTCAACGGGTGAAAAATAAAGGAGCAGAAAACACTCTTGGCATATAAACGAGGGGTGAAGATTTGGGCTTTGAGTCTACCTTCTAAAAATGGGATAAATCAATTAATTTGTCCATTGACCCAAAATTCAATTTCAATGTTAGGCCCATATATAAATATCTCACTCATTATACACTTAATTTATTTACTTCCACCGAGACGGAGAACACTATTGTCCAAGATTATCAATATCTATGTATAATTTCACACAAGTCGCTCTAATCCGCAATTAAACCACTTATTAAAATAATAATAAAAAAATGTCCACCAAATTTACGATTTAAAATTCTCGAATACTACAGGACCCCCTGCCTCCGCCCCTGTATATATACATAACGCCAAAACACCACGAGAAAAAAAAAAATAAACGGCCAATGTTCACTAATTGAACTAGTTTTCCACGAGAGCATAAAATTCACCAATAATAGAACGTTCATAATATGTGCGCACCCAAAATTCCAAATGTTGAGTATATCGGACTCCAGACGGTACATTGCATCCATGTAGTCATCCTGCCGGATGCAGCACGTGGCATCATGGACGATGCGGATTGACGCCTATCTAGTGCATCATGCACTGCGCCGCCATCTGTGCTACATGAGCATCCGGCAGTGACGATGCTACACAAAAGTGTATCATACGCAACCGACTCCAACACCAAACTCTAGATTATAGTATATAAAATGGACGGATGGAAATGATATAAGACTTCTAACCTCAGATGCTTTGCACAGAGTAATAGCTATTCCACCAGCTCCATGGGACCACATGACCAACCTATCCCTCGGGTAATTCCCGCTCCGCGGAAACCTATTACTCATCATGTAACGTAATGTCGCCTTGACATCCTCGATATCATCGCCAGACAGTGAAAAATGAAGCAACACATGTAATGTACCAGCAAGTCCATGAGCCGCACCCCAGTATATAGTTCCATGTCATCTATACATTAGCGGGACAGGCTTCGAGAACCAGCTCTGCCACCAGCTAGAATTGCCCCCCAACGACCGACATGAGAAGTTCTTTCGGAATTGTTTCGTCTCCTAAATACTTATTCACTAACAAAGCAGCCCAAAGGAACCCGACACGTCCATGAAGAAGATCGTATGACATCCCAAAACCACCTTTTTCAGGTCCAACCGGAAGCGCTCTTTCTTGTGCCATCTAATACAACGTGGAGAAAATTATTGGATTTCCTCGGGAAACTTTATATACAACAAAATAGAACATAAAAGACCTAGTTCAAGAAGATTTTATTTAACAGAACAGAACTTTTACGACAATCGACAAGTAATATGACAATATCTCCAGAAAACGATCCAGATAGAAGCCACGCTTGTTGTTGGAAAAAACTAATAATAACGTCACAACGAAATGCAGAAACTCATTTGACAACTTTCTCAATCTTCAATTGTAACTTTGAGGTTACCGACGAGTAGAGTAAATCAATTACAACTCGACAAATAATACAAATGATACAAAAAAAACATAAACAACGAGACACAATTTTTAGCGTGGAAAACCCTAAAGACGGAGTAACAACCACGGACCGAAGCCGCTTAAATCCACTATCACCAATACACAATACACGATTCGTCCCTAGTACAAACTAGAGGTATACAACAATAATCTTCAAATACTTGGTAATAAACAATCTTCAAGTATTTGGAATACACAACAACAACAAGATCGAGAAAGAAAAATACCGTAAATAGCTTACACAAAAAGCTAACAAAATACCCGAACTTCCAGGATCAAAACCTCGATCTATTCCCGTGAAAAGATTTGTCCAATCGCTACCAAGCTCTTGTCAAAATATCACGATGATCCGATCGGTACAACTCCGGAAAATCGAACGAGTATATTTCTCACTTTCTTTTCTCTCTTGTATCTCTCTTTTGTGTGCTCTCAATGGTAGGTGAAGGGAATTAAGAAAAACGCAGAAAAATCTGCTAGAAAAGGGCATCCAACCCTGTTAACCTCGGGTGCCGCGGCTCGGATGGTGTGTGTCGCGGCACACTCAAAAATCGGCTGTTGGATGCGCCCAGGGGGCCACGGCCCGGAGTACAAGAGGGTCGGGCGAAGGTGTGGAGGATCCAGGGGGGCCGCGGCCCGGAGTACAGTAGGCGAGGGTTCTCGGCCAAGGTGGTGTGCCGCGGCCCCGGATGGCTTGTGCCGCGGCCCGGAGTCCAGTCGACTCCAAGAATGCCAATATTTCGGAAATAACTTCTATGAATCTCCTCCTTTCTGGAATATAGGAAGAGTTCGCCATCCCGACGATCGAACAACATACTTTAACCTTCTCTTTACTCAACGCCTTAGTTAACATATCAGAACCATTATCATCGGTGTGAACTTTATCAAGTTCAAACAAACCATCCTCCAATGCATCTCGAATTCAATGATATCTCGCATCGATATGTTTTGTTCTGTTGTGAAAAGTCGCATTCTTCGCCAAATGAATCGCACTCTGACTATCACAAAGAACCACGTAACGTCGTTGTCGGAAGCCTAGCTCTCGTAAAAATATTTTCAACCATAAGAGCTCTTCACTCGCTTCCACCACAGCAATATACTCGGCCTTCGTTGTTGACAAAGCAACACACTTTTGCAATCTCGATTGCCATGACACGGATCCCCCTGCAAACGTCATCAAATAACCGGATGTGGATTTTCGGTTATCTTTGTTTCCTACCATTTCCAAAACTAAAAGTTCTGTACCTGAAGTGCCATGAAGAATCGGACAGTCTCTAGCCCAGTGGCCCAGCTCACCGCACTTGAGACAAGCATCTTTCTTCTTCTTGCCTTTTGGAACCATCGGGTCCTTGTCCTTTCCTTTAAGGTCCTTAACTTGTGGTCCAGTCTGCTTCTTGGTCTTTTTCTTCTTATTCTTAGACTTCCAAAGTCCAGAAGAAATCACAAGGGCAGACTCCTTCATCCGCGGAGTCTTCATCTGAGATTGAGCGGTCACCAGTTTGTTCATTAGCCCAGCTAAGTTACATGCAATCTCATTGCAGTTGAAGTTCATAACAAACTGTGAGAAGGAATCAGGGAGGACTGAAGGATAAGGTCGGTTTGGAGAGAAGTATCCATTTTAAAATCAAGAGCCTCCAATCTCTCGATCATGGATATCATTTTGAGGACGTGTTCCCCAACCTTCTCACCTTCTTTCATCCTTGCACTGAACAGTTGCTTGGATATCTTATATCTAGCAGTTCTGTGTGCTCACCATAAAGTTTGATTAAGTGAGATAGAATCTGCCTAGCAGAAGTCATTTTCTCATGAGCCCTCTGAAGCTCATTAGACATAGAAGCCATCATGTAAGCACGGACTTTTATGTCATCATTAACCCACCTTTCGTGGTTTTCGATCTCTTCCTGATTGGCTCTTGTCCGCACAGGAGGCACCGGAATGTCCGTCTCCAAGACGTATCCCAGTGCCTCTATACTGAGGACAATCATCAGATTGCGGAGCCAGTCCACAAAGTTAGGTCCAATCAGGGTGTTCTTCTCGAGTAGAATTGCGAGTGGATTCATTGTCATATTGAGAGTTATGTCTGCATTAAGTATAACAGATTAATTAGTGACTCGTTTAATTATGTTCTGAGTATAGAATTAAAGTCTTTTATATTCTTGTTACCCAGCTCCCACTATTTTTATCGGAAAAACACACTCTCATGTGAAATCCGGAAGTATCGCTGCTCTACTTCATAGTGGTGATCGAGTTCTTTATAAATCTTAATAGAGGGCAACCAAATAGGTTTCTAGTCTATTAATTTTCATAAAGTGGCGTCCAAAACCAACCCATCTAATGGATGATTCGATCTTTTTTTCCCCTTGTTCACTCCCCTCAACCTATACGGTTTCTATGGTTCGTGAACAAGTTAAGTTTATACCATCGACGCAAATCAGTTTCACAATTGAATCTTATCCGGCAACCTATCAGGTTTCTAAGGATAAAATTTGCTCCAACCGAAGGCATCCAATGCGCTCCCGGTAATTTATCCGTCCTCCCCGAACGACTACCCTGATAACTCGGAAGCATAGCACATCCGATTTGGATTTCAATTTCCCGAAAACTCGATGGAGGGAAGGAAAACCTTGAAACCTTATAAACTTAATAATTTGTTGTGGGAGAATTTTCGGAATTAACGTTACACTTTGCACATTAATGATTTTAGCGCATTTGTGGCATTCATATAATATGAAAATCCATTCACAACCTAATTTCTACCAACATGTGGTTCATGGACCGTTCCTAGAAAACAAAAACTCCGTAATCTAATTACAAGTCTTCGTCTTGAATCTTCATCTTCTCGAAACGGATCTTCCTCCGGTCTTCTTCATTACATATAAATTTTACATTGAAAATTGCATCCTAGATACAAATATTTATAGTAAAATAAATAGGCTCAAAACTGCCTTTACAACCCAATTGAATAAAACTAACGATTCAAAAACTAAGTCCACAAACCACATCCCCATTCAAAAGCATTCATCCAATAAATACTAAATAAATGGAAAGCGTAGAGATACATTGATCTAATAAACAATACGAACCGATCCAATCGATTCACACAACCGGTAATATGAAAAACGTTCAAATAATTCGGTCGATCACAAATATTCCAATTAATCAATTTTTCCTTATAAAATGAAATACCATAAATCATTTTAATTATATTAAATTCAATTTAAAATGTGGAAAATCATTTTTAGGAATACACGAAGAAAACAAGCCCAAAACGGGTCCGAAAAGGCCGGACTGCCGCAACGAGCCAGTAAAGAAGCGTGGCCGCCAGCGGCCGGGCGCGGCCTAGAGCCTGGGCCGCGGCCCCCATCCGATCCCTTTCAGTGCGCTGCAGCGACCACAGGCCGCCCCGAGCCTGGTCGCGGCCCCTTCGGACCACTCCCGGACCGTCCAATGGCAATTCGGGGCTAGTTTTTCGACTAGATATCCAATATCTATATTTTTCAACATTCATATCTTCAATATAAATCATATTTCCAAGAAATTAAGATTTATATTTAGATATAAACTTACGAAAAATATAACTACAACGAACGTAAAAACATATACCACGATTATGACTAAAATGATTCCAAATCATTCACCATCTAATCAAGAATTCGAAATGCTAATATCGTATATACGATCGCAATTCGGTGCCTAAAACGAAGGCCCAGCGGAAGCGGTAAAATGAAAATTAATTCGATTCGAATCCCTACGAGGATCGATCGAGCTACGTATATACGAATATATAAATGAAAGGCAAGAGTTGTAAGAAACTAACCCTTAAAGTCTGTTGATTAAATGGTAACCTTCTCTTGAGCTATTCCCCAAGCTTTGCTTGATCTCTACGAATCCAATCCGCTCCAAGCTCTTGAACGATCCAACGCCGAAAGCACCGCGTCTCTACTTGCCACGCGCCGAAAAAACGACCGGAATGACAACACTCGATTAACCTCTAAGGTTACGGCTAGAATCAAGTGATGAAGCTTTTTATTATTACACTCTAAGTGTATAATATATATCTCTCTCAATGTATCTTGAATTTTCTCCAAGAAAACTCAAGAACAAGATGAAGAACAAGAGGAAGACTATTGAGAAAACTATTTTCTCTCTCTCTCTCTCTCTCTCTCTTTTCAAAACTCACGATGGAATGGATGAGGATAAGTGAGAGTTGTCTTCCTTTATTATACTTCCAAATCCCACACAATCCGGATCGGACTTGCCTTCCGGTTTGTCTTTGCTAAAGACCAGTAGATAATAATCCTTCACATATAGAAGGTTTTCCATCTTGCCTTTCCATACATGGTAGTTCAAACCATTCAAATTCACCATTCTACTTGTATTGGCTTTCATCTTACAATTGAGATAATACAACCACGAAACAAAAATCCGGTGGCTCCGATACCACTTTGTTGGGAAAAACTACACAATAATAACGTCACAACGAAACGCGGAAACTCGTTTGACAACTTTCCCAATCTTCAATTGTAACTTTGAGGTTACCAATGGGTAGAGTAAATCAATTACAACTCGACAAACAATACAAATGATACAAAAAAAATGATAAACAACGAGACACAATTTTTAGCATGGAAAACCCCTCAAGACGAGAGTAAAAACCACGGGACCGAAGCCGCTTAAATCCACTATCACCAATACACAATACACGATTCGTCCCTAGTACAAACTAGAGGTATATAACAATAATCTTCAAATACTTGGTAATGAACAATCTTCAAGTATTTGGAATACACAACAACAAGATCGAGAAAGAAAAACACGGTAAATAGCTTACACAAAAGCTAACAAAATATCTGAACTTCCGGACTCAAAACCTCGATCTATTCTAGTGAAAAGATTTTCCCAATCGCTACCAAGCTCTTGTCAAAATATTACGACGATCCGATCGGTACAACTCTGGAAAATCGAACAAATATCACTACTACAAAAGGGCTATTCTTGACGCGCAATGCACGTCAAGAAGAAGAGTTATGACGCGCAAATGCGCGTCAAGGATGGACCCGTCATAAATTTTAATGACTCGCATTTGTGCGTCATCCCTCTATGACGCGCACTTATGACCCACGTTTTATGACTCTCCTTTTTGCGTGTCATAACCTAATTTTTTTTTAAAAGAAAATTAATTTTTTCCAGTTCCTAATTTTCTATTAAATGAAAATTAAAAACCTGATAATACAAAATTAAAAACACAAATATCAAAATAACGCATTTTATATATTAAAAACCTGATAATACAAAAATAAAACACAAATGTCAAATATCAAAGTCAATGAAACACAAATAAGAGTTCATATCAGATATATAAGTCCACATTATCATGCCTTGGTAAGTGATGAAGATGCCACTGAGCGTGCTATCTTTGCTGCTTCAGCTTCACTGCCTGCACCAGTTACCGTCACCTGCACAATTGGCACACATACCCCTCTGTTACCGTAGCATTTGTGTTCAACATCTTTCGTCATTTTTTTTACATTTTATAGAAATACCTGCATTAAATTTTTTTTGTGGATAAGAAAGAAACGTGTGTTAAAGTGAAGCAACAGAAAACAAAAGAGATGGTCACCTATCCTTGCCGTCATGGTTTCAGAACTTACATGAACCCGTTGCACACCAATTCTAACATAACAAAAACGCCCCTGTTGGGTTCCTTTTTCACACCAAATAGACCAACAAACAAACAATTAGCTAGGCCTGTTGGATGGGGCGCTTATACGTAATGACAACCAAACAAAACGCACCTTTTTGTGCGTAAAAATCAGCAACAAACATACCCTTTTTAGTGCAGAAAATCGGCAAGAACGCACCCTTTTTAGTGCAGAAAATCTGCAGCAAACGCACCCTTTTTAGTGCTGAAATTCCGAGAAACAAACACTCCCATTTGGTGCAGAAAATCGGTACACAAATACCCCTATTTGGGGCTTTTTGCACCACTAAATGCACCCCTTTGGATGGACTTTGTAGCTAATCCTAATAACAAAATATGACCTCTCATTTGTGAATGTGGACCAAATCAACACACCCCCTTGGGTGATTTCCAGTCGAACAAAAAAATAAACCAACACACCCTTGTGTGGCTCTCGGTGATGGGTCGAAACAAATCAAACAGACACCCTCTTTGGGCTGGTATTTCCAGCCGAGTCCAACACAAAATAATCATTGTGCCGAGCAACAAAGCCTATTGCCATTTGAAGGTTGCCTTGTAAAACTAGACCTATGCAGTAAACAAATATAACCAAATAAAAAAATATTGGCAGCTAAAATGCAAACTGATGGATCAGATACAACATTCCGATTTGTGTATAATGCATGTAGAAAAAAAGGGAGTATCTATGAAAAATATTAAGAGATCTGCATAAGGCATAAAAAGACATTGGGGCAATTTTATAGGAGAATGATAAAATCTTTTATGTCTGCTGAGAACCATGATCAAGTTAAAAGATGAAGCTTCTTCCGCAACTAGTTAAAGGAAATTGATCAAACAAGTAGATCTTTGAAATTGGTAGTACTTGATATTTCAGACTTTGATTTCTACAAGTTCATGTTTCCATGTCGGGAAAAAATGGCACCAAGCCAGTGTTGAAACTCTTCAACTAAAGCATAAGAGAAATTCATCCATATTCAAGAAGATTCAATACTTGATGATGAGACCTGAAGTTCAATAATATCCAGCAGAAGATAAAAACAATGTTACGTGCAAAGATAGGTTTTCAGTGGTAAGCATCATTATAAGTGGCAGAAGTGTCATTATCTTATAACTAATTCTGTTTATAGTTGATACACCAAAATCCTTTTATTCAAAATTTCCAATAATCAAATTATAGCACCTGAAATTGGAAAGTTTTTTAGGATAGCTAAACTTATGTTATGGTTGAGCGTGCCACATTTCAAATCAAAACTTAAACAGTCACCCAACCGTCAATGTGGAGGCAGGCTTCAACAATTCCTCAATAAAAATGAGAATCAACTAACAACGAGCAAAGTCTAGTAAACGAGTTTATAATCTGAGAAGACCTAAACAAAATAAGCACGTAAAAGTTGTCCTCCTATGACCTCAAAGCCAAGTGCCAAGACATGGCACAATAGCTAAGTTTAATTACATTATCAAAGAGAGTTTTGAGCTTGAAATTTGTAAATAATACATCATTAAAAAAAGGAACTATACATCACTAGAAAACGGAACTCTGGATTGTGACCAAAATTCAACACTTCAATTCAGAACTTGTGTTAGGTTTTACACTTCATTTACTACTTAATATATAACCAACTAAAAAAGGAGCAAGATTCAAATACATGACAAAATCTAGAGAACTACATGGGCCAAATCGGTGATGGATCAAGCATTTATCTTACCACTAAAACTGATTATGCAAGAACATAGTGTTGTGTAAAATATCTGATTATGTATCTCCATATTATAGCCTTTAAAAAGTTTATCCTGAAATGTGCTTGTGAAGCCATCAAACTGAAAAAGGAAGCCGGTAAGTATCAGGTCTATGTGCTCGAACCAGAAAAAGTGAAATTACTTGTCACCTTATTTCCAGAAGGTTAACTATACAGCTAAATAAGTTGTTAGTTAAACCAATAAGATATGAAAAAAAAACCTGGTCTGGCACTTCATTGGAGCACAAGCAGAAAAGATGTAATACAGCAATACTTTAGTTGGATATATGATTCTCAATATTTGATCATAAGGACAACCCAATAAGGCATTCTTGAGAAATGCAACTATTTCATACTAGTAAAACAGGGAGTAAATCAAGTAGATGACTCTATGGACTATAGTGTTTAGTTTTCAACTTGTTCTGGAGTGTATCAGAGCGGACCAACCTGTTTTTAATTTGGGAGGGCAGGTTCTGCCCAAACACAGTAACCGGCAGCAGATACATTCGGCCCCAGTCCTCTAGTCGATCCATAATCCTGCCAGGAAAAGGAAATTCAAGTCAGAATATAAATACAACACCACAGCAGACAAAAGCTATCAACAATATTCAGAACTTAGGAAATAATATTTTCAGCGTCTTAAATCAGGAAGAGGATGCAGTACACACTACCGAGCAGTAGGCGTCCAATAATAATAATGGCGGAGGAATTGAATTTGGACAACCTCGAATTGGAGTTCGCGAGCGGAATGATGATAGCACACGGTGGTGGCGGCACAGATGGTTGTGGCGTCGGCACAAATACAGAGGGGGCGGAGGGGATGGATGATGGTGGTGGTGATAGAGGGAAGGGAATCGCCGGAGCAAAAGAGAGATGGGAGGGGGTTGGATTGAGGGTGCGTGAACTGATTTTTTGGTTAGGGTTTGATTGATAAATGTTTTTGGGTTTTTTTCGGTTTAGCGGGATATATGTTTTGTTGGAGTGGGAAATGAAAGTTTAGTCCGTGTTTTTAAAAAATTTGAGATATGACACGAATTTGATGACACACAAAAATGCCTGTCGTCTAGCCTTCAGATTTTATAATTTATGACAGTTTTTTTATGACTTACAATTTTGCGTGTCATTATATTGTGTGCGTCATAAAATGCGAGTCAAGGATAGACCTTTTTCTAGTAGTGGTATGTTTCTCACTTTCTTTTCTATCTTGTATCTCTCTTTTGTGTGTTCTCAAAGGTAGGTGAAGGGAAGAAAAATGCAGAAAAATATGCTAGAAAAGGGCATTCAGCCCTGTTGACCACGGGTGCCGCGGCACACTCAAAAATCGATTGTTGGATGCGCCCAGGGGGCCGCGGCCCGAAGTACAGTAAACGAGGGTTCTCGGCCAAGGTGGTGTGCCGCGGCCCGGATGACTTGTGCCGCGGCCTGGAGTCCAATCAACTCCGAGAATACCTATATTTCAGAATCAACTCCTATACTTATTGGGGTCCCCAAGGTAACTCGACATTATGGTGCCAATGACAGTAAACTCCTCCTCTACCGCAACGAAACGTAACATGCCTGCATTGAGGAAATAAAGTGATGTGGTAATGAGCAATTTTGATTGCGTTCCTAAAAGCAAACATCTTGAGCAGGCTGTCACGGCCGACAGTCGACAACGAGACATGTGTGGGCAGACGGTCGCACAGGGTGCTGAGGGACCGGCACGAGCAGGACGCCAAGGATGGCATTGGGCTGCATAGGGATATTCAGCCTTCAGGACGGCGTGATCGGACGGAGAATCACGCGCGGAAACCGTGGGAGGAGCACGGACGCCGCTGTGGGAAGCGGATCGCCCAAGGGGCATTGCGGATCGCCCAAGGGGCATTGCGGACGGGACATGTCCGGGACTGTCCGACAGCGCAGGGGACGCGGGCAAGGTCGGACGAGCAGCAGTCGTGTGGGACAAGGCACGACGTGACAAGGCCGAGTCTGGGAACAGGACTCGAGCTGGGCGGCCGGACGCGGGCGTGGGATGCCGGGCACGGCCGGCGTGCGCGGGCGCGCGCGCACGAGGTGCGAGAGAGACCCTCCCCCCTATAATAGGCTTAGACGGAAAAAGCCTTGTGGGGGCAGTAGACATTAAAAATCCGAGGAGCCACTCAGCAGGGAAGACTCGACCGGAAGCAGCTAGAAGCGGACCGGATTGGTCCAGGAGGTTCGGGAAGAGTCTGGAACATTACAGAGACGGGCCCAGATGTTCGGGCCGAGACGGACCGGTGCGGGCCGGGCCGGGCCGATGCGGGCCGGGACGGACAGAGACGGGCCGGGCGCCCGGGATGATGGAAGAACCTTCTAGGACCCTCCTATAAGGATGTAGTACTTGAAGATTGTGGAGTATTCTAGATTATACTTAGTCTTGTACTTGTAGAATACTCTAGACTTGTGTTTGTAAGACTTGTATATTGTAGACAAGTGTGGATGATTCTAGAGTTAGGTTCTAGAATTGTAATGTTGTAGATAGGTCTAGAACCCTCCAAATGAGGAGGTGGAGTAGAAGGTTCTAGGTTCTTAGGAGTAGTATAAATAGGTGAGGGGGAGGCTCATTTGCACTCAACCCTCAAAGACTCAACATTCTTGTACTTGTAAGTGATTGTGAGATAGTGAAGTTTTCTCTCAACTCCCAAGTGTTTAAACCCCTTCTTACATACTTAGCAACCGAGTGGTTAAGGCTTACTAGCTAGATCGAGACAATTCTAGTCTAGTGCCGCACGGGTCCGAAGAGCTTTCGAGTGCTCAAACCCAACCCCGTGACAAGTGGTATCGTAGACACGCTAGTGGTTCAAGGAGCTTCCTGTCACGGGGTTAGGTTTGAGCACTCGAAAGCTCTTCAGACCCGTGCGGCACTAGACTAGAATTGCCTCGATCTAGCTAGTAAGCCTTACTCACTTGGTTGCTAAGTGTGTAAGAAGGGGTTTAAACACTTGGGAGTTGAGAGAAAACTTCACTATTTTACAAACTTTACAAGTACACAAGAATGTTGAGTCTTTGAGGGTTGAGTGCAAATGAGCCAACCTCAAGCCTATTTATACTACTCCTAAGAACCTAGAACCTTCTACTCCACCTCCTCATTTGGAGGGTTCTAGACCTATCTACATCATACCAATTCTAGAACCTAACTCTAAAATCATCCACACTTGTCTACAATATACAAGTCTTACAAACATCCACATACTTCTACCCTATTCTAGATAATTCCAAGTACAAGGCTAAGTACAATTATCTAGAATACTCTATAACATTCAAGTATTTCATCCTTCTAGGAGGGTCCTAGAAGCTTCTCTTCCATCCCGGGCGCCCAGCCCGTCTTTGTCCGTCCCGGCCCGCATCGGCCCATCCCAGCCCGCACCGGCCCGTCTCGGACCGACCATCTGGGCCCGTCTCTACAATGTTCCAGACTCTTCCCGAACCTCCTGGACCAAGCCGGTCCACTTCTAGTTGCTTCCGGTCGAGTCTTTCCTGCTGAGTGGCTCCTCAGCTTTTCAATGTCTACTGCCCCCACAAGGCTTTTTCCGTCTAAGCCTATTATAGGGGGGGGGGTCTCTCTCGCACCTCACGCGCGCGCGCCCGCGCACGCCGGCCGCGCCCGGCATCCCATGCCCGCGTCCGGCCGCCCAGCTCGAGTCCTGTTCCCAGACTCGACCTTGTCCCGTCGTGCCTTGTCCCACACGACCTGTGCTCGTCCGGCCTTGCCCGCGCCCCCTGCGCTGCCGGACAGTCCCGAACATGTCCAGTCCGGAATGCCCCTTGGGCGATCCGCTTCCCACAGCGGCGTCCGTGCTCCCACGGCTTACTCGCGTGATTCTCCGTCCGATCACGCCGTCCTGAAGGCTGACTCTTCACATGCAGCCCGATGCCATCCATGACGTCCTGCTCGTGCCGGTCCCTCGGCACCCTGTGCGACCGTCTGCGCACACCTGTCTCGTTGTCGACTGTCGGCCGTGACATTCTCCCCCGCCCATTTCGTCGACGTCCTCGGCGACGTGGCGGCCCCTCGATGAACCGAACTTCTCCAAGGTGGTAACTCGGCTCCTCCTCAAGCTTCCTCACATACTTGAGTGCCGACATAGCTTGTCCCGAAGGCTCTGTGGTCAAGCGTATTTCCTGCAGCTTGGCTTGATCACACACGTACAGCGCCCTCTTGTGCGGAACTACGCTAACATTGTTCTTCTTCAGGAAGTCCATGCCCAGTATTATGTCCCGATCATCCATGCTCGTCACCTTGAAGTGCACGCGTGGTTCCCACGTGCCAATCTTTAGTCGCACCCCATTAGCGACCCCTGTAACCCGAACGGGTGGTGCATTATTCGACTTCATCCAGCCCCATCCCTCGATGACCTGAAGACCCAACCTTTGTGCTTCAGCCTCGTCAATATAGTTGTAATCGGCCCCTGTGTCGACCAATGCCTTGACGGGTTTCCCATTGATCAGCCCCGTCGCATAGAGCAGATTTCCCTCAAGCGGTGCTCCGTCCCGCGATGCCATCCCTATGGCTGAGTTCAACACTTGAAGCGCCATCGATGTCCCATCACCCTCGGCATCGTCCCGTGCCTTGGTGTACTCCATGGCGGCTACCCTCGGAAACTTCGAGCATTGCCTCGTCGAATGCTCCGTGCTCCAGCAAATCTCACATTTCTTCTTCTTCGGACACGCTGCTACGAGATGGTCTGCACTCCCGCACCCATGGCAAGTCCGAGCCCATCCTGACTGCTTGCCGTCCTTGGGCCTGGCCATCCTCGCGCCCCTATCCGCATTACCCTGGTACGACTTGTCCTGCGTACCGATGCCGTCCTCGTCCCTCCTGGACTTCTGGCTCTCCCCGGCTGGTTTCAACTCGATCAGCCGTTCCGCTATCGCAATCGCCTCGGACACGTTCTGTGCCTTGGCCCTCTGCACTTCCAACTTTGCCCACAGTTTTAGTCCATCCACGAACGCGAGCAAAGCTTCCTGCTCACTAAGGCTAGGCAACTCCAGCACGATCTCCTGGAACTCCTTCACATAGTCCATGATCGCCTTGCTGTGTGTCAACTCCTTCAACCTAGCCCGGACCTCAAACTCAACATTCTACGGGTAAAACTGCCGCTTGAACTCGGCCTTGAAATCCTCCCATGTCTCCATCCGACATGTACCACGCACGATCTCTGTTTCGCGCCTTCTCCACCATAGCAGCGCCACATCGGCTAAAAAGAATGGAGCCGTCTGCAACTTGGTCGCATCATCTGCTATCCCCGATGCACCAAAGTAACGCTCCATGTTCCACAGGAAGTCGTCCACTTCCCTACCATTCCTCGATCCTTGGAACGAACATGGCCGGGGGATGTCGATTCGATGGGGTGCCGCATCCCACTGGTCCCTGCCGTGGGCCATCGCCCACTCGTACAGTGCTGTCCTTCCTTCGATGGTCTCGATCCTCCCTACGATCTCCTCTCGAAAGGCTGCAATCATGGACCGAACCTCCTTCCTGACAGACTCAAGGATCTCCTCACACAAGTCGCGTCGCAACGCGTTAAGGGTGCCCGTCACCCGGTTCTCAAGCTCCTCCAACGACTCGCTCATCTCCGTCACCTGATCAGCCACTCTGCTCCATGCCTCAAGAGCATCTTCGTGTCTGCCCATGGTTTCTTCCAGCCGAGCCACTCGTGCTTCCATGGCAACACCTCTTTCCACGGACTTATCCCTAGACCCTTTTCTGGACTTGTCCTTCTCCTGGCCGGGTTGAACTTTGGTGACGCTGGACGTAGTCTCCATCGGTCCTGCTTGCACAAAACCTCTCAGCAACGTCTCAATGCGGAAACTCCTTGAACCACTAGCGTGGCTCCGATACCACTTGTCACGGGGTTGGGTTTGAGCACTCGAAAGCTCCTCGGACCCGTGCGGCACTAGACTAGAATTGCCTCGATCTAGCTAGTAAGCCTAACTCACTCGGTTGCTAAGTATGAAAGAGGGGTTTAAACACTTGGGAGTTCAGAGTAAAACACTTCACTATTTCACAAACTTTACAAGTACACAAGAATGTTGAGTCTTTGAGGGTTGGGTGCAAATGAGCCAACCTCAAGCCTATTTATACTACTCCTAGGACCTAGAAACTTCTATGCCACCTCCTCATTTGGAGGGTTCTAGACCTATCTACAATATTACAATTCTAGAACCTAACTCTAGAATCATCCACACTTGTCTACAATATACAAGTCTTACAAACACAAGTCTAGAGTATTCTACAAGTACAAGACTAAGTATAATCTAGAATACTCCACAACCTTCAAGTACGACATCCTTCTAGGAGGGTCCTAGAAGGTTCTTCCATCATCTCGGGCGCCCGGACCGTCTCTGTCCGTCCCGGCCCGCATCGGCCCGTCCTGACCCGCACCGGCCCATCTCGGCCCGAACACCTGGGCCCGTCTCTACAATGTTCCAGACTCTTCCCGAACCTCCTGGACCAAGCCGGTCCGCTTCTAGTGTAACACCCCCAATCCACTCAGGGATATTACACGCCGTAGACCCTTTCCTTAAGGATCTACCAGGCTGGTAAACAACGTCGAACATCTCAACAATGCCCTTAAGGCTAAAAATGACTCAGTAGACTGATTTGGTCTTTCAATAAATACATACAACTCAATACATGCCCACGCAGGGGTCGAATACAAAATGCTCCCGTACAACGAGGAAAAATATACTGCAGCGGAAATAAAATACAACTGAACCAATACAACAACGTACGGTTCCTCATATGATTAGTCTCGATCATCTTTCATCATCCTTCATGCCGACCCTGTGTTATGCTCCCAAAACCTGAATGCAAACACAAACATCCACCCCCTGAATACTCGAGGGTTAGCAAAACTCCACTATTTTGCTAGTGCAAGAACAAAGTGCAAATACGAACCATACAATACAAGTTCCAAGGACAATAATAACCAGGAATCCTCAAAGATTTAAACATAACGAAAATACTTCATGAGGCAAGAGTTTAGGTAAAGCTTTCCAAAATCGAAAGATCCCAAGTCAAGGGAAACAATTTATAAAGTGATTTAAAATGCCATCGGGAGTTTTGATAGAAACAACTCAGGATTTTCGAATCCTTCTCTTTCCAAAATCAACAGGGGTCACAACCCAAAGGTTTCGTTTTCACAAATAAAACCAACAACAATTCACAGGGTCAGATCCCACATCACGTGTCCTCAACGGACATAAAATCAACACAACATAATCACATACAGCATCGCCTAAGACAAGGATTTGCCACAAATCCCACTCGAGGCCTCTAAGGACCCTCCCGAGTCAAGCTAGCGAAACAAATCACACACGTGCATCGCCAGGATCGGGATGAAGCCACAAATCCCACTCGAGGCCTCTAAGGACCATCCCGAGTGGCTAGCGAAACACAAGTCACAACATCTCACGGTTGGATCAATCACTTGTTGCATCGACCACATGATCACAAGCCATGTGTCACCGTAGATTATCTTTTGCGCTCACGGTTGGATCAATCACAAGTAGCATCCAGACAACATGATCGCATGCCATGTGTCACCGTAGTTTTTATTAGGCTCTCACGGTTGGATCAATCGCTTGTTGCATCCTGGCCACATGATCGCATGCCATGTGCCACCGTAGGCCCCGCCCACATCCATACATTCACTCACAACACAATACAACACATATATTCAAACAATTCACCCAGAGGCATCAAACACTTAGCAAAACACCACGTCAAACCACAATGCACCGAAATGAAATAATATACGTCCACACGCAATACCAAGTGCAACATCAACACCAAACATATCCATAGAATTCACATAGTCATTCACAAACCACACCATTCACAAAACACACGCGTTTTGAAAGCAAGCCCTTAACAAGGGTAAACCGAATCTTTTGAAAGTTCAATTCAAACGACCAAACAACCACATTTAGACGATCACTAATTATCGTATCTATAAAACAAGAATTGTATGGACAAGGTACTTGCCTCGAATAACCACAACGCATAGAATCGACCGAAGTAGGTTGGCACGAACCGACTACCAACCCGCCGACTCCACCGAATGCTAACCCGCGACAATAAACTACGAACAACAATAGTAACAATGAAAACGAATTTCATAGCACGACCTAAAGTCGTTGAATTGAAGGGACGAACGACACAAATTCAAGGGTTTCCCCCAAAATGGCCAAGAACACAAAGATACGATCACAATGTGAATCAAGGTAAAAAACAACGGAAATCCCACCAAACTATCGAAGGGAAACTCATTGGGACATTTAATCGAACACTCAATGTTCGATAACTCCCAAGAACACTCGAATCACTAATCAAGTTTAACAAACTCGAAATATGGATGTACAACCCATAGAACACGATTAATAACATCATACTACACCAACCTATGTATCAAAATCGGATTAGAATCGAAATCAAGAACAAATTCTCCAAAAAGTCAACTTGAAGGAAAATCAAGAAATATACCTTGATACGACGAAGAACACGGATTGGATGATGATATAATCAACAAGAATCTTCAAAAAGGCCTTGGAAATGAGTAGAATCGGTCAAGAACAACTCCTATCGGTCACTCCCGTCCGCAGCCGCACAAAAACAAGGAAAAAGTGAGAAAAACGAAGTCTGGCCGAGCCCAGGCTATATATTGCCGGCAGGGTTACAGCCGTAACCGGCAGGGCCTTACGGCCGTAACCGGCATTCGTCAAAATTCGCCCAGCGCCTGCCGATCACTTATGGTCGTAACCGACAGGGCCTTACGGCCGCATCGGCAGTCCTACGGCCATGCCAGAATCGCATTCGTCCGAACATCGCTGCACCCAGACGGCCAGAATAATAAATTTACGATCAGAATCGGCATTCGTCCAGCCATGTCTGCCGAGCACGTACGGCCGTAACCGGCACCTTACGGCCGTAACTCGGCTAGGCCAGGCTCTGCTCTGGCCGTGACTTGGCTGTGGCCACTCCGACGGCCCGAACAACCCCGAAACCCGAACCTGAATATAAACCGACAATACGGTTACAAATTACTCGCAAAGACGAATCTAAGAGCTAAGAGAATACATGATTCCGACCACCCGAAGTGTCGTAATTCGACAACGGAAGTAATTACCCCAAACTTTGGGAAATTACGAAAACGGCCCAAAACGTCCGAAATACACGATACACGATCGAAACACCAAACCAAAGCTCGCAACATGAATAATAACATTAAATGAACTTACGAGAAACTCGAAACAATAGTTTCGGACGAGATTCACAAGAATCGAACTCAAGTGCGGAAAAGCCGCTTAAGAACACGGAACTCAACAAAACGATACCGAAACGAACTCGGATGACAAAAAGTGCAGAATTAATAATTCTCGAAATGACGAAACGGTCATGAACGAGTCGTCAAAATGGACTCTCGACGAAAAAAAAAAGATATTACCGGAAATCGAAATTGCGGATATTACATACTACCCTCCTTAAAAGAAGTTTCGTCCCGAAACTTAAAATAAGTAGGGAGAAGCAATATCCCGCCACGAAAACTCGACGAGATACACAATAAATGCGTAACTTACGCCCAACGGCAAAATGTTACAAGCAACGCAAATGAATATACAGCGTGAAAACACGCTCCACGACGACCAACACAACGCCACCGGTAGAGACATAATAATACCAACAAGTGACAAGCATCATCAAACAGATAATATAATCAAGTCAATTATCCGAACAATCACAAGCACAAAGCACCTATACAAGGAAACACGCACAGTCTAGAAAACAGAAAGTAAACAAAAACGATCCACAAGGGCAATCATAAACAATTCGGACTACGCCGAAATCCTCAAAACCACACTAGGCATATCCATGTCATTTCGGAGCAGGGATGCAACCTCGATCCCCAAATCTCTCAGCTACCGTCTCACAATGCATGGCTCGGTGACCCACCTGGCCACACTCGAAACAGCTGACTAACGGTGAACGAAAATTCTTCACAGTACGAGATCAGGCAACAACAGTCAGACAACCCCGATCGAACAACAATGACCGAACAACAACGACCGAACAAAAACAATCAAATAATAATGATGGAATGACAACGGTCGAGCAATGACTCCAAAGTTCACACTTCAACTCAAGACATCAAAAGATGTTACTTCCGAACAAGGTTCACAAGAATCGAACCGAACTCGGAAAAGTCACAGCGATGATTAGATCGACCCGAAACAAGATCACGGCTCGTTCGAACAATGAAACCGAAATACAGAACAAGTTCATAAAGTATCAACGAACACGAGCGAGTCGATAGACCTGAGAAAGAGGAAATGCAGAAGTCCAAAAACAATACGGATATTACATTCGACCTCTTATAAAAGAAGGTCGTCCCCGCAACTCACAATAACGGAAACAAGGCAACAACACAAAAGCAGCTGACGGAAACATTACCCATGGGTCTCTTAGAGCCGATCCTGATATCTGTACTGAAGTTCGTGCCCCGAAAGACTCGGAACCCAACTCGCAAAACTGGATCCTGTGTCTCTCGGGTCCACACTTGAAATGCGTTACTGGCGAGAAGGACAATTTGCACGTGCATGCCCCCGGCACATCACGGTTGAAATGCCTCGGCTCGGCGTACCGAATATACAAATGCTAGATACAATGGAACGTAACATCGCAAAACAACATACCGAAGATGCCAACTCAGCATAACATATCAACACATACAAAAATCACAACAACGGCATCGTTCGACGATTACAACTGCCCGAACAATAGCCAGCACATAATCACAAACATCATGAAACAATCACCCATGTACATAAACGTACAAACCCAAGCAAACGAACAAATCAGTATACACGATATTGAGTAAACATAAACATTTCCATACCATATTGAGCGCAAGGTTTCACGAAAACACTTGCAAACGAACAAATCAGTTTGAAATATACACGAAGCGGACGAAACCAACAGTCAAGAATACATAACCAGCGACACTCCTCATATAAACAAAATATGGGAGTCACATAAACGCATCATGAAACCAAGAATCTGCATAAAGATTCCATCACTTAACACATAATCATACCAGTAACTCGCATCAGACGAGGCACAATCACAAAGAAATGAGACTTACATCCACAGGTCGCACGAAGATGATGATCGCCCCACGATACTAATTACGACCAACTAACTCAGACGACGCGTCGCGACATGACTCAGTCAGACAAAATCCGACGAGACAAAACTCAACAGACACCACTTGACCCGACAACCTAGGTTTCTACAACCTAAGCTCCGATACCATTTATGTAACACCCCCAATCCACTCAGGGATATTACACGCCGTAGACCCTTTCCTTAAGGATCTACTAGGCTGGTAAACAACGTCGAACATCTCAACAATGCCCTTAAGGCTAAAAATGACTCAGTAGACTGATTTGGTCTTTCAATAAATACATACAACTCAATACATGCCCACGCAGGGGTCGAATACAAAATGCTCCCGTACAACGAGGAAGAATATACTGCAGCGGAAATAAAATACAACTGAACCAATACAACAACGTACGGTTCCTCATATGATTAGTATCGATCATCTTTCATCATCCTTCGTGCCGACCCTGTGTTATGCTCCCAAAACCTGAATGCAAACATAAACATCCACCCCCTGAATACTCGAGGGTTAGCAAAACTCCACTATTTTGCTAGTGCAAGAACAAAGTGCAAATACGAACCATACAATACAAGTTCCAAGGACAATAATAACCAGGAATCCTCAAAGATTTAAACATAACGAAAATACTTCCTGAGGCAAGAGTTTAGGTAAAGCTTTCCAAAATCGAAAGATCCCAAGTCAAGGGAAACAATTTATAAAGTGATTTAAAATGCCATCGGGAGTTTTGATAGAAACAACTCAGGATTTTCGAATCCTTCTCTTTCCAAAATCAACAGGGGTCACAACCCAAAGGTTTCGTTTTCACAAATAAAACCAACAACAATTCACAGGGTCAGATCCCACATCACGTGTCCTCAACGGACATAAAATCAACACAACATAATCACATACAGGCATCGCCTAAGACAAGGACGAAGCCACAAATCCCACTCGAGGCCTCTAAGGACCCTCCCGAGTGGCTAGCGAAACAAATCACACACAGGCATCGCCAGATCGGGATGAAGCCACAAATCCCACTCGAGGCCTCTAAGGACCATCCCGAGTGGCTAGCGAAACACAAGTCACAACATCTCACGGTTGGATCAATCACTTGTTGCATCCGACCACATGATCACAAGCCATGTGTCACCGTAGATTATCTTTGGCGCTCACGGTTGGATCAATCACTTGTTGCATCGACTACATGATCGCATGCCATGTGTCACCGTAGTTTTATTAGGCTCTCACGGTTGGATCAATCGCTTGTTGCATCCTGGCCACATGATCGCATGCCATGTGCCACCGTAGGCCCCGCCCACATCCATACATTCACTCACAACACAATACAACACATATATTCAAACAATTCACCCAGAGGCATCAAACACTTAGCAAAACACCACGTCAAACCACAATGCACCGAAATGAAATAATATACGTCCACACGCAATACCAAGTGCAACATCAACACCAAACATATCCATAGAATTCACATAGTCATTCACAAACCACACCATTCACAAAACACACGCGTTTTGAAAGCAAGCCCTTAACAAGGGTAAACCGAATCTTTTGAAAGTTCAATTCAAACGACCAAACAACCACATTTAGACGATCACTAATTATCGTATCTATAAAACAAGAATTGTATGGACAAGGTACTTGCCTCGAATAACCACAACGCATAGAATCGACCGAAGTAGGTTGGCACGAACCGACTACCAACCCGCCGACTCCACCGAATGCTAACCCGCGACAATAAACTACGAACAACAATAGTAACAATGAAAACGAATTTCATAGCACGACCTAAAGTCGTTGAATTGAAGGGACGAACGACACAAATTCAAGGGTTTCCCCCAAAATGGCCAAGAACACAAAGATACGATCACAATGTGAATCAAGGTAAAAAACAACGGAAATCCCACCAAACTATCGAAGGGAAACTCATTGGGACATTTAATCGAACACTCAATGTTCGATAACTCCCAAGAACACTCGAATCACTAATCAAGTTTAACAAACTCGAAATATAGATGTACAACCCATAGAACACGATTAATAACATCATACTACACCAACCTATGTATCAAAATCGGATTAGAATCGAAATCAAGAACAAATTCTCCAAAAAGTCAACTTGAAGGAAAATCAAGAAATATACCTTGATAGGACGAAGAACACGGATTGGATGATGATATAATCAACAAGAATCTTCAAAAAGGCCTTGGAAATGAGTAGAATCGGTCAAGAACAACTCCTATTGGTCACTCCGTCGCCCGCTGCACAAAAACGAGGAAAAAGTGAGAAAAACGAAGTCTGGCCGAGCCCAGGCTATATATAGCCGGTAGGGTTACGGCCGTAACCGGCAGGGCCTTACGGCCGTAACCGGAATTCGTCAAAATCCGCCCAGCGCCTGCCGATCGCTTATGGCCGTAACTGACAGGGCCTTACGGCCGTACCCGGCAGGTCCTTACGGCCGTAACCGGCATTCGTCCGAACAGCTCGCACCCGCACGGCCAGAATTCAATAAATTTCTACGATCAGAATCGGCATTCGTCCACCATGTCTGCCGAGCACGACGGCCAGAATCGCACCTTACGGCCAGACTCGGCTAGGCCAGCTCGCTCTGCCGTGACTTGGCTGTGGCCACTCCGACGGCCCGAACAACCCCGAAACCCGAACCTGAATATAAACCGACAATACGGTTACAAATTACTCGCAAAGACGAATCTAAGAGCTAAGAGAATACATGATTCCGACCACCCGAAGTGTCGTAATTCGACAACGGAAGTAATTACCCCAAACTTTGGGAAATTACGAAAACGGCCCAAAACGTCCGAAATACACGATACACGATCGAAACACCAAACCAAAGCTCGCAACATGAATAATAACATTAAATGAACTTACGAGAAACTCGAAACAATAGTTTCGGACGAGATTCACAAGAATCGAACTCAAGTGCGGAAAAGCCGCTTAAGAACACGGAACTCAACAAAACGATACCGAAACGAACTCGGATGACAAAAAGTGCAGAATTAATAATTCTCGAAATGACGAAACGGTCATGAAAGAGTCGTCAAAATGGACTCTCGACGAAAAAAAAAAGATATTACCGGAAATCGAAATTGCGGATATTACATCTAGTTGCTTCCAGTCGAGTCTTTCCTGCTGAGTGGCTCCTCAGCTTTTCAATGTCTACTACCCCCACAAGGCTTTTTCCGTCTAAGCCTATTATAGGGCGGGAAGGTTTCTCTCGCACCTCGCGCGCGCGCGCCCGCACACGCCGGCCGCGCCCGGCATCCCACGCCCGCGTCCGGCCGCCCAGCTCGAGTCCTGTTCCCAGACTCGGCCTTGTCCCGTCGTGCCTTGTCCCACACGACTGCTGCTCGTCCGGCCTTGCCCGCGCCCCCTGCGCTGCCGGACAGTCCCGGACATGTTCCGTCCGCAATGCCCCTTGGGCAATCCGCTTCCCATAGCGGCATCCGTGCTCCTCCCACGGCTTACTCGCGTGACTCTCCGTCCGGTCACGCCGTCCTGAAGGCTGACTCTTCACATGCAGCCCGATGCCATCCATGGCGTCCTGCTCGTGCCGGTCCCTCGGCACCCTGTGCGACCGTCTGCGCACACCTGTCTCGTCGTCGACTGTCGGCCGTGACATTCTCCCCCGCCCATTTCGTCGACGTCCTCGGCGACGTGGCGGCCCCTCGATGAACCGAACTGCTCCAAGGTGGTAACTCGGCTCCTCCTCAAGCTTCCTCACGTACTTGAGTGCCGACATAGCTTGTCCCGAAGGCTCTGTGGTCAAGCGTATTTCCTGCAGCTTGGCTTGATCACACACGTACAGCGCCCTCTTGTGCGGAACTACGCCAACATTGTTCTTCTTCAGGAAGTCCATGCCCAGTATTATGTCCCGATCATCCATGCTCGTCACCTTGAAGTGTACGCGCGGTTCCCACGTGCCAATCTTTAGTCGCACCCCATTGGCGACCCCTGTAACTCGAATGGGTGGTGCATTATTCGACTTCATCCAGCCCCGTCCCTCGATGACCTGAAGCCCCAACCTCTGTGCTTCAGCCTCGTCAATGTAGTTGTAATCGGACCCTGTGTCGACCAACGCCTTGACGGGTTTCCCATTGAATAGCCCCGTCGCATACAGCAGATTTCACTCAAGCGGTGCTCCGTCCCGCGATGCCATCCCTATGGCTGAGTTCAACACTTGAAGCGCCATCGATGTCCCATCACCCTCGGCATCATCCCGTGCCTTGGTGTACTCCATGGCGGCTACCCTCGGAAACTTCGAGCATTGCCTCGTCGAATGCTCCGTGCTCCAGCAAATCTCACATTTCTTCTTCTTCGGACACGCTGCTACGAGATGGTCTGCACTCCCGCACCCATGGCAACTCCGAGTTCACCCTGACTGCTTGCCGTCCTTTGTCCTGGCCATCCACGCGCCCCTATCCGCATTACCCTGGTACGACTTGTCCTGCGTACCGATGCCGTCCTCGTCCCTCCTGGACTTCCGGCTCTCCCCGGCTGGTTTCAACTCGATCAGCCGTTCCGCTATCGTAATCGCCTCGGACACGTTCTATGCCTTGGCCCTCTGCACTTCCAACTTTGCCCATGGTTTCAGTCCATCCACGAACGCGAACAAAGCTTCCTGCTCACTAAGGCTAGGCAACTCCAGCACGATCTCCTGGAACTCCTTCACATAGTCCTTGATCGCCTTGCTGTGTGTCAACTCCTTCAACCTAGCCCGGACCTCAAACTCAACATTCTCCGGGTAAAACTGCCGCTTGAACTCGGCCTTGAAGTCCTCCCATGTCTCCATCCGACATGTACCACACGCGATCTCTGTTTCGCGCCTTCTCCACCACAACAGCGCCACATCGGCTAAAAAGAATGGAGCCGTCTACAACTTGGTCGCATCATCTGGTATCCCCGATGCACCAAAGTAACGCTCCATGTTCCACAGGAAGACATCCACTTCCCTACCATTCCGCGATCCTTGGAACGAACACGACCGGGGGATGTCGATTCGATGGGGTGCGGCACCCCGCTGGTCCCTGCTGTGGGCCATCGCCCGCTCGTACAGTGCTGTCCTTCCTTCGATGGTCTCGATCCTCCCTACGATCTCCTCTCGAAAGGCTGCGATCGTCGACCGAACCTCTTTCCTGACAGCTTCAAGGATCTCCTCACACAAGTCGCGTCGCAACGCGTTAAGGGTGCCCGTCACCCGGTTCTCAAGCTCCTCCAACGACTCGCTCATCTCCGTCACCTGATCGGCCACTCTGCTCCATGCCTCAAGAGCATCTTCGTGTCTGCCCATGGTTTCTTCCAGCCGAGCCACTCGTGCTTCCATGGCAACACCTCTTTCCACGGACTTGTCCCTAGACCCTTTTCTGGACTTGTCCTTCTCCTGGCCGGGTTGAACTTTGGTGACGCTGGACGTAGTCTACATCGGTCCTCCTTGCACAAAACCTCTCAGCAACGTCTCAATGCGGAAACTCCTTGAACCACTAGCGTGGCTCCGATACCACTTGTCACGGGGTTGGGTTTGAGCACTCGAAAGCTCCTCGGACCCGTGCGGCACTAGACTAGAATTGCCTCGATCTAGCTAGTAAGCCTAACTCACTCGGTTGCTAAGTATGAAAGAGGGGTTTAAACACTTGGGAGTTGAGAGTAAAACACTTCACTATTTCACAAACTTTACAAGTACACAAGAATGTTGAGTCTTTGAGGGTTGGGTGCAAATGAGCTAACCTCAAGCCTATTTATACTACTCCTAGGACCTAGAAACTTCTATGCCACCTCCTCATTTGGAGGGTTCTAGACCTATCTACAACATTACAATTCTAGAACCTAACTCTAGAATCATCCACACTTGTCTACAATATACAAGTCTTACAAACACAAGTCTAGAGTATTCTACAAGTACAAGACTAAGTATAATCTAGAATACTCCACAACCTTCAAGTACTACATCCTTCTAGGAGGGTCCTAGAAGGTTCTTCCATCATCCTCGGCGCCCGGCCCGTCTCTGTCCGTCCCGGCCCGCATCGGCCCGTCCCGGACCGCACCGGCCCGTCTCGGCCCGAACACCTGGGCCCGTCTCTACAATGTTCCAGACTCTTCCCGAACCTCCTGGACCAAGCCGGTCCGCTTCTAGTTGCTTCCGGTCGAGTCTTTCCTGCTGAGTGGCTCCTTAGCTTTTCAATGTCTACTGCCCCCACAAGGCTTTTTCCGTCTAAGCCTATTATAGGGGGGAGGGTTTCTCTCGCACCTCGCGCGCGCGCGCCCGTGCACGCCGGCCACGCCCGGCATCCCACGCCCGCTTCCGGCCGCCCAGCTCGAGTCCTGTTCCCAGACTCGACCTTGTCCCGTCGTGCCTTGTCCCACACGACTGCTGCTCGTCCGGCCTTGCCCGCGCCCCCTGCGCTGCCGGACAGTCCCGGACATGTTCCGTCCGCAATGCCCCTTGGGCGATCCGCTTCCCATAGCGGCGTCCGTGCTCCTCCCATGGCTTACTCGCGTGACTCTCCGTCCGCTCACGCCGTCGTGAAGGCTGACTCTTCACATGCACCCCGATGCCATCCATGGCGTCCTGCTCGTGCCGGTCCCTCGGCACCCTGTGCGACCGTCTGCGCACACCTGTCTCGTCGTCGACTGTCGGCCGTGACATAAGTGTGTAAGAAGGGGTTTAAACACTTGGGAGTTGAGAGAAAACTTCACTATTTCACAAACTTTATAAGTACACAAGAATGTTGAGTCTTTGAGGGTTGAGTGCAAATGAGCCAACCTCAAGCCTATTTATACTATTCCTAAGAACCTAGAACCTTCTACTCCACTTCCTCATTTGGAGGGTTCTAGACCTATATACATCATACCAATTCTAGAACCTAACTCTAGAATCATCCACACTTGTCTACAATATACAAGTCTTACAAACATCCACATACTTCTACCCTTTTCTAGATAATTCCAAGTACAAGGCTAAGTACAATTATCTAGAATACTCTATAACATTCAAGTATTTCATCCTTCTAGGAGGGTCCTAGAAGCTTCTCTTCCATCCCGGGCGCCCGGCCCGTCTTTGTCCGTCCCGGCCCGCATCGGCCCGTCCCGGCCCGCACCGGCCCGTCTCCGCCCGACCATCTGGGCCCGTCTCTACAATGTTCCAGACTCTTCCCGAACCTCCTGGACCAAGCCGGTCCACTTCTAGTTGCTTCGGGTCGAGTCTTTCCTGCTGAGTGGCTCCTCAGCTTTTCAATGTCTACTGCCCCCACAAGGCTTTTTCCGTCTAAGCCTATTATAGGGGGGGAGGGTCTCTCTCGCACCTCGCGCGCGCGCGCCCGCGCACGCCGGCCGCGCCCGGCATCCCATGCCCGTGTCCGGCCGCCCAGCTCGAGTCCTGTTCCCAGACTCGGCCTTGTCCCGTCGTGCCTTGTCCCACACGACCTGTGCTCGTCCGGCCTTGCCCGCGCCCCCTGCGCTGCCGGACAGTCCCGAACATGTCCAGTCCGGAATGCCCCTTGGGCGATCCGCTTCCCATAGCGGCGTCCGTGCTCCCACGGCTTAATCGTGTGATTCTCCATCCGATCACGCCGTCCTGAAGGCTGACTCTTCACATGTAGCCCGATGCCATCCATGGCGTCCTGCTCGTCCCGGTCCCTCGGCACCCTGTGCGACCGTCTGCGCACACCTGTCTCGTTGTCGAATGTCGGCCGTGACATTCCGCATTGAGACGTTGCTGAGAGGTATTGTGCAAGGAGGACCGATGGAGACTACGTCCAGCGTCACCAAAGTTCAACCCGGCCAGGAGAAGGACAAGTCCAGGAAAGGGTCTAGGGACAAGTCCGTGGAAAGAGGTGTTGCCATGGAAGCACGAGTGGCTCGGCTGGAGGAAACCATGGGCAAGCACGCAGATGCTCTTGAGGTATGGAGCAATGTGGCCGACCAGGTGACGGAGATGAGCGAGTCGTTGGAGGAGCTTGAGAACCGGGTTACGGGCACCCTTAACGCGTTGCGACGCGACTTGTGTGAGGAGATCCTTGAAGCTGTCAGGAAAGAGGTTCGGTCGACAATCGCAGCCTTTCGAGAGGAGATCGTAGGGAGGATCGAGACCATCGAAGGAAGGACAGCACTGCACGAGCGGGCGATGGCCCACGGCAGGGACCAACGGGGTGCGGCACCCCATCAAATCGACATCCCCCGGCCGTGTTCGTTCCAAGGATCGCGGAATGGTAGGGAAGTGGATGACTTCCTGTGGAACATGGAGCGTTACTTTGGTGCATCGGGGATAGCAGATGATGCGACCAAGTTGCAGACGGCTCCATTCTTTTTAGCCGATGTGGTGCTGTTGTGGCGGAGAAGGCGCGAAACAGAGATCGCGCGTGGTACATGTCGGATGGAGACATGGGAGGACTTCAAGGCCGAGTTCAAGCGGCAGTTTTACCCGGAGAATGTTGAGTTTGAGGTCCGGGCTAGGTTGAAGGAGTTGACACACAGCACGGCGATCAAGGACTATTTGAAGGAGTTCCAGGAGATCGTGCTGGAGTTGCCTAGCCTTAGTGAGCAGGAAGCTTTGTTCGCGTTCGTGGATGGACTAAAACCGTGGGCAAAGTTGGAAGTGCAGAGGGCCAAGGCACAGAACGTGTCTGAGGCGATTGCAATAGCGGAACGGCTGATCGAGTTAAAACCAGCCGGGGAGAGCCGAAAGTCCAGGAGGGACGAGGACGGCATCAGTACGCAGGACAAGTCGTAAGAGGGTAATGCGGATAGGGGCGCGAGGATGGCCAGGCCCAAGGACGGCAAGCAGTCAGGGTGGACTCGGACTTGCCATGGGTGCGGGAGTGCAGACCATCTCGTAGCAGCGTGTCCGAAGAAAAATAAATGTGAGATTTGCTGGAGTACGGAGCATTCGACGAGGCAATGCTCGAAGTTTCCGAGGGTAGCCGCCATGGAGTACACCAAGGCACGGGACGATGCCAAGGGTGATGGGACATCGATGTCGCTTCAGGTATTGAACTCAGCCATAGGGATGGCATCGCGGGACGGAGCACCGCTGGAGGGAAACCTGCTGTATGCGACGGGGCTGATCAATGGGAAACCCGTCAAGGCGTTGGTCGACACAGGGGCCGATTACAACTACATTGACGAGGCTGAAGCACAGAGGTTGGGGCTTCAGGTCATCGAGGGCAATTTGGATGAAGTCGAATAATGCACCACCCGTTCGAGTTACAGGGGTCGCCAATGGGGTGCGACTAAAGATAGGCACGTGGGAACCGCGCGTGCACTTCAAGGTGTCGAGCATGGATGATCGGGACATAATACTGGGCATGGACTTCCTGAAGAAGAACAATGTTGGCGTAGTTCCGCACAAGAGGGCGTTGTACGTGTGTGATCAAGCCAAGCTGCAGGAAATACGCTTGACCACAGAGCCTTCGGGACAAGCTATGTCGGCACTCAAGTACGTGAGGAAGCTTGAGGAGGAGCCGAGTTACCACCTTGGAGCAGTTCGGTTCATCGAGGGGCCGCCACGTCGCTGAGGACGTCGGCGAAATGGGCGGGGGAGAATGTCACGGCCGACAGTCGACAACGATACATGTGTGCGCAGACGGTCGCACAGGGTGCCGAGGGACCGGTACGAGCAGGACGCCATGGATGGCATCGGGCTGCATAGGGATATTCAACCTTCAGGACGGCGTGATCGGACAGAGAATCACGCGCGAAAACCGTGGGAGGAGCACGGACGCCGCTGTGGGAAGCGGATCGCCCAAGGGGCATTGCAGACGGGACATGTCCGGGACTGTCCGACAGCGCAGGGGACGCGGACAAGGTCGGACGAGCAGCAGTCGTGTGGGACAAGGCACGACGTGACAAGGCCGAGTCTGGGAAGAGGACTCGAGCTGGGCGGCCGGACGCGGGCGTGGGATGCCGGGCGCGGCCGGCGTGCACTGGCGCGCGCGCGCGAGGTGCGAGAGAGACCCTCCCCCCTATAATAGGCTTAGACGGAAAAAGCCTTGTGGGGGCAGTAGACATTAAAAAGCTGAGGAGCCACTCAGCAGGGAAGACTCGACCGGAAGCAGCTAGAAGCGGACCGGATTGGTCCAGGAGGTTCGGGAAGAGTCTGGAACATTACAGAGACGGGCCCAGATGTTCGGGCCGAGATGGGCCGGTGCGGGCCGGGACGGGCCGATGCGGGCCGGGACGGACAGAGACGGGCCGGGCGCCCGGGATGATGGAAGAACCTTCTAGGACCCTCCTAGAAGGATCTAGTACTTGAAGATTGTGGAGTATTCTAGATTATACTTAGTCTTGTACTTGTAGAATACTCTAGACTTGTGTTTGTAAGACTTGTATATTGTAGACAAGTGTGGATGATTCTAGAGTTAGGTTCTAGAATTGTAATGTTGTAGATAGGTCTAGAACCCTCCAAATGAGGAGGTGGAGTAGAAGGTTCTAGGTTCTTAGGAGTAGTATAAATAGGTGAGGGGGAGGCTCATTTGCACCCAACCCTCAAAGACTCAACATTCTTGTACTTGTAAGTGATCGTGAAATAGTGAAGTTTTCTCTCAACTCCCAAGTGTTTAAACCCCTTCTTACATACTTAGCAACCGAGTGGTTAAGGCTTACTAGCTAGATCGAGACAATTCTAGTCTAGTGCCGCACGGGTCCGAAGAGCTTTCGAGTGCTCAAACCCAATCCCGCGACAAGGCGCTAAACTGCAACAGGCCACATCCACTCAAGGTTCATTATTTTATTGTTTTTTTCACCCCAAGAAAATAGTTGTGCGAGTAAAATAGAAGGGTGCAAGCATATGCGGATCCAGCACAAAATTTCTACTAGTACCCCCGACGAACATGATGGGTAAAGTATTGAGAAGGTGCGACTTGTACCCCACAGAGAGTTTCCAATTTTTAGGACCTATGAATAACTTTTTTTTTCAAAAAAAATAGTATAAAAATTATCAGATTAAAATTATATTGTGATTGAATTGGAAAATGAACTTAAATGTTATCTTTATTAACAGACCCAAGTTCAAAACCCTATTTAATACAAAATATTTACAAACTTAAAAATATTAGCTCATTTGATTAGAATTATTCAATTCAATATTGAATTTTCTGTTTGAACAATGGTTATGATCGTTATATACTCATATATTTATAATGTATGTCTTATTTTTTTAAGTATCTAGTACTAATATTTTAAAAATTACATGAAAATAAATTCAAGCATTTTTATAGGGACACATTTAAGATTTCACACATGACCTCTAGTAATCCAGGACTAGATATTAAATAATTCAGTTCCTAAACCAATTCAAATACTGTCAAATAATAAATAATGAGTAGATAAAAAATACAAAAATAATAACGCACACCGCACACGCCACAGTCATACACAACTACACAAAATTGTTAAAAATATGAGTTGAGTGGACATTCACATAGGTAAAGGGGTTTTTTTACAAAATTTTAGTGGTGCACATGCACCACCATGCTTAACATAAATCCGCCCCTGGTGGCAAGACGTAAGAAATTAAGATAATACATGGCGTGGCGCCGGCCAATCGGTGCCGGTTTAAAGACTGGCGGGGGGCATGCTCCCCCAGGCCCTCCCTCATTATTTTTAAAAAAAAATCTATTTATAATATATTCCTGATCTTTTTTGGATATTATGTGTACTTTGGCCATCCAAATTATTTCTTTTTGAAAATATAGGTGTTGATTTTTAATAGTTATAGGGAGTTATTTTCTTGACCTATTGGGGATAAATATTTAGTTAATTTTTTTTGTCTAAAAATAGAGTTAAGGACAAGTATTCAATAAAAAAGAAAAGATTGGTTGATAAATAAAGTTATAAAAACCCGAAACACTAAAAATTTGATAAAAAGACAAACTCAAAACACTTCAACCGTAACAAGTTCGAGAATTTTTGAGGTGTTTCCATGAGCCCCAACCACTTCCCCCCTCCCCCTCCCCCCGTCCAATAAAAAAACACGAAGACACATCTCTATTCATTGGGGTTGTTTACCTCCTTAGATAAAAGAGGATAGTGTATTCTTATCTTAATATTTTTCATGTTTACTAAGCAAGATAGAGAAAGCCGGGTTATCTTATACAATTTCTTTTTATTTTGGCTAAATTTACTACTTCTCATTTTTTTTTTTTTTTTTATATAAAAACATCCACCGCCTTAGGCAATTTGTTGCACCACCGTATCAACTATCAACCAACTCATCGAGGGTTATTGGCAGATCAGCTCCTGTATTTTACAAAATGACCTATATCTGAACATTGCAAATGACCACATGCATGCAATATGATTGAGTGGGCATGACTTTTAGATCAGAGAGTAATGTGCCTAATTTCTTTTAGAAAGGAGTAATATGCCAAAAACCCACCCATCGGATAATAAAATATCTGCAAAACTCATATTCGTAAAAGAACTAACTCGCAGGACTAGGAACCACACACACACACACTGACAGGCAATTTGATTATACCTGTTGGAGATATGAGCAGCGGAGGCGCATGCGTCAACAATTTCGGCGCACAACTGCAAGTCGTGGCGGTTGCCGGTGGCCTCATAAGATCGCAAGCACGTTAAGGCTGTCCCGGTCACAACCTTGTTGTTACCCAAAATATTATCCGGAGATGATATTGCTGGAAAGGTCGAGTAACAAACAAGGTGCGAGAGCACGTCCGTGAAGAAGTAAATAACACAAGATTTGCCGGGGTTGTTAGTCTCGGGCTTGAATGCTCTCGCGAGATGTTATTAATATGAATACTAGGGAGTACAAATATTAATGTTAGAGTACTATTACAATGAGTGTAAAGACTCTAGTTATCTTAGCTATTGAGCGTGAAGATTGCCGGAAGAACCAGATATGAAGCTCTGTGAGTTCTTGCTTTTGGTGTTCTGTGTTCGTGAATGAATTTCACCGTGTATGTGTATTTTTTTTCCCGTGAATGAAGTTCACCGTCTATGTGTTTTCGTGAATGGATTTCACTCTCTGTATGTCTTAGTGAATCGGTTTCACCGTCTATGGCCACTGTTGGAGGCCTTCTATTTATAGGAGAAGAGGTTGCTAGGTTCTCCCTGTCCATCACTGGCGACCGCCATTTTCTATAATAGAATAAGGTGGGCGATCGTCCCATCACGTGGGACTGTTTCCTTAAAGTCCGAGGCTGCTGCTGGCAGCCAGATGTGCGAGCCAATGAGAAGTCCGCACGCGTCCTGAGTCGCTGTCTGGGGAGGACCCACTTTGTACCTTTCGGCGGGTCTGTCGGTAGGTGTGAAGGTGGTGACAGCCTGGGGTCAAAAGGCCTTATCTTGTGGCGCCTTTTGCGGATCTGCACGTGGGTCTTCATCCGAGATTCGGTCTTCGAAGACTCTGACGGGTGTCGGATTCATACGTGGTACGGGACGATCGTCTACAGTCGGACATTATAGGCAATCGCCAGATGCCAATAGACGATCTCCTTGGACGTCGACCGCTAGGTGCTTGTCTAGCATCTGTCTTCTTTGGTAGGCTCTTGACCATTACGCCGATCGCCATCGAGGCGTATAAATCGCCGCACAACAATTGCCCCCCAGCTCGCTCCGATGTTGAAGACGTGGGGTGAGGTGGCACTGTTGGCGATCGCCTGTTTTAGACGATTGACCCATCTGTTTATGACAAGGACGATCGTCGCCTGAACGAACTGATTTCGAATTCGGACGATCTCCTAATGCGCTGGAAATAGCGGGAAGTGAAGGCGGGCTCTCGAAACATTGCAGGGACACGCGTCGCGCTCCCGTTGGGGAAGTTCGACGGTTTTTATCAGACTTGTCGCCTGGCGTGCCCTCGAAACGACGTGTACACGGGTTTCGAGGGCTGCATTTAATGTGTCCCCCCCGACGGTTGCACTTCAGCCCCCGAGATTCCGCCTATTTACACAGAGGTCCCTGCTCTCGCCTATAAAAGGGCTAGGGCGACTTCAGATCAGATCTTTATGCGCCCTTTCCTTTAGACGAAGACTCTGCTGAAATTCTTTGAAGCTTCTTGCGCCGACCGACTTTCTTTCTAGGTAAGAACAAAAAATTCTCTCCCCCTTTTCTCTTCGAAACATGTCTGGAGGAGGATCCAAAGCGTATGAGGCTGGTAGCTCTTCTGCCGCCGCGACTTCGTCTGCCCGGGAAGAAACCTCTGCGGTTCTTCACATGGAGACGTCCGTCGAGGCCATCCGTGTGGGAATCGCACCCACGGAGGTTGAAGAGCTCTTCAACGAGGCCGACGCGGCGAGATCGGCGGCGGCGGGGCAGAGGGGCTCGTCGGTGGATGAGGATGAAGCGGTGAGGCTGTACTAGGAGCAGAATAGCGTGTTTGGCCGGGCCTTTTTGGAGTTCGCCGGTCTTATGGAGGGGATTGCCGGACCACGTCCTCAGTTTGACTTCTATCTCTAAAATGAATACTCGTGCTAACCTCTCTGGTCCCCACGTATCCTTAATGCCTAGAAAATGAGCTGATTTGGTTAAACGATCAACTATTTCCCAAATCATGTTCATTCCGGTCTTGGTTCTCGGCATACTAGTGATGAAGTCCATCGATATTACCACGAAAGATTCAGATATTTTAAAAACGGGAATTTCATCATGTCCAAAATGTTTAAAACTAGGACATACCGAAACTTATTGTAAAAGTTCTAGACGAACTATAAAAGTTAAATAGATTTGGGTACCTAAAGGGACCATTGTTCAAAACCAAGTTTTTATGTCTAACTCTACAGGACCCAAATTAGCATGTGTACCTATAAAACGGAAGAAAATTGTCTTTGCAGGTACAAGCATGGAAAACAATATTATCAAATAAATGGTATGTTGATAGTGGATGTTCAGATCACATGAGTGGGAACGAACATCTCTTCACGGAGCTGAAAAAGAAAGATCGAGACTGTGTAACTTTTGGTGATAATAAAAAGGGCCAAATAAAAGGAATAGGTAAAATAGGTAAGAAACCTTTACCAACTATAGAAAATGTTCTTTTTGTTGATGGTCTTTGTCATAATCTTCTCAGTGTTTTCCAATTATGTGATATTGGTCTCAAACTAATTTTTGAAATTACACATTGCACGGCAATGAGAAAAGACCAAATTGTTTTTATTGGATTGCGTTATGGAAATATTTATATTGTTAATCTTCAAGACGAATCTTCTTTTAATAAGAAATGCTTACTTTCATATGATGAAAATGCCGTTATTTGGCACCGAAAATTGGGTCATGTCTCTTTACCTCTACTTTCAAAATTGGCCAAAAATGATATTGTCCGTGGTCTACCAAAATTAAATTTCAGAAAAGACCACATATGTGAGGCCTGTATTAAAGGAAAACATGTTAGAGGCTCGTTTAAACCCAAAATAGAAATTTCCACTAGTCGTATTCTTGAATGAATTCATATAGATTTGATTGGACCATCTCGGGATGCTAGCTTAAATGGTAAACTCTATACATTAGTTCTTGTTGATGATTTTTCTAGATTTACTTGGGTAAAATTCTTAGCAAATAAAAGTGATGCGTTTAATGAGTTTGTTAAGTGGTGTAAGGTTACCCAGAAAGAAAAAGAGTTACCAATTATCGCCATCAGATCCGACCACGGTAGAGAATTCAAGTCAAATGATTTTGAAGATTGCACTACGCCATAAGTGCTCATAGGCAATGCTTTTAGCTAGTGTTGCGACCAAAACGTTTCAATAGATTGCTGATTTTTGATCTTTTGAAATACTACTGAAATAGTATTGCACTAGATATACATTTGATGTTGCAACATAAAAATGGTGTTGCGCGACGTGCAACACCTGTGATGGTGTTGCATTATATCTAATTTTTTAATAATTTTTTCAAGTTATTATCAAAAACAAGCACAATGAAATGAAATTTAAATTTTGATTATTTTTTACTCTTAAAGTTTGATATATAACATAGGATAAATTTGATTTAAATTATTTATATTTAATTTAAATACTTATTATATTTTTTAATATTGTAATTAAAAATTATAAATATTTTTTATAATTTTAAAGTTTAATATATTATCAATATATATAATGAAATTTAAATTACGATATATGTTTTATTTTCGAAGTTTGATATATAATATAATAAAAATTATAACTTATATGTATTTAAATTATTTAACATAAATACACATTATAAATTTTAATAATAAAATTTCAAAATTTTAAATTATAAAAAATAATACAATCCTTTTTAAAATACTTATATAGCGTTTAATTAGGAAGCGCTATGTAACAGTACACTTACATAACGTTTTTAGAAAACGCTGTGGTAGGTTCTGTATTTTAAGTAATATTTCTTTAATTCTTGATCCGTCAATTAAAAAGGTATTTTGAACTTTTTATTTTTGATTTGATTTGAAGGATTAAATTCTTTTTTTGTTTAGATCTGAATGATTGCTGAAAGGTTTCCTAGTTTTTTTCCCTATTTGATTGATCGCTAAGTGTATTTTGCTGGTATGATTATATTATTTTATCTGTTTTGTTATAATATTTTGGCCCAACTCGACCCGTTATAATATTTTTATTATCCCAGCCCGAACCCGGCCCAAAGCCCATGGCAGCTCTTTTTAGTGGGAGCCGTCCGATTGAGATTATTAATCTCCCCATCAGGACCGTCCGATCCCTCCTTATAACTCCCTAACCCTACTCCCTCTTCTCACCGGCACCGCCTGCCTCATTCTCTTCTTCTCCTCTCTCCCCTTACTGTTCTGTCACTCACTCATCCGCCGCGAGTCCTCCCCTCCCCTCGGTTCCACCCATAATTGCTTCGTAATTGGATATATATATATATATATATATATATATATACATACACACATCTGATTTAAGTTTTTTTTTCTTGAGTTTTTTTTTTCTTTTTTCCAGGCGTTCAGTGGATGCGTAAAAGACTGGAAAGCGTTTTCTAAATGGAATGCGTCGAATGGCGTTCTGGACTACTTGCAGGTAAGTTCCTTTCGGTTTTAAAGATTTTGAGACGAGAATTAGAGATGAAATATATAAGAAATGGGATTGATTTCCAGCCTGATTGGGAAAAAAGAAAATATTGGACTCCCCGTATGAATTGACCATAGGGCAATCTATCAGTATGATATTATCCACTTTGGGTCTGTGCCCTCACATTTTTGTTTTTGGCCTCACTTATAAACCCATGATCATCCCCATGTTTAACTGGCGTGGGATTTTGGTTGTCTCCTCAATCGACCGAAGATATGTCTTGAATTATCTGGATAAATCTTACTGGTTGAGTAAAGCATCCACTAAATACCTGAAAATAAAATAAAATCTGATGTTCTATAGGAGATGTCATCAACATTCTTTACCATGAAAACGGGAATTGGTGGGCTCATTAGTTGTGGGGGCTATGCTATCAAGTTCTGCACCTGTATTTTATGGAGATATAAGAAGTCATGAAAGGGTGAGTCTATCTGTTCTTTATATATAAGAGTATAATGTAAAACTAGAATTTGCTGATTTTTTATTTGATGAAAGTTGCTATGTCTTCTGTAGGTTCCAATTACATTTTCTACTTTCCTTGGATATTTCAAGGATCTTTTACAATGTGGAAATGGTGTCCAAGACTCCATTTATTCATCAAGGAAGCATGAGGTGGTGGGACAAGTACTCAACATGGTGATCATGTCACAGGAGAAGAGTCTCCACAACAAATCTATTTAGCTCAGGTTGTAAGTCGTAGGCCAATGGCATTGATGCGAAAATAGAAAATTGTTGTTTATCCTTGTAGTTGACGCTTGTTTACTTTATTTTAGGAGCTGAAGTTAAATGAAATAATATTAAAAGATTTGAATAAGCGTGAGTCTAAATCTCAATTTTCTTCCTAATTGACATGATGCTAAATTTTGAGGATGATATGAAAGGTTCTGTAGTCTACGACTTCACCTTGCGTGATATTTTTGCTTCACTCCTAATAAGTCCATTCCTGTGCATGAAACCACATTTGGCAAAGAAATCTAGTTAGATGTCTTAATTTTATTGTACTTCCACCTGTCTTTATTACCAGTAGAATGTGCACAAATGGCATAAGGGATCTGTGTTAGAGATGTTCAGAAATCAAAAACTTTTCTTAATATAGTGGCTTGGAACACATTTATTTATTTGTTTGGCTGCATGTTGGAAAAGATTGTTTAAATAAGTGGTGAGCAGCTTGAGTACTTTCTGCAACACTGGAGGCACACTTGGTCTTTAATGATCTTGTACTAATAATTTTTAATGAGTTAGTCCATGACTTATGAGATATATGTTCTTGTGTTTGGGAGGAATGGGTATTCGATTAAGATATACAAAAGGGCATAACTTAGGGAGTGAATGAAATATAATAGAGAAAGATGAGAAGGTATTAAAGATAAAATATACCAATAAAAAACCCACAAATTTAAGGTATCTTAATTTGTTCTCTTTCTTTTCGTTTGTACTGATATACGTGAAATTCATCTATCATACTACCTCCATTCCTTATTATCTGTCCGATTTTATCCAAAATAGTGTTCCTAATTATTTGTCAATATGTTAATACGGTAATACCAACAAAAATCATCTTTTTTTTACCAATACCTTATAAATACTAAACACCTTCTTGCAAGTATAAGCTTATTAATTCATCCCTTAGTAACAAGTAATGGTATAATAGTTTTTTGATAGTTTAAATTATGGGAAATTTTGGTTTGCTTGAATGGATAGAATTGGCTCATAATAAGGAATAAAGGTTGTAGTTATTTGATTTATAACAAGAAATCTTCCAAATATGCATATTTCTTTCAATCAATCATCTTAATGTGCATTTTTTGAACAACATTTGGCAGAGTGGGAGAAGCTAATCCCAACCTCAACTTGGATATTGGAGAATTTTGTGCAACGATATCAAGTGATCAAGATGATAATGGTACTCCTATGACTCAAGGGGGCACCACTTATCAGTTATTTCAATATGTAACTTTCTATCACTTGTATTTAGACTTCGTAATTTTGTACTTTTAAGTTAGATTGGTGGTGTTACTGGGTTTTGGTACTTTTGAAGTTAAATTGGTGGTTTGCTGCTTTGTATAAATTTAGGATTTTGTATTGGCATCCTTGTTGGTTTTTGGCTATCATGGTTTATTTTGGATGGGTTGATGTAAGAATAAAATGGTTATTTCAAAATATTTATATGAAGTGTTGCCTTTTACTTTAACTGCTGTTGTATTTTATAAAAGTAGTATTACAAAAAAATGATGATGTGGCATATATGTGGGGCCCATTGCTGACGTGGCGCAAATGTAGAGACACTGTTGACATGTCATAACTGTCGGCCCCACTGCTGACGTGGCATCAAGATGGGACACGCTGATGACGTGGCACAAAGGCGGGACCCACTGATGACGTGGCACACGTGGACCCTATGTTCTGTTTTTTTTTTTTTTTGAAATCTTAGGCAACATCATTTGTTGTTGCCTTACTTAGTTATGTTGTTGTATTAGAGGCGTAATGTAATACTTTTCTGTTGTTGCAGTGGAGACTAAAAGTGTTGCCTTAGGTGTCAAAGGCAACGGCCGTATTGGCAACAAGAGTTTGGTGTTGCCTTTGGCCTAAGGCAACACTTTTTGTGTCTTCTGCAACAATAAATAGGCATTGCCTATGAGCACTTATGGCGTAGTGTTGGTGCGATAAATATGGTATTGGGCACAACTTTTCGTCACCTCGGACATCTCAGCAAAATGGAGTTCTCGAGAGGAAGAATCGCTCTTTAGAAGAAATGAGCCGAACAATGCTCAATGAATATGGGCTACCAAAATATTTCTGGGCCGAAGCCGTTAATATCGCATGTTATGTTATTAACCGATTCCATATTCGGAGAAACAAGATGATGATTCCATATGAGATATTCAAAGGTAAAAAGCCCAATTTATCTTACTTTCATCCATTTGGTTGTAAAGTATTTATTCATAATAATGGTAAAGATAATTTAGGAAAATTTGACTCTAAATCGGATATTGGTATATTTCTTGGTTATTTGACTAATAATAAAACATATCATGTTTTTAATTGTAGAAGAGGCTCAGTAGAAGAGTCAATTCATGTAAAATTGGATGATACAGTTTTACCCCCGAGAAAGGTTGTTTTCGATGATGATGCTGTAACACCCCCAATCCACTCAGGGATATTACACGCCGTAGACCCCTTTCCACAAGGAGCTACCAGGCAGGAGACTACAAATCAAAACCCACATGCGGTCAACTTGACCAAAACATAATACCGTAGACCGATTAGGTCTCTCAAAACAGCATAACCGTACATCTGATGAAACTAAAATACAACTCGATCACATAGTACATAAAATGTCCATCCCATCCAGGATGACAAGAACTCAAACCGACGTATCACTGACAGACGACAGACTACAACTGTGACTAGTATCGCTGCATTGCATCATCCTCCGAGACAATCCTGTGGTTGCTCACTCTCCAGTCAGAACACCTGGAATAAATAACAAAATCCCCAACGAGGGGTTAGTGATGGAATCGCTAGCAAGTAACCAAGCTATACGATTATACATCAAGAATACAACCATTATGAAAATAACATTTCGACAAGGTAGTAACACGATCCCCGAATCTAAAGTCTTTTGAAAATTTATTCCTTTAAAACAAACCATGGGGATTACTCCAGAAATCACTGTAAGAGATTATTTAGAGACTTCGGGGGTCTCAGTGTAAAATCCTGAAATATGAATGTTTTTCCTTTTCAAAAGGTTTTCTTTCAAAGTCATACAAATGATTTTATTCTCAACTCAAACCTCAAGACCAAAACCATATTCACCAATATAATCGGGATTCAAGATTCAAACATAAACAATTCATAGATATCAAATCAACAGTCAAAACGTCTCCGTGGCCCCGAAGGGTCCCACCCGGATTAGCTCATCAAGAATAAACTTGAACACACCCATAAGTTATCTTGACATCGCACTCGCAAGTGACGATTCTCGGAGCCCTCTCCAGACCTACCCGATTAGATAACCTTATGGTCAAATCGTAACATCTGGCCGTACTCGCAAGCACGCGCCTCCGGAGGCCTCGACGGACCCTACCCGGATAACATCATTCAAGTACGCCCATAAGTTATCATGACATCGCACTCGCAAGTGCCGATTCTCGGAGCCCTCCCCAGACCTACCCGAATGGATAACCTTATGGTCACAACGTACGTCTGGCCGTACTCGCAAGCACGCGCCTCCGGAGGCCTCGACGGGACCCTACCCGGACAACATCTCAATTCGCTAAGATACACAACAACAACAAAGGCACAATATTCACTACAACCGGAAACACGTAACATATAAGTTAATGTAACATAACTTCCACAAAGGCACAATATTCACAACACACCATCATTCAGGAAAAAGGCTAACGAGCTAATAATACAAGTATTACGCGATTCCACAATTCCCCGGTTAACTACTCATTTCTAGTATCCACCGTAAGCACAAAAAAACATGAAATAGTTGTTATCATTCTTCATGAAACTCAAGTTACGTTTGTAATTACTTTCATAAATTCACATTTTCATTTAGAGTAAGTTACGGTTAAATATACCGTCACTAACGAGTCCACGTTAAATTCACGACACATCACATTCTCAAAGTATAAAGAATATAGACGAGATACTCGCCTCAAGTCCAACGCACGCGGAGCAATGGGAAAGCTCGACTTAATGACCGCTACCGAACACTCCGAAGAACACGATTCAACTGGGAAGCTCGGACCCCGAAGAAGACAACGAACGGAAGGGTTCCGACTCGAGTTCTTCACAAGAATTCGTTCCTAAGTCACAACGATATCAATTCAATCACAATTCTACGAAAACGTATGGAACTTCCCAAGTTCTACCCATTGAAGCATTTTATCGGACACTTTGAAGGCGTAGTCCAATTCAATCGATTATTCAAAGAAATACTCAAATCCGTTCCACAAAACTTCAAGGGTATTGAATGATTACGAGTTTACAATCAAGTTTCATCAGCAATATGAATCAAAACAAAGAAAATCGGCCAAAATACCAAGAAACCCCAAGAACATCCAAAAACCAAAAGTTTAGGTGTTCTTACCTTCGATCCGGGTGGAAGATGATGTTAATCCATGATTCCAACTTCCAAAACATGTTGTTATAAGTTGATTCTACTCAAAACCATCGATCTATGGTGAAAAATCGCGGAAGGAACGGAGAAAAGTGGAAAATGCCGGATATGACTCGGTCCAGGCCTTAAATAGCCGGACACTGCCGCTACGTACGTACGTAGGAATCGCCGGCCCTTACGACGTATCGCCATGGCCGAAGTCTCGCCCGAATGCCGGCATCGTTACGTAACCGGCCTTACGTGTAATCGCCGAGCATTACCGACCGTAACTCGGCGGCCTTGGCCTGGCCTGGGCGCCGCCATGACTCTACGGGCCAACTCCGACGGCCCGAACGACCGAAAACCCGAATACGAATCAAGATACGGTTACGAAGCACTCGCAAAGACGAATCCGAACACTAAGAGAACACACGATTCCGACCACCCGAAGGCTCGAAATTCGACAACGGAAAGTAATTACCCCAAACTTTGGGAAATTACGAAAATGGCCCAAAACGCCCGAAAATCACGATACGTGATCGAAACACCAAGCCAAAGCTCGCAACATGAATAATAACATTAAATGAACTTATGAGAAAGTCGAAACAACAGTTTCGGACGAGATTCGCAAGAATCGAACTCAAGTGCGGAAAAACCGCTAAAAAGCACGGAACTCAACAAAATGATACCGAAACGAAATCAGATGACCAAACACGAAGAACAAAACATTGTCAAAATGTCAAAACGGCCGCAAGCGAGTTCTGGAAACTAGAAAAATGTCAAAAACGAAAAATTACCGAAAAAGAAAATCACGGGTATTACATTCTACCCCTCTAAAAAAAAGTTTCGTCCCGAAACTTAAACTAAAAAAAAGTGAAGTCACAAACAACAAAGCACGGCCGACAAAATCTCAACGGTCCCGACGAACTGATCCCGATACCGATGCCGAAACACGATTCTGGGAAACCTCATGGAATAATTCACAATACTGAACTCTGTGGCCCTCGAGTCCACAATTATAACAAGTAATCCGTTGCGAAGGACAATTAGCTTGCACATGACCGACAACATTGCAGTTAAAGCACCTCCCAGTCTGACTAGGAGTCAAAGAAGACAACTTGGAACTCTTAGTTCCACCGAACGAAGAAATTGAAGGTTTCGCCGTACGACTACGCGAAACTCGATGAGAAGAATTTCCGTCTCTTGCACCGTCCGAAAAATCTCCAGAGGTCCTCTGTCTCTTCGACTCATGCGAAGGCCCAGTAGATAACGATGCCATCTCGTACGCCATGGCTCGATTCTGATACTCTCTCAAAGTAGCACAAGTGAAACCCGACATGTACTGTCGAATCTCTGGTCTCATCCGCATATCAAAATGATGGATCTTGTCCTCCTCGGTCCTCACCTTATTCTTCACAAAGGCGAGCTGTCGACTATAATCGACAATAGCCTGCGACACGGGTACATCCTGTGGCTCAGCTAGGTAAAAATCTCGGATCCTCTGCTCTCGAATCGGCCTCGGGCAAAACTCCGCTTCCATCAACTTCTTGAACTCTTCCCAAGTAACAGCATGATATTGAGGCTCAACGGCCTCCCACCAGTTAGCGGCGTCATCAACGAGAAGGAACTAGGCGATAGGAATCCTCCGCTCCTCGGGACAACCAATCGCCTTGAAAATCTTCTCCAATTGGATAAGCCAGCCGTCCCAGCCCAAAGTATCACCCGCTCCTGCAAAGCGAGGGGGACGCATACGAACCACTTCTCTAAGCCACCGAGTCGATCCAACATCCTCATTCGCAGTATGGTTACGCTGAACCACCTGAGCTAAATGTGTCATCTGGTCTGCCACCTGTTGGAGCACAGTAGCAACACCAGTACTAATTCCATTACCGGTAGTACGATCCCAGTCGCGCGGAGGGTTACCACGACATCGACCTCTCGGCATACTGAATGGACAACCGTTCAGAACAACAAAACAACCACCCCATAATCAATATAGAGCAACCAACAATAACACAATAAAATACTCATTCCGAGTTGTAACACGAATACATGAACTATCACTGCAACGACAGAATCCAAATTCATACATCATTCACTTAGCCATGTTAACATAACGTACGATCTTTACCAAGTTTATCACGGTCAAAACCACAAACATATCATCAGGGTCGAATATGGGTAATATTTTAAAAACAATTTTTTTTTTTCAAGGTGCTTGTCCAAATGATAGCATTTTAAAATTCCTGAATTTGAAAAATTTGCTGAAGCGAATTTTAGAAAAGAAAAGTTTGATCAAAACTATGAATCTATTATCATATCTGTCTCGTTTTGAAAACCATGTACAAGACATTCTGAATTACCACATCCGGATAACGTCAAAGAAACAACACAATTAAACCGAACTATGAAATCATCGTATCTGGGCGTACACCCATAACTTGCTAACAAGAATTGTGACAATATATAATACGTCAATAATATCCACACAGGTGAAGCAACTAAGTGCAATCGATATCGCAGTTAGGGTTCACGATCATCACAGACGGACCATATGATTAGGTCGATAGAGATTGAGCAACAGAGAATGATCGATAATAGAATTGTAACAGAAAGGTACTGTAAAAATTTTCCGACGGCAAAACAACATAACAAACATTTAATGAAATTTTTCAAAATTCTTTTGGTCTCAACCGAAGGTGACGGTAATATTTTGCGCGTGCAGAAATACATTAATATACATTTTTCCTCATACCGCCTGATGGTGTCATTTGAAAATACAGGATTAACTCTGTCAAAACTCAACCGATTTCAAAATTCATACGGGTTGCTGGTTTAATCGAACCATAAAAATATTTTCAAAATCAACTTTCACAAAAATGTTCCGACCCTTATGGCCCCTCAAAAATATATTCTCAAATCTACCCGCAGCGGAATAATTACGATAGTCCAAACAAACTAATCGAACTAAAAACCACCTGCTCAAATGACAAACAAAATCACAAATTCAACCAAACACATTTCGGGCGCATCAAGTTAAAACATATATCAAGACTATCATTTGAGCTTTTCACCGAATCAACTGTCGGCACACTTTCGAAACCCATCAAGGTTCACAAATTTTACAATATACCACCCCACACGGCGGTTCAAAGTCAAAACATCAATACGTCCAGTCATATCCGTATACCGTGCGTCACAAGCATCGAATACAACTCCCTTACACAACACCGTGTAAATAAGGACACACATCACATTTAATTCGCACACGTAAAAACATGAAATACAGGTACCTCACATAAAGGAGGAGACTTACGTCCACAGGCCGCACGGAGATAATGGCTGCAACACGATACTAATCACAACGAACCACAATTGATCACAACGGATCTCAATGATCTCGCTTGTTCACAACTGCTCACCCGGGTGACACGACAAGACACGACTCCGACAAGACACGACTCGACAAGACCCAACTAGACCCAACTGCCTAGGTTTTCGCAAACCTAAGCTCGATACCATTTATGTAACACCCCCAATCCACTCAGGGATATTACACGCCGTAGACCCCTTTCCACAAGGAGCTACCAGGCAGGAGACTACAAATCAAAACCCACATGCGGTCAACTTGACCAAAACATAATACCGTAGACCGATTAGGTCTCTCAAAACACAGCATAACCGTACATCTGATGAAACTAAAATACAACTCGATCACATAGTACATAAAATGTCCATCCCATCCAGGATGACAAGAACTCAAACCGACATATCACCGATGATTTACGACTACAACCGTGACTAGTATCGCCGCATTGCATCATCCTCCGAGCCAATCCCGTGGTTGCTCACTCTCCAGAACACCTGGAATAAATAACAAAATCCCCAACGAGGGGTTAGCGATGGAATCGCTAGCAAGTAACCAAGCTATACGATTATACATCAAGAATACTACCGTTATGAAAATAACATTTCGACAAGGTAGTAACACGATCCCCGAATCTAAAGTCTTTTGAAAATTTATTCCTTTAAAACAAACCATGGGGATTACTCCAGAAATCACTGTAAGAGATTATTTAGAGACTTCGGGGGTCTCAGTGTAAAATCCTGAAATATGAATGTTTTTCCTTTTCAAAAGGTTTTCTTTCAAAGTCATACAAATGATTTTATTCTCAACTCAAACCTCAAGACCAAAACCATATTCACCAATATAATCGGGATTCAAGATTCAAACATAAACAATTCATAGATATCAAATCAATAAATAAACGTCTCCGTGGCCCCGAAGGGTCCCACCCGGATTAGCTCATCAAGAATAAACTTGAACACACCCATAAGTTATCTTGACATCGCACTCGCAAGTGACGATTCTCGGAGCCCTCTCCAGACCTACCCGATTAGATAACCTTATGGTCAAATCGTAACATCTGGCCGTACTCGCAAGCACGCGCCTCCGGAGGCCTCGACGGACCCTACCCGGATAACATCATTCAAGTACGCCCATAAGTTATCATGACATCGCACTCGCAAGTGCCGATTCTCGGAGCCCTCCCCAGACCTACCCGAATTGATAACCTTATGGTCACAACGTACGTCTGGCCGTACTCGCAAGCACGCGCCTCCGGAGGCCTCGACAGGACCCTACCCGGACAACATCTCAATTCGCTAAGATACACAACAACAACAAAGGCACAATATTCACTACAACCGGAAACACGTAACATATAAGTTAATGTAACATAACTTCCACAAAGGCACAATATTCACAACACACCATCATTCAGGAAAAAGGCTAACGAGCTAATAATACAAGTATTACGCGATTCCACAATTCCTCGGTTAACTACTCATTTCTAGTACCCACCGTAAGCACAAAAAAACATGAAATAGTTGTTATCATTCTTCATGAAACTTAAGTTACGTTTGTAATTACTTTCATAAATTCACATTTTCATTTAGAGTAAGTTACGGTTAAATATACCGTCACTAACGAGTCCACGTTAAATTCACGACACATCACATTCTCAAAGTATAAAGAATATAGACGAGATACTCGCCTCAAGTCCAACGCACGCGGAGCAACGGGAAAGCTCGACTTAATGACCGCTAACGAACACTCCGAAGAACACGATTCAACTGGGAATCTCGGACCCCGAAGAAGACAACGAACGGAAGGGTTCCGACTCGAGTTCTTCACAAGAATTCGTTCCTAAGTCACAACGATATCAATTCAATCACAATTCTACGAAAACGTATGGAACTTCCCAAGTTCTACCCATTGAAGCATTTTATCGGACACTTTGAAAGCGTAGTCCAATTCAATCGATTATTCGAAGAAATACTCAAATCCGTTCCACAAAACTTCAAGGGTATTGAATGATTACGAGTTTACAATCAAGTTTCATCAGCAATATGAATCAAAACAAAGAAAATCGGCCAAAATACCAAGAAGTTTAGGTGTTCTTACCTTCGATCCGGGTGGAAGATGATGTTAATCCATGATTCCAACTTCCAAAACATGTTGTTATAAGTTGATTCTACTCAAAACCATCGATCTATGGTGAAAAATCGCGGAAGGAACGAAGAAAAGTGGAAAATGCCGGATATGACTCGGTCCAGGCCTTAAATAGCCGGACACTGCCGGACGCTTACGTACGTAACCGGCCGGGCCCTTATGTACGTAACCGGCCATGGCCGAAGTCTCTGCCCAGAAATGCCGGCATCGTTACGTACGTAACCGGCCGAGGCTTACGTACGTAACCGGCCGAGGCTTACGTACGTAACCGGCCTTACGTACGTAACTGCCGAGCATTACCGACCGTAACTCGGCCAGTGCTGGCCTGGGCCCAGACTGCCCGGCCATGACTCGGCCGGGGCCAACTCCGACGGCCCGAACGACCCCGAAACCCGAATACGAATCGAAGATACGGTTACGAAGCACTCGCAAAGACGAATCCGAACACTAAGAGAACACACGATTCCGACCACCCGAAGGCTCGAAATTCGACAATGGAAAGTAATTACCCCAAACTTTGGGAAATTACGAAAATGGCCCAAAACGCTCGAAAATCACGATACGTGATCGAAACACCAAGCCAAAGCTCGCAACATGAATAATAACATTAAATGAACTTATGAGAAAGTCGAAACAACAGTTTCGGACGAGATTCGCAAGAATCGAACTCAAGTGCGGAAAAACCGCTAAAAAGCACGGAACTCAACAAAATGATACCGAAACGAACTCGGATGACCAAACACGAAGAACAAAACATTGTCAAAATGTCAAAACGGTCGCAAGCGAGTTCTGGAAACTAGAAAAATGTCAAAAACGAAAAATTACCGAAAAAGAAAATCACGGGTATTACATTCTACCCCTCTAAAAAAAAGTTTCGTCCCGAAACTTAAACTAAAAAAAAGTGAAGTCACAAACAACAAAGCACGGCCGACAAAATCTCAACGGTCCCAACGAACTGATCCCGATACCGATGCCGAAACACGATTCTAGGAAACCTCATGGAATAATTCACAATACTGAACTCTATGGCCCTCGAGTCCACAATTATAACAAGTAATCCGTTGCGAAGGACAATTAGCTTGCACATGACCGACAACATTGCAGTTAAAGCACCTCCCAGTCTGACTAGGAGTCAAAGAAGACAACTTGGAACTCTTGGTTCCACCGAACGAAGAAATTGAAGGTTTCGCCGTACGACTACGCGAAACTCGATGAGAAGAATTTCCGTCTCTTGCACCGTCCGAAAAATCTCCAGACGTCCTCTGTCTCTTCGACTCATGCGAAGGCCCAGTAGATAACGATGCCATCTCGTACGCCATGGCTCGATTCTGATACTCTCTCAAAGTAGCACAAGTGAAACCCGACATGTACTGTCGAATCTCTGGTCTCATCCGCATATCAAAATGATGGATCTTTTCCTCCTCGGTCCTCACCTGATTCTTCACAAAGGCGAGCTGTCGACTATAATCGACAATAGCCTGCGACACGGGTACATCATGTGGCTCGGCTAGGTAAAAATCTCGGATCCTCTGCTCTCGAATCGGCCTCGGGCAAAACTCCGCTTCCATCAACTTCATGAACTCTTCCCAAGTAACAGCATGATATTGAGGCTCAACGGCCTCCCACCAGTTAGCGGCGTCATCAACGAGAAGGAACTGAGCGATAGGAATCCTTCGCTCCTCGGGACAACCAATCGCCTTGAAAATCTTCTCCAATTGGATAAGCCAGCCGTCCCAGCCCAAAGTATCACCCGCTCCTGCAAAGCGAGAGGGACGCATACGAACCACTTCTCTAAGCCACCGAGTCGATCCAACATCCTCATTCGCAGTATGGTTACGCTGAACCACCTGAGCTAAATGTGTCATCTGGTCTGCCACCTGTTGGAGCACAGTAGCAACACCAGTACTAATTCCATTATCGGTAGTACGATCCCGGTCGCGCGGAGGGTTACCACGACCTAGACCTCTCGACATACTGAATGGACAACCGTTCAGAACAACAAAACAACCACCCCATAATCAATATAGAGCAACCAACAATAACACAATAAAATACTCATTCCGAGTTGTAACACGAATACATGAACTATCACTGCAACGACAGAATCCAAATTCATATATCATTCACTTAGCCATGTTAACATAACGTACGACCTTTACCAAGTTTATCACGGTCAAAACCACAAACATATCATCAGGGTCGAATATGGGTAATATTTTAAAAACAATTTTTTTTTTCAAGGTGCTTGTCCAAATGATAGCATTTTAAAATTCCTGAATTTGAAAAATTTGCTGAAGCGAATTTTAGAAAAGAAAAGTTTGATCAAAACTATGAATCTATTATCATATCTGTCTCGTTTTGAAAACCATGTACAAGACATTCTGAATTACCACATCCGGATAACGTCAAAGAAACAACACAATTAAACCGAACTATGAAATCATCGTATCTGGGCGTACACCCATAACTTGCTAACAAGAATTGTGACAATATATAATACGTCAATAATATCCACACAGGTGAAGCAACTAAGTGCAATACTGATATCGCAGTTAGGGTTCACGATCATCACAGACGGACCATATGATTAGGTCGATAGAGATTGAGCAACAGAGAATGATCACTTATAGAATTGTAACAGCAAAGGTACTGTAAAAATTTTCCGACGGGTAAAACAACATAACAAACATATAACAGAAATTTTTCAAAATTCTTTTGGTCTCAACCGAAGGTGACGGTAATATTTTGCAGTGCCCGAAATACATTAATATATATTTTTCCTCATACCGCCTGATGGTGTCATTTGAAAATACAGGATTAACTCTGTCAAAACTCGACCGATTTCAAAATTCATACGGGTTGCTGGTTTAATCGAACCATAAAAATATTTTCAAAATCAACTTTCACAAAAATGTTCTGACCCTTATGGCCCCTCAAAAATATATTCTCAAATCTACCCGCAGCGGAATAATTACGATAGTCCAAACAAACTGATCGAACTAAAAACCACCTGCTCAAATGACAAACAAAATCACAAATTCAACCAAACACATTTCGGGCGCATCAAGTTAAAACATATATCAAGACTATCATTTGAGCTTTTCACCGAATCAACTGTCGGCACACTTTCGAAACCCATCAAGGTTCACAAATTTTACAATATACCACCCCACACGGCGGTTCAAAGTCAAAACATCAATACGTCCAGTCATATCCGTATAACGTGCGTCACAAGCATCGAATACAACTCCCTTACACAACACCGTGTAAATAAGGACACACATCACATTTAATTCGCACACGTAAAAACATGAAATACAGGTACCTCACATAAAGGAGGAGACTTACGTCCACAGGCCGCACGGAGATAATGGCTGCAACACGATACTAATCACAACGAACCACAATTGATCACAACGGATCGCAATGATCTCGCTTGTTCACAACTGCTCACCCGGGTGACACGACAAGACACGACTCCAACAAGACACGACTCGACAAGACCCAACTAGACCCAACTGCCTAGGTTTTCGCAAACCTAAGCTCGATACCATTTATGTAACACCCCCAATCCACTCAGAGATATTACACGCCGTAGACCCCTTTCCACAAGGAGCTACCAGGCAGGAGACTACAAATCAAAACTCACATGCGGTCAACTTGACCAAAACATAATACCGTAGACCGATTAGGTCTCTCAAAACACAGCATAACCGTACATCTGATGAAACTAAAATACAACTCGATCACATAGTACATAAAATGTCCATCCCATCCAGGATGACAAGAACTCAAACCGACATATCACTGACAGATGACAGACTACAACTGTGACTAGTATCGCTGCATTGCATCATCCTCCGAGCCAATCCTGTGGTTGCTCACTCTCCAGTCAGAACACCTGGAATAAATAACAAAATCCCCAACGAGGGGTTAGCGATGGAATCGCTAGCAAGTAACCAAGCTATACGATTATACATCAAGAATACAACCGTTATGAAAATAACATTTCGACAAGGTAGTAACACGATCTCCGAATCTAAAGTCTTTTGAAAATTTATTCCTTTAAAACAAACCATGGGGATTACTCCAGAAATCACTGTAAGAGATTATTTACAGACTTCGGGGGTCTCAGTGTAAAATCCTGAAATATGAATGTTTTTCCTTTTCAAAAGGTTTTCTTTCAAAGTCATACAAATGATTTTATTCTCAACTCAAACCTCAAGACCAAAACCATATTCACCAATATAATCGGGATTCAAGATTCAAACATAAACAATTCATAGATATCAAATCAACAGTCAAAACGTCTCCGTGGCCCCGAAGGGTCCCACCCGGATTAGCTCATCAAGAATAAACTTGAACACACCCATAAGTTATCTTGACATCGCACTCGCAAGTGACGATTCTCGGAGCCCTCTCCAGACCTACCCGATTAGATAACCTTATGGTCAAATTGTAACATCTGGCCGTACTCATTCAAGTACGCCCATAAATTATCATGACATCGCACTCGCAAGTGCCGATTCTCGGAGCCCTCCCCAGACCTACCCGAATTGATAACCTTATGGTCACAACGTACGTCTGGCCGTACTCGCAAGCACGTGCCTCCGGAGGCCTCGACGGGACCCTACCCAGACAACATCTCAATTCGCTAAGATACACAACAACAACAAAGGCACAATATTCACTACAACCAGAAACACGTAACATATAAGTTAATGTAACATAACTTCCACAAAGGCACAATATTCACAACACACCATCATTCAGGAAAAAGGCTAACGAGCTAATAATACAAGTATTACGCGATTCCACAATTCCTCGGTTAACTACTCATTTCTAGTATCCACCGTAAGCACAAAAAAACATGAAATAGTTGTTATCATTCTTCATGAAACTCAAGTTACGTTTGTAATTACTTTCATAAATTCACATTTTCATTTAGAGTAAGTTACGGTTAAATATACCGTCACTAACGAGTCCACATTAAATTCACGACACATCACATTCTCAAAGTATAAAGAATATAGACGAGATACTCGCCTCAAGTCCAACGCACGCGGAGCAACGGGAAAGCTCGACTTAATGACCGCTACCGAACACTCCGAAGAACATGATTCAACTGGGAAGCTCGGACCCCAAAGAAGACAACGAACGGAAGGGTTCCGACTCGAGTTCTTCACAAGAATTCGTTCCTAAGTCACAAAGATATCAATTCAATCACAATTCTACGAAAACGTATGGAACTTCCCAAGTTCTACCCATTGAAGCATTTTATCGGACACTTTGAAGGCGTAGTCCAATTCAATCGATTATTCAAAGAAATACTCAAATCCGTTCCACAAAACTTCAAGGGTATTGAATGATTACGAGTTTACAATCAAGTTTCATCAGCAATATGAATCAAAACAAAGAAAATCGGCCAAAACACCAAGAAACCCCAAGAACATCCAAAAACCAAAAGTTTAGGTGTTCTTACCTTCGATCCGGGTGGAAGATGATGTTAATCCATGATTCCAACTTCCAAAACATGTTGTTATAAGTTGATTCTACTCAAAACCATCGATCTATGGTGAAAAATCGCGGAAGGAACGAAGAAAAGTGGAAAATGCCGGATATGACTCGGTCCGGGCCTTAAATAGTGGACATCGCCGGACGCTTACGTGCGTGCGTAACCGGGCCCTTACGTGCGTAATCGGCCATGGCCGAAGTCTCTGCTAGAAATGCCGCATCGTTACGTGCGTAATCGGCCGAGGCTTACGTCGTAACCGGCCTTACGACGTAAATGCCGAGCATCACGCCGTAACTCGGCGATCTTGCCTAGGCCTGCATCGCCGGCCATGACTCGGCCGGCCAACTCAGACGGCCGACGACCGAAACCCAAATACGAATCGAAGATACGGTTACGAAGCACTCGCAAAGACGAATCCGAACACTAAGAGAACACACGATTCCGACCACCCGAAGGCTCGAAATTCGACAATGGAAAGTAATTACCCCAAACTTTGGGAAATTACGAAAATAGCCCAAAACGCTCGAAAATCACGATACGTGATCGAAACACCAAGCCAAAGCTCGCAACATGAATAATAACATTAAATGAACTTATGAGAAAGTCGAAACAACAGTTTCGGACGAGATTCGCAAGAATCGAACTCAAGTGCGGAAAAACCGCTAAAAAGCACGGAACTCAACAAAATGATACCGAAACGAACTCGGATGACCAAACACGAAGAACAAAACATTGTCAAAATGTCAAAACGGTCGCAAGCGAGTTCTGGAAACTAGAAAAATGTCAAAAACGAAATATTACCGAAAAAGAAAATCACGGGTATTACAGATGCAGGTATGGTTCCAGCTAATGAAGTGTCAGAAGAAATGAAGGAATTAGAGAAGCTTGACATAAAGCAGGAGGATAATCCTTTCAACCTTCCTAAAAAATGGGCTAATGTGAAAGATCATCCTATGGAGCAAATTCTTGGGAAAATCGATGATGGTGTACGGACAAGGATAAATGTGAATGATTGCCTAAATAATATTGCATTCATTTCTCTTACAGAACCAAAGAACATAGACGAAGCTATAAATGACGAGAATTGGGCTATTGCTATGCAAGAAGAACTCAATCAATTCAAAAGAAACAAAGTATGGGAATTGATTCCGGCACCGGAAGACAAAACAATCATCGGTACAAAATGGCTACATAAAGTAAAAACCGACGATAATGGTCTCCCAGTGAAAAATAAATCAAGATTGGTTGCTCAAGGATATAACCAAGATGAAGGTTTGGATAATGAAGAAACTTTTGCTCCTGTTGCCCGTCTTGAAGCTATTCGCCTTCTGTGTGCCTTTGCCGCCTACAAGAAGATCAAACTCTATCAAATGGATGTAAAAAGCGCGTTTTTAAACAGTATCATCCAGGAGGAAGTGTATGTCAAGCAACCGCCAAGATTTGAAGACTATGATCATCCATATCATGTTTACAAGCTCCATACAGCTCTCTATGGATTAAAATAAGCTCTGAGAGCATGGTATGAACGTCTAAGCTCTTTTCTTATTTCTACTGGATATAAAAGAGATAATGTTGATAATAACCTATTTATCAAGAACTATGGTAGTAATATGCTTATTTGTCAAATTTATGTCGATGATATTGTTTTTGGTGCAACTAACGAATCTCTGTCCCTAGAATTTTCAAATCTTATGAAGGAAGAATTCGAAATGAGTATGATGGGAGAGTTGAAATACTTCCTTGGACTCCAAATTAAGCAACTCAATGACGGAATATTCATTCACCAATCTAAGTACGTCAATGAGCTCCTTAAGAAATTTAAGATGGAAGGATGCAAAACAAATTTCTACTCCTTATTTTTCGATATTTAAAAGGTACTGCTGGTTTAGGTCTGTGGTATCCATCAAGCATTGATTTTAAACTTTTTGCATATAGTGATGCTGATTTCGGTATATGCAAAATTGATAGAAAAAGCACCAATGGAACTTGTCATTTCATGAGTTCATGTCTAATTTCATGGAGTAGTAAGAAACAGACTATTGTCGCTACTTCCACAACTCAAGCAGAATATGTGCCTGCGGGGAGTGCATGTGCACAGGTTTTGTGGATTAAAAATCAATTACTAGATTATGGCATTGAGCTTAAAAATACACCTATTTTTTTGTGATAATACGAGTGCCATAAATTTGAGCAAAAACCCTATATTGCATAGGAGGACAAAACACATTGAAATTCGTCACCATTTTATTCGTGACCATGTCCAAAATGGGAATGTGCGTCTCCAATTTGTTGGTACTAATGAACAATTGGCGGATATTTTTGCAAAACCATTACCCGAAGATGCTTTCAACTTCATTTGCATAAATTTAGGAATGGGACATGTTGATCAATTTTAAAATTTGCATATTCATCATACACAGCAAAAATGGTCATGGAAAAACGAATGGATATCATCAGAAGAATATCACTATTCATTTGGTCAATGTTACGGCCTCTATATTCAGAGGATTACGTACGTAAACGATATTACGTACGTAACGCAGGTCCATGTTACGTACGCTATGCATCACAGAAATTTGGGCAGATTGTTTGGGTATATCATTACGTACGCTATATTATCTTATAGCGTACGTTATTAATCTTTATTTACGGACGTAATCGTAACACCCCCAAGACGATCATGGCATATTAAAGCGCCGTGGACCTCACTATTTGGAATCCACCAAGCTAACGCACCAAAACGACATACGACAAAAGACATAAATCATCGACAACAGACAATTTCTCAATCCACGACATTTAAATCCAAAGACTAAAATTTGATAATACAATTTGACATCAAATCCATTCCCAAAATGGGTACACAAAACTAATAAATTCAAGAAAGAAGTACTCGAGTACTTAAGCAAATGACATAATAAGGAAATCCCAAAACAAAACACCAATAGACAACCATTGAACAGAATCACGCCTGCCCATCATCCTCGTACGGCTCGCATGCTCGTTTGCTTCCATGACTTGTACCTGAAATACAGAAGTATTTTCCCCATTTAAGGGGTTAGCGACAACTGCTAGTGCAAGTACAATCCATTTGAACTACAGTTCTAATCAGATGAAAATATGCGCCAAAAATCATTTTAGAAATCATTTATATTCCGGAATATTTTCGGTGTACAAGCACAAAACACATTTCTCTAACAAAACAATTCAAAGTTAACCGTTGGTACGAGACTCACGGCCACCGTACCACGCAGAGCCCTGTCGGACATCCCTGGATGGTTAACCATAGTTCGTGATACGCACACTCACGGCAATACGTATCATTAGAGGCCCCGTCGGACCGTCCCTAGGTGAACATACACATATCCATCTATACAACCACGAAAAGTCATAATTCAAATACTAGAACGCATAAACAAATGTAAAGTACTTGCCTTTGAGACATCTTCGAAGAATTGGGAATGAATAACGACTACGAACGATCTGGATGGAAAACGACGGTTCCTAAACGAAGGATTAACATAACTCAGTCCTAACAGACAACAATAATCGAATGGAAAACGCCCATAACCCCGATTACAAGCTATGACAATAACCATTCAATCGATACGGATAAGGGTTTAAGCAAAATTTGCCTGAATCGATAATTCACAGATTAAACTCGATGAAATCGGATTGGGAATCACCCAATAACAACAATTGGTAAGGAATAATACAACATACTTGAACAATTCGAGATTAATAATGGCTACATAAAGTAAAAACCGACGATAATGGTCTCCCAGTGAAAAATAAATCAAGATTGGTTGGTCAAGGATATAACCAAGAGGAAGGTTTGGATAATGAAGAAACTTTTGCTCCTGTTGCCCGTCTTGAAGCTATTCGCCTACTGTGTGCCTTTGCCGCCTACAAGAAGATCAAACTCTATCAAATGGATGTAAAAAGCGCGTTTTTAAACAGTATCATCCAGGAGGAAGTGTATGTCAAGCAACCGCCAAGATTTGAAGACTATGATCATCCATATCATGTTTACAAGCTCCATACAGATATCTATGGATTATTATAAGCTCCGAGAGCATGGTATGAACGTCTAAGCTATTTTCTTATTTCTACTGGGTATAAAAGAGGTAATGTTGATAATAACCTATTTATCAAGAACGATGGTAGTAATATGCTTATTTGTCAAATTTATGTCGATGATATTGTTTTTGGTGCAACTAACGAATCTCTATCCCTAGAATTTTCAAATCTTATGAAGGAAGAATTCGAAATGAGTATGATGGGAGAGTTGAAATACTTTCTTGGACTCCAAATTAAGCAACTCAATTACGGAATATTCATTCACCAATCGAAGTACGTCAATGAGCTCCTTAAGAAATTTAAGATGGAAGGATGCAAAGAAGTTTCTACTCCTATGTCCTCCACTCTTAAACTCAACAAAGACGAGAAAGGTAAGTCTATTGACCAGAAACAGAATCGAGGTATGATTGAGTCTTTACTTTATTTAACTGCTTCTAGGCCTGACATTATGTTTGCTACTTGTCTGTGTGCTCGTTTTCAAGCCAATCCAAAAGAGTCTCATGTTATTGCTTGTAAACGTATTTTTCGATATTTAAAAGGTACTGCTGGTAGGGTTGAGCACCCGGTCTGACCCGGCCCAGACCGACCGGGTCCGGAATGGCCCGGATTATAAATGGTCGGACTTTATCGACCCGAAGCGCGGACTGTTGAGCAAGACCCAACGGTCGGACAGTAAAACCGAGTCGGTCCGGGTCAGCCCGATTCTAGCCCGATTTTGTAAGAATTTTTTTTTTTGCATATTAAGTGTCCTTTTATTACATATAAAATGTTTTCTTCTTTACATACTCCCATAAAATACAATTATCAATCTTAATATCTTCATTTAGTCATCAAACTCACAAGTTCAACAATATTTTAGTATAAATAAACTTAATTAGAATAATGTGCAATCATAATCGAGCCATTAATCATCATTATTTCATCACCACCGAGGGTAAATAAAAATAAAAAATATTTTTTTTTGCATTTTTATTTTTTAGAATTCGTTCAGGCATTTTAGGGTTTTGACCGGTCAGGCGGAACCGATTTTAGACAAAATGCGGACCGGGACCGGACCTAGTGCGAGTCGGTCCGGTCGGTCGAGTCGGTCCGAGTCCGGGTAAAAACCGGGTCCGGACCATTTGTGCTCAGCCCTAACTGCTGGTTTAGGTCTATGGTATATAGTGATGCTGATTTCGGTGGATGCAAAATTGATAGAAAAAGCACCAATGGAACTTGTCATTTCATGAGTTCATGTCTAATTTCATGGGGTAGTAAGAAACAGACTATTGTCGCTACTTCCACAGCTCAAGCAGAATATGTGGCTGCGGGGAGTGCATGTGCACAGGTTTTGTGGATTAAAAATCAATTACTAGATCATGGCATTGAGCTTAAAAATACACCTATTTTTTGTGATAATACGAGTGCCATAAATTTGAACAAAAACCCCATATTGCATAGTAGGACAAAACACATTGAAATTCATCACCATTTTATTCGTGACCATGTCCAAAACGGGAATGTGCGTCTCCAATTTGTTGGTACTAATGAACAATTGACGGATATTTTTACAAAACCATTACCCGAAGATGCTTTCAACTTCATCTGCATAAATTTAGGAATGGGACATGTTGATAAATTTTAAAATTTGCATATTCATCATATACAACAAAAATGGTCATGGAAAAATGAATGGATATCATCAGAAGAATATCACTATTCATTTGGTCAATGATACGGCCTCTATATTCAGAGGATTACGTACGTAAACGATATTACGTACGTAACGCAGGTCCAAGTTACGTACGCTATGCATCACAGAAATTTGGGCAGATTGTTTGGGTATATCATTACGTACGCTATATTATCTTATAGCGTACGTTATTAATCTTTATTTACGGACGTAATCATAACACCCCCAAGACGATTAGGGCATATTAAAGCGTCGTGGACCTCACTATTTGGAATCCACCAAGCCAACGCACCAAAACGACATACAATAAAAGACATAAATCATCGACAACAGACAATTTCTCAATCCACGACATTTAAATCCAAAGACTGAAATTTGATAATACAATTTGACATCAAATCCTTTCCCAAAATGGGTACACAATATTAATAAATTCAAGAAAGAAGTACTCGAGTACTTAAGCAAATGACATAATAAGGAAATCCCAAAACAAAACACCAATAGACAACCATTGAACAGAATCACGCCTGCCCATCATCCTCGTACGACTCGCATGCTCGTTTGCTTCCATGACATGTACCTGAAATACAAAAGTATTTCCCCCATTTAAGGGGTTAGCGACAACTGCTAGTGCAAGTACAATCCATTTGAACTACAGTTCTAATCAGATGAAAATATGCGCCAAAAATCATTTTAGAAATCATTTATATTCCGGAATATTTTCGGTGTACAAGCACAAAACACATTTCTCCAACAAAACAATTCAAAGTTAACCATTGGTACTAGACTCACGACCACCGTACCACGCAGAGCCCTGTCGGACATCCCTGGATGGTTAACCATAGTTCGTGATACGCACACTCACGGCAATACGTATCCCTAGAGGCCCCGTCGGACCGTCCCTAGGTGAACATACACATATCCATCCATACAACCACGAAAAGCCATAATTCAAATACTAGAACGCATAAACAAATGTAAAGTACTTGCCTTTGAGACATCTTCGAAGAATCGGGAATGAATAACGACTACGAACGATCTGGATGGAAAACGATGGTTCCTAAACGAAGGATTAACATAACTCAGTCCTAACGGACAACAATAATCGAATGGAAAACGCCCATAACCCCGATTACAAGCTATGACAATAACCGTTCAATCGATACGGATGAGTTTACGCAAAATCTGCCTAAATCGATAATTCGCAGATTAAACTCGATGAAATCGGATTGGGAATCACCCAATAACAACAATTGGTAAGGAATAATACAACATACTTGAACAATTCGAGATTAATAATGGCTACATAAAGTAAAAACCGACGATAATGGTCTCCCAGTGAAAAATAAATCAAGATTGGTTCCTCAAGGATATAACCAAGAGGAAGGTTTGGATAATGAAGAAACTTTTGCTCCTGTTGCCCGTCTTGAAGCTATTCACCTTCTGTGTGCCTTTGCCGCCTACAAGAAGATCAAACTCCATCAAATGGATGTAAAAAACACGTTTTTAAACAGTATCATCCAGGAGAAAGTGTATGTCAAGCAACCGCCAAGATTTGAAGACTATGATCATCCATATCATGTTTACAAGCTCCATACAGCTCTCTATGGATTAAAACAAGTTACGAGAGCATGGTATGAACGTCTAAGCTCTTTTCTTATTTCTACTGGGTATAAAAGAGGTAATGTTGATAATAACCTATTTATCAAGAACTATGGTAGGAATATGCTTATTTGTCAAATTTATGTCGATGATATTGTTTTTGGTGCAACTAACGAATCTCTGTCCCTAGAATTTTCAAATCTTATGAAGGAAGAATTCGAAATGAGTATGATGGGAGAGTTTAAATACTTTCTTGGACTCCAAATTAGGCAACTCAATGACGGAATATTCATTCACCAATCCAAGTACGTCAATGAGATCCTTAAGAAATTTAAGATGGAAGGATGCAAAGAAATTTCTACTCCTATGTCCTCCACTCTTAAACTCGACAAAGACGAGAAAGGTAAGTCTATTGACCAGAAACAGTATCGAGGTATGATTGAGTCTTTACTTTATTTAACTGCTTCTAGGCCTGATATTATGTTTGCTACTTGTCTGTGCGCTCGTTTTCAAGCCAATCCAAAAGAGTCTCATGTTATTGCTTGCAAACGTATTTTTCGATATTTGAAAGGTACTGCTGGTTTAGGTCTGTGGTATCCATCAAGCATTGATTTTAAACTTTTTGCATATAGTGATGCTGATTTCGGTATATGCAAAATTGATAGAAAAAGCACCAATGGAACTTGTCATTTCATGAGTTCATGTCTAATTTCATGTGGTAGTAAGAAACAGACTATTGTCGCTACTTCCACAACTCAAGCAGAATATGTGGCTGCGGGGAGTGCATGTGCACAGGTTTTGTGGATTAAAAATCAATTACTAGATTATGGCATTGAGCTTAAAAATACACCTATTTTTTTGTGATAATACGAGTGCCATAAATTTGAGCAAAAACCCCATATTGCATAGTAGGACAAAACACATTGAAATTCGTCACCATTTTATTCGTGACCATGTCCAAAACGAAAATGTGCGTCTCCAATTTGTTGGTACTAATGAACAATTGGCGGATATTTTTACAAAACCATTACCCGAAGATGCTTTCAACTTCATTTGCATAAATTTAGGAATGAGACATGTTGATCAATTTTAAAATTTGCATATTCATCATATACAGCAAAAATGGTCATGGAAAAACGAATGGATATCATCAGAAGAATATCACTATTCATTTGGTCAATGTTACGGCCTCTATATTCAGAGGATTACGTACGTAAATGATATTACGTATGTAACACAGGTCCAGGTTACGTACGCTATGCATCACAGAAATTTGGGCAGATTGTTTGGGTATATCATTACGTACGCTATATTATCTTATAGCGTACGTTATTAATCTTTATTTACGGACGTAATCGTAACACCCCCAGGACGATCATGGCATATTAAAGCGCCGTGGACCTCACTATTTGGAATCCACCAAGCTAACGCACCAAAACGACATACAACAAAAGACATAAATCATCGACAACAGATAATTTCTCAATCCACGACATTTAAATCCAAAGACTGAAATTTGATAATACAATTTGACATCAAATCCATTCCCAAAATGGGTACACAAAATTAATAAATTCAAGAAAGAAGTACTCGAGTACTTAAGCAAATGACATAATAAGGAAATCCCAAAAGAAAACACCAATAGACAACCATTGAACAGAATCACGCCTGCCCATCATCCTCGTATGGCTCGCATGCTCGTTTGCTTCCATGTCCTGTACCTGAAATACAAAAGTATTTCCCCCATTTAAGGGGTTAGCGACAACTGCTAGTGCAAGTACAATCCATTTGAACTACAGTTCTAATCAGATGAAAATATGCGCCAAAAATCATTTTAGAAATCATTTATATTCCGGAATATTTTCGGTGTACAAGCACAAAACACAATTCTCCAACAAAACAATTCAATGTTAACCGTTGGTATGAGACTCACGGCCACCGTACCATGCAGAGCCCTGTCGGACATCCCTGGATGGTTAACCATAGTTCGTGATACGCACACTCACGGCAATACGTATCCCTAGAGGCCCCGTCGGACCGTCCCTAGGTGAACATACACATATCCATCCATACAACCACGAAAAGCCATAATTCAAATACTAGAACGCATAAACAAATGTAAAGTACTTGCCTTTGAGACATCTTCGAAGAATCGGGAATGAATAACAACTACGAACGATCTGGATGGAAAATGACGGTTCCTAAACGAAGGATTAACATAACTCAGTCCTGAAAACGCCCATAACCCCGATTACAAGCTATGACAATAACCGTTCAATTGATACGGATGAGGGTTTACGCAAAATCTGCCTGAATCGATAATTCACAGATTAAACTCGATGAAATCGGATTGGGAATCACCCAATAACAACAATTGGTAAGGAATAATACAACATATTTGCCTCGGATTCGGACGGTGTAGGGTGATTTTTTTGATGATAATATGTTACCACAACACCACGGTGATGGAAAACGAAGAACACACGGATCGAATGTGGTAGAAATCGCCCTTTGGTGTCGTCCGACTAAGAAAACGAAAGGAAAGAATGAGAAATGAGGTTGACCTCTGCCCGCTGTTCTTAAAACTGCAGGCTCTTACGGCCGTAACAAGGGCTGCATTACGGCCGTAACAAGGCCAACATTACGGCCGTAAGGAATGGAGTGTTACGGCCGTAACACTCCACTGGACAGCAGTCCAAGAAGCTGCTGTCCGAACTGTTCCGGACGACTCCGAAAATATGGTTACGAAGTATATTCGATGGCAAACCTAACCATAACAGGAAAATACAATTCCGACTACCGGGGAATCCGAAATACGACAAAGAATATGAAATTCCCTAAACTTATAGGAATTTACAAAAATGGCCCAAGTATCCGAAAATCACGATACGACGTCAGATTGACAAACCGAAAGTCACAACACGAACAACTCAACCATACGAACTCATGCAAACAAAGAAACAACAAAAACAAATAAGTTTCATGAGAATCGAACGTGCATACGGCAAAACATAATATAGAATGGAATTTATGTACAAACATCCCCGAAACTCATCCAAATGGAAAAACTCCAAGAATAAAATATATTCAAAATGTCGAAACGGTTACAAGCGAGTCGATAAAAATAGACATACACCAAAAATGGAAACTGCTAAAAATGGAAAGGTACGGATATTACATTCTCCCCCTCTAAAAAGAAGTTTCGTCCTGAAACTTAAGAATCAAAAAGCTCGGGGTGCCTCGAACGCATATCCTCCTCCAACTCCCACATTACCTCTTCTACTCTGTACCTCAACCATTGCACTTTAACCAAAGAAATGGTTTTGTGCCTTAATTGTTTGTCTCGACGCTCCAAAATTTTAACGGGACTCTCCTCAAACGTGACATCCTTTTCGATCTGCACGTCCCCGAAATCAATAACATGGGACGGGTCCGGAACATACTTCCTCAGCTGAGTGACGTGAAATACACTATGCACATGACTCAATGACGGAGGCAAGGCCAGACGGTAATGCCAACTCGCCAACTCTCTCCAATATCTCGAAAGGTCCAATATACCTCGGGCTGAGCTTCCTATTTTTCCGAGAACGGAAAACTACCTTCGATGGAGACACTCTCAACAGAACATGATCTCCCACCTCAAACTCCAAGGGTCGACGCCTAACATCTGCATAAGACTTTTGTCGACTCTGAGCTACTAACATTCTCTTTCTAATCAACTCAACTTTCTCTCTCGTCTCTAACACAAGATCCGGCTCGGTGCCAACTAGATCGGACGGCTCATCCTAACATATCGGTGATCGGCAACATCAGCCATAAAGCGCCTGATACGGTGCCATCTTAATCGATGGGTGCCAGCTATTATTATCCGTAAACTCGATCAAGGCCAGATGTTCCTCCCAGTCACTACTCCAGTCTAACGCACACGCGCACAACAAATCCTCGAACGTCTGAATGGTACGCTCGGACTGTCCGTCGGTCTGAGGGTGGAAAGATGTACTCAAACGCAAACATGTCCCGAATGCCTTATATACCGCTTGCCAGAAATGCGATACAAACCGGCCATCTCTGTCCGAAATAATAGTCTTCGGCGTACCATGAAGTCTCACAATCTGCGCGATAAAAAAGCGAGCCAATTTTTCTGGACCCCAAGTATCACTGATGTCCAGAAAATGTGCTGACTTAGTCAGTCGGTCTACGATCACCCACACTATATTCATTCCGGTCTTTGTCCTCGGCAAATTCGTGACAAAATCCATCGAGATGTCTTCCCATTTCCATTCCGGAATGGGGAGTGGTTTCAACAATCCGGCTGGCTGCTGATGCTCGATTTTGACTTGTTGACAAGTCAAACACTTAGCCACAAACTCAACTACCTCATTCTTCATGTCATTCCACCAGAAATTCTTCCTCAAATCTTTATACATTTTACTCGAGCCCGGATGGACCGAGTAAGGTGACACGTGAGCCTCTCGCATAATACTCTGCCTCAATTCCAAGTCATTCGGAACACAAAGCTGACCTCATAATCTCAACACACCATCCTCATGTATCACGAATCCCGGGGCTTTCCCCTTACCTATATTCTCTCGAAGCTGAATAAACATCGGGTCTTCCAAGTATCCCGATTTAATGTCGTCGACTAGAGACGAAGAAGTCTCAAGAGTACGCAACTGCCCGGAACTCTCTGGTAGTACAATCTCAATGCTCAACCTCATCAACTCTCGCTGGAGTCCTGACTGGGCCGTAAGTAACTCAAGCACCCGAAGCGATACTGATTTCCAGCTCAAGGCATCTGCCACCACATTTGCCTTAACCGGATGGTAAAGGATCTCGAGGTCATAATCCTTAATCAACTCCAACCATCTCCACTGTCTCATGTTTAGCTCTTTTTGCGTGAAAATGTACTTCAGGCTCTTGTGATCGGTGAAAATTTGACACGACGAGCCATACAAGTAGTGACACCAGATCTTCAACACAAACACAACCGCGGCCAACTCAATATTGTGCGTAGGGTAATTCAACTCGTACAGTTTCAATTGACGGGAAGCATAGGCAATTGTCTCCCGTGCTGCACGATTACACATCCGAGCCCTTGGCCTGAAGCATCATTAAAACTAAGAAACCCTCATTACCACTCGGTAAAGCCAAAACGGGAGCGGTCGTCAACCATTTCTTCAATTCCTCGAAACTATTCTGTCTCTCGTCGGTCCACACAAACTTCTCTGACTTCTGTAACAATTGAGTCAGCGGTTGAGCGAGCTTAGAGAACCCCTCGACAAATCTACGATAATACCCGGCCAAACCCAAAAATCTACGGATCTCCTTCACGTTTTTGGGCGGCGCCCAATCCAACACGGCCTCTATCTTATATGGGTCCACACGAACACTCTCGGCCAAGATCATGTGGCCGAGAAACATAACCTCCCGCAACCAAAACTAACCCTTTAAGAACTTCGCAAAGAGATGCCGTGTTCTCAAGATTCCCAACACGATATGTAAATGGCGTGCATGCTCCTCCTCACTCCTGGAGTAAATCAAGATATCATCAATAAAGATAACTACACACTTATCGAGATATTCGATAAAGACTTTGTTCATAAGCTGCATGAACACGGCTGGTGCGTTGGTTAGCCCGAAAGTCATAACCACAAACTCATAGTGGCCGTATCTCGTCCGAAATGCCATCTTCGGAATGTCGGAATCCTTCACTCAGAGCTGATAATACCCCGATCTCAAATCAATCTTCAAAAATACGGTTGCCTCTTGCAATTGGTCAAACAAGTCATCAATCCTCGGGAGCGGATACTTGTTTTTGATAGTCACTTTGTTCAACTCTCGATAGTCGATACACATATGAAGTGACCCATCCTTCTTCTTCAAAAACAAGACCGGTGTGCCCCAAGGAGAAGCGCTCGGTCGAATATACCCCATGTCTAGCAAATCTCCCAACTGTTTCTTCAACTCAAGCATCTCGACAGGCGACATACGGTATGACGTCTTAGAAATCGGTGCTGCACCCGGCTCTAGATCAACAGTAAACTCAACCTCTCAGTCTGGAGGCAAACCCGGCAACTCGTCTGGAAAGACCTCAGGATAAATAGACGAGAGCTCGACTCCCTGTAACACCCCCAAGTTATTCAGGGTATATTACAGCGCCGTGAGCCCCGCCGTGGAACTCACAAGGCTAAACATACGCGGAACTATAAACTTGACCGATAAGGTCTACATACAATAGAATGAAAGACGATACAAATGGTATTCAAAACCATAACCAATGAAACCATATACATCACTGTACAAATCAATACCTCGGCAACACAGGCCGGAACATCAAGGAAACTGAAATACAATACTCGAGTATTTAAAAATCCATTTCAGTACAACAACACTGAATGGAGGAATCCAAGAAAATAATCGGAGACAAGACACAGTATCACGCTTGCCCATCATCTTCATGCCGACCCGGTACCGTCATCCGCTCTCTGGAACTCAATACATGAAACGTATTTCCCCCATAAAGGGGTTAGCCGTCGAATAGCTAGTGCAAGTATAACAATATGAAACATAATACTTCTCGACAATAAAGTAAATGTAAGCCGTCAATTCATCAATATCCGTCAATTCATCAATTTAAGACTAGTATTCCGGAATGACTAAAATCTCAAGACGTATGTGAATGCCGTAAAAACGGTTCGTTCATATCATACGCCGTTACATGTAGGAATGCCGTCAAAACGGTTCGTTCATTACATGCCAATATTATTTCATATGAATGCCGTAGAAAGCGGTTCGTTCATATCAACCATGGAATCGCACGGAGGCTACGAAACCCTCGAGAGGACCATAGGCCCGTCCCGGAGTGGCTAGAAATAATCATATCATCAATATTTCATACTTTCAAAGTCGAGCGTACAATCATAAATGTATACTTGCCTTAATAAACGTTACGAAAATCCCGAAGAACACGGTTCGGCCAGGAAGCTTGAACCACGAAGAAGACAACGAGCGGAAGGGTTTCGACTTGAGTTCTTCACAAGGATTCCGTCCTAAGTCATATCAATGATAAATCAACAATCGTACGATGAATAATAATCGTACAACGCACAAACCCCCTCCTAGACCTTTTGTCGGACACCTTGAAGGCGTCGACTAATAACTCAACCAAAGCAGCGAATCAATAAACTCCAACCAAGGAATAACGATGGGAATGATAGAATACACGAAATCATCATCAATCCATCACTAATCTAAATTACTACGGATTAAAAGGATGAAGTCAAACAAAATCCCCAATTTCAACACAAAATTCAAAGTGTTCTTGAATAATCTTTCAAAAATCCGATGAATACCCAATCATGTCCATCATCACGCATATATCACCTCATACACCATGATTTTATCATCCAAAACGTCAATACCCACACAAAAAGGAGAAGTCAAGATGTCGAAGAAATTACCTCTTGAATATCCAAGCTCTATGATCCAAGGAATACGCGATAGATCGACTATCCTGGCTTCCCAACCGATTGAAAGTGGTAAATCTTCAACAAACAAGTGAAAGCTATGAAAAGTGATCCTCCCTCAACTCTCTCTCTCTCGCCACGGAAGGAAGAAATGAAGGAAAAGGCTGAAATCTCGTTTAAAAAGCCTATTTATGCGATTGACCGCATTGTGTGCCGCGGCTCGGCATAGGTGTGCCGCGGCACAGCCTAAAAATTGTTCCCGGAGTTTCGGCGGTGTGCCGCGGCTCAGCTCAGGTGTGCCGCGGCACCGGGTACAGGCGGGTTTTGGCTGAGAATGCCACACCAGTGTGCCGCGGCTCAGCCCAGGTGTGCCGCGGCACCGGGTACAGGTGGTTTTGGCCGAATCTGGAGAATGAGAGTGACTTAGCTATTTCGACCATAACTCCCTCGTCCGGACTCCGATTGACTCACCGTTTGAACCATTGGAAAGCTAACTCGATGCTTTATAATATTGCCAAGATTCAGAATTTGTGGAGTTTCCAAGAATTTACGGTGATTTAACAAAGTCGAACTCATACATGGAAAAGTCGCTAAAGAACACAGAATTCAACAGGACGATACCGAAACGAACTCGGATGACAAAAAGTGTAGAATTAATCATTCTCGGGATGACGAAACGGTCCCAAGAAAGTTGTCAAAAACGGACTTCCGCCAAAAATAGAAAATTTCCGGGGAACAAAATTACGGGTATTACATTCTACCCTCCTTAAAAGAAGTTTCGTCCCGAAACTTAAAACAGGTAGGGAGAAGAAATATTTCGCCAGGAAAAGCTCAACGAGATGCACAAGAACCGAAACTTACGCCCAAACGGCGAATCATCAATATAGAACACAACAATACATTACCCGAAGGTAAACCAAACCAATGCCGAAAAAGATACGAATTCACAATGCCCGAAGGCTCCAACGGAAATACCGATACATCACAATGTCCTGAAAGCCGAACAGCCCAAAGCTGTAAATCATCACAATACAGATCTCAAAGAAGCAAACGTGACTGTCGGGCATACCCCTCGGCGTATGAACAACCAGTCGCAAATCGTCGGACATATCCAATACAACATGGACTACGAACGATCAATCAATAAAGCTCAAGAGGGACATCACAGTACGCCCGATCCGGAAATGTGTCCGTGCACATGTCCACCCCGTATACGGAATCCAGAATATACGTGTGACAATGTGCCTAATTAGCCTCAAGAACTACGTCTCGTGTGCACGGTCCAATGCGGAAATATCCACGCATGACCATCGAGTGCCTGGCTAAAAATCCTACACATAACCAATCGGCACGCAGACATGATTCCAGATATGCCACGATACAACATGACAACGAAGCTCAAGGGATAAAACATCCAATACGGATCATACGACTCACCAAGTGAACGATGACACACGAATAATGAAAGATCGATACGACCAACGATATTCAAAACAACCATCCTGGGATCAGAATTCCCTAAGGACCGATTAATACGAGCAACGATCACAACACAACAGTTCGGGAAAATCCTCAACCTTCAACGATCACAAAATTACCGAGTTTACAAGAATAATAGTGTGCTGCCTTGAATCGGCCAACACGACAATAATAATTCAACGGATGGGAACTATCTTCGACAGTCCCAATTCAATACTTCGATTACCGTAGAATGGCTAATCGATAACAATTATACAACGGATGGGAATTATCTTTGATAATCCCAATTCAATATATCGATTACCTTAGAACGGTCAATCGATAATCAATGATACGATAGAATAGAAGTCCCGGTGTCTTAAACCGACCACCGAAACGGAGATGACAAAAGGATATATCAAACGTCCCCAATCGGTTAACGCAACATCATAGCAACAATTCCAATTTGACGACAAAGATTCAACGATGTCTCGAGCGACGTGTCGCGAACAATAATAATCGATACATCGATACATGAACCGCTATCGGCGACAACTTTACCAACAAGTATCGTAATGCCTTGAACCGGCCATTTACAACCAACAGTAACATTTGGCATAATTTTCCGACGGGCGTCGTATCAATGATCCCCTGATATCAATACCATCATAAAGAGGCCAAGTCCTGAAATGATACACACATTCGTACGCCTACGCAATAACATTAGTCTCATTGATTAGTACGAGTATAAAACTTGCCTCGATATCAATACAACGAACTGTTACCAATTCAGTCGATTTCGTCTTACGAGTCTCGACCAAGTTAATCTACGAACCCTTCAACCTTAACCGCAACACAAAAGTCATAATCTATGATCAAACATCATGTCTTACTGTAAAACGAAGGATTGATAATCAACCGGTTCGATGACGACCAATATCAATACCACCAAACCACGAACTCAATCGTTTCACCATATCTCGACCAATCATGGTCTGAACTGTCCAACTCAGACCCTCACGAATCCATGTCCACATTACGAGCCGAAATCCGATGATCATATAAGCAATCAATTCGGACCAATAATAAGGGTCTAAATATTATCGGTTCCAAACTCAATTCTTAAACACGAATTGACAAGTTTCCCTTCTCGTAAATCCGTAGTTAAAATTTTCCGATGATCATCGTTAATTCTAACCATCCAATTAGTTCAGCATTATAGATAATCATATTTTAAGGTTATCAAACACTCCAATCATTCGATTTGAATATTTGCTCCGTACGTATGGGCTTCCAAATTCAGAGATGAATAATAGTCTCATCAAGCTCATAATCACATTCGTATTTCCTATACGAATATTATTTCCAACACCTAGTTTAGCTCTAGATATGAATATTCCATATTCATATTCAAAACATCAACACTTCTTAAAAATTTTCATCACCTCGTATAATTCAAGAGTTCTTCAAGAACATGAAATATCCGAAATCACGTTCAGAACAACATATCCGAGGTATATATCTCCATGTTACCATTTTCTTCATCATGTCATTCATACAACCTCAAGAATCACAACAGAACCCTTATCGTCATATGAAGAAGATCTCAATAATCATATCAACATCCGAAATCTCTTATTACGATTCCAATAAATCTCGTATAGCATTATCACATGATACCATATAATACCTCAATACCGAATACCTTCCCGTACACAATCTTCTATGTACGATTACCACAAAACATACCTCTATCCTTAACGTACGTAACCATTCCAATCTTACGTACGTAATCTCACCTTATTAACGTACGTAATAATTCCATTCTTAGCCAATTTCAACAATTCCTGTCCAAAGTCATGACATACCAAATACGAGCATACGGCAAAATCAATACATATACTCAATTCAATAACATTTTCAAACGTTCACAACGTCCTCGAGCATAATTAACCATCCACGATATCCAATATATAAACGAAAAAAATATATCCGAAAAATCGGGGTATTACACTCTACCCCCCTTAAAATAAGTTTCGTCCTCGAAACTTACAATCACTCGTACAAACAACATTTCAACGGGAATTCAATTTCACCAAGAATTATCGAATAATTCGAACAACATACTTACAAGTCTGCGAAGTCGAAGATCTCCCGTGATACTAGCATGCGACTCCTAAACAAAGTCTCAACATAATACCGATACACACCATTATCGCAATTAGCAACTTAACAAAATCTCAAGGAAGAGTTCACGTCCGTGACCACGGCCACGATTCTTCCTACTTTCAGCCAACATCTGAAGGGCACATACATGCGTAAGTATAATCCGAATCGCACATTCTCGAAGTGACCAATTTCCTAGAATACCAAGCTATAGACGAAACGATTAAGAAGAATACAAGAAGAGTGAGAGGACTTACAAGTACCGGTCGCACTGTGATGATGGCAGAGTAGTGATACTGTGGGCAAATGCCGACTCAATCGACCCAAAAGACCGACAGCCTAGGTATCCATAAACCTAAGCTCTGATACCATATTCTGTAACACCCCCAAGTTATTCAGGGTATATTACAGCGCCGTGAGCCCCGCCGTGGGACTCACAAGGCTAAACATACGCGGAACTATAAACTTGACCGATAAGGTCTACATACAATAGAATGAAAGACGATACAAATGGTATTCAAAACCATAACCAATGAAACCATATACATCACTATACAAATCAATACCTCGGCAACACAGGCCGGAACATCAAGGAAACTGAAATACAATACTCGAGTATTTAAAAATCCATTTCAGTACAACAACACTGAATGGAGGAATCCAAGAAAATAATCGGAGACAAGACACAGTATCACGCTTGCCCATCATCTTCATGCCGACCCGGTACCCGTCTGTCCGCTCTCCTGGAACCTGAAATACATGAAACGTATTTCCCCCATAAAGGGGTTAGCCGTCGAATAGCTAGTGCAAGTATAACAATATGAAACATAATACTTCTCGACAATAAAGTAAATGTAATCCGTCAATTCATCAATATCCGTCAATTCATCAATTTAAGACTAGTATTCCGGAATGACTAAAATCTCAAGACGTATGTGAATGCCGTAAAAACGGTTCGGTCATATCATATGCCGTTACATGTAGGAATGCCGTCAAAACGGTTCGTTCATTACATGCCAATATTATTTCATATGAATGCCGTAGAAACGGTTCGTTCATATCAACCATGGAATCGCACCAGAGGCTACGAAACCCTCAGAGGACCATAGGCCCGTCCCGGAGTGGCTAGAAATAATCATATCATCAATATTTCATACTTTCAAAGTCGAGAACGTACAATCATAAATGTATACTTGCCTTAATAAAGCGTTAGAAAATCCGAAGAACACGGTTCGACCGGGAAGCTTGAACCACGAAGAAGACAACGAACGAAAGGGTTTCGACTTGAGTTCTTCACAAGGATTCCGTCCCTAAGTCATATCAATGATAAATCAACAATCGTACGATGAATAATAATCGTACAACGCACAAACCCCCCCTCCTAGACCTTTTGTCGGACACCTTGAAGGCGTCGACTAATAACTCAACCAAAACGACGAATCAATAAACTCCAACCAAGGAATAACGATGGGAATGATAGAATACACCGAAATCATCATCAATCCATCACTAATCTAAATTACTACGGATTAAAAGGATGAAGTCAAACAAAATCCCCAATTTCCAACACAAAATTCAAAGTGTTCTTGAATAATCTTTCAAAAATCCGATGAATACCCAATCATGTCCATCATCACGCATATATCACCTCATACACCATGATTTTATCATCCAAAACGTCAATACCCACACAAAAAGGAGAAGTCAAGATGTCGAAGAAATTACCTCTTGAATATCCAAGCTCTATGATCCAAGGAATACGCGATAGATCGACTATCCGGGCTTCCCAACCGATTGAAAGTGGTAAATCTTCAACACACAAGTGATAGCTATGAAAAGAGCTCCTCCCTCAACTCTCTCTCTCGCCAGCGGAAGGAAGAAATGAAGGAAAAGGCTGAAATCTCGTTTAAAAAGCCGAATTATGCAGTTGACCGCATTGTGTGCCGCGGCTCAGCATAGGTGTGCCGCGGCACAGGCCTAAAAATTGTTCCCAGGTTTTGGCGGTGTGCCGCGGCTCAGCTCAGGTGTGCCGCGGCACCGGGTACAGGCGGGTTTTGGCTGAGAATGCCACACCAGTGTGCCGCGGCTCAGCCCAGGTGTGCCGCGGCACCGGGTACAGGTGGTTTTGACCGAATCTGGAGAATGAGAGTGACTTAGCTATTTCGACCATAACTCCCTTGTCCGGACTCCGATTGACTCACCGTTTGAACCATTGGAAAGCTATCTCGATGCTTTATAATATTGCCAAGATTCAGAATTTGTGGAGTTTCCAAGAATTTACGGTGATTTAACAAAGTCGAACTCATACATGGAAAAGTCGCTAAAGAACACAGAATTCAACAGGACGATACCGAAACGAACTCGGATGACAAAAAGTGTAGAATTAATCATTCTCGGGATGACGAAACGGTCCCAATCAAGTTGTCAAAATCGGACTTCCGCCAAAAATAGAAAATTTTCGAGGAACAAAATTACGGGTATTACACTCCCCCTTCTTCTGATCTCAATGCATAACACCAATAACCAGTGCAACCTCCTCGAAGAAGTCTCAACGCTTTCATAGCGATGATCAGAAATCTCTGACTGCTCCGCTTACGTCCCACAAAAGAATGCTCGGTACCTTCAGAGGCTAACATCGAAACAGTTCTCGTTCTATAATTCATGATCGCCCCATGACGGTCCAGCTAATCCTCACCAAGAATCAGATCCTCATCTTTAATATCTACCGCAATCAGATGAGAAGGCCAACCCCTCCCCGCGATACTCACCGGAAAATCTCTAATCTCACGATCCCCCACGATGCTATCCCCACTAGGCAGTTTAACAACAAATAGTTCACACGCAACTAGGCAATCAACATGCAAATGATGCACACAATCCATAGATATGAAAGAATGTATAGCACCAGAATCGAATAACACGGAAACAGGATGGTCAAGGATGTGAACGGTACCTGTAGCCACCATCGCTTCGGGATCTCCAGCTCGTCTCATCTCCCTCTAGAAGGCTGCCCACGTCCTCGGCCTCTACCAAAACTCTGATGTGGTTGAGAAACTGACGGTGCCTGATTCACGCTCGATTCTCCTGCAACTGGGGCTGATATCTGAGTAACTGGTGCCCGAATTACATCCATACAATACTTAGCACGATGTCCCATATGACTGCAAGCAAGACACTGAATCGGGGGCCTGTCACACTCACTCATCATGTGGCTGGGACGACCATAGTTAAAGCAGGTAGGACCACGAACGGAACCAGTTGGAGAAGACTTAGAACCGTTTCCTCGCCCAAATGACGGGGATTAATTCCCGAAGACTTGCGAACCAGACTGAGCCTTCGGATACCCGCCAGACATGCCTCCCGAAAACTGACCGGAGGTCTTCTGTTTCTTTCCCTCGGTTGCTGCCTCTGTTGCAGAAAACGACATCTCATAAGCCATAGCCTTGTTTTGATAATCTTTCAGAGTTGTACATCCGAGACCAGACATGTAGTGACGAACCCTCGACTTCATCCGCATGTCAAAGTGGCGGATCTTGTCTGACTCGTCTCGGACTTGGTTTCTCACATAATGAAGTTGTTGGTTATATTCCTTGATTGCCTGCGAAATCGGAACATCCTGGGGCTTAGCCTCAAAGAAGGCTCGTATCCTCCCCTCTTTAACTGGCCACGAACAAAATTCGTCCTCCATCAGCTCTCGGAACTCTGCCCATGTGGCTGCCCGGTCACGCGGTTTCACCGCTTGCCACCATGTTGCCGCCTCCTTGACGAGGAAGTACTGAGCGATAAGTACCTTCCTCTCCTCAGAGCAGTTAGCCGCCTCGAACACTTTCTCCATCTCAAATAACTAACTCTCCCAACCGGAAGGGTCGGAAGCACCAACAAACTGCGGAGGATGTATACGAATCACGTCCTGAAGTATCTTATCATTGCCGGATCCAGTAGGCGGAACCGGGTTGGCATTTGCTTGGCCGACCAAGACGGCCTGAGTCAGTAGCGTCATCTGGTTCGCTATCTGCTGTAAAATATTTGCCACCCCGATCTTTTCATGAGCATTGCCGGAGCTAGCAGACTGATCCTGCTGGCCTCCGAAACTGGGTGGAACACTGTTCGACAAGGAAGGCATCACCGAATCAGTTCCCGAGTTATCGGACATGGCCGCCCCACCGGCTGCGCCATGTCCCCTACCGCGTCCGCGACCGCTTCCGCGTCCTCTACCAACAGGTATTCTGAAGAAGTAACGGGTAAGTCCAGTTCAATGCAAAACGCAACGAAATAGCAAGAAGGGAATAGAACAGAACAACGTAATGAGTCAAGTTAGGAAAACTTACGAGCACCGGCATACTGAGATGATGGCGTAGCAGTGATACTGTTCAAAAACGATACTCAACTAGACCCAAATAACCAACAACCTAGGTATCCATAAACCTTGCTCTTGTAACACCCCCATATTTAACCGGAAATATTACAGCGCCGTGGGCCTCGAGATGGAACCCACAAGGCTGAAGGAAATTTTCGCAAACATTTACAAACGCCCAAGAGGCAAACGAAGGTACTGTCTTTAAAACATTTGAATACTATATAAAATCTGTTTATCAAAACCGTCGTAAAATCTCGTTTGAAATCGCAAGGCCAAACAGCCGACGCACAAAAGTTTAGAAAATGATTTCCAAAGTAATCTCAGTTACCAGATACCGAAAGAGCATTTCAAAATACTCACGCTGTGGAAAAAGACCAACCATAAAGATACTCGAGCAGCGGAATACAAGAACCAATCAAGAAACTCAACGCACAAAACATGTCCTATCTAGTATCCTCCGGGAAGCTCATCTCTTCAAGACCGCTACAAGCTTGATACTCCTAGAACCTAAAAAGAAATCCCACGACGGGGTCAGCCATAATATCCAACAATGATAACCGTCACAAAACATTAATAATTACATACCAACGAGAATACAACATAAGAATACGACCAACGAAATCTTACCGCCATAACTTTACTTACTCAAGTAATTCTCATCAGAATAACCATTATCACAGTTTCCCATCTCGTACTCGATTAACTAATAAACTCGAACACAATATCTGTATTGTACCTCAAACAATACTCAAGATTCTCAAACTATCATCACCAACTCGCGATACGGAAATATACCATTTCTGACCAATACGATCCATCGAATAACATCATCAAATCCCAAAACGATAACCGATTGTCCATCAAAGACAAATACCAAAGGAAATACGGAACATACCTCAAGATATGAAGTGCCACGACAATCATATCAGTCTAATACGAGATCAAATCAATGCACTACGGACATGGTCCTAACACAAGACCTACAAATGTATACTCATATGACAACGTCAATATGATCACAACAATAACAATGATGTATACTCAATGGAAATCCGACGATCCAGTGCCCTCAGCATAGATCCCCTTGATGATTCTATCAGATCATCATAAGGTGGATAACCAACAATACACATATGAACAACAACACATGATAAAATCAATGATGCGAATTCACAAGATTCCATCAACACAATACTGGTAATCCAACGATCCAGCACCCTCAGCATAGATCCCCATGATGATCCCGTCGAACCAACGCATGGTGGAAAACCTGTCCAACGATCCATCGCCCTCAGCATAGATCCCCATGATGATCCCATCTAACCAACGCATGGTCGACATCCGATCCAGCGCCCTCAGCATAGATCCTCATGATCCCTTCGGATCATTTACAACATAACAATGCAATTATGCATACACATATGCAAATCAATATGTTCATCAACATAAACATATAAATCAAAACATGAATGACACTATGATGACAAAACTAGGACGACCTCATGTTCAGCAATATGAATGACAACCTGCATGATCAAATCACTAACATTAACTGAATCGATATAAGATACTTGCCCGAGTCCTTCGGGAGAAATCTCGATATCAAACCATCACCGACAATTATCCGCAATGCTCGAAGATCCAAACGTACCATGGACTACAGATACTCATATCCTCGTCTTTACCATAATGTAACCTCGATACCCGAATATGCCAATAACCGAAATGAGTCATAACCTTAAGATTTAACTCCCAGAATCGGAAAAACAACACATAATCCAACTCTACAAAATTTACAGTAATAATCATTACTATATGTATTATAAATGAAATGAAACTGAAACCATTCATTAAACATTATAACTGAGCAAGTAATAACTTGCCTCGATACCGATATGACGATGATGAATCCGCTACCAATTTCATTGCCTTCGTCTACTGGCTCCTTGGCCCTAACCAACGCCATTCACGAACATACTCGAATACGACCGCAACATACGGTTATAAACACCGATCAATAATCTCAACCTATTACAATAATCGATAAACAACAAGTTCGACAACAATCAACAATCGATAAAACCAATTCACAAACCCAACGACTCAACAATATATCGGTTAACCACAAGTCTGATCAAACCAACTTAAACGATCACGAATTTAGAACCACAACACGAAAATACTGCACTGTCTGCCTACTTAGCGCACGTTAAACGCATAGCGTAGCGTGCGCTAAGTTGTTCCCGTTAGCGTGCGCTAGCCAGTAAGCTTAGCGTGCGCTAATGCTGTACAGTAGCATGCATTTCAAGCATCGTCTAACACTTCCATCATGTCAATGATCAACTCATCTCGATATTAAGGATTTCATAACAATCATGACATATAATTCAATAGTTCTTCAAGAACACGAATTATCCGAATTCACGTTCATGATCCATAAAATGACAAAATCCGATGTGTTCTAACATCTAAAAATCCTTATTCATCATGTTCTTCGACATACAATTCATATAACTTCAAGAATCACAATAGCACCACCATAATCGTTACCATACGAAGTAACCAACGACAAAACATCAAAAATCCGAATTGAAGAAGGGAATTACATCAACATATCTCTTGAATTCCATCCAAAACCATACGAAACATATCAATACTCATATATTGACATCAACACTAACTTAGTACGGTAATCCAAATCGTTATCATGCTCATCACTCGAATATATAATAATCATCGACTCAAGAACATCAATAATCAATCCAAACAACATCCAAAAGTGAAGAACTATTACCTTGTATAGACGAACCATGAAGGAGAACAATCAACTTCATTCCAAGAATCATCAATAATTTCAAGAACAAGACTTTAATCCATGTTCCTCAGCTTAATCCTTGTTAAAGATTATCATCTCTCAGTGTTTGGGACCTCAAACTTCTCTCTAAAAACTCTCTCTCAGTTGAAAGGAAGGAATGGACGAAATGCTTCATAACACCCTTCTGTCCCTTTTTATAAAGTATATTACTAGCGTGCGCTAAACCTTATGTTTAGCATGCGCAACAGCCTTAGCGTGCGCTAACTGACTTTGTTAGCGTGCGCTATCGCAGTCCAGGTGCTACTGTCTGGCTTCGTACATGTGCTTACGTACGTAATGTCCATGCATTAGCGTAACTTACACGGTCTAGCGTACGCAAGTCCTTACATTTAGAGTGCGCTAATACCATTTGACTTGCTACAGTCTACACCTACCACGAAGATGCTCGTGACCCCACATGCCAAAAGCAACCAATAAATCCAAGATTCCCTGTTGATCGATATACAGTTAGCATGCGCTAATCAACATGCATTAGCGTGCGCTAACACTACATTACAACATCCGTTGACTTATCAGAACGTGCGCCGAAAGTGGCCTGGTCCACGCGTAGATTCCTTACGATCGGACTGCATTAGTGTGCGTTATCTTATATCTGTAGCGTGCGCTACTCATGATTATTAGCGGGCACTAATAATGTTGCGCTTAGCCATTTTTAGCTATTCTTGTCCAACGTCTCGACATACCAAAAACGAACATAAGACATACTGAACACAAACAATGAATCCAATAATATTCTTATACGATATACTCTATATCGAAAGTACGATATTCTGATACACGATATCCTCAAATGCAACTGTCGACCAGATACGACAATTATACCGATACTGACATCTCAGTCCTTTATTTATTTTATCCATACTGTACAGATTCCACGCTGTATAATATAACTCGGATAAAATAATATCAAACAACAGTAGTAGAAATTCTGGATATTACATTCTACACCACTTAAAACAAGTTTCGTTCTCGAAACTTGCAATCCGTCATAAAACAAACAAACATACCGTTCAACCCAAAATATCCCAAAACCATCACGACAATGATCAATCATCATCACTATAGAATAACCACAACAACATACTTACCAATGCGCAAAGTCGAGGATCTCCTGAGATACTAGCTAGTGACCTCACTGTAAAGTTTCAATACACTTTACAATCACAATTCCTTGAGCCTCAACAAAATATATCATCTTTGGATGAAGCAATCTGCCCGAATCAAATTACATGCACTTTGATTACATAATCAGGTCTCAATTCCGATAAGACGAATAATATACAATACATCTGCGAAACAACTGCCCAAAACAACGATACGAATCCCGAAACGTTGACACAAAATCCGAACGCTCAGATGATCACCAACAATGATCAACAATCAACCGAATTTATCATCGACATGATAAATTCCAATATGACCAACCAGAGGTCAAAACACAATCGAGAATATCATCAACGTGATAAAATCCAACACGATCAACACAGAACCACAGAAACAGATATACGAAAGAATAACATTCTCAAAATGACACACCAATCACATACAGTGTATCTCAATAAACATACCCGACTAGTGAGCATACCCCTCGCCATACGAACAACCAATCACAACCCGTCGAACATATCCAAATTATACATGGAGTGGGAACGACCAATCGATACTCAAAACAACCAGCATGAGGCCAACAACCCCAAATCTGCACTTACAAAGAAATCATTCGAAGATCACTATGATAAAATCGCGCTACTACCATACCAATGGAATTACGTAGCAGATATTCCCCGGTTTCACAAAACCTGAAATTTCCAAGATCACATTCTGTACACGAGCCTACAAAACGCAGTATTTCTCTGATCAGATAAATGAACCGATCATCCCTGGATAATCAAACTACTATATCAAAATTCGCATCCCTATTCATAGTTCCACACTGATATATTATCCAGTTCGTGAGTCACACTCACAACTTCACCATGATATGTAACTAAATGCGTATGGTTATCAATCACATTTTCAAAAACAGTTTGAAATCATACAGTCTCGTCAAGAAGACAAATTTTCGAAAGTTCTTTCAAAATTTCAAAACTCAACAGAAATTTTGGTAAGACCACAAAATAAATTTTCAAAAATTAAATTGGCTCGCTGGTGCCAAGTGCTCGATAACAGTTTCCTTCGAATCAACACGATTTCAAAGTTTTAAAATGAAAACTATGCAAATGATTGACCACATCCATACTCCTGTATATCAGTTCGGCTTGTCACCAATATCCACTGATATTCCATCTGGAAAACCACACGATAGAGTTCCAAAATCTCAATATATATAAATTCCGTTAAAACTCCTTTTTCCACATATGGCTCACAACGTCGATCATTAACCCATCCTGGATCACCTCAATTATGCTATGACAAAACATTGAATAATCGACAAATCAAATACAGCGAAAGACTACCCGAGAAGTTTCATTTGAACAAGTAAACCAAAACATCAAAAAGTAGGAACGAAATAAATAAACGATTGATAAAGAGTTTTTCAAATCCCGGGAGTTTTATGAAAACTAAAAAGCCTTTTTGAAACACTAGGGTCTCAGCCCATATCTCGTTCCGCATTACAAGAAGTTTATACAGTAGAAAACTCTTTACGGACCCCAAGTCCTGAGTTATAAAACTATTTCAAAATCGATTGGGTCTCGACCCAAAAATCATTTTCCGTAAAACATTTGTAAAACATTCATTTTAGAAAATATCATTTTCAATGCTCAAAAGCAGTTCCATATATCATAAAATGATCTATCATGACTACATGTTCTTCTCAACCATGCACAACATTTCTCCCAAAGGCACAATTTTGTTCCGAAATATAACCGATATATTGATTTCCAAAATCATAGTTTCTCAAGATCATCAATCCTGTCCCACTCTGACATCTCATACCGTGACACATAATATTCTGCTGAATCTCAAAGCATATCAACTATAGAACAGCAATAAATCTCAATACAATTCAAAAATCCAAATACTTACAGATCGTGAAGCCGACGATTCCCCGTGATACTGGCACATGTCTCAACTCAAGAAAATACTCGACACAAATATTATCAAAACACGCATTTTGCAAAATCAGTTCAACTCGAGAACACGACACATTTCTATCCGAAGAAATATGTTAATACCATTTGGAAAAGTTTATGACAACCCCAGTACTATACTGGTAAATTACTTAACGCACAAGCCCGAGTGAACAACAAAACTCACGGCTCTAATATTTGTCAAATCGACAACTCGAATGACACGACAAAAACACGACCCAACTCGACCCGAATGCCTAGGTTTTCTTAACCTAAGCTCCGATACCATATTCTGTAACACCCCCAGATTTAACCAGAAATATTACAGCGCCGTGGGCCCCGATATGGAACCCACAAGGCTGAAGGAAATTTTCGCAAACATTTACAAATGCCCAAGAGGCCAACGAAGGTACTGTCTTTAAAACATTTGAAGACTATATAAAATCTATTTATCAAAACCGTCGTAAAATCTCGTTTGAAATCGCAAGGCCAAACAGCCGACACACAAAAGTTTAGAAAATGATTTCCAAAGTAATCTCAGTTACCAGATACCGAAAGAGCATTTCAAAATACTCACGCAGCGGAAAAATACCAACCATAAAGATACTCTAGCAACGGAATACAAGAACCAATCAAGAAACTCAATGCACAAAACATGTCCTAGCCAGTATCCTCCGGGAAGCTCATCTCTTCACGACCGCTACAAGCTTGATACTCCTAGAACCTAAAAAGAAATCCCACGACGGGGTCAGCCATAATATCCAACAATGATAACCATCACAAACCATTAATAATTACATACCAACGAGAATACAACATAAGAATACGACCAACGAAATCTTACCGCCATAACTTTACTTACTCAAGTAATTCCCATCAGAATAACCATTATCACAGTTTCCCATCTCGTACTCGATTAACCAATAAACTCGAACACAATATCTGTATTGTACCTCAAACAATACTCAAGTTTCTCAAACTATCATCACCAACTCACGATACGGAAATATACCATTTCTGACCAATACGATCCATCGAATAACATCATCAAATCCCAAAACGATAACCGATTGTCCATCAAACACAAATACCAAAGGAAATACGGAACATACCTCAAGATATGAAGTGCCACGACAATCATATCAGTCTAATACGAGATCAAATCAATGCAATACGGACATGGTCCTAACACAAGACCTACAAATGCATACTCATATGACAACGTCAATATGATCACAACAATAACAATGATGTATACTCAATGGAAATCCGACGATCCAGCGCCCTCAGCATAGATCCCCTTGATGATTCTATCAGATCATCATAAGGTTGATAACCAACAATACACATATGAACAACAACACATGATAAAATCAATGATGCGAATTCACAAGATTCCATCAACACAATACTGGTAATCCAACGATCCAGCACCCTCAGCATAGATCCCCATGATGATCCCGTCGAACCAACGCATGGTGGAAAACATGTCCAACGATCCAGCGCCCTCATCATAGATCCCCATTATGATCCCGTCTAACCAACGCATGGTAGACATACGATCCAGCGCCCTCAGCATAGATCCTCATGATCCCTTCGGATCATTTACAACATAACAATGCAATTATGCATACACATATGTAAATCAATATGTTCATCAACATGAACAACATATAAATCAAAACATGAACGACACTATGATGACACAACTAGGACGACCTCATGTTCAGCAACATGAATGACAACCTGCATGATCAAATCACTAACATTAACTGAATCGATATAAGATACTTGCCCGAGTCCTTCGGGAGAAATCTCGATATCAAACCATCACCGACAATTATCCGCAATGCTCGACGATCCAAACGTACCATGGACTACAGATACTCATATCCTCGTCTTTACCATAATGTAACCTCGATACCAGAATATGAAAATAACCGAAATGAGTCATAACCTTAAGATTTAACTCCCAGAATCGGAAAGACAACACATAATCCAAATCTCCAGAATTTGCAGTAATAATCATTACTATATGCATTATAAATGAAATGAAACTGAACCCATTCATTAAACATTATAACTGAGCAAGTAATAACTTGCCTCGATACCGATATGACGATGATGAATCCGCTACCAATTTCATTGCCTTCGTCTACTAGCTCCTCGACCCTGACCAAAGCCATTCACGAACATACTCGAACACGACCGCAACATACGGTTATAAACACCGATCAATAATCTCAACCTATTACAATATTCGATAAACAACAAGTTCGACAACAATCAACAATCGATAAAACCAATTCACAAACCCAACGACTCAACAATATCTCGGTTAACCACAAGTCTGATCAAACCAACTTAAACGATCACGAATTTAGAACCACAACACGAAAATACTACACTGTCTGCCTACTTAGCGCACGTTAAACGCATAGCGTAGCGTGCGCTATGTTTCTCCCGTTAGCGTGCGGTAGCCAGTAAGCTTAGCGTGCGCTAATGCTGTACAGTGGCATGCATTTCAAGCATCGTCTAACACTTCCATCATGTCAATGATCAACTCATCTCGATATTAAGGATTTCATAACAATCGTGACATATAATTCAATAGTTCTTCAAGAACACGAATTATCCGAATTCACGTTCATGATCCATAAAATGACAAAATCCGATGTGTTCTAACATCTAAAAATCCTTATTCATCATGTTCTTCAAAATATAATTCATATAACTTCAAGAATCACAATAGCACCACCATAATCATTACCATACGAAGTAACCAACGACAAAACATCAAAAATCCGAATTGAAGAAGGGAATTACATCAACATATCTCTTGAATTCCATCCAAAACCATACGAAACATATCAATACTCATATATTGATATCAACACTAACTTAGTACGGTAATCCAACTCGTTATCATGCTCATCACTCGAATATATGATAATCATCGACTCAAGAACATCAATAATCAATCCAAACGACATCCAAAAGTGAAGAACTATTACCTTGTATAGACGAACCATGAAGGAGAACAATCAACTTCATTCCAAGAATCATCAATAATTTCAAGAACAAGACTTTAATCCATGTTCCTCAGCTTAATCTTTGTTAAAGATTATCATCGCTCAGTGTTTGGGACCTCAAACTTCTCTCTAAAAACTCTCTCTCTCGGTTGCAAGAAAGGAATGGACGAAATGCTTCATAACACCCTTCTGTCCCTTTTTATAAAGTATATTACTAGCGTGCGCTAAACCTTATGTTTAGCGTGCGCAACAGCCTTAGCGTGCGCTAACTGACTTTGTTAGCGTGCGCTATCACACCAGGGGCTCTTTGCGGCCGTACATGTGCTTACGTACGTAATGCCCATGCATTAGCGTACGTAACTTACACTGTCTAGCGTACGCAAGTCCTTACATTTAGCGTACGCTAATACCAGTTGACTTGCTACATTCTACACCTACCACGAAGATGCTCGTGACCCCACATGCCGAAAGCAACCAATAAATCCAAGATTCCCTGTTGACCGATATACAGTTAGTGTGCGCTAATCAACATGCATTAACATGCGCTAACACTATATTACAACATCCGTTGACTTATCAGAACGTGCGCCGAAAGTGGCCTGGTCCACGCGTAGATTCCTTACGATCGGACTGCATTAGCGTGCGTTATCTTATATCCGTAGCGTGCGCTACTCATGATTATTAGCGTGCGCTAATAATGTTGCACTTAGCCATTTTCAGCTATTCTTGTCCGACGTCTCGACATACCAAAAACGAACATAAGACACACTGAACATAAACACTGAATCCAATAATATTCTTATACGATATACTCTATATCGAAAGTATGATGGCCTGATACACGATATCCTCAAATGCAACTGTCGACCAGATACGACAATTATACCGATACTGACATCTCAGCCCTTTATTTATTTTATCCCTACTGTACAGATTCCACGCTGTACAATATAACTCGGATAAATTAATATCAAACAATAGTAGTAGAAATTCCGGATATTACAGCTCCGATACCATATTATGTAATACCCCCAAGACGATCAGGGCATATTACAGCGCCGTGGACCCCACTCTTTGGAATCTACCAGGCTAACGCTCCAAAACGACATATGACAAAAGACATAAATCATCGACAACAGACAATTTTTCAATCCACGACATTTAAATCCAAAGACTGAAATTTGACAATACAATTTGACATCAAATCTATTCCCAAAACGGGTACACAAAATTAATAAATTAAAGAAAGAAGTACTCGAGTTTAAGCAAATGACATAATAAGGAAATCCCAAAACAAAATACCAATAGACAACCATTGAACAGAATCACGCCTGCCCATCATCCTCGTACGACTCGCATGCTCGTTTGCTTCCATGACCTTTACTTGAAATACAAAAGTATTTCCCCCATTTAAGAGGTTAGCGACAACTGCTAGTACAAGTACAATCCATTTGAACTACAGTTCTAATCAGATGAAAATATGCGCCAAAAATCATTTTAGAAATCATTTATATTCCGGAATATTTTCGGTGCACAAGCACAAAACACATTTCTCCAACAAAACAATTCAAAGTTAACCGTTGGTACGAGACTCACGGCCACCGTATCCCGCAGAGCCCCGTCGGACATCCCTGGGTGGTTAACCATAGTTCGTGATACGCACACTCACGGCATTACGTATCCCTAGAGGCCCCGTCGGACCGTCCTTAGGTGAACATACACATATCCATACTTACAACCACAAAAAGCCATAATTCAAATACTAGAACGCATAAACAAATGTAAAGTACTTGCCTTTGAGACATCTTCGAAGAATCGGGAATGAATAACGACTACGAACGATCCGGATGGAAAACGACGGTTCCTAAATAAAGGATTAACATAACTCAGTCTTAACGGACAACAATAATCAAATGAAAACTGCCCATAACCCCGATTACAAGCTATGACAATAACCGTTCAATCGATACTGGCGAGGGTTTATGCAAAATCTTCTCGAATCGATAATTCGCAGATTAAACTCGATGAAATCGGATTGGGAATCACACAATAACAACAATTGGTAAGGAATAATACTACATACAACAATTTGAGATTAATCAAGCAAAACCCGAAAAACCCCCAAAATGGACATAGTTAGGGTTCTAAGCTATTTACCTCAGATTCGGACGGTTTAGGGTGATCTTGTTGATGATAATATGTAACCACAACACCACGGTGATGGAAAACGAAGAACAAACGGATCGAAGGTGGTAGAAATCACCCTCTGGTGTCGCCCGACGAAGAAAACGAAAGGAAAGGATGAGAAATGAGGTTCTGACCTCTGCCCGCTGTTCTTAAAATAGCAGGCTGTTACGGCCGTAACAAGGGCTGCATTATGGCCGTAACAAGGCCAACATTACGGCCGTAAGAAATGGAGTGTTACGGCCGTAACACTCTACTGGACAGCAGTCTAAGAAGCTGTTGTTCGAACTGTTCCGGACGACTCCGAAGCCCAGACCTGCTATCGAACCAAAAATATGGTTACGAAGTATATTCGATGAAGAACCTAACCGTAACAAGAAAATACAATTCTGACTACTAGGGAATCCTACATACGACAAAGAAGATGAAATTCCGTAAACTTATAGGAATTTACAAAAATGGCCCAGGTGTCCGAAAATCACGATACGACGTCAGATTGACAAACCGAAAGTCACAACACGAACAACTCAACCATACGAACTCATGCAAACAAAGAAACAATGAAAACGAATAAGTTTCATGAGAATCGAACGTGCATACGGCAAAACATAACATAGATTGAAATTTATGTACAAACATCCCCGAAACTCATCCAAATGGAAAAAACTCCAAGAATAAAGTAGATTCAAAATGACGAAACTGTTACAAGCGAGTCGATAAAAATAGACATACACCAAAAATGGAAACTGCTAAAAATGGGAATGTGCGTCTCCAATTTGTTGGTACTAATGAAAAATTGGCGGATATTTTTACAAAACCATTACCCGAAGATGCTTTCAACTTCATTTGCATAAATGTAGGAATGGGACATGTTGATCAATTTTAAAATTTTCATATTCATCATATACAGCAAAAATGGTCATGGAAAAATGAATGGATATCATCAGAAGAATATCACAATTCATTTGGTCAATGTTACGGCCTCTATATTCAGAGGATTACGTATGTAAACAATATTACGTACGTAACGCAGGTCCAGGTTATGTACGCTGTGCATCATAGAAATTTAGGCAGATTGTTTGGGTATGTCATTACGTACGCTATATTATCTTATAGCGTACGTTATTAATCTTTATTTACGGACGTAATAAGTCATTACGTACGTAACGTGCTTTAACCCTGCTACTTTAATTCCCGACCTGTCATTTCTTTCTCACTTCCCCCAAATCATATAACCTAATTCCGATCGCCTCTCTCCATAATCCTCCACAAAAACCAATCGATTCCACCGATTAAATCCATTATATCGACCTCCAACATCATGGCTACAAGATCCTGGAAGAAAAGACGAGGAGATACATCCCATTCTTCATCTACTTCGGCCGTCGGTCCCTATTTTCGAAACTCACAGGCAGCAAAAGTGTTCAACAAGATTTTGATTGATGAAGAGGTAACGCCCAGTCACCACTTCGATTTCAAATCTTTGAAATCTATTGGTATTGATATAGAGGAGTTTTTTTATATGCTTGGGATAAACAAATTTGTTAGTCTTGCTCGACCAATATATATTGATGGTGTCCGAGAATTCTATGCAAACTTCTCTACGTCTTATGATTCATATGGTTTAGTGGTTATAAATTCTTTTGTTCAAGGAAAACCAATCTCTTTTGATGCCGCAAAACTGTCAGAAATTTTTGGGCTGCCTAACGAAGGTGTAATTTGTACCGGAAATCTGATTCCGGATGAGGAAGATGTTATTATCAACATGCAGGATTGGGAACACGAAACTTTAAACGAATTCACCGTTCGAGACTTCCTAAAATCTTAAGCTGTTATTGAAGTGAATTCTGACAAATTTGAAAATAATGACTTTGGCCTAAATATCTGACTTCTTCACGATGCTATTACTAGAAATCTTATGCCAAAAGTAATGCCCAATAGCGTCTCGTTAACATCGATATGGAAATCATTTATCACATTCTGAATGATAATCAAGTCAATTTTTCTCGAGTTGTGATGAAGTGGTTTGTCGAGAAAGGTATGATATTTCTTAAGAAAGGATATGCCAAGGTAAACCGGCAATGAAGATCTGGTATGCCGTTTGGTTCTATTCTGACAGAGATTTTTGAGAACGCTAGTGTGGATCTATCTGGTTTGCATGGGGTAGCCATCCCAAGGGGAAGTTTGGTTCATGAAGGAACCATCCGAACAATGAAATATTTGCAGACTCGTAACCGTGGATGGGTTTACTTCACTTACCTCAATGATGACGATCATTTGGTTGATGGTGGAGCTTTGGCTCATCCAGAGGATAGAGTTTCATCTCGAGGTACTCAGTATAAGAGGCCTCGTCTTAGCACTCAGTCTTCCCAGCCAGGCACTTCACGACCCAGTCGGGCGAGTTCCTCATCACAGATGGATATGCGTATGGACAGACTCGAAAAGGTGATGAAAGAAATCAAGCTTATGGTTAAGGGAATCTGCACTCATTTTGGGATTCCGCCTTCGCCTTCCGATGCTGACCTTGACTAGTGGATCGTTCTTCATGATGATGATTATCTTGTCTTTTCTACAGACCGACATTTTCATGCATCTCTTGTTTTATTTTTGATACTTGATTTCTAGCTTTAGTGATTTAGTCATTATGCATGTTTGGTTGGATATTTTTATGATTTCGTAATTTTCGTATTTTTCATGTTTTGGTGATTTTCATCTTGCAGGTTCTCTTGTCTTCTTGTTAATGACAAAAAGAGGGAGAAAAATTTGTTGAGTTTTTGAAATTTTTATCCTTTGTTCATTTCAGGGGGAGTATTATTTTCAGGGGGAGCTTTTCGTATTGTTTTTCAAAATTCTATCGACCCTCAAAATCTTGTCTTCAAAAACTCCCATGTAATTTTGTCATCATCAAAAAGGGGGAGATTGTTGGAACAATATTTTTTCATAACACATTTTGAATGTTTTGATGATGTTTTACTACGCAAAATTAGCATTCCATATTTTCAGTACTTAACGTACGTAACATAATGTACCTTACGTATGTAAGAAACTGTTCCTTACGTACGTAATAGACCTTTCCTAACGTACGTAACATTAACATTTTCACTGAGTATTTTGAATGCAGGTAACGTATGTAATACAAACAGTATAACGTACGTAATATTTGAAAATCAGCCCGTTACGCAGAGTCAACAAAATTAGTCATCAACCGTTACACTAAATTCACCTCATCCAACGGCTAATTGACCAAGCATAACGTACATAATGTTTAATACATAACTTACGTAACAGATTTCAACCAGATGCTACTGCCCAGTTTTAAGGGTCTCATTACGGCCGTTACACAGGAGGTGTAACGTACGTAAAACTGCTCACTTACGTAACCTATGTTACTTAACGTACATAACACTTGTATACTGTTCCAACGGTAAGATTGGTCCAAGAGGCTATAAATAGATGTCATTCAAGATGTTAGAGACACAAAAAGAAATTATCAGAGCTTACAAGCATACACAAGCAATATCTGAGTTTATCAAGCGATCATTATACTCTGAAAAGATTATTTTGATACGAGAAGAATCATTCTATCAATTCGATATCTACATTTTTGTATGAACGAGCGCTATCTTTGTAAAGACGAGTTTCCTTACTCGCAAATGTTTATTATGAGGTTGTCTTGTATCCTGAAAAATAAGGGAGATTTTAGTGAGGTTGTTCTTGATCCTGGAAATCAAGAAACTGTAAAGTTCAGCACTAATCTTGAAAGTGCTATTGTAAGAGTTGACACTAAACTAGAAAGTGCATTCAAGATTTTTAGAAAAGTCCTAGTCGATAACACTAGATAGGGGATGTAGGCTTCGTTAATAGCCGAACCTCTCGAACAAATTCGTGTGTTCTTTCTTTTTTGCATTCCTTTTACTCCGATAAATAGCTTCCGCACAAAAAGAGTTCAAAACTCTAATCCGCACTATTCAACCCCCCCTTCTAGTGGCGGTACCAATCTAACAATCGACACATCTGTTGAAAAAATCGACAAGATGTTGATTATGGAATTTGAAGATATCAAAGCATCATTTGAAAGGTTGCGTATTATGAGATGTCATCATTTTAATGATGAAATCTACGAAATTTTACTAGGCTGCATATCCTTGAGGCACTCCACCTGATCTCTAATGAGTTGAAGAAGGTCGACGGACAATATCTGGACAATTGTAATTGTAGTTTCAAATTTGTATATGGTTTGCTATGTAAGCATCGCTTATCATCTTTTCAGCCACAATTCTTGTCAATTCCAATGGGCGAGATCCACTGCCACTGGAACAGGTTATCAATGACCTCTGCTTTGCCAAATGAGGCGAGATCTCCCGATAGAATGACAACGTTAAAGACGCGGTTGGATAAAATGGATCCATCCATGAGATATCATATGTTATATAAAATGATTGACATAGTAGATCCATCTAACTGCAAATATCAGAACCACCCTACAACACAAAAAACAAAGGCCGATCTAGTAAAAAAGAACAAAGTCAGCCGATGATGCGCTCTTGCTTTGAGTCTACGAACACTCGTACATGAAATTTAGGAAAAAGGAATCAATGATCCATATATCACACAAATGCCAAGTGCATATCGGAGTCACATCAGTCATAGAATTGATGTTCTTGGGGATGGTAACTTTGGATATAAGCCGATAGCCGCACAAGTCGGGTATAATTCAGAAGATGGTTGGAAGCAGGTTCGGGAAGATCTTTACTTTGAAATTGAACAAAATATGGAGTTCTACGATCGTGTTTATCTTGAATGAGGTGTTGCCGATAATATGATGCGAGCACTAAATTTCTTTGAATCTCCGGCACCACAGTGGAGTTGGATGGACATTATGTATGGGTTTGTCATTGCAACACGATATAATATTGTGCTGCATGCATTTACTCCTCTTAGTAGAAGTTGTTTTACACACTTGCCATTTAGGTCAGCTCTAATTCCATTTCAACAACGTCAACATATAGCAATTACATTAGTTAATGATAATCATTTTGTACAAGTTTTTTTGAACTCTGATTATCCTGTACCACCAATTCTAATTTTATGGTGGAATAATGTGAGTGAAGATTGTAAGGGATGGGCTGATCCATATGGAGAAAGGATACAATCTTGGTTAGATTTGATGACCAGATAATGTAATTGAATAGTTTATTTATCAATGTTGATCGTATTTCCTTATTTATTATTTATTATATTGTGTCGTAGTTATTTTTAATTATAAATAATATAAATAAAAATAAATAATAGAAATTATTAATTTTGATAATAATAAAGTAAAATAAAAATTAAATAAATAAAGAAAAACAAAACAAAACAAAACTAAAAAAAAGAACAAAATAAAACAAAACTAAAGTGAAAGGATACAAATAAATAAAAAATGTAAAAAAGAAAAATAAAACAAAACAAAACTAAATGGGAGGGGACAAAATTGGAAAAAAAAAAGGGAGGGGGGTAAGGACGGCTGTTGGGGGGGGGGGGGGGAAGCAATTCTCTTGAAATATTTGTTGGATGGACAAGTGGTAGAACACTCACATGGGCTGTGTTGCTTTTACATTTATTGCCTTCTAATTAAGTAGTCAAAATTGACTCTGAGCTGCTAGCGCTTTGATAGGATCAGAATTAAAACCTTAACCACTCGTAGAACATTGGATCACTCCATTAGCCGTTGATAACTATTCATGATTGTTTCTTCTAGCAGTTAAAAAATAGCCTAACAATCCTAGGCAATAATGCCCCATTAATCAAAGAATCCATAAAGCACCTCATGTCCCTCATTAATCCATTGTGGGAGAAGTATAGTTGTTGATCCTTCGAAATACGATGGCGATGACATCTATGCAATATGTCTTTGTAACACCCTGCAGCCCATCCAGACACACATAGCGCTGGCGCGAATTAGCAAAGTGAAGGAAATTTCCGCAAATATTTATAAACGCCCAAGAGGCTAACGACGGTATTATCTATTTAAAACATTCGAAGACTCTATAAAACTCGTTTATCAAAACCGTCGTAAGATATCGTTTGAAAGGACAGGGCCTGAAATGCCAGAACTCAACCGTTTAAAAACATACGTGAAGCTATTGCTTACATGTATCGACAAAATAGTTTAGAAGATGATTGCCAAAGTAACCTAAGTTACCAGATACCAAAAAGTCATTTAAAAATACGCACGCAGCGAAAAAGACAGACAATTAAAAATACTCCAGCAGCGGAATACAACAACTGATCAGGAACTCAATTCACACAAAAACATGCTCTAGCCAGTATCCTCCGGGAAGCTCATCTCTCCACGACCGCTACAAGCTCGATACCTCAAGAACCTAAAAAAAAAAAGCCCACGACGGGGTCAGCCATAATATCCAATAATGCTAACCGTCACATTACATTAATAATTACATACCAATGAGAATGCAAGAATAATAATACGACTAATGTAATCTTATCGTCATAACTTTACCAAAATTCACATCTCGCACAGTACCCAAGATTCTCAAAACATCATCATAACTCACTGTTACAAAATCTACTAACTCTGTCCAACCCAAATCCGTCGGGTAACATCATCACATCTCGACACGAAAACTAATTGCCCATTAAAAAGAAATACCAAGGGAAATACGGAACATACCTCGAGATACACAATACCACAACAATCATGTCAGTCTAATCTGAGATCAGATCAATGCAACATACGGGCACGGTCCTAACACAAGACCTACAAATGCATACTTGTATGACAAGGTCAATATGCTCAAAACAATAACAACAGTGTATACTCATTGGAAATCCCATGATCCAGCGCCCTCAGCATAGATCCATTTCGTGTTGATCTAGTAATCCAACGGGATCCACATATGCACAACAACACATGATAAAATCAATGATGCGAATCCACATGATTCCATCAACACAATACTGGGTAATCCAACGATCCAGCGCCCTCAACATAGATCCCTATGATGATCCCGTCGGACCAACACCTGGTGGAAAACCTGTCCAACGATTCAGCGCCCTCAGCATAGATCCCCATAATGATCCCGTCGGACCAACGCATAGTGGACATCCGATCCAGTGCCCTCAGCATAGATCACACGATCCTATCAGATCAACACAACATAAACAATACAATTATGCATACACATATGCAACTCAATATGTCCATCAACATGAACAACATATGAATCAAAAACATGAACGACACTATGATGAAACAACTAGGACGACTTCATGTTCAGCAACATGAATGACAACCTGCTTGATCAACATCATCAACACTAAACCGAATCAAACTAAGATACTTGTCCCGAGTCCTTGAGGAGAAATCTCAATGTCAAATCATCACCGGCGATTATCCTCAATGCTCGGCGATCCAAACGTTCCATGGGCTATAGATACTCATATCCTAATATTTGTTGCAACGTAACCTTGATACCCGGATATGCCAATAACCGAGATAAAGCATATACATTATGATTTAACTCCCAGAATTGGAAAGACAACATATAATCCAAATCTCCAGAATTTGCAGTAATAATCATTGCTATATGCATTATAAACGAAATGAAAATGAAACCGTTCATTAAACATTATAATGAGCAAGTAATAACTTGCCTCGATACCGATGAAGCCGTCACCAATCCCTTGCCGTCGTCTGTAAGTTCCGGCCCCGATCAATGCAATCCACGAGCATCCTCGAACTTGACCGTAAGGCACGATTATAATCACCGATCAATATATCAACCTATTACCATAATTCGATGCACAACACTTTCAATAACAATCAATAACCGACATATCCAACCAATCAATCAAAACGGTTCAACGACACTTCGGTCATATACAAAGCCAAATAGTATAACCCAAACCGTTACGAACTCATATGCATAATACGAACCAAAATCCACTAATCGATATTAACGATCAATATAACCGATCAACAAACCCAACAATTTCACAATATCTCGATTAGACACAAGTCTGAACAATTCAGCTCAAACAATTACGAATTCATGACCAAGATACGATTATGGATACGAATGTAAAGGAAATCATATTTTGTGATCAATCACAATCTTTCCGGATTCCAAATTGGGATCATGATTCGTATTTCATCAAGAACATACGAATTCTATCACTACAATCAACGAACATTCGATCTTCATATCTAAAATACCGATAATTCAACATACGATCATCTTGATATGTTAAATTCATCAAGAAGTTCCTCGAGAACAATAAGTGATTCGAAATCATGTTCATAGCCATCAAAACAACCTAATTCGATATCCTTTAACATGTCGATAATCATTCAATTCGTAATCCAAGTCATGTATTATCGTATTCTTCAATATACACTTCACATAACCTCAAGAATCGTAACAACACCACCCTAATCATCATCATATGAATCAAATACGGATAACAAGGCCAAAAATCCGAAATCAAGGTGTAGAGTTCAACAACATACCTCAAGAACATGAATAACCCAATCAAATTCTTCAAGAATCATCAACATCTTTATCTTCAAGCCTAAAATCCATGCTTCCAAGCTTATAATCAAGTTGGAAGAGGCTAAAACTCACTAACATGCTCAGAGGGATGAAGGTTGGAGGAGGAAAGGTTTTTCTCTTCGTGAAGAAATGAGAAGTCGATCTTCATTTTATAACCTGCACATCCATTACGTACGTTATCCATCAATATTAACGTACATAATGCTACCTTACGTACGCTAAGTGTCCTTCATAACGTACATAATATCAGTCCCGAGATCAGTGACTTGTTTCGTTCACTCGCTTACGTATGTAATATTTCCTCCATAGCGTAGGTAATACGTACGTTGACTTGCTACAGTAAATCCTCACTTAACGTACGCAATGCACTAACCATAGCGTATGTTAACCAAGGGTTGACTAGACCAAGCACGTTCTTCGCCGAAAGCTGCCGACCACGGGTCCCACCTGTCGGCCATAGCCTGAGCTGTCCGATTCCTATCGTTACGTATGTAATGCCTTATACATAGCGTACGTAACACTTAGCATCTTAACGTACGTTAAATGTACTCATTAATGTAGGTAATCCTTGTGCCTTAGCGTAAGCTAAGTATACATCGTAGCGTGCGCTAATGTGGCTGTACTTGGCCATTTTCAGTTTATTCTTGTCCAACGTCTCGTCATGCAGAATATGAACATATGGCATACTGAATACGTATACTCAACACATTATATCGTCAAATGCAATTGTCAACCAAATACGACAATTATACCAATACTGACATCTCAGTCCTTAATTTATTTTATCCATACTGTACAGATTCCACGCTGTACAATATAACTTGGATAAAATAATATTAAACAACAGTAGTAGAAATTCCGGATATTACATACTACACCACTTAAAATAAGTTTCGTCCTCGAAACTTGCAACCCGTCATGAAGAAACAAACAAACCATTCAACCAAAATATTCCGAAACCATCACGACAACGATCGATCATCATCATTAATGAATAATCAAAATAATATACTTATAAATGCGCAAAGTCGACGATCTTGTAAGATACGTGCAAGTGACTTCACTGTAAAGCTTCAACATGCTTACAATCACAATTCCATGAGTCCCAACAAAATATATCATCTTTGGATGAATTAATCTATCCGTTTCAAATCCTGTTTGCCTGATTACACAATCAAGTCCCAATTCTGATACAAGTCAATAAGACACGATACATCTGTGAAACAACTGCTCAACATAATGACAATGAGTCCCAAAACATCGACACAAAATCTGAACGCTAAGATGATGACCAGCAATGATCTACCCGTAAATTAACCGAGAATATCATCGGTATGATAAACTCTAATACGACCACCCGACTAGTGGATATATTCCTCGGCATACAAACAACCAATCACAAACCGACGAACATATCTAATCATACATGGAGTGGGAACGACCACTCAATATCCAAAACAACCATTATGGGGTCACCATCCTCAATTCTACACTTACTAAGGAATCATTCGAAAATCATGATGGTAAAATCATACTACTACCATACCAATGGAATCACATAGCACATATGTCCCGGTTTCATAAAATCCATAGTTCCAAAATAACATTCTGTACCCGAATCCACCATACGCAGTATATTCTTCTTATCCAATCAATCAACTGATCATCCCTGGATAACCAAACTTACCATACTGAAGTTTGAATCTCTATTCATCGTACCATACTGATGTATTATCTAGTTCGTGAGTCACACTCATAACTTCACCATGATATGCATTATGCACTAAATGTGTATGTATATCAATCATATTTTCAAAACCAGTTTGAAATCATATAGTCTCGTCAAGAAGACAAATTTTCAAAAGTTCTTTCAAAAATTACAAAGCTCAAAACATAAATTTTGGTAAGACCACAAAAATCAATTTTCGAAAAGTTATTCTGGCTCGCGATACCAAGTATTCGATAACAGTTTCCTTCGAATCCACACAATTTCGAAGTTTTAAGATAAAAACTATGCAAATGATTGACCACATCCATACTTTTGTATGCCAATTCGGTTCATCACCAATATATTACATCGAAAAACCATACGATAGAGTTCCAAAATCTCAATATATAAACTCCGACAAAAACTCCTTTTCCACATATGACTCACAACGTCAATCATTAACCCACCCTGGATCACCTCAATTATGCTATGACAAAACATTGAAACAAATCAACAAAGCGAAAGACTTCCCGAAAAGTTTCATTTGAACAAGCAAATCAAACCCTGAAATGTAGTAATAAAATAGATAAACGATTAGTAAAGTGTTTTACAAATCTCGGGAGTTTTAGAAAATAGAAAAGCCTTTTGAAACATTAGGGTCTCAACCCGTATCTCGTGTCATATTACAGGAAGTTTAAAAGTAGAAAGCACTTCTGGACCTCAAGTCCTGAGTTATAAATCTATTTCAACATCGATTGGGTCTCGGCCCAAAATCATTTTCCGTAAGACATCCGTGAAACAGTCATTTTGAAAAGTATCATAAATGCTCAAACGCAGTTCATATATCTCAAAATGTACTAACATGACTACATGTTCTTCTCAACCATACCAAAACATTTTTCCCATATGCACAATTCCGTTCCAAAATCCAACCAACATATTGATTTCCAAAATCATAGTTTCTCAAGATCATCAATCCTGACTCAACTCTGTCACCTCATACTGTAACGCATAATATCTTTCTGAATCTCCAAACATATCAACTTAGAAAGGCAATAAATCTCAATACAATTCAAGAATCCAAATACTTACATATCGTGAAGCCGACGATCCCCCGTGATACTGGCACATGTCTCGACTCTAGAAAATACTCGATATAGACATTTTCAAAACACACGTTTTTCAAAATCAGTTCAACAACACAGCTCTATCCGAAGAAACACGTTAACACCGTTTGAAAAAGTTTGCAATACCCCAGTACTACACTGGTAAATCACCTAACGTACAAGCACGAGTGAACAACAAAAACTCACAGCTCTAATATTTGTCAATCGACAACTCCAATGACGCGAAAAAACACGACCCAACTTGACCCGACTACCTAGGTTTTCTCAACCTAAGCTCTGATACCATATTCTGTAACTCCCCTAGAGCCATCCAGGAATATTACAGCGCCGTGGGCCCCGCGGTGTAACCCACAAGGCTGAAGGAAATTTTCGCAAACATTTATAAACCTCCAAGAGGCTAACGACGGTATTATCTATTTAAAACATTCGAAGACTCTATAAAACTCGTTTATCAAAACCGTCGTAAGATCTCGTTTGAAAGCACAAGGCCTGAAATGCCAGAACTCAACCGTTTAAAAACATACGTTAAGCTATCGCTTACACGTATCGACAAAATAGTTTAGAAGACGATTGCCAAAGTAACCTAAGTTACTAGATACCAAAAAGCCATTTAAAAATACGCACACAGCGGAAAAGACAACTGATCAGGAACTCAATTCACACAAAAACATGCTCTAGCCAGTATCCTACAGGAAGCTCATCTCTCCACGACCGCTACAAGCTCGATACCTCAAGAACCTAAAAAGAAAGCCCACGACGGGGTCAGCCATAATATCCAATAATGCTAACCGTCACATCACATTAATAATTACATACCAATGAGAATGCAAGAATAAGAATACGACTAATGTAATCTTATCGTCATAACTTTACCAAAATTCACATCTCGCACAGTACCCAAGATTCTCAAAACATCATCATAACTCACTGTTACGAAATCTACTAACTCTGTCCAACCCAAATCCGTCGGGTAACATCATCACATCTCGACACGAAAACCAATTGCCCATCAAAAACAAATACCAAGGGAAATACGGAACATACCTCGAGATACACAATACCACGACAATCATGTCAGCCTAATCCGAGATCAGATCAATGCGAGATACGGGCACGGTCCTAACACAAGACCTACAAATGCATACTCGTATGACAACGTCAACACGAAATGGATAACCAATAATATACATATGCACAACAACACATGATAAAATCAATGATGCGAATCCACATGATTCCGTCAACACAATACTGGGTAATCCAACGATCCAGCACCCTCAACATAGATCCCCATGATGATCCTGTCGGACCAACGCATGGTGGAAAACATGTCCAACGATCCAGCGCCCTCAGCATAGATCCCCATGATGATCCCGTCGGACCAACGCATAGTGGACATCCGATCCAGCGCCCTCAGCATAGATCACATGATCATATCAGATCAACACAACATAAACAATACAATTATGCATACACATATGCAACTCAATATGTTCATCAACATGAACAACATATGAATCAAAAACATGAATGACACTATGATGAAACAACTAGGACGACTTCATGTTCAGCAACATGAATGACAACCCGCATGATCAACATCATCAACACTAAACCGAATCAAACTAAGATACTTGTCCAGAGTCCTTCAGGAGAAATCTCAGTATCAAATCATCACCGACGATTATCCTCAATGCTCGGCGATCCAAACGTACCATGGGCTATAGATACTCATATCCTCATCTTTGTTGCAACGTAACCTTGATACCTGAATATGCCAATAACCGAGATAAAGTATATATATTATGATTTAACTCCCAGAATCGGAAAGATAACATATAATCCAAATCTCCAAAATTTGCGGTAATAGTCATTGCTATATGCATTATAAACGAAATGAAACTGAAACCATTCATTAAACATTATAACTGAGCAAGTAATAACTTGCCTCGATACCGATGAAGCCATCACCAATCCCTTGCCGTCGTATGTAAGTTCCTCGGCCCCGATCAATGCAATCCACGAGCATCCTCGAACTCGACCGTAAGGCACGATTATAATCACCGATCAATATCTCAACCTATTACCATAATTCGATGCACAACACGTTCAATAACAATCAATAACCGACATATCCAATGTTGGAACATTTTGTTCCATACATAAATTAAAAGTGTTTTGATGATTAAAGTCTATAAATAAAACAAAGCAACGAAGAGGCGAAGCAAGCATCGAAGGAAAACAAAGTGCAAAATGCTGGAGAAAATCAAAGTTAACGTACGTAAAGGAGTAATAATAACGTATGTAATATAAGGCTATTAACGTACGTAAGGGATGCAAATTAAAGTACGTAACACATGTTCAAACCAAGTGAACGTTGGACGAGTCAAAGTAAAAAAGATGGCAACGGAAACATGACGTCAGCACTGACGTATGGCTTAACATACGTAATGGAGTAGATGCTAACATACGTAACCAATATGACGAAACTCCCTGGACTGGTTTGTGAAAAGGCTAACGTACGTAACCCGTGGAGGTTAACGTATGTAATCAAGCTTACTTACGTAACCAGAGTTACATAGCGTACGTAATACAGTGTGCAACAGCTAACGGTTAGTTTGTTGATGGAGCCTATAAATACCAAAGAGATGGTATTGATTCAACACAACAACTTCAAGTATACTACACATTGATCAGATATTGATATTCATTATATTGTTGTTGTAATATTGAGCTTACATTGAGTGATTGAGTGTTATACATAAAATCATACACGAGTGGTAAAAGAAAAGATACGATTGGATTCGGTGTTATTAGGATCAAGGATCCGGCATTATTAGAATCGCAGTCGCTACCGAGTGAGGTTTATCTAGTACCCATAGAAAGCTAGAGATGTTGATACCTTGTCTTACGAAACGGAAAACGGTTTAACTTGGACCGACACAAAGACAAGTGTGAGTGGTTTATCACGGACCAATAGAAGACGTGATTGTAACGATTATCCCTCGACCGATAGAAGAGAGGTGTAGAGGTTTTTATCTTGAACCTATAGAAAAAGATACCGAGAGAGGACGTAGGCTCGTTTATAGCCGAACCTCTATAAATCCGTGCGTCATTTAATTTCCGCATTTTATTTTAAACTTCCGCAACACGGCGCAATATCCGATCTTGTACCCAACATCCAACCAAGCAATCACAACGGTTCAACGACACTTCGGTCATATACAAATCCAAATAGTATAACCCGAACCGTTACGAACACATATCCACAATACGAACCAAAATCCGCTAATCGATATTAACGATCAATATAACCGATCAACAAACCCAACGATTTCACAATATCTCGATTAACAAGTCTGAACAATTCAACTCAAACAATTACGAATTCATGACCAAGATACGATTATGGATATGAATGTAAAGGAAATCATATTTGGTGATCAATCACAATCTTTCCGGATTCCAAATTGAGATCATGATTCATATTTAATCAAGAACATACGAATTCTACCACTACAATCAACGAACATTCGATCTTCATATCTAAAATACCGATAATTCAACATACGATCATCTTGCTATGTTAAATTCATCAAGAAGTTCCTCGAGAACAATAAGTGATTCGAAATCATGTTCATAGCCATCAAAACAACCTAATTCGATATCCTTTAACATGTAGATAATCATTCAATTCGTAATCCAAGTCATGTATTATCGTATTCTTCAATATACACATAACCTCAAGAATCGTAACAACAACAACCTAATCATCATCATACGAATCAAATACGGATAACAATACCAAAAATCCAAAACCAAGGTGTAGAGTTCAACAACATACCTCAAGAACATGAATAACCTAATCAAACTCTTCAAGAATCATCAACATCTTCATCTCCAAGCCTCAAATCCATGCTTCCAAGCTTATAATCAAGTTGGAAGAGGCTAAAACTCACTAACATGCTCAGAGGGATGAAGCTTGGAGGAGAAAAGGTTTTTCTCTTCGCGAAGAAATGAGAAACCGATCTTCATTTTATAACCTGCACATCCATTACGCACGTTATCCATCAATATTAACGTACGTAATGCTACCTTACGTACGCTAAGTGTCCTTCATAGCGTACGTAATATCAGTCCAGAGCTCACTGACTTGTTTCGTTCACTCGCTTACGGACATAATATTTCCTCCATAGCGTACGTAATACGTACGTTGACTTGCTACAGTAAATCCTCATTTAACATACGCAATCCACTACCCATAGCGTACGTTAACTAAGGGTTGACTCGACCAAGCACGTTCTTCACCGAAAGCTGCCGACCACGGGTCCCACCTGTCGGCCATAGCCTGAGCTGTCCGATTCCTATCGTTACGTATGTAATGCCTTATACATAGCGTACGTAACACTTAGCATCTTAACGTACGTTAAATGTACTCATTAACGTACGTAATCCTTGTGCCTTAGCGTACACTAAGTATACATCGTAGCGTGCGCTAATGTGGCTGTACTTAGCCATTTTTAGTTTATTCTTGTCCAACGTCTCGTCATGCAGAATATGAACATACGGCATATTGAATACGTATACTCAACACATTATATCCTCAAATGCAATTGTCGACCAAATACGACAATTATACCAATACTGACATCTCAATCCGTAATTTATTTTATCCATACTGTACAGATTCCACGTTGTACAATATAACTCGGATAAAATAATATTAAACAACAATAGTAGAAATTCCGGATATTACATTCCATGCCTCATGAAGTGGCTCCGAACTCATCTGCTCAAATTGGGTAATCTCGCTCTACTACTTCATTTTATTACTTGGAGGATATATTTAAATCAAAATCTCTCGCTTACGCCCTGCTAAGTATTAATATTACGATGAGCTAAGTCCTCAACCAGCTTCGTGTTTTCTCGCACAATGAAATAATTCAAGTGGATTGCATTATCGGGAACACCGTTCATCTTGATTGTACCACAAATCTGCATGAAGTGGGAGAATGCACATGAGGATCCTCAATCCCAAAACCCCCAAACTAATTCGCTGGTACCATAGAGATCAATAATGGCTTTAACTCAAAATTGTGGCGTTAATTAAAATATTGGCGATGCCACCACAATCCAAGTCGAGACATGAGCGGAAATGATCATGATTATATTGCTGTTGGGCTTTCGGCCCTTCGAATCCCCCTCTTCCCCCCCCCCCCCCCCCCAAAAAAACGAGCTGAGTTTGTTTGTTGTTATGACCTTCTCTTGGTATGAGATTTGGATTTCATAATTCTGCCATGTCGTCCGTTGAAATTCCTTATTTGCTTCTTAGCAATTGTACTAGTTTTTCTTGCAAATACTTCAACCTCGGGAATAAATGGCTCCAAGAGTTTTCTTCCACATTGGATTTGCACTGCCGGAAACTAGAGATATTCATGGTTCCGGTTCGAACCGCCGAACCATCGATTTTGAACCGTTGACTGCGGTTCGATTCAAAACTGGAACCGTTAACTGTTTGAGGACGGTTCGGTTCCAGTTCGGTGTTTTGACGAACTGCAGACCGACAGTTCAAATTGCCGATTTTTCAAAAAAAATTCAAAATTTGAATTTTATATCCGTTGCTCAACCGCCAGTTCGAACCGGAACCGGCGGTTCCAATGGTTACCTATTCAAATTTGATTTTTTAATACATTTTTACACCTATAAATACCCCTCTCACATCCTTCATTTTTCTCACATCAACTATCTATGTATTTTCTCTCTACATTCATTCTAATTTCTATTCTCTAAACTCTCAACTCTCAAGTATACTTTTAATTGAACAAAATATCAAGTGGACAATTCAACTGGGAAAAGGGAAAGGCTATCACCGGCATTCCTCGACGAGGAAGAGGGGGTGCTAGTGGTAGTACTCCTACTCATACTCCGGGCTGAAACAATCTGAAAACGTACGTACCCGAGAATAATAAAAAAAATAAAAAAAATATCTAAATTTAAATTGATTGTACTTATCATATTTTCGGTATCAATAATTGCCTTAATAACCATCAACCTCTAGAGTGTTTGGCTAAAGGCCGCAATAACTTTTAGAGACATATCCGGGTGTTTTCATTAGCTTTTGATTATCATAGTGGTGATTGATTGTTGTTGCAGTAAAATTTAGGATTGACTATTTCATGATTCTTCAGTCATGTTTTTGCATTATGTCATGTTATTCACGTATTATCATAGAAATACAAGTACTTAATTGCATTTAATTATGCATTATTCTATTTCAATCGTGAATATAGATTGTGGATTTGTAAGATGAGTTGTGAGGGATTGTCCACCTAGAGATGGATTCGACGAAACCTCTGGAGACGGGAGACCTGTCCGGTCAGGTCGCAGATGTAGTTTTTCCTGATGGGACGCATAGGCGGATCCAGCATCCCAAAACTACTGGTGTACCGACGCACCACAAAAAAATAACGAACGGCCGAAACTTTTTTTCTAAAATTTTCACCTTTCTTAATAAAAAAAACTACGAAAACGACGTCAAAACGACGTCGTTTTCACTGAAAAGGCATCAAAACGACGTCGTTTTGGTTAAAACGACGTTGTTTTAACTGAAAAAACGTCAAAACGACGTCGGTTTGGTTAAAACGACGTTGTTTTGTATTTTTTTTGGTGGTGCACGTGCGCCACCATGACCTAGTGTAGATCCGCCCCTGATGGGACGGGTCAACTGTAACACCCCGATGTATTCGGAATAATTACAGCGCCGTAAATTCTTTATATAAGAATTTACAAGGCTAATTTGAGAAATACGGAAAATAATAATAATACCAAAGTACGATTAAGGTTATAATTCAAAACCAATTCAACAATTTAAATGGGTCCATTATTACAAACATTCCAAACACCAACAAAATACGCGTACTCGAGTACTAAAAAATAACTGGAAACAAGACAACATCAATCTATATCACTGGGCCACTTCATCATCATGTCGGTACTGTGGTTTCTTCCCCGCTCCTCAGCTACCTGAACATTAAAATAAATGTCCACCCCCGAAGGGGTTAGCAAAACGATGCTAGTACAAGTATCATAATACATAAATCGGATATGCAACAACAATGCATCATAAATTACATAAAACGGACTTCCGCCACCGGAATCCAACGATGCGAATCCACGTGATTCCATCAACATAACAAAGGGTAATCCATCGATCCAGCACCCTCAGTATAGATCCCATGATGATCCCATCGGACCAACGCATGGTGGAAAACCCGTCCAACGATTCAACGCCCTCAGCATAGATCCCCATGATGATCCCGTCGGACCAACACATGGTGGACATCCGATCCAACGCCCTCAGCATAGATCGCTCGATCCCTAAGGATCATCACAACATACACAAACACAAACTATGCATACACATATGCCAAATCGATATGTCCATCAACATGAACATTTAGAAATCAACGATGAATATCATGACAATTCAAAGGAACTAACCTCATGTTCAACAATATGAATAAACCATATACATGATCAAAATTCCAATATTCACAAGTTTCAAAATACGATACTTGCCTCAGAAATGGCGATAAGAATTGCTACAATGAAGAGACTTCAATCCGCTCGGAGAACTCTCATTCGATCAATCCACCAAAACCCGAACCTTCAGCGAACAATAACATCGGTATAACTAACGGTTCCTGGTAATCATTCTAAACATAAAATGAACATCAAATAGGCGTGTTTTACCCAATCATACAAGCGTACTAATCTGCCCTATACCATTTCGGTTTAATCAATATTAAGCTACTAACCGAACAAAAGCTCATAGTGTTCCATCTAAGATCAAATGCATCATTCGGTCGGATTCTTCAATTATACCACATGATAATTCTTCTAACAAGGATTCTAATCATATTTTTCATTAATCCAAAGCAACAAGATATTGAAAATCCCGACGAACACCATAAAAACTTATTTACTAGGATCAACTCGATTATCATCTTCTCCTTCAAGTAAATAACCCCAAGTTCAATCCATTAAATTTCCCATACGCATTATTTCATCATATAATATGTAAGAACTTGATAATCTCAATAAACTTGCCATAATCAGGTTCAAAGTCTTAGGATACTATGTTCAAGAGCCCAAACACTACAAGGTTCGATTAATATTCTAAACAACGAAGGAGAATCGAAACATAACCGAAATTATTCTTCTAACAGCATGATGTTCGACTCCTCAAGACAAAAACTGAATTTGTGAGCTCAAAACAGGTCTAAAAACATCACTAGAACACGAAACCTAGTTGGTGAAGGATCACATACCTCAATATAGTGAAGAACAACGAAAGACTTGAAGAAACTCAACACCGAAAGCTTGAACACCAATCCTCAAGGGTCTATGATCTTCAAAATCGAGCTAGAATGACGATATAAGAGGTTTATGGTGTTGGACAATCTCTAGAACACGAAAATCGGCCAAGGTAAGGATGAGAAATGAAATGGGGTTGAGGTCATTAAATAGAAATATATCCATTACGTACGCTAAACACACAACATTACGTACGCAATAACCTTAGCGTACGCTATGCTTCGAAGATTAGCGTACGTTAACGTCTGTCCAGAGCTCACTGACCCATTCCTGGTATTGGCTTACGTACGTTAGCATAAAGGTCTTACGTACGTAATATTTAGGACCTTAGCATACGTTAAAAATGTAACACCCCCAAGTTATTCAGGGAATATTACAGCGCCGTGAGCTCCGCCGTGGGACCCACAAGGCTAAACATACGCGGAACTGTAAATTTTGACCGAGAAGGTCTACATACAATGGGATGAAGAACAATACAAAGGGTATTCAAAACATATCCAATGTATCCAAAGACATCACAACACAAATCAATACCTCGGCAAACACAGGCCGGAACATCAAGGAAAATGGAAAATAATACTCGAGTATTCAATAACCATTCCAGTACAACAACACTGAATGGAGAAACACCAAAACATAACTGGAGGAAAGACACAGTATCACACTTGCCCATCATCTTCATGCCGACCCGATACCTGCCTGTCCGCTCTCCTGGAACCTGAAAGACATAAAAAGTATTTCCCCCATAAATGGGTTAGCCGTCGAATAGCTAGTGCAAGTGTATCAACTATGAAACACAATACTCCTCGACAATAAAGTAAAGGTAACCGTCAATTCATCAATTCAAGACTAGTATTCCGGAATAACTATATCTCATAGCATCACAACAATGCATACATGATCAACCATGGAGCCGCACCAAAGGCTACGGAACCCTTAGGGGACCCGTCAGCCCGCCCCAGAGTGGTTAACCCAAATTATCCGTGGAATCGCACCAAAGGCTACGAAACCCTCAGGGGACCTGTCGGCCCGCCCCAAAGTGGATATAAATAAACATGCCATTCATATATCTTACTTTCAAAGTCGAGAACGTACAATCATAAATATATACTTGCCTTTGCGACATCGAGAAATTGAACGGAAAAGAGTATGAGTTCGGTAGGTCCAAGAACGCGCTTCCGGCACCTAAACGATTCGTAAGGGATATGATAATCAATAATATATACTCATAATTCATGAAGAAACTCCCGAAACCTGTCTACAATTCATGAAAACACAAGGGTTAACAACTAGAGTTTAGAAAATCACCCAAACCCTCACAAGTCCGAACACGACACAAACCAATCCGTAATATCGCAGGAAGAGCATGTATATGTTAGGGATATGCCCTCGAATGCCACTCAGAGGATGAGAGAGTGAGAGGATATGTATTGTAATTATGAATATTTAACAAGGCAATAATTATTTCTATATTATTGTATATCACTGGCATTGTAATTTGGTATATAGAATAATAGTCCTTGCATTTGAGAGCAAACATTCTACTCCTTATGGAGATAAGGAGATAGGCACTGGAAGTGTTTAGAGCTCGAATGCTTAACTCGTTCGCAAGTCGATAAAACTTAACTGGGCAATAAGTTTAGACAAGACTTGTATAACGTGTACTTTGACATGTAGAATGCCGGTATTCACTAAGGGTTAGTGGGAGCACACGTTATAGGTATGCTAGTGAGATTAGTATACTCGAACACAACTCACCTCGATTCGGTCACATGGATATCACTCAGGGATTGTCAATGACTGGATCGAAAGGTTGTGATAGGTATACGTGGACCTTTGACTTGAGGTTTCAGTATGAGATGTGCTTGTGACATTAAGTTAGTCATTAGAGTAGTTCTATCCAATCGCCGGTGGGTGGGGTCAACCTCGAAATGCAACTTAGTGGGCAAGTAGCAGTCTCTACTGAATACCAAGATAGAATTCTTTCTCCTGTAAGTGAGCAGGTAAATGTCCTATGCAGTTAATGGCAAATGAGATTATAAGTCTTTGGCAAAGCATTTAGAGCTAGTTGTATTTGATACACGAGAGCTCGATGATCTCGGTTTGCATTAACATAAAGCATAATGTCAAGTTACAGTAGGGTTTGAATTTTCCGTGACCCTAATACTTGACCGGGACATATGATTGAAGGGTTTATACGTATATGGTATTCACGACATAATGGTTTTGGAATGATCCGATCATTCGTTCTTAGTTGGGTTACGGTAGGAAGCAATAGACTGGCTAAATGTTACCCGTACTCCTTGGTTCCTCCCATTGCCGACTAAGACGGACCTACGGAGTCGCGCACAAGTATATTTGATGGATAAATATGTATTTATTATCTCTTCATTAATATTGGATATTAGATATCTAATTTAATTTATTTGATAAATCATGCGGTCTAGTGAATTGAAATTAATTACTGGATAATTAATTTAATTCGTAAATAATTATTTCTTGGAAATATATTATTATAATTTTGTATTTGATAAAATTAATTAATTGGATTAATTAATTAAGTATAAATACATTTGGGATAAAACGAAGTGTATTTAACGGACCAGACACGCGAACGTCCGGTACATGAACCGAGTGGCTCCGCTCGTTTTCTCACCTAAAATCTAGTGGGCCGCCCCCCTCATTTTCCTCCCACCTTGCATGATACTTTTTTTAGTTGTTATGATGTGGTGTGGGGTGAGTTTGAGTTGTTTTTGTACATGAAGACAAAAGATAACATGATAATATTGATCGTTAGTATCTTTTCAATCATGTTATAAAACAAGACCATAACTCACCACAAGATGGAGAATTCAGCCGTGAGTTCTTAAGGGGGGGAGAGAATTTTTTTTTTCTTGTTCATCTTTGAGAGAAAGAAAAGGAAGAAGAGAAGAGAAGAAAAATATCGTGTCAATTCCTAGCCGTGTTCTTTGAGAACGAATTGATATTTTATTTTGCCGATCAATATCCGACGCGTAATAACGTAGAGACATTCGGCAATTTCGGTGTTGGATCATTCAACAAGCTACAACGAATTGGATTCGTGTTCGTGTCGGTAACCGGAGAAAGTTTGTTCGGGTTTCTCCTTCGAAGATTATATCATCAAAGGACTACGAGGGTAAGTATTCTTTGATTCTCTTCCTCGTTATTTATATTCGTTTATATGATGCTTGATCGGTCCGGTTTTGGGGTTTGGTTTTATCCAGTTGGACCGGTTTATTTTCCACTGCGTAATTCGATTTTAATCACCGAATCCCAATAGTGGTATTGGAGCGAGGTCTATGCAATCATATATTCGATATTTGCATTTGGAATGCTTGATTATTTTTTTATGATTTAGAATCATAATCGTTTTAATTGTTGATGTTTAATTGTTCATCTAAAAATTATTTTTCATGATTTTATGTTACAATATAAATCTATGTTTCTTTTGAAAAACTGATTTAATTGTGTAATATAAAAATTAGAAAAATATTATTTTTAGATTCGGGACGAAAAAATGAACCGGAAAATTGGCGGACAGCTGGCCGCTGGTCATTGGTCATGGTCAGCTGTCGGCAATGGCTTGGCCCGGGCCTTGTGTTTTCCGACTCCGTTTTTATATTTCGTTCGGTAAATTAATTTTCCGCAAATTAAATTGGATTTAATTTGACTAAAATATAATTATATTAATTTTATTTTAAGGGAATTAATTTAGTGAAATATTTATTTTGTCCGGAGCAAATTAAAATTAACGGTTAAGTGAATTAATTTGATTAATTCTAATTGTTGGATTAATTTTTGTTGATTAGATCAATTTTAGATTAATCATTATTGCCATTTATTTTAGGGTTATTATACAAACAGGTTACTAAAGTTTACCAAAAATGACAATTTTCTTACTAAAGTTTTTTTTGTTACAAAAAGGTTACTAAAGTAAACGGGTTTGTCAACTTGGTTACTCAAAGATTAAAATCTTACGTAAATGTAACTGCAAGAGTGGGCAACCGGATGATTACCGGTTCTCCTTGTCCACGCCAGCACCATAGTTTTAAATGTTAGAAAGAAGTTACTATAGGTTACGGGGTTATTAAATAGGTTACTGAACTTTACAAAAAGTTACAATGCGTGTTTTTTTTAATTATTATTTTTTTTACTTTTAAGTTTTCTCCTTCGCATGTCTTTGTATATTTTCATACATTTCTATCCGTTTTTATACGTTTATGTACGTTTTTCTCTCTTGTCGTACTTTCTTTACATTGTTTTACGTTTATGTACGTTTTAATCCAGTTTCGTACGTTTTTGTCTATTTTTGTACGTTTTCATCTGTTTTCGTATATTTTTATAGGTTTTCATAGCTTTTCATAATTTTTTTATTACATTTGTGTGCGCATTTATACGCTTGTGTACGTTTCATAGGTCTTTTTACGTTTTCATACTAGTTTTACGTTTTTCTACACCTTTGTATGTTTATACGTTTGTATGTTTTATACTTGTTATGTTTTATACGTATGTAAAAATGTGTATAAAAACGTGTATAAAAAGTGTGTAAAAATGTGTGAAAACGTGTAAAAACACACAAAAACGTATGAAAATGGAAAAAACGTAAGAAAAACAGAAAAAAAAACATCTGAAAATGAAAAAAAAGTAAAAAAAAAACAGATAAAAACGTAAGAAAAACATACAAAGACGTAAGAAAAACGGACAAAACGTAACAAAAAAGGATGAAAGTGTAAGAAAATGGGCGAAAACGTATAAAAGCGAACGAAAACATATAAAAACGTATGAAAACGGAAAACCCGTGAGAAAAAAAGTTCGAAAAACGTAAGAAGGACGGACAAAAATGTATGAAAACCAAATTTTGAGTTAAGTATAAACGGTCGTTAGGATAAAGGACTAACAGTGTAACAACAGTTAGTCTAAGGGACCATTTTTTAAATTAACGAAAAAATTAACCTGTAGTAGAAGGTTAAAACATACAGAGTAACTTATATAACCGGTTACAAAACTTGAGTAACCTCTTTGTAACAAAAAAAACTTTAGTAAGAAAATTATCATTTTTGGTAAACTTTAGTAATATGTTTGTATAATAACCCTTTATTTTAATGTAATTGTTGCATTAATTTTGAATGGGGATGTAGTTCATGGACCTAGTTTTGAATCGTTTGTTTTGTTCGATTGGGTTGTAAAGGCCGTTTTGAGCCTCTTTATTTTACTAGAAAATTTGTATAGGATGCAATTTTTCAAATGTAAAATTTATATGTAATGACGAAGACCGGAGGAAGATCCACTCGAGTAGACGAAGATTCAAGACCGAAGACATATAATTAGATTACGATGTTTTTGTTCTAGGAACGGTCCATGAACTGCATGTTGTTAGTTTTAGGTTGTGTGTGTTTTCATATTGTATGACAAACAAACAAACCGACAAACCGCGCTTATAAACAGATTAATGTGCAAAGTGTAATATATAATCGTGTTAATACTCCCACTTACAAACACTAAGTTATAAAGGTTACGAGGTTTCCTACCCTTCGTCAAACTCATGGAAAATTGAAATCTAAACCGGAATATTATTCTTCCGAGTATGTCGGGGTAATATTTTTGGGGTAAGTTGATAAATTCCTAGAGTGCATTAGATGCCTTTGGTTGTGACAAATCAAACCCCTATAAACCGTATGGGTTACCGGGTAAGATTCAATTGTCAGACTAATAGGAGTTGACGGTTTAAACTTAGATAGTTCAGTGAGCCATAGAAACCGAATGGGTTGAGGGCAAGTGAACTAGGGGTAAAAGAAAATTGAATCATCCATTAGATGGGTTGGTGTTAGACACCACTTTATAAAGAATAATAGAATAGAAACCGTATGAGTTGCCCTCTATTAAACTTTGTAAAGAAATCGATCACCACTATGAAGTCACCCAAGACTTCCGGATTTAACATGGGAGTGTGTAAATGCCGATAAAATAGTGGGAGCCGAGTTATGAATAAAGAAAGTCCTTAAATTCTTTACTCGGATCATGATTAAACAATCACTAACGAATCTTAAATAATTCTCTGCAGTTAACAAAACTCTCAGTATGACAATGAACCCACTGGCTATATTAATTGAAAAGAACGTCCTGACTAGTCCGAACTATGTGGACTGGCTTTGGAACTTGAGGATTGCCCTAACTATGGAAATGCTGGGATACGTCTTGGAGGCGGACATCCCAGCGGCTTCTGCAAGAACCTGAGCCAATCAGGAAGATGTCGATGCCCATGAGAAATGGGTAAAAGACGACATAAGAGTGCGAGGGTACATGTTAGGCTCAATGACCAATGAGCTTCAACGAGCCCATGAAAAGATGATGTCTTCGAGAGCCATCTTATCGCACCTAGCTGAGCTCTATGGAGAGCATAGCCGAACTGCTAGATATGAGATATCGAAGCAATTATTCGGTGCCAGGATGAATGAAGGAGGGAGGGTTGGGGACCATGTCCTCATGATGATATCGATGATTGAGAGATTGGAAGCTCTTGATTTTCAGATGCATGCATCTCTCCAAACTGACCTTATCCTGCAGTCACTTCCTGACTCCTTTTCACAATTTGTCATGAACTTCAACTGCAATGAGATTGCATGTAACTTAGCTGGGCTAATGAACAAACTGACGACTGCCCAGTCTCAGATGAAGACGAAGGGAAAGGAAGCTGCACTTGTGATTTCTTATAGGACTTGGAAGTCCAAGAATAAGAAGAAAAAAAACAAGAAGCAGTTAGGTCCAATAGCCAAGATCGACAAGGGAAAGGGCAAGGCCCCAATTGTTCAAAAGAGCAAATGGGCCAAGAAAACGGATGTATGCCTCAACTGCGGTGAGCTAGGCCACTGGAAGAGGTACTGTCCAAAGCTTGACCGTAAAGCGCCTTCAGGTACGGAACTACTGGTTTTAGAAATAAATTGTTCTGTAACTGTATATTCTACTTCTTGGATACTTGATTCCGGTGCGAGTTCTCATATTTGTACAATGAATCAGGATCTGGAATAAAGTAGGAAGCTGGATTCAGGGGAGGTGATGGTCACTGTCTGAAGTGGGCATAGTGTCAAGGCTTCTGATATTGGATCCCTTATGTTGGATTTAGAATCTGGTTTTATTCTTACTTTAGATGATGTACTTGTTTTGCTCAAGGGGCACAAAAATATTGTATCAATTCCGGTCATGGACCGAAAGGGATTTCACTTCTTTATTGGAGATGGATCCTATCGTATTTATTTTAGAAATAAATTGGTTGGTACTACTACATTATTAAATGGTTTATACCATTTAAATCAAAAGAATAAAACAACTGTGAACACTATAACTAGGAAGCGTGGTAGGGATGAAACGAACCAAGCACTTAAGTGGCATCTTAGACTTGGTCATATCGGTCAGATCAAGGTTCAGAAAATGGAGAAAGATGGGCTTTCGGGTCCATTGGGATCAGATCCCTATCCAACTTTTGAATCTTGCCTTCAAGGAAAAATGACTAAGTTACCCTTCACAGGGACTTTTGAAAGAGCTGCTGAAAAACTTGGATTGATCCATACCGACATCTGTGGCCCTTCTGAAGTGGCACGAGACAGCTTTCAGTATTTCATTACATTCACTGATGACCATACCAGGTATGGATTCGTGTACTTAATGAAATATAAGTCTGAAGCTTTTGATAAATTCAAGGAATTTAAAGCCCTAGTTGAAAATCAAACAGGTAACCGTGTTAAGACTCTTTAGTCAGACCAGGGTGGTGAGTACATGAGTACCGAATTTGATGAGTTCTTGAAAGAACTAGGAATAGTGTCACAATTCACTTCTCCAGCTACTCCACAATTAAATGGTGTATCAGAAAGAAGGAACCGAACCTTGTTGGACATGGTTCGCTCCATGCTTAACTATACTGATCTACCGATTTATCTGTGGGGTTACGCGCTCCTTACTGCTATGTATATCTTGAACAGATGTCCTTCCAAATCCGTTCCTAAGACTCCACATGAGATGTGGAGAGGTAGAAAACCAAGTCTTAATCACATTAGGATTTGGGGATGCCCTGCTTATGTCAAGAAGACTAAAGTAGAGAAATTGGAAACTAGGTCTGTGAAAGGTCGTTTCATAGGATATCCAAGGGATTCCATGGGATATCTATTCTACATGCACGAAGATCATAGGATCATCGTTGCTATACAAGCACACTTCCTGGAAGACCAGTTTATTCAGGAAAGAGGGGCAGGTAGAAATATTTCTTTGGAAGAAATAAAAGAAACACCAAATGAGACACCTATGCAAGATATTAGAACCCAACCTTCTGAAATACAAACACAACCTCGCAAGTCTACTAGAATTTCTCAATTACCTGAGAGGTATGGCTATCTGCATCAAGAGGAACTGGGTGTCCATGATATGACAGAATGATCCTTCTACATATGACCAAGCGATGGTAGATGTTGACTCCACCAAGTGGCAAGAAGCTATGGAAGCTGAGATAGACTCAATGCATACTAATCAGGTCTGGACTTTAATAGATCGTCCTAAAGGCATAGTGCCTATTGGAAACAAATGGATCTATAAAAGAAAGACTGATGGAGATGTCAAGGTTGATACCTATAAGGTCAGGCTTGTGGCAAAGGGTTATTCCCAAAGAGAAGGAATCGATTACTTCGAGACCTTCTCACATGTAGCTATGATTAAGTCTATTCGCATGATGCTTGCCATAGCAGCCCACTTAGATTATGAAATATGGCAAACGGATGTGAAAATGGCATTCCTAAATGGATTACTCGAGGAGGAGATTTACATGGAATAGCCTAAGGGATTCATATCTCAAACCAATATTCATAAAGTATGCAAACTTCAGCGTGCCATTTATGGACTGAAGCAAGCTTCACAGAGTTGGAATCTTCGTTTTAACGAGACAGTCAAAGAGTTTGATTTTGTCCAAAACGAAGAGGAGCCCTGTATTTACAAGAAGGTTAGTGGGAGCAAAATTGTGTTCTTAATACTATATGTAGATGACATTCTACTTATAGGAAATGACGTAGGAATGCTCATTTCTGTGAAAGCTTGGCTTTCTAATGAGTTCTCAATGAAAGATTTGGGAGAAGCTACCTATATTCTTGGTATTCGTCTCTACCGGGATAGAGCAAAAAGAATGTTAGGTCTTTCCCAAGCCCTCTATATAGAAAAGATCCTGAAGCGATTTAGGATGGAAGATTCTAAAAGAGGTTTCCTTCCTATGCAACATGGTGCAAAACTTTCCTTAGAGATGTGTCCTCAAAGTGAGGAAGACAGAAAGGAAATGAGTAAGGTGCCCTATGCTTCGGCAGTAGGAAGCCTCATGTACGCTATGATTTGCACTAGACCGGACATTGCCTATGCTGTGAGCGTAGTAAGTCGGTTTCAGTCAAATCCAGGGCAGGAACATTGGACTGCTATAAAGAACATTCTTAAGTACCTAAGGAGGACTAAAGACTTGGTTCTTACATATGGAGGTGGAGAAATTAGAGTGATGGGCTATACAAACTCAGATTTTTCGGGGGACATGGATGCTTAGATGTCCACATCAGGGTTTATCTTCACTCTGAATGGTGGGGCAGTTTCTTGGAGAAGTTCCAAACAAAGTTCGACTGCTATATCTACATGTCAAGCCGAATATTAGGCAGCCACGGAGGCTGCTAAAGAAGCTTTTTGGATTAAGAAGTTTAATGAGGAACTTCAAGTGGTTCCTAATGCGGAGAAGCCCGTGATGCTGTTTTGTGACAACGACTGAGCTGTTGCACAGGCTAAGGAGCCTAGGGCTCACCACAATACCAAACATATTGCGAGAAAATATCATTTTATGAGGGAAATGGTTCAGGAAGGAAATGTTATACTGCAAAGAGTAGACACAGCAAATAACGTTGCTGATCCGCTTACCAAGCCACCATCTCAGAAGGTCTTAGAGAGACATCTGGAGAGTATGGGTATTAGATACCATAGTTTGTGGAATTGAGTGCAAGTGGGAGATTGTTAGGGATATATATACCTTCGAATGCCACTCAGAGGATGAGAGAGTGAGAGCATATGTATTGCAATTATGAATATTTAACAAGGCAATAATTATTTCTATATTATTGTATATCACTGGCATTGTGATTTGGTATATAGAATAACAGTCCTTGCATATGAGAGCAAACATTCTACTCCTTATGGAGATAAGGAGATAGGCATTGGAAGTATTTAGAGCTCGAATGCTTAACTCGTTCGCAAGTCGATAAAACTTAACTGGGCAATAAGTTTAGACAAGACTTGTATAACGTGTACTTTGATATGTAGAGTGCCGGCATTCACTAAGGGTTAGTGGGAGCACACGTTATAGGTATGCTAGTGAGATTAGTATACTCGAACACAACTCACCTTAATTCGGTCACATGGATATCACTTAGGGATTGTCAATGACTGGATCGAAAGGTTGTGATAGGTATACGTGGACCTTTGACTTGAGGTTTCAGTATGAGATGTACTTATGACATTAAGTTAGTCATTAGAGTAGTTCGATCCAATCGCCGGTGGGTGGGGTCAACCTCGAAATGCAACTTAGTGGGCAAGTAGCAGTCTCTACTGAATACCAAGATAGAATTCTTTCTCCTGTAAGTGAGCAGGTAAATGTCATATGCGGTTAATGGCAAATGAGATTATAAGTCTTTGGCCAAAGCATTTAGAGCTAGTTGTATTTGATACACGAGAGCTCGATGATCTCGGTTTGCATTAACATAAAGCATAGTGTCAAGTTACAGTAGGGTTTGACTTTTCCGTGACCCTAATACTTGACCGGGACATATGATTGAAGGGTTTATACGTATACGGTATTCACGACATAATGGTTTTGGAATGATCCGATCATTCGTTCTTAGTTGGGTTACGGTACGAAGCACTAAACTGGCTAAGTGTTACCCGTACTCCTTGGTTCCTCCCATTGCCGACTAAGACGGACCTACGGAGTCGCGCACGAGGATATTTGATGGATAAATATGTATTTATTATCTCTTCATTAATATTGGATATTAGATATCTAATTTGATTTATTTGATAAATCATGCGGTCTAGTGAATTGAAAATAATTACTGGGTAATTAATTTAATTCATAAATAATTATTTCTTAGAAATATATTATTATAATTTTATATTTGACAAAATTAATTAATTGGATCAATTAATTAAGTATAAATACATTTGGGATAAAATGAAGTGTACTTAACGGACTCGACACGCGACGCGAACGTCCAGTACATGAACTGAGTGGCTCGGCTCGTTTTCTCACCTAAAATCTAGTGGGCCGCCCCCCTCATTTTCCTCCCACCTTGCATGATACTTCCTTTAGTTGTCATGATGTGGTGTGGGGTGAGTTTGAGTTGTTTTTATACATGAAGACAAAAGATAACATGATAATATTGATCGTTAGTATCTTTTCAATCATGTTATAAAACAAGACCATAACTCACCACAAGATGGAGAATTCAGCCGTGAGTTCTTAAGGGAGGGGAGAGAATTTTTTTTCTTGTTCATCTTTGAGAGAAAGAAAAGGAAGAAGAGAAGAGAAGAAAAATACCGTATCAATTCCTAGCCGTGTTCTTTGAGAACAAATTGATATTTTATTTTTCCGATCAATATCCGACGCGTAATAACGTAGAGACATTCGGCAATTTCGGTGTCGGATCATTCAACAAGCTACAACGAATTGGATCCGTGTTCGTATCGGTAACCGGAGAAAGTTTGTTCGGGTTTCTCCTTCGAAGATTATATCATCAAAGGACTACGAGGGTAAGTATTCTTTGATTCTCTTCCTCGTTATTTATATTCATTTATATGATGCTTGATCGATCCATTTTTGGGGTTTGGTTTTATCCGGTTGGACCGGTTTATTTTCAGCTGCGTAATTCGATTTTAATCACCGAATCCCAACAGTATACGGGGTAGATACATCATAATCTCAAGGTTCTCAATCTTCAAAATGGATAAATCGGACGAATCTAAGAAAAACCGCAAAATTCCCAAAATATAGGGTTCTAAGGATTTTTACCTTGATTTGGACGATATAATGGATTAGATGTTGATAAATCCTTGTTCTCCAACCAAAGATGTTGATATCTGAAGAAAGATCGCTTCCAAACTCCCCGAATCGCCCAAATCCGCTGCTCCCGATCGGTAATGTGAGAAGAATGGGAAAAATGACGAAATGGAAGTTAACTGCCAATATATACTCGCCCAGTCTAGCGCACGCTACGCCTCTCATATTAGCGTGCGCTAGCGAGGTCACCGGGTAGTCCAGTGGCTTCTTTCGGACCCATTAGCGTGCGCTAATCGCCTTCCTTTAGCGTGCGCTAGCCGAAAATGGTGTCCAAAAATCTGGAGTCCAGAACCTACTGTCCTCTGCCCTTCTCGAGTCTTAGCGTGCGCTACCGCTATGGCTTAGCATGCGCTATGTAGCTCTGCTAGCGTGCGCTATGCAGCTCTGCTAGCGTGCGCTACTAAATAGTCCAGAAAACATGACAACCTCACCGCCTCTGCCAACCAGCCCGTTAGCGTGCGATACGGACGGTTGTTAGTGCGCGCTATTGACCAAGAATAGCGTGCATTAACGAACTCCTAACGCGCGTTAACTGCCAGTCCAGAAAGCAGTATGAGTTACTGGTTCTGACCTGACTGGTCTCCTAGCGCGCGCTACGGCTCAAAGCTAGTGTGCGCTACTCAAGCATAATTAGCGTGCGTTAGCCTAGGCCTAGCGTGCGCTATTTCTCTGACCCAGAACACTTCTGCAAGGTCTAAACAGCATGATCGTGATCCAACCAAGATACGAAACTCTATAACAATATCAACAATATCACCAAGAGTTTACAGAGCAACAAAATAAGAAGAATGGCAAGGTCACACAGTCAATAAAAAGTACGGGTAATACATTCTCCACCTCTAAAAAGAAGTTTCGTCCCAAATTTAAGAAATAAAAAGTTTGGGGTACTCTGACCGTATCTTATCTTCCGTTTCCTATGTCGCCTCCTCGACTCCATGTCTCGACTGCACTTTAACCAGTGGAATGGTCTTATGCCGAAGTTGTTTCTCGCGACTCTCAAGGATCTTCACGGGTCTCTCTGGAAAGATAATATCCTCGGCTACGTCAATCTCACTGTAGTCGATAATGTGGCTTGGATCCGGCACGTACTTTCTCAACTGAGACACATGAAAAATACTATGGACGTGACCCAAAGATGGAGGCAACGCCAAGCGATAAGCTAAATCTCCAACTTTGTCCAAAATCTCGAAAGGTGATATACCTCGGACTAAGTTTCCCTTTTTTCCCGAAGTGGAAAACTCCTCTGGTCGGCGACACCTTGAGTAAGACATGATCCCCCACTTCGAACTCCAAGGGTCGACGACGAGTATCAGCATAAGATTTCTGACGGCTCTGGGCAGTCAGCAATCGGTCCCGGATAATAGAAATCTTTTCCTTAGTCTCCATCAACATATCCGGTTCCGTTCCAATTAGCTCTGAAGCCTCGTCCCAACATAATAGCAACCTACATCGCCTACCATAAAGTGCCTCGAATGGTACCATTTTGATCGACGCATGCCAACTATTATTGTAGGTAAACTCGATCAACGGTAAGTGAAGCTCCCAATCATTACTCCAGTCTAAGACACAAGCTCGCAACATATCTTCCAATGTCTGAATCGTCCTTTCTGTCTTACCGTCCGACTGAGGATGAAAGGAAGTGCTCAATCTCAACTCAGTACCCAAAGCCTAATGAACGGCCTGCCAAAAATGCGATACAAAATGACCATCTCGATCAGAAACAATGGTCTTGGGGGCACTGTGCAACCTTACGATGAGCCAATCTATTCGGTCCCCAAGTATCCTTAATACCCAAGAAATGTGCAGACTTGGTCAACCGATCGACAATTACCCAAATCATATTCATTCCTGTTGGAACATTTTGTTCCATACATAAATTAAAAGTGTTTTGATGATTAATGTTGATAAGCAAAACAAAACAATGAAGAGGTGAAGCTAAGAATCGAAGAAAACGAAGCTCGAAAATAGTGTTCTGCACAAGCCTAACGTACGTAACTCAGCATGATTAACGTACGTAAATGAAGCAGCCTTACGTACGTAATGAGAGTAATATAACGTACGTAACACAGTTCAAACCAGATGAACGTTGGACGAGTCAAAGTCAAAAAGGTGGCAACGGACATATGACGTCAGCAGTGACGTACTATTAACGTACGTAACGAAGGAAATGATAACGTACGTAATCAAAATGACGAAACTCCCTGGACTGTTTTGTGAAGATGCTAACGTACGTAACCAGGAAGGGTTAACGTACGTAAAGGGACTTACGTACGTAATGGGAAGCATATAGCGTACGTAATGAAGGTCCTGGCAGCTAACGGCTAGTTTGTTCATGGAGGCTATAAATACCATGCTTATGGTATTGATCAAATAAAACAACAAAAAGCAAACAACTCATTGATCAGAGATTCATATTGATATACTTGTTGTAATATTGAGCTTAATTGTTAGTTTGAGTGTTTATACATTCAACATATACACGAGTGGTAAAAGAAAAGATACGATTGGATTCGGTGTTATTAGGATCAAGGATCCGGCATTGTTAGAATCGCAATCGCTATCTAAGTGAGGCTTATCTAGTGCCAATAGAAAGCTAGAGAGGTTGATTCCTTGTCCTACGAAAAGGAAAACGGTTTAACTTGGACCGACACAAAGACAAGTATGAGTAGTTTATCACGGACCAATAGAAGACGTGATTGTAAATGGTTATACCTCGACCGATAGAAGAGAGGCATAAAGGTTGCTATCTTTAACCTATTGAAAAAGATAAAGAGAGGATGTAGGCTCGTTTATAGCCGAACCTCTATTAATCCTGGTGTCCTTTATTTTCCGCAATTTTTATTTACGCTTCCGCAAACGGCGCAATATCCAGATCCCGTACCCAACAATTGGTATCGGAGCGGTACTCCAATACGCGGCTTAACATCCGAGGAGAAAAGATCCAAAAATGGTGTTTCAATTCTCTCCAGTCGAAGGCCTTGCTCTCAACCGACCACTATTCTTTGATGGCTAAAATTATTTGACGTGGAAGAGCAAGATGTCGATATTCATCCGAGCATACGACATCGAGATTTGGAAGTTTATTTGCCTTGGCCCGAAAGTTCCAATCAAATCCGACGGTACGCTCAAATCTTTCGAAGAATACGACGATGCCGATTGGAAAAATAACCATCTTAATTGTAAGGCTACTCAACTCTTATTTTGTGCCTTAAATCCGGAAGAAGTCAATCGAATCTCATCGTGTGAGAGTGCAAAAGAAATATGGAAAATTCTAGAAATCACATACGAAGGGACGACTCAAGTCAAGGAGACGAAGATAAATATGCTTCTCCATGACTACGAGTTATTCATGATGAAGGGTGACGAGTCCATCACCAATATGCTCGACCGATTTTCGGTCATCACCAATGGACTTGCCTCGTTTGGCAAACCATTATCTAGTAGTGAAAAAGTCAAGAAAATCTTAAGATCACTACCTAGCGAATGGGACGGCACCGTAACTGCGATTATGGAATCTAAAGATCTCAACACTCTCGATTTTAGTGCCCTTGTTGGTTCACTAATCAATTATGAGATTGTATAAAATCACGAAGTGTCAAGCCAAAGCCGAAGGAGCGATCGTTAGCCATGAAGGCTAAGTTATCAAGGAAGAAAGAAGAAATCCCGGTGGAGGAAAGCGACGAAGAAGCGGCATATTATGCCAAGAATATTAATAAATTCCAAACCTTATTAAACCGGAGGAAGAAGGATATCTCGAGCGAAACGAAGAAATTCGACAACTCTTGTCGAATATGTGGAAAACCAGGCCACTTCGCTAAGCATTGCCATGCCCAACCCAAGAAGGAGGTCCTCGTGGCTACTTGGAGCGATGAAGACGAAGATGATGAATTCATCAATCAAAATAATCTCGTTCTCATGGTCCGGAGTTCGTTCGACGACAGCGACGTCGAAAGCCAAGTAAGTACATCCTCCCGTGATGAACTTTTTGATGCATTTGAATTATTGCACACGTATTTTCAAAACGCTTTATCCGAAATAAATTCCCTTAAGTTTAAAATTAAATCTTTGGAAATTGAAAATTCCAAAATTATCGAGAAGGGAAAATTTTTTGAAATCGATCATTCAAAGTGTATTGAAAATGAAAATATTTTGAAGAATGATCTCGCTAAAATTCAAACCGAGCTTGAATCTTTGACAAAGAAATTCTCGTGTGGAAACGAAAAATTTGAACAAATGCTTGGTGTTCAAAAATATACTCTAAATAAAGAGGGGTTAGGATTCAAACCACGTTCGAAAAATGAATCCGTTAATTTCAAGATACCCCATTGCGAAAAGTGTTTAAAAATCGGGCATCACGTTTCAAATTGCAAAAGCCCTCGCCGGACGATAAAAATTAAGAAAATTTGGGTTTCTAAAGGAACAAATATTTCAAATATTGTTTATGTCTCGAAACAAAAACCAACTATAGGTTGGATCCCCAAACATTGATTTTTGGTATTTTACTTAGGGGGAGTAATTTTTTGAACGGATAATATTTTCAGGGGGAGTTAATACCCTTGTATTTATTTTTGCATATTTCAATATTTATTGAATTTCTTTATTGGTATTTTATTCCACTTTTTGATGAATACAAAAAGGGGGAGAGATAGAAGAATGGAGAAATAAATCAAAAATGTGATTTACTGTGAAAGGGGGAGAAACGAAGGAGTTGAACAAAAATGAGGAGACGTCGAAAAGACGATGAAAATTAAAAATGAGAAAAGAAAAGGAGAAAAGAAAAGAAGGAGTCGAAAAAGAAATGGGAGAACAACTAACGTAACGGACAAAGTCGAAAATTTTGTTCTGTACACATATACATATATTTGTATTTTTGCAGGTAAATCCCATCGACGAAGTTTTGTTTTGTAATCATCAAAAAGGGGGAGATTGTTGGAACATTTTGTTCCATACATAAATTAAAAGTGTTTTGATGATTAATGTTGATAAGCAAAACAAAACAACGAAGAGGCGAAGCCAAGAATCGAAGAAAACGAAGCTGGAAAATAGTGTTCTGCACAAGCCTAACGTATGTAACTCAGCATGATTAACGTACGTAAATGAAGCAGCCTTACGTACGTAATGAGAGTAATATAATGTACGTAACACAATTCAAACCAGATGAATGTTGGACGAGTCGAAGTAAAAAAGGTGGCAACGGACATATGACGTCAGCAGTGACGTAATATTAACGTACGTAACGAAGGAAATGATAACGTACGTAATCAAAATGACGAAACTCCCTGGACTGTTTTGTGAAGATGCTAACGTACGTAACCAGGAATGGTTAACGTACGTAAAGGGACTTACGTACGTAATGGGAAGCATATAGCGTACGTAATGAAGGTCCTGGCAGCTAACGGCTAGTTTGTTCATGGAGGCTATAAATACCATGCTTATGGTATTGATCAAATAAAACAACAAAAAGCAAACAACTCATTGATCAGAGATTCATATTGATATACTTGTTGTTGTAATATTGAGCTTAATTGTTAGTTTGCGTGTTTATACATTCAACATATACACGAGTGGTAAAAGAAAAGATACGATTGGATTCGGTGTTATTAGGATCAAGGATCCGGCATTGTTAGAATCGCAATCGCTATCTTAGTGAGGCTTATCTAGTGCCAATACAAAGCTAGAGAGGTTGATTCCTTGTCCTACGAAAAGGAAAACGGTTTAACTTGGACCGACACAAAGACAAGTACGAGTGGTTTATCACGGACCAATAGAAGATGTGATTGTAAACGGTTATACCTCGACCGATAGAAGAGAGGCATAGAGGTTGCTATCTTTAACCTATTAAAAAAGATAAAGAGAGGACGTAGGCTCGTTTATAGCCGAACCTCTATAAATCCTCGTGTCCTTTATTTTCCGCAATTTTTATTTACGCTTCCGCAAACGGCGCAATATCCGGATCCCGTACCCAACAATTCCGGCCCGAGTTCTCGGCATGCCAGTGATGAAATCCATAGAGTTGTCTTCCCACTTCCACTCGGGAATGGGAAGCGGATTCAACAACCGCTGGCCGTTGATGTTCGATCTTGACTTGTTGACATGTCAAGCACCGTAGTTCAAATTCCGTGACATCCTTCTTCATGTTGTTCCACCAAAAATTTCGTTTCAAGTCCTTATACATCTTACTCGTCCCGAGGTGGATTGAGTAAGGCGTAGCATGGGCTTCTCGGGGAATTCTCTGCCTCAACTCTAGCTCATTCGGAACACAAAGTCTGCCCTGAAATCTCAAAATACTATCCTCGTGAATCATAAAGCCATGAGTTTTTCCTTTAATTACATCTTCCTTCAGTTGAGAAATCATCGGGTCACTCCACTGTTTCCCTTTGATGTCGTCAACCAAGGACGAAGTAATTTCGAGAGTACACAACTGTCCCTGTACTCGTTGAAGACAAACTTCTATCCCTTGCTCGATTAAATCCTGGCGAATCTTCGTCTGAAATGTAAGAAACTCGAGCATTTGAAGATATGCCGATTTGCGGCTCAAAGCATTTGCGACGACATTGGCTTTTCCGGGGTGGTAAAGAATTTCCAAATCGTAATCCTTTATCAACTCTAACCAATGTCTCTGTCTCATATTCAGTTCCTTCTGACTGAAAATATACTTCAGGCTCTTGTGATCGGTATAAATCTGACACGGAGAACCATACAAATAATGCCGCCAAATCTTGAGTGCGAAGACAATTGCGGCTAATTCCAAATCGTGAGTAGGATAATTCGTCTCATACGGCTTTAGTTGTCGTGATGCAAAAGCTATCGTCTTGTCATGCTGCATAAGCACACAGCCAAGACCTTGACCTGAAGCGTGCCTATAAACTGCAAAGCCCTCACTACCATGTGGTAAAGTTAAAATCGGCGCTGAAGTCAAACATCTTTTCAGCTCATCGAAGCTCTGTTGTCTCTCATCCGACCAAACAAACTTTTCGGTCTTCTGGAGTAATTTCGTAAGCGACCGAGCAAATTTCGAGAACCCCTCGACAAACCGACGGTAATACCTGGAAAGGCCCAAAAAGCTATGAACTTCCTTAACATTTTTAGGCGGTGCCCAATCTAGCACTGCCTCAATCTTCTGCGGGTCTACATGAACCCCTTTGGCCGAAATCACATGGCCGAGAAACATAACTTCTTCCAACCAGAACTCACATTTTGAGAATTTTGCATAGAGGTGCTCGGTTCTCAAAATATCTAGTACCAAACGCAAGTGTCGGGCATGTTCCTCTTTATCTCGAGAATAGATCAATATGTCGTCAATAAAGACGACTACACACCTGTCGAGATACTCAATGAAAATCTTATTCATTAACTGCATGAATACTGCCGGTGCATTAGTCAACCCAAAAGGCATAACTACAAATTCATAATGCCCATTCCTCATTCGAAGTGCCGTCTTCGGAACATCGGACTCTCTCACCCTGAGTTGATAATACCCTGATCTTAAATCAATTTTCGAGAAAACTGCAGCCCCCTGCAACTGATCAAATAAATCGTCTATACGAGGCAAAAGGTACTTGTTCTTGATGGTTACTTTGTTCAGCTCACGGTAGTCGATGCACAAACGTAGTGAACCATCCTTCTTTCTCACAAAAAGAATAGGCACGCCCCAAGGCGAAGCGCTCGGTCTGATGTACCCTCTTTCCAGAAGTTCTCCCAACTGATTCTTTAATTCTTACATCGCGGAAGGTGCCATTCGGTAAGGTGCCTTAGAGATCGGATCCGCATCTGGCTCTAAGTCCACAGAAAATTCTATCTCCCGATCTGGCGGTAATCCCGGGAGATCATCCGGAAAAACATCGGGATACTCATTAACAACCGGAATCGAAGAGAAATCGACTTTGTTCGCTTCCGTTTTCAAGGCATAACACCAATAGCCCGTACAATCTTTATTCAAAAGTTTTACGGCCTTCATGGCGCTGATAAGTAATTTGGATTGGCCCGACTTACGTCCCAAAAATGAGTACTTAGATCCGTCTTTAGTCATCATGGTGATAACCTTAGTACGGTAATTCATAATCGCTTGGTGACTATCAAGCCAATCCTCGCCGAGGATCACATCCTCGCCTTCCATATCAACTACAATCAGATTCGATAACCAATCCATACCGGATATAATCACCGGAAAATCTTTAATCTCCTGGTTCCCCACAATTCTATCCCCGCTAGGTAGTTTCACAATGAAGGGATCACAAGCAGTTATACAAGTCATATTCAAACGGCGTACACACTCCAAGGAAATGAAAGAATGGGTTGCACCCGTATCAAAAAGCACACGAACTGGATGAGATAAAATATGAATGGTACCTGAGGCCACCGCCGCATTGTTTTCGTCTGATCGACGCATCTCATAGACTCAAGGTTGTACCGAACCGATGCTAGAGTTCCCCCCTCCAGCGTTCTGACCCTTTCCCCGGCCCCTGCCGTAATTCTATTGAGACTGACCAAAAGATTGTCGCTGCTTCACGCCTTGATCGAGTGGCGCTGGGGCAGAAGCCCGAGTGTCCAAAGTCTGATTTAGTTCGGAATAATAAGCCGCTCTATGTCCCATATGTCCGCAAGTTTGACACTTCAACGGCGGAAAATTGCATTCCAAATTAATGTGGCCTGGACGACCACAATTATAGCAAGTTACCGTGTGATTTGTGGTGCCCGGAGCAGAACGGAAACCCCTCTTCCCTTTAGCAAAACGTGACATCTATCCGGTAGAACGGTTAGTCTTCTGTGACCTCTGGAAGTTGCCACTCTTAGATCCAGAATAATTCCCCGCAACCTTCTGCTTATTCGATTCTTCAACGGTATCGTTGTCGGGGCCTAACATATCATGGGCTAAAGCTCTGTCCTGATACTCCTTCACTGTGGTGCAAGCAAATCCGGCCATGTAGCGCCGTAAGTACAAATTCATCCGCATATCAAAATAACGGATCTTATCACGCTCGTTCCGCACTTGATCCTTCACGTGGATCAATTGTTGGTTGTACTCTACAATTGCTTGCGAAACAGGAATATTTTGCGGTTTAGCCTCGAAAAAGGCTCGAATTCGGCCCTCTCGCACCGGCCAAGGACAAAACTCGGCCTCCAAAAGCTCTTTAAATTCATCCCACGTGGCAACACGATCCTGTGGCTTGATGACTTTTCACCATGTAGCGGCCTCCTTGGTGAGGAAATACTGAGCAATCGGTACTTTCCTCACTTTGGGGCAATCAACCGCTTCAAAATTTTTCTCTAATTCCGCTAGCCAATCTTCCCAACCTAACGGGTCTGTGGCACCGCCAAACTGTGGAGGGTGCATACGGATTACATTCTGAAGCAAGGCATCCACGTTCGGGTTCATATTATTCAGTTGAACAGTTTGGGCTAAAATGGTCATCTGGGTAGCCAATTGTTGAAGTACATACGCAACTCCAACGTCCACGATGTTCCCCTGGCCAGTCGACTGGTCGTGCTGACTTTCGGTGTCAAGATGTACCGAGTTCGACAAACTGGGGTTGGTTGACCTCGTAATAGAACTAAGGGAAACGGCTGCGCCATGTCCTCGTCCACGGCCATGACCACGGCCACGGCCCCTACCAGCAGACATACTGAAGAACACACAAGGCACGTAAGTACAATTCAATCGCACGTCATCCAAGTGACCGAAATTCAAGAATACCAAAAATAGAAGTAAAACGAATAAGGAAACACCAGAAGAGTAAGAGGTCTTACAGGTACCGGTCGCATTGTGATGATGGCAGAGTAGCGATACTGTGGACAAATGACAACCCAATCGACCTAAAACACCGACAGCCTAGGTATCCATAGACATAAGCTCTGATACCATATTCTGTAACACCCCCAAGTTATTCAGGGAATATTACAGCGCCGTGAGCCCCGCCGTGGGACCCACAAGGCTAAACATACGCGGAACTGTAAATTTTGACCAAGAATATCTACATACAATGGAATGAAGAACAATACAAAGGGTATTCAAAACATATCTAATGTATCCAAAGACATCACAACACAAATCAATACCTCGGCAAACACAGGCCGGAACATCAAGGAAAATGTAAAATAATACTCGAGTATTCAATAACCATTCCAGTAAAACAACACTGAATGGAGAAACACCAAAACATAACCAGAGGAAAGACACAGTATCACACTTGCCCATCATCTTCATGCCGACCCGATACCTGCCTGTCCGCTCTCCTAGAACCTGAAATACATAAAAAGTATTTCCCCCATAAAGGGGTTAGCCGTCGAATAGCTAGTGCAAGTATATCAAGTATGAAACACAATACTCCTCGACAATAAAGTAAAGGTAACCGTCAATTCATCAATTCAAGACTAGTATTCCGGAATAACTATATCTCATAGCATCACAACAATGCATCCATGATCAACCATGGAGCCGCACCAAAGGCTACGGAACCCTCAGGGGACCCGTCGGCCCGCCCCAGAGTGGTTAACCCAAATTATCCGCGGAATCGCACCAAAGGCTACGAAACTCTCAGGGGACCTGTCGGCCCGCCCCATAGTAGATATAAATAAACATGCCATTCATATATCTTACTTTCAAAGTCGAGAACGTACTCATAAATATATACTTGCCTTTGAGACATCGAGAAATTGAACGGAAAAGAGTATTAGTTCGGTAGGTCCAAGAACGCGCTTCCGGCACCTAAACAATTCGTAAGGGATATGATAATCAATAATCTATACTCATAATTCACGAAGAAACTCCCGAAACCCGTCTACGATTCACGAAAACACAAGGGTTAACAACTAGAGTTTAGAAAATCACCCAAACCCTCACAAGTCCGAACACGGCACAAACCAATCCGTAAAATCGCAGCAAGAGCATGTATTGTTAGGAATATGCCCTCGAATGCCACTCAGGGGATGAGAGAGTAAGGGCATTATACTTGTAATTATGGAATAATTAATAAAAAGGCAATACGATTCATTCACTGTTTATTGTATTTCAATTGCATTCTTGACTTGGTAAACATTGAAGTGAAGTCCATGTAAATAAATCGAACATTCCATTCTCGTTATGGGATAAGAGAAAATGTACTGGAAGTGTTTAAAGTTTATTTACGTAAATTGTTCGCAAGTCAATAAACTTAAAATGGGCATTAAGTTTTAATATGACTTGTATAACTGATGCTAGGACGTGTGCACGTCTTGATAGCATAGTTATAAGTATATTGGTGGGGCAGATACTCGAACACGACTCATACTCGATTCGATCACCACGGTATTCACTCTCGGAGAGTCGATGACGAATCGAAGGTTGTGATAGTATACGTGGACCTTTGACTTGAGGGTTCAGTAGAAGATGTGCCTGTGACGTTTAGTTTGTCATTAGAGTAGTTAGACTCATTTGCTTAATTGCCGAGTCGACCTCGAAGTGCGGACTATACGGGCGGGTAGCATCTTTACCGTACACCAAGAAAGGATTCTATCTCCTGTTAGTGAGCAGCGAATGTCCTATACGGTTAATGGCAAATAAGATCATAAGTCTTTGGCCAAAGCATTACGATATAGTCGTATTAGATACACTATTAATCAGTCGGTTTTGATTTGCATTAACACATGTATAGAGTTTAGTCAACATGAGGGTTTGACTTTACCGTGACCAAGACTTGACGGGACATCGATGAAGGGTCTATACGTATATAGTATTCACGACATAATGGTTACGGAATGATCCCTTCATTCGTTCTCGATCGGGGTTTACGGTGCGGCCCGCTAAGTGGCTAAGTCTTTGCCGCACTCATTGGTTCCTCCCAATGCCGGCCGAGACGGACCTACGAGTCGCGCATCAGGAGCGTTGACGGATAAATGTGAATTTATTATCTCTCTATTAATATTAGATATTGGATATCTAATTATGATTTATTAGATAAATCAAAATAGCGGTCTTATGAATTAAAATTAAGTTACCGGGTAATTAATTTAATTCATAAATTATATTTCTTAGAGAAATACATTTGTATTTGATATTATTAATTAATTAGATTAATTAATTAATATAAATACATTGGTGATTAAACGGAGTGTATTTAACGGAGTCGTTTGTGAACGTCAGACACGAGCCGAGTGACTCGGCTCGTTTTGTAGGAAACTTCCACCATGGGCCACCTTCCCTCTCCCCACATCACATGGAATCATTTCCATGCATGTGTATGTGTTAGTTGTATTTTTGTTATTATGTGTTGACATTTTATCTCATTATTAGACATATTAATTATATGTTTGAGAGATATATATTAAACACACATGATAACAACTATAAAAACACACACACATACTTTCTTGCTGAACTCCAGCCGTGAAGTATTCTTGAGGGAGAGAGAAAAAAAAATTTTATTTTCAAGTTATTTTCATCTTAGAGGTGAAAGAAATTCAAGAAAAAATAGAGAGAAAATTCCTACGGTAACTTCCTAGCCGTGTTCTTGGAGAACGAAGTTACGTCGAATTTTCCGGACAACTTCCGACGCGTGTGAAGTAGAGGCTTCGAATTTTCGGTGCTTGGAACGAAGGGATTTCGTGTTCGGGACGGGATCGTGATCATCGTCTACATTTTACGAAGATTTATTTCAAAGGCTTCAAGGGTATGAATCTTTATCTTTGTATTTATTTTTTCGTATATACGTTACTTGATCGATCCTGTTTGGGATTCGTTTTTATTTCCGCTGCGTTTTTCGTTTTATTTTCGGAATCCCAACAGTGGTATCGGAGCTTTATTTTCAAGTTATTTTATTCGTTCTCAGTCGGGGAATGAAATTTTATAACAACTATAAAAACACACACACATACTTTCTTGCTGAACTCCAGCCGTGAAGTATTCTTGAGGGAGAGAGAAAAAAAATTTTATTTTCAAGTTATTTTCATCTTAGAGGTGAAAGAAATTCAAGAAAAAATAGAGAGAAAATTCCTACGGTAACTTCCTAGCCGTGTTCTTGGAGAACGAAGTTACGTCGAATTTTCCGGGCAACTTCCGACGCGTGTGAAGTAGAGGCTTCGAATTTTCGGTGCTTGGAACGAAGGGATTTCGTGTTCGGGATGGGATCGTGATCATCGTCTACATTTTACGAAGATTTATTTCAAAGGCTTCAAGGGTATGAATCTTTATCTTTGTATTTATTTTTTTTCGTATATACGTTACTTGATCGATCCTGTTTGGGATTCGTTTTTATTTCCGCTGCGTTTTTCGTTTTATTTTCGGAATCCCAACATGTATACGGGGTAGATACATCATAATCTTAAGGTTCTAAAGCTTCAAAACGGACAAATCGGACGAATCTAGGAAAAACCCCAAAATTCCCAAAAAATAGGATTAAGGATTTTTACCTTGATTTGGACGATAGAATGGATTAGATGTTGATAAATCCTTGTTCTCCAACCAAAGATGTTGATATCTGAAGAAAGATCACTTCTAAACTCCCTGAGTCGCCCAAATCCGCTGCTCCCGATAGGTAATGTGAGAAGAATAGGAAAAATGACGAAATGGAAGTCAACTAGCCAATATATACTCGCCTAGTCTAGCGCACGCTACGCCTCTCATATTAGCGTGCGCTAGCGAGGTCACCGGGTAGTCCAGTGGCTTCTGTCGGTCCCGTTAGCGTGTGCTAATCGCCTTCCTTTAGTGTGCGCTAGCTGAAAATGGTGTCCAGAAATCTGGAGTCCAAAACCTACTGTCCTCTACCCTGCTCGAGTCTTAGCGTGCGCTACCGCTATGGCTTAGCGTGCGCTATCCGAAGACTAGCGTGCGTTACTGAATATTCCAGAAAACCTGACAACCTCACTGCCTCTGCCAACCAGCCCGTTAGCGTGCGCTACGGACGGTTGTTAGCGCGCGCTATTGACCATGAATAGCGTGCGTTAACAAACTCCTAGCACGCGTTAACTGCCAGTCCAGAAAGCAGTATGAGTTACTAGTTCTGACCTGACTGGTCCCTTAGCGCGCGACACGGCTCAAAGCCAGCATGCGCTACTCAAGCAGAATTAACGTGCGTTAGCCTAGGCCTAGCGTGCGCTATTTCTCTGACCCAGAACACTTATGCAAGGTCTAAACAGCATGATCGTGATCCAGCCAAGATACGAAACTCTATAAAAATATCAACAACATCACCAAGAGTTTATAGAGCGACAAAATAAGAAGAACGGAAAGGTCACACAGTCAATAAAAAGTACGGGTATTACAAAAAATCCCCCTTAGCATACGTTAAGTCTGTTGACTTGCTTAGCTGGAAAGCCATCCAGGTTCACGCGAGCATCATACGAATCTTCCCTGGCCCCCACCCGCCAACCCTTGTCGGATCTCGAGTTGACTGAGCTTACGTACGTTAAGCTCAATAGCTAACATACGTAATATCGCATTCTTAGCAAACGCTAGGATCACCATCTCGCATACATTACCATGTGCAGAACCATGCATGCAAAATGTTGGAGATACGAAAACGTAAGGATACGAATACTGGAAACCAATCTTCGATTAATAACAACACAAAGTCAAATCTTACAAGATCGAATACAAGATAAATACACAATAATTATCTCGGCATTACATCAACTGGATCTTGCTAAAGAGTCGTGTCATTATATTACCCTTAAAAGGATATTAATAGTCGCTACTATACGAGATTCAACTTGTCAAATAATGGCATCAAAAAACATTTCATCATAATATTAAATTATGAACAACGATCCAACTTCTAAAAAATTGACGCAACATAAGGCAAATTCAATAAGGGGATTACTAAACACCGCCCTAAATTACTAGACACCGCCCTTAAAATTTACTTTTTTGCCCATTTGATAATCTTTCATTATTTCTACCCAACACACAATTTTTTACCAACACACAAGTTTTTCGAATTGAAATCTAGAAGCAATTTTTCATTTATTCTACCCAACACACAATCAAATATATATCGTCAATATCATCGACAACCACAAAAATGGGCGAGAATTCACATCTGGAGGTAATTTTTCGGAGAAAATAATGCAGGCTTCTGAATATTCCGCCTGACCCATGGCCCGGGCGTCCACAGATTCTGCTTAGACCATGGTACAGGCGTCTGCAACGGATGCTCAGTCCTTGATCTAGGCGTCTTGACCAGACGCCTGGACCACGGTCTTGGCGTCCGAGGCAGATGCCTGTACCATGGTCTGGGCGTCCGATTCAGACGCCTGTACCATGGTCAGGCATCCATGCTAGATGCCTCTGCCATGGTCCAGGCGCAATTTCTGGATGCCTGGTCGCTTTTTTTGCATGATTTTAAATTTTAATAATAATATTATTGGTATTATTATTAACATTCTGTAAATTAAAATTTTCAGGTTATATTGGAAGAATTTGAAGGTGACGGTGTTGATTATAGTGGTTATTTCATCAATGATGAAATATTCGATAGTGATTGTGATGCGAGTGGTTGGGCGAAAAAAATTGCTCTTCAAATTGGTTTTGAGTTGATCATTTCGTCGTACAAGAATAAAGGAAAGACAAAGCTATTGAGATGTAACCGTGGTGAATGGTACAGAGGGGTATTAAGAGATTTGGATGTCGCTGCTCGAAAGGACACAAAGATGAAAGCATGCAAGTGTATATTTCAGATAAAGGCCGAACAATTGCATGACTTGAGTGGTTAGATAATCAGACCGATGTCTGGGAGTAAGGGTATGCACAATCACTCATTTATTGTATATCCGGATGGGCATCGTCAAGTGAGTGGACTGAGTAAATTGGCCAAACAAGTTGTTTGTGAGATGAGTGCTGCTCAAGACAAGTCGTGTGCCATCTTGGCGGCCATTCAGAATAAATTTCCCGAGGACAAACCCACTAGACGGCATATCTATAATTATATAGACCACTTGAGGAAGCATGATTTTGAAGAAAGAGATGTCGTCGATCAGTTTCACCATTTGGCTGTGATGAATAACTACGTACATTGGACGCAGGCCGTCTCGGATGCAAATGCTGTTACCCACGTATTCATGGCACATCCAACATCAATCAACTTAATCCGGACCTACATATGGTTCATTGGCATGGATTCTACTTACAAAACGAATAAGTATAAGATGCCATTCCTCGAGATAGTCGTGATGACTCTAATGTAACAAGAACTTCCTAATCGCCTATGCAATTATGAAAGATGAGACCGAATCGAGCTATGCGTGGGTGTTGGAGAAGTTGAAAATTTTGCTTGGGTTTGATGTTCATCCGACGGCTAATGTTACGGATCGCGAGTTGGGATTGATGCATCCTATTGCAGAGATATTTCCACAGAGTGCCCACTTGCTTTGTACATGGCATATTATGTTGAAGACAAGGTCTACAAAATTTGTGGAAAAGATAAAAAACGGGCCAGAAGTTTAAAATGGGAAATGGAAGAAAATCATGGAAGCGGCAACCGAAGAGGAATACGATCAAGCGGTGCAACAAATTTATTAATACTCGTGATATGCTTTTTAAGTTTGATATTGTTACGATAATATGTAATATATTGAATATTGGTTTGCAGATGCACACCACCGAGTGGAGATAGGTAATTATCACCATATCGACAGGATACCGAGAATTATTTTGCCATTTGTAGAAGGTTATCTTGATGTCCCCGGAGATGGTAATTGTGGATTTCGTGTTATCGCCGACTACATATTTGGCGACCAAGATAAATGGCGTCTTGTACGTGTATGCATTGCAAATGAAATTATGGCTAACTATACACTCTAACGATCGATCTACTATGATGGGATTGAACCTGAGGTTCTGTAACACCCCAAACTAAGCGGATATTACAGTGCCTTGGACCCCCAACTGGGGCCCACCAGGCGAATGAAAACTGATGAATTAAATAATATAATTGTAGTACCGAATCACATTATATTACCAAATACTACGATGAGGAGTTTAAGTACAATACACCAGGACAATACAGAATACTAGTATATTTTATATGAAGATAAAATACACCACCCTGAATAAATAAACATCTCAAACGGAATTTGCAGCGGAAAATACAAATGACGGAAATGACTGAAATGACTGAATGACTGAAATAACCGGAATGATTGGGGCCCCCTACTAGTATCACTGGGACTCCTCGCCGTCAACATGCTCTTCCCGTGCCTTTGCCTTGCTGTGACCTGAAAACAAAATGGAAGTACAGAAACCCCAAAATGGTGGTTCCAAACAATGATTACAAAGGTTCGCCCAACAAAACACAATTTGAGCAATGAGGAGATTAAAAATGACATGAACTCCAACGTCAACAACGACTAATGAATCAATTTCCACGATCAAGATAATACTCTTGTCTCTATTCCCGAGTAAGGTTGAAACAATGAACAATATCGATACACAACTCGAAGTTATTCCGAATGGTGAACACGGATGAATGATTATTAACAAGTGAGAAAGTACATAGTGAAAATTACCGAATGAAATTACTGAATGATAATGACTGAATTACAACCGGGTATTACATACACCCCCCCTTAAACTAAGGGTCAAACAATTCGGGATAACTCTCCCGCATACTATCCTCGGTTTCCCAAGTAGCCTCTTCGACTCCGTGTCTAGACAACTGAATTTTAACCAAAGGAATCGCCTTATTCCTCAACTGTTTGATTCGCCGCTCTAAGACTCGTATAGGACGCTCCTCATACGAATGATCATCCGCGATCTCGATTTCGTCGAACTGAAGTATGTGACTCGGGTCGGCAACATACTTCCGCAACTGAGAGACGTGAAACACATTATGAATTCGGCTCAACGCCGGAGGTAAAGCCAAACGATAAGCTAGCTCGCCTACTCGTTCCAAAATCTCAAACGGTCCAATAAACCTCGCACTCAACTTCCCCCATTTTCCGAAACGGAAAATACCTCGACTCGGGGATACCTTGGCCAAAACGTGGTCACCCGTCTCGAACTCTAGTGGTCGACGACGATTGTCTGCATAAGATTTCTGTCGACTCTGAGCGGTCAACAAACGACTCCTGATCAAAGCTACCTTCTCACGGGCGGCTATAAGCATATCGGGCTCGGTGCCGATTGATTCTGATAAGTCGTCCCAACACAAAGGAGATCGACAATGACGACCGTACAAGGCCTCGTAAGGCGTCATCTTGATCGAAGCATGCCAACTATTATTATACGTGAACTCGATCAATGGTAGTTGGGCTTCCCAATCGTCTTTCCAATCGAGGACGCATGCCCTCAACATGTCCTCTAATGTCTGAATGGTTCTCTCTGATTGTCCGTCGGACTGAGGATGAAAAGCGGTACTGAGATTAAGCTGAGTTCCCATAGCACGATGAACTGATTTCCAAAAATGAGACACAAACCGTCCATCACGATCGGAAACGATACTTTTAGGAGTACCGTGCAGTCTCACTATCTCTTTGATGAATAACTGGGCAAGTCTTTCGGGACCCCAAGTATCCTTAATATCAAGGAAATGAGCTGATTTAGTTAAGCGGTCCACAATTACCCAGATCGTATTCATGCCACGACGACTCGTCGGCAAACTCGTGATGAAATCTATTGAAATATCCTCCTATTTCCACTCCGGAATAGGGAGCGGTTTCACCATACCCGCCGGTCGCTGATGTTCAATCTTGACTTGTTGACAGGTTAAACATCTCGAAACAAATTCCGCGACTTCTCGCTTCATATTACTCCACCAGTAATTTTGTTTCAAGTCTTTATACATCTTGCTAGATCCCGGATGAACAGAATAAGGGGTCGCATGAGCTTCTCTCAAAATCGAGTTTTTCAACTCGTCATTCGCCAGTACGCACAACCGATTCTTAAATCTCAAAAGTCCATCCTCGTGGACCACGAATCCAGGGGCTTTCCCCTGAGCCACATCCTCACGGATGTGCAACAATGATGGGTCCGAACCCTGATTCTCTCTGATTGCCTCCTCAAGTGGCGATGAGATCTCTAACATGCAAAGTTGCCCTTGCACTCGCTGAAGCCAGACCTCGATCTCGGGTCTAAGGAATTCCTGTTGAAGTTCCTTCTGAACTGTTAAACGAGCAAGCATCTGTTCCTGAACGGACTTACGACTCAAGGCGTCGGCGACAATGTTCGCCTTGCCCGGGTGGTAAATGATCTCGATATCATAATCTTTGATTAATTCCAACTACTGTCTCTGTCGCATATTTAACTCCTTCTGAGTAAATATATACTTCAAACTCTTGTGATCGGTGAAGATCTGACAGGTGACGCCATAAAGGTAATGACGCCAAATTTTCAACGCGAAAACCACGGCTGCTAGCTCCAGGTCGTGGGTCGGATAATTAACCTCGTAAGGTCTCAATTGCCATGAAGCATAGGCAATAACCTTCCCATTCTGCATGAGCACACATCCGAGACCCTGCCCGGACGCATCACTATAAACCACAAATCCTTCCATCTCTTGCGGTAAGGAAAGTACAGGTGCAGACATTAACTGGCTCTTGAGTTCCTCAAAACTCCGTTGACACGCGTCGGACCACGTGTATTTCTTATCCTTTCGCAAAAGGTTCGTCAAGGGTTGAGCGATTTTAGAAAATCCTTCCACAAACCGCCGATAATAACCAGCTAATCCGAGAAAGCTTCGGATTTCCTTAACATTCTTCGGAGGTAACCAATTCTGGATAGCCTCCGTCTTCTGAGGATCAACACGCACTCCATCTGATGAAATTACATGTCCGAGAAAAGTCACTTCGGACATCCAGAACTCACATTTGGACAACTTTCCATAAAGTTGCTCTCGTCTCAACACGTCGAGAACCAAATGAAGGTGAACCTCGTGTTCCTCTCGGTTAGGAGAATAAATCAAAATGTCATCGATGAAGACAACAACAAACTGATCCAAAAAGTCGATGAAAACCCGATTCATTAACTCCATGAATACCGCAGGTGCATTAGTCAACCCAAACGGCATAACCACAAACTCATAATGACCATAGCGTGTTCGAAACGCCGTCCTCGCGATATCCGAATCTCGAATCCGCAACTGATGATATCCAGATCTTAAGTCGATCTTGGAAAATACTGAAGCTCCCTGAAGTTGACCCAAAAGATCATCAATACGGGGTAAGGGATACTTATTCTTGATTGTCACCCTGTTCAACTCCCGATAATCAATACACAAGCGAAAAGAACCATCCTTCTTCTTGACAAACAACACTGGTGCTCCCCACGGGGACGCACTCGGACGGATATAACCTTTCTCGAACAACTCCTCAAGTTGGTTCTTTAATTCCTGCATTTCGGTCGGGGCCATCCGGTACGGTGCCTTCGATATCGGGGACGTACCGGGCTCCAACTCAATCGTTAATTCCACATTTCTCTGTGGAGGCAAACCAGGTAACTCGTCTGGAAAAACATCGGCATATTCCCTCACTACCGGAATATCTGTCAACATTACTGATGATTTCTCGGTTTTGGTCATATAGCACCAATAACCAACACACCCCTGATTGAGTAATCTCACTACTTTCATCAAATTAATGACCTTACCAGAACAGCCGGGATTACCTCGCTGAAACACACATTCGACCCCATCGTCTGAAATGATAGTGACCATACGCTTACGGACACTAATGATGGCATCATGACGATCCATCCAATCAATACCCAAGATGATGTCGTCTCTCGGCAAATCTACTACGATTAGGTCCGCTGGCCATACACGACCATGAAGCTGAATTGGACAATTCTGAATGTCACGATTTCCGATAATTCGTCTACCATCAGGTAGATCAATGACATAAGGCTCACAATTAGTAGCACTACCCAGACGTAGTCTACTCAAACATGACTCGGAAATGAATGAATGCGATGCGCCAGTATCAAAAAGGGTACACACAGGTTGAGATAGAATATCGAGTGTACCTGAGATCATTCGGGCCTCTGGATCATCGGTCTTCTTCATCTCATAAATCCGGGGCTTGCTAGTCCCGGCACAGGATGCTCCTGTCTGATGGCTAAAGGCTCCACCTTTATTCGCTCATGTAGTCTTGAACGACGCAGACTTAGTGGCCTAATTTTGAACAACTGATTGTTTCGGGGCCTGAGATGACGCCGGAGTAGGTTTGGAGTCCCTACGGCAAAAACAGGCCTTATGCCCAACAATCCCACAGTTATGACACGTGACAGACTGTCTCGGACACTTGGTGCTAACATGACCAAGATTCCCACAGTTATAACAGGTGATGGCCGAACTGGCCACTCGTGACTGAGATTACGCGGGTTTAGATGTCACAGGAGGTCGCTCAGAAAAAGCAGACCCCGCACGAGGTTTCTTGAAGGTTGTCTGACCGCCTTCAGACTGATTACGATTCTTCGATTTCTTGCTAGCAGACAAAGGTTGCTGCTTAGCAATCTCCTTAGCTGTAAGCTCATAGGTAAGAGCTTTCTCAATGAATTCGGCCAACGTGGTGCAATTATGATTAAGCAACTGTAGTCTCATATGGGGTTTCAGCCTCTTGCTAAAATACTTAATCTTATACACCTCGGAATGAATGATAGATGAGGCGAACGGAAGAAGTTCCTGAAATTTCTCGGCAATGGCGAGAACATCCTCGTCTGCTGAGGGATCGGGAGTGAGTAATTCTGACAGCTTGGCCTCTCTGAGTGGGGCCGGATAATGCCTCTCCATCATGAGAGTCTTGAATTGATCCCAAGTACATGATCCATCGGTGGGCTTCAACGATAACCACCAAGAATGAGCGCTCTTACCCAGGTAGTTGGCCGCAACTGAAACTTTGTGTCTTACGGGACACTCTACCATAGCAAATAACTTCTCGAAATGTTAGAGCCAATGAATAATATCCTCCGGCTCAGATGAGCCTTCATAAGTAGGTGGTCTTTGGCGAGAGATGTCGCCGATGACACTGCTCACATTCCTCTCTTGCCTCTGAGGTGGCGGCGGAGGAGCCTGTTGATTTTGATTAGCTGAGTTATGCATCGTCTCCATTAGTTGTGCCATCTGGGTCATTTGGGCCATCATGCCCTGCATAAAAGCGAGTGGGTCAACCCGAAGACTGAGCTGTGTCCCGAGTACGACTCCCCGATAGTGAATGATCACGTCCAAGTGAATGAGTGGCAGTGTCGCTGCTCGATGAATTAGCATTATTTCTCGCGTTCGCATGTGTATTTACACGAGCTCTAGGGATTCGGCCCGCACCACGGCCTCATCCTCCTCGTCCTCTTCTTGCTCTCTCCATACTGAAGTAGGAAAGTCACATGATAATTATATTCCCCGCATGAATATCACGTTATGGTTATGACATGAGATGATGAAAATGAGCATACACGCTCTAACACAGTGATTACATGAATGATTAACTGAGGTGACATGATTATCTGATGAAATTATTAAAATGATTATCTTGAACAAGTTAACAAGATTAATGATATGATCTTCCATATCAACAACCGAGTAATGAAATGAATTGAGTGATTAATGAGTTAACATGACCGTCCTGGTCAAAATGAAAATGATGATTGAGGATTGTTAACTGATGAATTATGAATGAATGATTATTGCCAGAAATTATACCATGGCGTTAGAAATCTTACAGTTCTTGGTCTGATTGGCTCGGCATTTGCACAGGTCACACGTGACGCGAAGGTCCAATGATACTAGTCCGATGACGATGATTTCAAATGAGACATGACTCGGAAGGTAGTATTCAAAACCACGCTCTGATACCAACTCTGTAACACCCCAAACTAGGCGGATATTACAGTGCTGTGGACCCCCGACTGGGACCCACCAGGCGAATGAAAACTGATGAATTAAATAATATAATTGTAGTACCGAACCACATTATATTACCAAATACTCTGATGAGGAGTTTAAGTACAATACACCAGGACAATACAGAATACTAGTATATTTTATATGAAGATAAAATACACCACCCTGAATAAATAAACATCTCAAACGGAATTTGCAGTGGAAAATACAAATGACGGAAATGACTGAATGACTGAAATAACCGGAATGACTGGGGCCCCCTACTAGTATCACTGGGACTCCTCTCCGTCAACATGCTCTTCCCGTGCCTTTGCCTTGCCGTGACCTGAAAACAAAATGGAAGTACGGAAACCCCAAAACGGTGGTTCCAAACAATGATTACAAAGGTTCGCCCAACAAAACACAATTTGAGCAATGAGGAGATTAAAAATGACATGAACTCCAACGTCAACAACGACTAATGAATCAATTTCCACGATCAAGATAATACTCTTGTCTCGATTCCCGAGTAAGGTTGAAACAATGAACAATATCGATACACAACTCGAAGTTATTCCGAACGGTGAACACGGATGAATGATTATTAACAAGTGAGAAAGTACATAGTGACAATTACCGAATGAAATTACTGAATGATAATGACTGAATTACAACCGGGTATTACAGGTTCGACGTATTACATGGGATGGTGGTGCGTGTGGATCGGATCATTGGATGGTTGTGGCTGAAGATTTATTCCCAATTGCTACAATTTTCAATGCCGCCGTCATGTTATTCGGATTCGGAAATGGTAGATCTTTATTTTCATGTCTCACTGTGCTGCCGTTGAAAGCACCCTCAACGAAAAGACGGCCTAGCCAGGAGATTGTCATTTTCCATTTAGGGGATACGTATAAATATTTTCTTCATCTAGATTTAATGCCCAATTTTCCTGTACCGCCCATAGTGACTAACTAGATTAAATACCGTGATAGTAGTGTTGGTGGCTGGGAGAATTTGTATACGAGCAGGACATAAAATGGAATAGATTAGTCGGTATGATGTAAAATTGAATTTGTTGTATGTTCCTTAATTATTAATACTTTCGTTTTTGTTGATCGTGATAGTTGATTGTTATTACAATGTATGCAGAAGAGAAAAAAACAGCAAAATACAAAATACAAAACTTTGTGACTAACGGCATAGATTTTCCCGCTCCTCCTCTCATCTGCATTTAGCAAACAGTACAACTACTGAGTAATAATCATACAAACAATACACATTATTAATTATTAATTGAAAATTTTATTTTATTTTCGAAAAAGGGTCAAGGCGTCTGCCAGACGCCCGCACCAAGGCAAGGCGTCCGGACGCCAGGACCGTGGTTAGGGCGTCCAATGAGGATGCCGATTCCAGCGCATAGGCGTTCGATCTGGACGCCTTTTCCATGGTTCAGACGTCCGACCAGGACGTTTATACTAAGGCTGGGGCGTCTGGTCTGGACGTCTGCGCCATGGACAGGCGGAATCGGCGGATGCCTGTGCCATGGACAGGCGTTCTCGGCGGACGCCTGTGAAAAAATTCGACCGCCGCATCCGTCGTGCACTCCGACACGGCGGCAGAAACCCGAAAAAAACAAATTTACTGGAGCTTTTCCTTTTCCAGACATTGCGGCAGACGACGGCGGATGGCAGCTGTGCAGCGGCTGTGCGGCGGCGGCTGGTGGCTTCTTTAGTGTAGGTCGAGAGAGAAAAGTAGTGAGAAGGTAATTTTACAAATCTGCTGAATATGAAGTAAGGGCAAAAATATAATATTATAGGGAGATGACTAGTAATTTAGGGCGGTGTTTAGTAATCCAGTTCAATAATTAATATACCAACTTTATCAATTGTCAGATACTTTTTTTATTGAATAATAATTTAGATATTACATATATTACATATTATCGTAACAATATCAAACTTAAAAAGCATATCACGAGTATTATAAATTTGTTGCACCGCTTGATCGTATTCCTCTTCGGTCGCCGCTTCCATGATTTTCTTCCATTTCCCATTTTTAAACTTTTGGCCCGTTTCTTTATATTTTCCACAAATTATGTAGACCTTGTCTTCAACATCCTTATTAATATGCCATGTACAAAGCAAGTGGGCACTCTATGGAAATGTCTCTCCAATAGGACGCATCAATCCCAACTCGCGATCCGTAACAATAGCCGTCGGATGAACATCAAACCCAAGCAAAATTTTCAACTTCTCCAACACCCATGCATAGCTCGATTCGGTCTCATCTTTCATAATTGCATAGACGATTTGGAAGTTCTTGTTACATGGAGTCATCCCGACTATCTCGAGGAATGACATCTTATACTTATTTGTTTTGTAAGTAGAATCCATGCCAATGAACCATCTGTAGGTCCGGATTAAGTTGATTGATGTTGGATGTGCCATGAACACGTGGGTAATAACATTTATATCCGGGATGGCCTGCGTCCAATGTACGTAGATATTTGTCACAGCCAAATGGTGAAACTGACCGACGACATCTCTTTCTTCAAAATTATATTTCCTCAAGTGGTCTCTATAGTTATAGATATGTTATCTAGTCGGTTTGTCCTCGGGAAATTTATTCTGAATGGCCGCCAAGATGGCACACGTCTTGGCTTGAGCAGCACCCATCTCACGAACAACTTGTTTGACCGATTTACTCACTCCACTCATTTGACGATGCCCCTTCGGATATATAATAAATGAGTGATTGTGCATACCCTTACTCCCAGACATCGGTCTGATTATCCAACCACTCAAGTCAGGCAATTGTTCGCCCTTTATCTGAAATGTACACTTGCATGCTTTCGTCTTTATGTCCTTTCGAGCAGCGACATCCAAATCTCTTAATACCCCTGTGTACCGTTCACCACGGTTACATCTCAATAGCTTTGTCTTTCCTTTATTCTTGTACGATGAAATGATCAACTCGAAACCAATTTGAAGAGCAATTTTTTCGCCCAACCAATCGCATCACAATCACTATCGAATATTTCGTTATTGACGAAATAACCACTAAAATCAACGCCGTTACCTTCAAATTCTTCCAATATAACCTGAAATTTTTAATTGACAGAATATTAATAATTATACCAATAATATTATTGTTAAAATTTAAAATCATGCAAAAAAAGCGACCAGGCGTCCAGAAATTACGCCTGGACCATGGCAGAGGCGTCTGGCATGGACGCTTGACCACAGTACAGGCTTCTGAATCGGACGCCCAGACCATGGTACATGCATCTGCATCGGACGCCTAGACCAAGGACTGAGCGTCCGTTGCAGATGCCTGTACCATGGTCTAAGCGGAATCTGTGGACGCCCGGGCCATGGGTCAGGCGGAATATTCAGACGCCTGCGCCATTTTCTCCGAAAAATTACCTCCAGACGTGAATTCTCGCCCATTTTCGTGGTTGTCGATGATATTGACGATATATATTTGATTGTGTGTTGGGTAGAATAAATAAAAAATTACTTATAGATTTCAATTCGAAAAACTTGTGTGTTGGTAAGGAATTGTGTTGGGTAGAAATAATGAAAGATTGTCAAATGGGCAAAAAAGTAATTTTTAAGGGCGGTGTTTAGTAATCCCCTATATTTAAGGTAATAAATATATCTATATATATATATATATATGAGAAAATAGAATATTCGAACGATCATGTTAAAACTTCCAATTATCTAAATTTATTTAGCTATGATTTAAGATCATTTGAGGACCAACTTGTTTTACATACCAAGGGACTAATCTCCACCCTCCATATTCCCTCCATCTTTATTTGATTTAATGGATGAGATTAATCCCAATAATTTAAAAAACCCACTTTCATCATTTTTTTTTCAAATATCAATATCTTTCAAACCGTTAATCGTTAAGTCAAAAAAATATATTGTTTATTTAGTATTTAATTATCTTTCTATAGATAGGCACTTTGATATATTTTCGACAATTTTTTTTTTGCTTTTTTCACGTTTTTGTTCGTGGCCGAAAAAATCATATATGATATATCATATGTGATATGTAATATCATATATGATATATCATATGTGATATGTAATATCATATATGATATATCACATATGATTTTTTCGGCCACGAAAAAAAAACGTGAAAAAAACGAATTTTTTTTGTCGAAAGTATATCAAAGTGCCCGTCTATAGAAAGATAATTAAATGCTCGTCGCGATGGTGTAATTATTTTCACTTAACGATTAACGGTTTAAGAGATATTTAAATTATAAAAAATGTGTGAAATATTAAATGCTTTTAATCTCAACCATTGATTTCTTTTTGGATGGATGGTGGGGATGAGTCCCTTGGTATGTAAGAAAAGTTTGGTATTTAATATAACTCTACTCGCTAGCTATTAAATAAATTTACATTTCAGACTCGATATCGGGATACATTTTTCTTCCATCGCCTTTATGGCACAGGAGGATAGTGCCAGTCCAAAGTTACCCCAAGGGACTCAAACTCACAATCATTCTAAGGTTAAAGTTCCAGCATTATCTTGAGCTGCACGAAATTTGAGTCGAGATACGTACTAATGATCCTATTAATGACTTGAAATGGTTGATGCTTTATGGGTTAGCTAAAGGTAAGTACCATCAATTGAAATTGTTTGGTGTTACAATTTGAATTTATGAGTCTCATTTATTCATTAGTGCTATTAAATGAGAGTAACGAATTTAACGTGTATCATGAATGAGACTACAAATCGCACGTTACATATCTTTTATATAGTGTGTATAAACGTCGTTTAGGGAAATCCATGATATTGCAATATATTACCAAAAGAAAAGAAAAGAGAGAAGACATGAATTTCTCTGCATTTGGATTGAATGTACTTCTCGTGTTTGTAATGACTTACACCAACGTAGCATATTCAAGCCAAGTCACCGTAAATATCATCAATGATTTACCAACTCCACTATCTGTTTCTTGCGAAGTGCAAAACAATTATTTTTCAGAATTTGATATACCGCCAAATGGAGGCGTTGGTAAAGTTACTGTTGATCCGGAGTATTCCTATTATACCTGTGGAATTGGAAGCCGGAGTTTGGTACAAGCCTTCTCGATTTTCATTGATGCTGAGGGAGTGGAGTACTGCCGTCCATATGGATGCTTTTGGAGCGTACGAGAAGATGGAATGTATTACTTAATCAACGATCACTATGTTTTCCAACATGGTTGGATTCCAGATTAAACAAATAAAAAGGATCGAAAAGGGTATACTAGGAATGTAATATCAGAATTAATAAATTTACTTTAAATCCTTTTATTAGATTACCTAAATTTATTTTTTATCAATATCGAGCTCGAGCTGGATCGGAGCCACATAAAGTTATTGTTAAGATAATTATCGTTATTACTAAAAGTTGTTCTGATAAATAAATATTTTTCACGTTTTTTCCCTATATATACATATGTATATATAATATTTTCATTACATGATATTATTATTTTTCTTTAATAAATAAAACTTATGTTTAAAATCTAAATCGGAATAGCAAAAGATGAGTAATCGGAGCTACGAGGTTTAAAATGTCCAATATGTATGATGTCAAATATTTTGTTTCTAAATTCCTCACATATTTATGATAATTACGACCACGTGTACCTTTAATTATTACTCCATTCATTTTGGCCGTTTTAGATTGAATTTTCATTATAGATTATCTCATATCACTCCTATAAAAAATTATATTGCTAGATTCACATTAAAATATATTTTATAAAAATATTTTGTAACAATTTTTGTCATTATATTTTGAGAGATATATTAAAATTAAAGTTCAACCTGAAAAAAATTGAAAATCAATTAATATGAAATTGCGTTAATATTACTAGAACATGTGCACATGTAATGCATATGCTATTTGTATAGTATATAATATGAAAAATTATTAAAAAAATTATTATGAAGAACAAGTTTTTCTATAATATTATATTTGGTATTTTGGTGATGAAATATTATTTACAGTGAATACTTGATTCATGCATCTTCAGTTTTCAGGATTCATGCATCTTTCATTTCGAAAATTGCAAGAGTAGTTCATGTAATATCCGACAGTAATGTCTTATCTAGTGTTGTATTGTTCGGATAATTTGAGCATCGTTGTAATCATGTTACATTTAATTAATGTTTATTGATGTCGGGATATATCAGAATAGACTTGATTATGACTATCATTCGCATTTTGGTTGATTTCTTGACGTTGTGTAGATTGTTACATTTTTGGGCTAAAATTTATGTGTTTAACGTACGCTAAGGCTTCAGCTTAACGTACGCTATTTTTGTTGGCTTTACGTACCTAATGGGTTGCTGGTTACATATGTAATGCATTTGAATCTTACCCGATCTCACTTCGGCGTGGGGGGCTAGACATGATTCGGATAGATGGCCTTTTCGAGGCAGCCAGGTTGACCTATATTACGTACGTAATGTGTTGTCCATAACGTACGTAATGATATTAGTGTTTTGAGACAGTAACATCTGGAGGCATATTACGTACGTACACTTTTGGTGTAGCGTACGTAAAGGGGTTAACGTACATTATCTTCATGCGATAACGCGTAACGAGCTGTGCAGTTTATAAACGACAGCTTGTGTCTTTCATTTGCATGTCCAAACTCCGAATTTTCTCTCCAACAATCGTCCCTCTGCATCACTAGACTGTTTATACACCCTTACAACTTGTGTTTGAGATTTACATCTGGGATTGGAGCTTGTTGATTGGATGTTTAGAGTTGTTCTTGTAACTTGGAGTGTGTTCTTGTATTCTTGGTGGTTGTTCTTCATTTCTGAATGTATGTTGTACGATTCTACACTTAATGTTGAATTAATCAAGTAAAACATGTTTGTGATTAAGCTTTTAACACTTATTGTTGAATATGGTAATTAAGGGTTTGAAATGAAGATATTCTTGATGTTATAATGGAAATGATCATGTTTATAAGAATCATACTCTTCTTGGTGGACTATTAACATTATTAGGACAATAATAATCCTTGGTTTCATTGTAGTTAAGCTTGATTGATGGAGTTGTTGTCATAAAATATATTATATAGAACAACTTGATGAATGTTAGAAGATTAGAGTGATGTTCTTGAACCTAAGCTAGGTGAGTTCATAGGTGTGATTGTTGATTCTCCAAGTTAGTAAGGGGATCACTACACCATATATCGTCTTCAGCAACACCTAAAAAAAGTGTTAAATTTCGTTTAAAATGTTGCAACAAGGATAAAAATGGTCTGAGGTAACACTTTTGTCAATTTTGAGGGTGTTGGTATTTTACTTGTTGCTATAGGGGTATAAGGCAACACTTTATCACTGATGTGACAACATTCAATTCTATGTTGCAGTAGCAGTCTATGGCAATACTTTTCTGTCTATAGCAACACCAGATAAAATGTTGCTGTAAATCCTATTGCAACATCTATTGTACCTATTGCAACATACTATATTTAACATGTTAATTTATTGGCAACACCCATATATATTTTGGCAACATAGTTTAGTTAAACACTTCTAATGTTTTGGCAACACTATTTCTGTTTGTAGCAATATTTTGTTTAACACTTTTAGTATATTGGAAATACTTATATTAACACTTGCAACATTTTTTTTTGGTAACATTGACTGTGAAAAGGCAACACAGTTTTAAAATCACTCCAGCCCAATATAAATATTAGAAATGCAGTACTTGTAATACACATAAAACAAAATGTTCACCAATTAAAAATATCAGCGTAAACACACTTCCAATTCATGCCCAAATCTTACCATAAACTAAGATTCCAACACATTGTTCTCAATCTTAAACATGTTCTCCAGCTTAAACATTCTAAACAAACATTTCAAATAAACATAACTTGCTGCCTAGAAAAAATCATGTCATGTCTAAAGAGTTATATTGTGACCATCACTTGAAATGTCACTTGACTAGTCATCGATAAACTTATTAACATCAACATTCAACCCTGGATTATTTTCTGCCAACTTTTTCAGCATCACTGCAATGGTTTCTTGAACTTTTTGATTGACTCTCTGATCCATCTCTTGTGTCAATTGATCGACCTTTGTTGTCAACTCTGCTATGTGATCCTGTGAGACATTTGAAGATGATGTTGTTGTTCCTACAAAATTATTCTTTGTCTGTCTGTTTGGAACATGTCTCCCGAGTAGCCAAGCAGAACAATGTGATCCAGCTGAAACAAGTCCATCGGCATCCTGAAGAATACCTCCTGATAGGACAACGAATGTACGCTCCCTAAAGACCCGGTTTATAAAAGACCAATATAAGCCGGCGTACCGATCTTTGAGTAAAGGAAGGGAGACTTAGACTAATGAAGTCCGCCTGTGTCCTCAGACAAGAGGATGCCGACCTCAGAGGGCTCGCCAATCTCTGACCTCTGCTAAGCGAGGGTCGACCTAGAAGACCCTCGTCGACCTACGGATTTAGATAAGAGTGTCCTGACCGAAGTGATCCTTTATAATATGAGCCGACCTACTAAGTCATAACCGGGGTCGGGAATCGCCGGGATCATGAAGGTTGAACTCTCGGGAAAGGAGATCTCGACTCACCTGACAGAATCCCAGAGATTCGGGGACTGGAAGCCCATACTCCTCAATCCCGGAAATCCAGGGATGGGAAATCGCAGCCTGAATCCCAGGATATCCGGGATCTTCCCTAAAAATCAGGGAAGATCTTAAAAGATAGGCGGCTCTCCCTTCTATAAAAGAAGGAGGGCGGCTTTCCTTCAAGGGCCAAGTATAATTCTGAGATCACAATATATTTTAGAGAGAGAAAAGGCAATACTTCATACATTCGGGTTTTCTTAGATAAACTTCTGGGATTAACCCGGTTCTTGGTGGCCGATCAGCTCGGTTACATCAAGTGGCGCCGTCTGTGGGAAGTGTGGCACCGAGTCACTTTGAGCTGAGACATAAGGTCAGTAATGGCGGGAGAAACGTACCAGAAGAAAATAGGGGAGTTGATACCCCGAAATTTAGAAGAGGAACTAACAGCTGTGGGTGGATAATCGACTCTGGAAAAAACACCCGTCACCCCGATAGAAGAAGATGCACCCAGCACAATCACACTGACGAAGGAAGCCTTGGCCGACATAATCACCAATGCAATCTAGAAGAGTCGAGAGGTCGAAAAGCAAAGAATACCATGAAAAGTAATACCCATCCTTTCGGACGGGCCGGAGGAAATTGATCAGCAGGAAGAGCATGGGGAGAGCTATCCAAGAATATGGGAGCAATCTAGATAGGAAAAAATGCTGGATCCCTTAATATCCAGTATGCAAGACGAGCTAGAGGAGTTGCGACAGAGGGTCGCGGGGAAGGACACGGAGAGTCATCCAGGCCATCCCTTCTCAAAAGGCATACTGCAGGACGAACTCCCGTATGGGTTTAGGGATGTCACCTTCAACTACGATGGACTCTCAGATCCTACCCGACATTTATAATGATTTGAGAACATGGTCGTACTACACCGATATTCAGATGCCGTAAGTTGCATAGCATTCCTGGCTACGCTGACGGAGTCAGCTTAGGATTGGTTCCACCAGATACCCCCTGGGGCAATCACCAGCTTCAAAACCTTCAGCTCAGCGTTCTTGACTCACTTTGCAAGCGCCAGGGCACACCAAAAGACCTTCATGTCCTTGTTCAGCATCAAGCAGTACTCCGGAGAAGCGCTGAGAGCTTATGTGACCCAATTTACAAAGGCATGTTTGGAGGTGCCCTCGTCGTCTGAAGAGGTAAAGACCAGTGCCTTAACGCAGGGACTAAGGCCTGGACTGCTACGCACCTCGTTGGCTAAAAAACCGGCCAGAACATATGACGAGGTCTTAGCCCGATGTTCAAAATACATTAATGTTGAAGAAATGGAGAAGGATATGGAGGAATTGCAAGAAAAACCCGAAGATGGGGAAATAGGATCCAGTAGATAGGTACGGCGCGAGGAATATACCTTTAAAGGAAATTTGCCTCGGGAGGAAATGCCGCGTGGAAAGACAGACCGAAGGAAGAGTGATACCGGTCTAAGGCGACCAAGATTTGACCAATACAGCCCATTAACGACGAGGAGAGCGCAGGTTTTGGAAGCAGTTGAAGGAAAGATGAATAGGGTTATCGAGTGGCCTGCATCTCATTCTAATGGGCCCACCCAGCCAAAATCCGAGCTTTATTGTCGATTTCACAATGATTATGGGCATAAAATAGATGAGTGCAAGCACCTTAAAGACGAGATCGAGAGGCTGGTCCGAGCGGGACATCTAATGGAGTTCACATATCAGCAGAGGAATGGAGGTCGGAGGCAACCACCCATGCCCCAAGGGGGGACGGGGATGAAAAGAGAAGCCCCTCGGGGAACCGCTGCTCCCCCAGCTAAGAAAAGAGTGATCCACATGATATCGGGAGGACCAGCCGACGGAAATTCTAATCAGGCCAGAAAAGCTCACGCGCGAAGGGCTAGGTGTCATTAGTGCGAAGAGGTCGCCTCTGTAGGCAGCGGACCTATCATTCAGTTCGGCCCTGCGGATTATGGCGGGATACATGCGCCCCATAATGACGCACTGGTCATCACCGCGGAGATTGCCAGTTACGATGTGCAAAGAGTATTCATCGATACAGGAAGCTCGGTGGACATCTTATTCTATGACTGTTTCAAACAGATGAACCTTGAGGTGGAATTAAAGAAAGTAGATACCGCACTTTATGGGTTCTGCATGACCGAGGTGCAACCAGTGGGAGAAGTGGTGCTTCTGGTAGCACTAGGTCAGATACCTCATCGGAAGGTCAAGACACTCAGGTTTTTAGTGGTGGACACCAAATCAGCCTATAATGCCATTCTAGGGCGACCGGGACTCAACAAGTTCGAAGCAGTGGCATCTACCGCGCACGTGAAAGTAAAATTCCCCATAGGAGGCGGGGTAGGGGAAGTAGCTGGGGATCAGTTTGTGTCTTGATCTTGTTACCAAACAACGGTAAAATAGGGAGTACAGCGCGGTAAGAGTACGTCCGAGCTAGGAGGCCCGGATCTAGAGTTTAGAAAGAATAAACAATCAAAGGCGCCCGAGGAAGTTGAGGAAGAAGGCGTAAAGCCCAATGAGGAGTTGCTGGAAATAGAATTGGTTCCAGGAAAGCCCGAAACAAAAATTCGTGTGGGAAGTCGGATGGACGATGGGATAAGGGAAAGCCTTATCTGCCTTCTAAGGAGATTTGTGGACATTTTCGCGTTCGCAGCCGAGGATATGGTGGGAATCAGCCCAACAGTTGCCGAGCACAGGTTAAACATCGACCCAACCATAAGACCAGTGAAGCAGAAGAGGAGGCATTTTGGGCCGGAGATGGATGGGATCATTGGGGAAGAAGTTGACAAGCTCCTTCGAGCTGGACACATAATGGAGATCCAGTTTTCGGAGTGGCTATCTAACGCTGTCATGGTGGGGAAAGGCCAGGGGAAGTGGAGGATGTGCATGGACTTCCGAAACCTAAATAAATCATGTCCAAAAGATCACTACCCATTACCTCGCATAGATCAGCTGGTAGATTCAACCTCGGGGTGCGAGTTGCTTAGTATGATGGATGCTTCTCAGGGATATCATCAGATTCCCCTCGCACCCGAATATAGAAAGAGGGTTAGCTTTGTAGTATAAAAAGGAACTTTTTGTAATGTGCACATGCCTTTTGGGGTGAAAAATGCAGGAGCCACATATCAATGGATGGTTGACAGAATCTTTAAATCCCAAATCGACAGAAACATGGAAGTGTACGTGGATGATATGCTAGTAAAAAACGTAAAAGCGGGAGAGCACATCAGAGATCTAGAGGAAATGTTCGAAAACCTAGGCACGTACGGAATGAAGATCAACCCATCAAAGTGTTCTTTTGGAGTGAAATCGGGAAAATGTCTGGGATATGTAGTCACAGAGCAAGGAATCGAGGTTAACCCGGAAAAGGTTAAAGCAGTACTGCAAATGAATCCTCCAAAAAATATCAAGGATATCCAGATACTAACAGGAAGAATAGCGGGGCTGTGCCGGTTCATATCACGCTTAGCCGAGAAGGGATTCCCATTTTTTAAACTCTTAAAGAAAGGGAACAAATTCGAATGGACCCCCGAAGCGCAAACAGCATTCGGAAAATTAAAAGAATACCTGGCCGAGCTGCCCCTGCTCACCAAACCAGTACCAGGTGAAGAGCTCATACTCTACTTATCCGTGGGAGAGGGGGCGGTTAGCTCGGTCTTGCTAAGAGAAGAAATGAGTAAGCAAAAGCCCATTTATTATACAAGCCGAATTTTGAAAGGGGCAGAGCGGAATTACTACGAGCTAGAGAAGGGAGCACTAGCATTAGTAATTACAGCCCGGCGATTGAGGCCGTATTTTATAGCCCACCGAATAAAGTTGCAAACGAACTTGCCCTTAAGAGAAATATTAGGGCGACCTAATGCATCAGGTCGCCTGGTGAAGTGGGCGGTAGAGATGGGGGAATACGACATGGAGTATGAGCCGAGAACGGCAATTAAAGCTCAGGCCCTAGCGAGCTTCATCCAAGAGGGGGTCATGCCATCGCCGCCAGAGGGACAGTGGCTACTGCATGTGGACGGATCTGCAACAACCTGTGGCTCTAAGGCAGGGATAGTCCTTACTACCCCGGAGGGCGAGCAATTAGAGTATGCCATAAAATTCTATTTCAAAGCATCTAACAACGAGGCCGAGTATGAAGCCCTGGTTAAGGGAATGCAGCTGGGGATAGACTTGGGTGCGCGATGACTCATTGCTTATTCTGATTCTCAGCTGGTCACGCAGCAGGTAGGAGGAAAATTTGAGATAAATGAGGATCGAATGAAGAAGTATGTTGAGGAAGTGAAAGAAGCTGCCAAAAAACTAGGGGAATGGAAGTTGATCCATATCCCTAGGGAGGAAAATGTAAAAGCTGATTACTTATCAAAAATGGGAAGCTCTTTAGTGGATTGTCGCTCACGAACAGTAACGATTTTAGGAGCAGCCCAGAGCAGCATCACGAAACAGGTGATGGAGGTGAACGAGATTGCGGACTGGCGAACTCCTTTGTTGGCATACCTAAGAAGGGCAGAACTACCCAATGAAAGGCAAGAAAGAATGAAAATTGTACGAAGGGCAGCGAGGTTCTGTTGCATTAACGATGAATTATACAAAAGATCCTACCTTGGTCCATACATGTGGTGCGTTTCGGAAGAAGAAGGGCGGGGTATACTGGAAAAAATCCATGAAGGGTTCTGCGGTGATCATACCAAACGAAGTGCGCTAATTAGCAAAACACTAAGAGCTGGTTTTTTCTGGCCGACCATGAGCAAGAAAGCGGTGGAGATGGTTAAGCGGTGCCAAAAATGTCAAATACACGGACCCTTAATTCACAATCCAGCTGAAGATATGATCACCATGGGAGCACCCTGTCCTTTCGCTAAATGGGGAATCGACATCATGGGGCAGTTTACACCTGGATCGGGAGGAAGGAAGTTTTTAGTAGTAGCCATAGACTACTTCAGCAAGTGGGTAGAGGCCGAGCCCGTGGCCACCATAACCGAGCAAAGAATCATAAGTTTTCTGTTTAACAACATTTGCTGCAGGTATGGAGCGCCCCAGATACTTATCTCAGACAATGGAACTCAATTCAATGGGAAAAGAACCCAGTCCTGGTGCGAGGGGATACACATCAAGCAAAGGTTCGCTGCGGTTTCTCATCCGCAGACTAATGGACAAGTGGAGGTAACTAACAGAACAATCTTGCAAGGGATCAAAACCCGCTCAGACAAAGTTGGAGGAGGATGGGTGGATGAGCTTACATCGGTGCTATGGTCATACAGGACCACACCTAGATTGTCAACAGGGGAAACACCCTTCAGTATGGTATACGGGTCCGAAGCCGTCATCCCAGCAGAAGTCCGAGAAATGTCCTATCGGGTTCGATGGTTCAACGAGGAAGAAAATGAGGAAATAATGAAGGAGGAGTTGGACACCATAGAAGAAAGAAAAGAAGCGACCACAGCACGAACGGAAAGATACAAAAGCCTGACAAAAGCAAATCATGACAAGAGAGTCAGGAAGAGACAGTTCCAAGTAGGTGATTTGGTGCTTAGGTGGGCTGATGCTCTCAGAAAATAGGAAAACTGGAGCCGAACTGGGAGGGTCCTTACAAGGTAATCCGAATTTATGTAGGGGGAGCTTATGAGATCGAGGATATGGAAGGGCACACCATCAAAAGACCTTGGAACATATGCCACCTAAAAAATATTTTGTATGAAGAGGTGTGGAGAAAAGTTTGTGATGTTTTAATAAAAGTCTATTACAAAAAAATCTCTGAATGTGTTGATCGAGTAAAACTAGAAATGACATCTGATTAGGTGAAATGCCTTCAGATCCGAGTAAGGGTGAACCGCCCAATGACATCTGATCTGATCAGGTGAAATGCCTTCAGATCCGAGTGAGGGTGAACCGCCTTATGACATCTGATCAGGTGAAAGGCCTTCAGATCCGAGTAAGGGTGAACCGCCTTATGACATCTGATCAGGTGAAATGCCTTCAGATCCGAGTAAGGGTGAACCGCCCTATGACATCTGATCAGGTGAAATGCCTTCAGATCCGAGTAAGGGTGAACCGCCCTATGACATCTGATCAGGTGAAATGCCTTCAGATCCGAGTAAGGGTGAACCGCCCTATGACATCTGATCAGGTGAAATGCCTTCAGATCCGAGTAAGGGTGAACCGACCTGTGACATCTGATCAGATGAAATGCCTTCAGATCCGTTTAAGGGAGAATCGCCCTCCAAATCTATGACTAAGGGAAATACCCTCGATTTCAGTAGAGCTAATCCTGTTCCCACTCGAGAGAGTTGGAAATATCCGAGCAACCCTAGACTCCCAGAATTTGTTCGAAATATCCAACCTGTACTAAAGGTCGGTGATAAGGTTAGGTTGAATCAACCTAAAACCACCAAACCATTACAACTTGTAAGATCGAAGTTGTCGGATTATATTTAAGAGGTTGCAAGATTTAAAATAATCTAAGCTATACTAGGAAAAAGTCCGTTTATATTTGGAAATAGTCATGTTGATTCAAACAGTTCAGATACATTGAGGTTATAATCGACGCCGAGCCATATTAACTTAAATTCGCAGAAACAAGCTATGTTTTCATAAACAAGTTATGTTAGCAAGGCATCTCACTACCGTACAAATCCAGAATATATTCAACTCAAAAGACTTCATTAAAAACAGCTGTGCCAGTACAATGAGCAAACAAAAAAATACCTAAAACTAATAAAGACTAATCTACATGCTCGGAAGATGGAGGAGGCAATGAAGGAGAGGCATCAAGGTCGGTCCCAATCACCTCTGGATTAGGAGTGCTGGCCTTAACTGGCGATTTAGGAGGAATAGAAGGCAGCTCCAAATCCAGGCTGGATTTCTTTATAGACTCCCCAAGGGCGTCCTCCCACCAGTCTGCCTCAGGAGATTCGTCCACATCACCAGACCAACCCGAAAGGATGGGAGCCCCATCCAATGAAGCATCCCGGTCCAGCTTGCCCATAAAGCCCAAAGCATCTAGTTGCTCGCGAGCACGAGTTAGAGCAAAATCGAAATATTGCGTCGCGGCAGGAGCCAGCTTGACCAGATAAGCGGTAGAATTGTGATACCGGGCTAGAAGGGCATAACGATAAGCCCCCAGGAAAGAGTAACCGACGTCACTAGTCAGAAATCGACGTCGGACATCCATCACTCCGCGCTCATAAGATGATCCCTCGGATCTAGCCTCGGCTAGTTGGGCTTCCAGCAGGGCGACCCTCTCTGATTCTACTTTAGTCTGAGCTTCGAGTTGGGTGACCTTCTCCAACTCCGCCTTAGCCTGGGCCTCGAACTGGGCAATCTTCTAGGATTCGGCCTTAGCTTCCGACAACTAAGCCTCGAGCTGGCCCACCTTCTCCGATTCAGCCTGAGACTGGGCCTTCAAAAGTTTCAACTCTTGGTTCAGCTGAATGTTGGCCATCTGAGCCCGTTCCAAAACCGCCTCCCGCTCAGAGCTTTTCTTAAGGGCAACATCTAGGCGATATTCCCTCTCCTGAAGCTGAACAGAGAGATCGGACTTAGCCTCCAGGGCAGCCGCCAGTTCGGCTGACATCTGGGTAAGCTTGGAGGAGGACGAAGCGCCAATCTTATGATCTTCCGCGAAGGTCACAAAGGTGGCGCAGAACTGCGCAAAAAATGAAGAAAGTCACATGAGGACGTCAAAGGGTAATAATAAACATAAAAGTAGTAAAGAAGGGGAGGAAGGCGGAAAGAGGAATACCTTCCCAAAATACATCATCATGGCATCAAAACGAGGGCCGTCCGCGGCATCTCGTAATGCCTGTTTATCCCTAGTTGGGATCATGGAGCTGAAATATGGAAGAAACTTCTCCCACTCCTTACAACGGAGAAAAGTCTCCATAGCCGGACCAGGAGGACCTGCAGTCTTTGGCCGCTTGGAAATAGGGGAGCTGGGGGAAGGGGCCATCTTGGTGACCTGAAGCTGCCGAGACGAGTTGGCAGGGCTCCGCCCAGTGGTCAAGGTAGGAGCCAGGTCGGAGGGTCACCCCAGCCGTGGAGCGGGAGGAGAGCTTCCGCTTAGTTTTTGATGAGCCCTCCGCCCTCTCTTTAGGGGGATTCGTCGATTGGGGGACCTTCTCCTTCGTCGGTTCAGCCGGCTTGGAGGCATCAGACTGGCAGGTCCGCATGAATCGATCTACGAAAAATAACACAAATGGTCAGTAAGATAGCCCAAAAACAAAATAACGAAGGAAGGTACTATGGAAAGAGCCGTTAAAACCTACCAATATCAGGGATAGCTGGGTAAGGATTCGAGCTCAGCCCACAATGGAATAGAAGATCATGAAATTGCGTCAGCTGGAAAGCATTGTAAGGAATGGCATTCTATTCCCGAACTTTGTCGACCCACCCAGCTCGGATAGAACTATGCCTAGGAATAGGATCCTGGCTTGGAGTGGCTTGCGTCCACTCCGTGGGGAAACCCCAGGAGTCAGCCGAAGGGAGCCGAAGGAAAAAGAAATGCGACCTCCAGTCCTTCACATTGGAAGGGAGGTGGGTAAAGAAATGGGCATTGTTTCGGGAAGTTAAGTAAAAGGAGCATTTAAAGCTCTTTAGCCCGAAACAAAAATAGAAAAAATTCATGTCAGGTTCCTCGTGTCTATAATGACACAACACGAGAAAACCGACCATATAACGAAAAGAATTGGGAGAAAACTAGTTGAGGGGAAGATTGTATTTAATAGAGAGAGAGAGACAAGGAAGGGATGAAGAGGGAAGCGAAGACCACTGCTCACCTGATCCACGAACCAGGTAATATGACCTGGGGGAGGATGATCAGGGGTGTCACGAGCCTGGGGCGTGACAAATTCCCACCCCGGAGGAAGTCTAAGAAATTTTATAAAACTAGCCAACACGGCTGGACTAGTCCTAGATAGAGGATGAGGAGGGAGAACTCGAGTAACTCCTGCGACCGCTTGATACGGATCACCTAAAAGGCCGGTCACAGTTACTTCATCTATAGGAGGAGGGGAGGGGGATCTACGATGATCAGAGGAATGCCGGAGGGAAGGCTAGAAGGGATGTCACCCAGCTCGGACCAATCTACATCACCTAGGGGTTCATCTCTAAGACAGAGGGAGGAGCCAGTAGCTCGCTCCGACCTACCGCCCGATTCCCCATCAGAAGAGGATAAACCTTCTAAAAAAGAGTCCACGGCTGATTGGCCGGAAGGATTCTGAGAATCCGAGGCAGATCACATAATAAAAGGAAGAAGAGGGAGGGAGGAGAAAGGAAAATATAGGTAGCAAGCAAAAACAAAAAGTGAAGAGGTGTTTAGATAGACATACCCATGATATTGGGTGAAAGAGCGCCGGAGAAAGATAGTGGAAGCACCACCGGAGGCAGGAAACCAAGGTCGCAGGTGTCGCCAGAAAACCCTCACACTAGTGTTTGGCCAAAAAAAAGAGCGGAAATGGCTGAAGAAGTAGAGGGCCTCTATTTATAGGGAGGAAGGGCGAAAACCAAGAAGATAACGGGCGATCTGGAGCGTCCGATGCCTCCTGTAAAAGAACGGCTTGGATCTGGTACCGCCTCATCCGACCTATAGCAGGTTTTCAATTATCAAAATGTTCCCGAGAAGTTTTAGAATTTTGAACTCAAGCAAGAGATATTTGAAAAGGAAGACATCATCTCGGGGATTTTTAAAACAGAAATTCTTTTGGACCTCGAGTCCCAATTTACAAAACCTTTTCGTAAACATTAGGGCCTTAGCCCGATTCTTGTTTCAAAACACACTAGATAAGATATCATTATGAGTCCGAGACCCATATTTAAAATGTTATACAAACAATCACTATTATACGATCGTTTTTCATACACATCATGTACCGAACTCCGGAGGCCTCTACGGACCTTACCCGGCCACAAACATCGTTCGTACACATCATGTACCGAAATCCAGAGGCCTTGTCAGACCCTACCTGGATCACGCACCTTGTTCGTACACATCATGTACCGAACTCCAGAGGCCTTGTCAGACCCTACCTGGAACACACACACACACACACATCGACACGACACAATTCATAATCATCAAATGTCAAGCCATTCCACACTACACCGAAATATATAATCAAGTATGTAAACCAAAACAACACAAATATCATAATCATCACAACAACTCAACAATGACCAACCACGCCCGACACAAACTTAGATGAGTTGCACATCCAACACAATTCCACGATGTTAACTAAGTGAAGGTATTATCATTACCATCAATCGTTCATAATAAGACTCCACATCCTGGGACTTCAAAGACTCATCCCTTGGATTTAGCTTTAGAAAGCCTCCTTAGTTTCTTTTTCGGCTTCTCACCAGCAATGGGTTTCTTGCTGTGAGATCTTTTCCTCTTCTTTGAAGACTCCACATCCTGGGACTTCAAAGACTCATCCCTTGGGTTTTCAGAAACTGGCATACTTTTGGTTTTTGGTTGGTTGCAGACCATAGTGCTCTGGTTATACACTGTAGGCTTGACGCCTCCTAGGTATATCCGGGAGCTATTTTTCTTTGCATCAGCGGATTGCGACAGTCCGCATTTTGTCAAAATATGGTTTAACATTAAACCAAATGACTTCTTCTGGGTGGCAAGCTTGCATACTTCCTCCTGCAAGCGTTTCAAAATTATCTGGCACCAGTTGACCTTTTCACATGTCAATATAGCAACCATCATCCTGAATCTAAGATTAGTACACATTTCGAATGCGCCAGTTCGATTCTCAATGATCCTGCAGCAAAAATCATGTAAATACACATAAGGCAGGCAAAAATTTTTCTTGTGACATGTGGTTTAAACCATGTCAACAACAGTTGAGCCGGTGAACAGCCCATAAAATTTCGTTATCAGCTCTTGAGAGCCAAACGTCTCAAGTTGTTCCATTGTCAGGCCATCAGCAGGTAGCCTATAAATATTCTGGAGAAGATCGCTATCAATACAGATCTCCACTCCTTAAATGGTAGCGGTTATGTCAGCAACGTGACCTCCCTGGGCCAGCGACAAAAAGCGTACAGTGGCGTTGAGGTAAAATTCCTCAACCAGATGAACATCGTATTTGTCAGCGGTTTGACTTCCAAGGCGGTAGAGGCCTTGTTGACGGAGACGAGTGATGATGTACTCCATGGGTTCGACATAAATTGTTTCAGCGAGAATGCATTCGATGATGACAGATCGTGAGAAGATCCGTCCATCGATGATGTTTGCGGTTTTCTTGAGAGCGGGCGAAGATGTCTGACCAGCCATTGTTGATTGTGCAAGAAAATGTGAAAGAGAATACACGAAAGTTGCAGTAAAATGCAGAGAACTATGTAGGCTGTATTTGCTTGAGAACTCTTAAGTTTTGCAGAAAGCGTAAAGAGTCTCTAATGGCAGTACCAGTCCTTTTATAGTGGGCAGCTAAATAGGGTTTTGCAGAGTACGAATGGTCGGAATCCTATAGTATGTGCTGTATTCGCGACGATGCAGCGTTCCCCCTTAAAAGGTACATATAAGTTTTAAATTCCATACATCAATATTTGGATTAATGCTGTATTCATGGGTCCTACTGTATTCCCCTTTAATTATTGCACATGTCAGCTATAGGATAATTAAAGTCTTTATTCCCTACAGTGCTGTATTGAAGGCTCTGAATGTACAAATAATTAAGGTGGATACTGTATTCTTGGGTCTTACAGCATTCCCCCTCAATTGTTGAGTAAAAACAGTAAATTACTTACAGTGAGTCGAGCTGTAGCATTCCCAATTCTTGTCTAAGCATGTTGAATCTGGCTGTGTCGAGTGGCTTGGTGAAGATGTCGGCCAACTGAATGTCTGTATGAACCTTTTCAAGGCGAACATCCTTGTTCTCGACATGATTCCTTATAAAATGATGCTTCATGTTGATATGCTTAGTGCGCGAGTGCAGGACAGGATTGCGTGTTATTGCAATTGCACTCATGCTATCACACATGATTGGAGTCTCTCTGGCTTCAATTCCATAATCTGACAATTGTTGCTGCATCCAAAGGATCTCGCATACAAAGAACTACCAAGAAGATAGTATTCTGATTCAGCCGTGGAAAGAGAGTTAGCCAATTGCTTCTTACTGAACCAAGAAACGAGTCTAGGTCCAAGAAAGTGACAAGTTCCACTTGTACTCTTCCTATCTAGCTTGCAGCCTTTGAGATCCGAGTCGCTGTATCCAACTAAATCAAATTCCGCCTTCTTTAGGATACCATAGTCCTACATCGAATGTTCCTTTAATGTACTTCAGGATTCGTTTAGCTGTATTGAAGTGTGATTCCTTAGGTGCTACTTGATATCTCGCACACACTCCCACAGCAAACTGGATATCGGGTCTGCTAGCCGTTAGGTACAGTAGCGAACCAATGAGCTTCCTGTAGAGTGATTGGTCAAACGGCTTTCCGGCTTCATCAGCACTAATTTGCACAGAAGTGCTCATGGGAGTTGACGATGATTTGGAAGTGTTCATTCCAAATTTGTTGAGAAGCTCCTTGCTGTATTTTTCCTGGTTGATGAAAATACCTGTAGGCAACTGCTTTACCTGCAAACCTAGGAAATAACTAAGTTCTCCCATCATACTCATTTCAAATTTACTTTGCATGAGATGAGAGAACCTTTGACACAAAGCAAGGTTAGTTGAACCAAAAATTATATCATCTACATAGATTTGCACCATAAGAAGGTCATCACCTTCCTGTATTTTGAACAAGGTCTTGTCTACAGCACCTTTCTCAAATCCATTATCAGTTAGATACTGGGACAAGGTCTCATACCAGGATCTAGGGGCTTGTTTAAGTCCATATAGTGCTTTCCTTAGCCTGTATACTAGGTCGATACCGTTTGTGTTGGCAAACCCTGGTGGTTGTTCAACATAAACTTCTTCGGCAAGGTCTCCATTCAGGAATGCACTCTTGACGTCCATTTGGTATACAATAAAGCTTTTATGGGCGGCAAAGGCTAAAAATATCATAATGGCTTCTAGTCTGGCTACAGGGTCAAAGGTTTAGTCTATGCCTTCTCTTGACTATAGCCTTGTGCGACTAGTCTGGATTTGTTCCTTATAATAAGTCCATTTCGATCCTTTTTGTTTCGAAATACCCATTTGGTTCCTATGACTGATTGGTGTGTAGGCCTGGGTACAAGATACCATACATTGTTTCTTTCGAAACCGTTAAGCTCTTCTTCCATAGATGTTATCCAGTGAGAATTATTAAGAGCGTCTATGGTCGAAACAGGTTCGGACTGGGCTAAGAATACATCGATAGTGCACATATTGAGTCTTCTAAGTTTGGATTGAGATTTCCATTCAGGAAACTGTGATATCTCAGTATCTAGTTCTTCTTGTGCACAAAGTACATTTCCTTGTGTACTCTGTATTCTCCTACGAGTAGAAACACTAGCATTTATGTTTCCAATGATCAGCTCTTGCGGGTGATCTCTCAACCATCTTCGGTCGGGTTCTAATTCAGGGTCCCGTACTGTATCGAGAGTTTCTGTGGATACAACTTCAGCTTGTACAGCGTCGGCTTCATCCACGTCGATTCTTACAGCTGCGGGGTTGATTTCTAAATCAACGACAGGTTCTATGGGAGTTGGAGGATCTAAGATAGAAAGATGTTGGATGTTCTGAGTAATATCATCTACTCCTGTAGGGTCATGATGAGGTTCGCCGAACACTACATGAACTGATTCCTCGATCGTCAGCTTCCTTTTATTAAAGATCCTGTAAGCTTTGCTGACAGAGGAGTATCCTACAAATATTCCTTCATCTAATTTCTCATCAAAGGTTCTAAGTTGATCCTTCCCATTATTCAACACATAACACCTGCATCCAAAAATGTGAAAATATGAAACTAACGGAGTTTTGTTGTTCCATACCTCATATGCTGTTTTGTTGTGGTGCTTGTTGACGATACAGTAGTTTTGAGTGTAGCATGTTGTATTGGTTTCTTCACCCCAGAAACGTTGTGGCAACTTGCTTGCGGCGATCATTGTCCTTGTTGCTTCTTTCAGCGTCCTATTCTTTCGCTCGGCAACACCATTTTATTGAGGTGTACGGGCAGCTGAGTATTCGTGTTGTATCCCATTTTCCGAATAGTATTGCTCTATAAAGGGGTTAGTAAATTCTGTACCTCTGTCGGAACGAATGGACACTATGCTCAATGCCTTTTCATTTTGCAACTTTCTCAGGAGCTCGGGCAGCTTTGATGTTTGTTTCCTTCTTCTTGCTTAGGAAAATTGTCCAAGCATACCTGGAATAATCATCAACAACAACAAGACAGTATTTCTTACCTCCTAAACTTACTGGGTCTACACGACCGTAGAGATCCATATGTAGCATTTCCAACACTCTTTGGGTTGAAAGGTAGGATTTGCTCTTCAGGGTTGACTTGATTTGCTTGCCTTTCTGACACGGTCCGCAGACACTATCCTTCTTGAATGACACGTTTGGCAATCCTCTTACCATTCCCTGTCTTGAGAGTTTGTTGATCGTCTTGAAGTTGACGTGAGACATCCTCTTGTGCCATAACCAGCTAAGATCTGCAGTGCCTTTGGCAACAAAGCATGGAATTGAGGAGCTCATAGGCTTCCAGTCAGCGATATACATGTTACTTGATATGCTTCCTGTATGCACAACTTCCTTGGTCTGGATGTTCTTGACTCTACAGCGATCTATATAGAATTTCACCGAGAACTGTTTATCACAGAATTGGCTAATACTAAGTAGATTGTACTGTAAGCCTTCAACATATGCAACATCAGTGACTTTGAATTTTCCGACAAGTAGGTTTCCTTTCCCTCTTGTTCTTCCTTTATATTTATCACCGAAACAAACTTTTGGACCGCGACCTTCTACAAAATCTGATAGCTTGCTTCTATCTCCAGTCATGTGCCGAGAGCATCCACTATCGAAGTACCAGGTATCCTCCTCTAGGATGTCCTGTAGCAAAGAAATTAAGTAGATTTAGGTCCCCTTTGATTTTTGGGTGCATATATGTTAGTTCCTCTAGGTACCCAAGTTTTCCTGGCAGCAATTGGTTTACTGTAGGTCATACTTGGTACAGTGTTGCGATATCTACGTGGGGCATATCCGTAGTCGCTATAACCATGATAATTATTATGCATGTAAAATTCAGGGTTATTATTATTAATCCAGTACGAGTGCCGTCTTGGAGGTGGAGCCATTTTCTTTGGCCTAACAGCTTGCCTTCTGGGTCTCCAGTTGGATTCCCAACGCTGTTGTTGATACTGAGCGACACTGCCTCGAGGAATAACGGGCTCGTATCCAATACCTCGCGTGTCAGATCGATAAGACGCCGTGCGGGCCTTTGATATTTGGATACAACCTTCCTTCTGAATGGTTGTTGGCGCTGTTGATATGCTCGGGGAGCATGCTGTTGAGTGTACCTTTCAGGTCTGAATGGCTGATGATTCCGCTGTCTGAAATAGGATTGTGGTGGCGGAATGGCAGCCTTTGGTTTTCGCTGTGCAACAGGTTCCTTCACCGGACTCGAAGTTTCTTTCGAAACAGGAATGTGTTCCACACTCTTGACGAACACTGTACTAGTTTTCCCTTTGTTTGAACATGAGCTGTATCCTAAGCCGCTTTTATCATGAGCATGTTGCCCAAAGGCTTAATTTCTTCCATTCTTTTGGACGATTTCTCGAACGATTTCAGAGTGGTCTCAAGTTCAATTTCTCATTTTTCGAGAGTTGTGACTTTGGCTTGAAGTAGAACCAAATCATTTGTCTTGCTCTCGATGTGAGTTTTAATCTCACTTAGTTCATGAGCAAGTTGATGATTGCTCTCCATGAGTTTTTCAAAATCGACTTTGCTGGTTTCACAGTCAAGAGACATATTTTCATAATTTATCTCCAGCAAGTCATTTTCATCTTTCAGCTCTAGGGTAGATAGTTGGAGCTGTATATTCTCGTTTTTCAATGTCTCATGAGCCTTTTGAATGTTTTTAAATTCATTCATCATGTTTTCAAAGGTATGAGATGCATTTGATGGAATAGCTGAGGTTGAGCTTACCTCATCTTCGCTATCTTCACCTTCCGGAATGTCCTTGGCCATAAAGCACATATATGCTTTATCATCGAACTCATCGTCAGATGAATCACTTTCAGTGACCACCTGAAGACATTCTTCTGATTTGGATGGTGTGGGGGAGGCTTCTGATTCTCCAATCAGGGCCTTGAGCTTGTTTTTCCAAGCACGTCTTCTTTTATCTCTCTCTTGTTACTCGGCCTCTGGCAACCTTTGGACTTTGGGATGAGGACATTTATTTGCATAATGCCCTGGTTTCCTGTAATTATAGCATAGGTTAGCATCACCGGATGATGTTTCGGTGCTTATCTTGTGGATAGGTTTGGGCCTGTAAGGAGTCTTTCCAGACTGCTTGATGAACTTTTTGAATTTGTGCATGAGAAGCGCCATTTCATCTTGAGACAGGATGTCGTCGTCACTGTCAGCATTCTTATGACTAGGCTTCGACGAGCTGGGCATGCTGTGTCGACAATTAGATACAGTGGCTAATGCTATGACCTTTGAAGGAGATTCTTCAGCTTTCTCTCTTCTGTCAATATCATACTCAAAAGCTTTGAGGTCAGAGAAGAGATCAAATGTAGATATTTCATTAAGATTGAAAGAGACACGCATAGCTGTGGTCTTAATGTCCCATCGGGCAGGGAGAGATCTGAAAGTTTTTAAATTCTTCTCCTTTTGGGTATAAATTTTGCCCAAAGCTTCAAGTTCACCAACAATACTAGTGAATCTGAGGTCAGGTTCCTCAAGTGTCTCAGTTGGTTTCATTTCAAAAGATTCAAATTCCTGAGTCAGTTTTGAAATTTTGTTTTCTTTTGAGAGCTTAGTTCCCTCATAAATCATCTTGAGTTTATCCCAGATTTCCTTGGTTGATTTATAGCTATTTACCTTCGAGAACGTGCCTTTGTCAAGAGTGACAAATAACGCGTTCTTAGCCACATTGTCGAGGTTGACTCGCTTTCTTTCATCTGTAGTCCATTGCTCGCGTTCCTTCTCGAGCATCTCAGCATGGGCTTGGCCTTCAATCCTTGCGGCCGTGTTTACCTTCATGATCTTGATAAGGCCATCCTGTATCACAAAAATCATCTCTTCGTGTATTGCTGTAAGATGAGCCTCCATCCTAATTCTCCAATCATCAAATTCATTAATAGAGAACATAGGCACTTTGTTGATCATTGATGTATCCATGTGAAAGTAAAGAAATGAAAGAGACTGTTTTAAAGAGTAAGTGATTTTGGATCTGATTCGGTTAAAAATACGACTGATTCTTTTTAGAATCAACCGCTTCGATACCACTTGTTGGCCACTAAGTATACTGGATACAGTTTGGAAAGTAGTTTAAACAACAAACTGTACTGATTTTAAATCTGAGTGCGTAGCGGAAGTCTTAGATACAGTAAGTTGTTGTGGATACAGCAACTCGATGTGAAGTGTATACTTAAATAATCACAGTAATTAAAACAGGTCAGGCAGAAGGTAAATAACACAATATTTAAAGTGGTTCGAGGTAAACCCCTCTACGTCCACTGGTCCTCCATACAGGAGTAAAAAGTTTATTATAATTACTACGTACACAACTACGTAATGTTAACAACACACAATCAATATATCGTTCACACAGATTGATATAAAGATCTTAGCTTCAACCGTTCACACAGATTGGTTTTGAGCTAATGCTTTGACTTGCTTCTTCACACATAGTTCTGAAGCTTCGTCTTCTTTGATGCAATTCCTTCACACACAGTTCTGGAGAAGAAATGATTACTTAGTCCACACAGGGCTGATCTGGGTTTGTTCAAAGTATAGAACAGGGTATGAACAACAACATTGACTTTATGAGCTTCTAGCTGATGAAGTGTTGTTCAAGATGATGAACACTGTATATTTCTTAGATCTGTATTGCAGTAAGCTTCTTGGAGATATGTTTTGCTCTGATAATAACTTTGATAGCTTGATAATTTCGTAGCTTGGGTCAACTTGGGTAACTGATCTTCAACGCCTTGATGAGATATATATAGTCTTCTGGAAAATATATCCGTTGAGATAAATCCGTTGAGCAAGATTCCGTTCCAACGGGATGAAAAGTATGATTCGGATTTAGCGGGATTTGAAGATCTGTTGACTGACAGTATTTAAATACTTTATCCTTGAGTATTGAAATACTTCTTATTCAACGGGACTTGACTTCTGAAGATTCCTTCTTTGTCCTGTTGAGGGCTATATGGAAGATCACTGTATAGGTGATTCGAGACAGTTTCCATACTTGGTCTTTATAAGACTTCTTTGCTGTACTGAAGGGTTCCACTATATGCTGGATTCGAGACATGCTTCGATATAGGTTGACACTTCAACTCTTCGATAGAGTTTCCTTACTGTATTGAGGATTGGCATATATGTCAAAACCTTTTATCAACACAATTCGATACAGGGATTGATTATCCGGGCTGTTTCGATACAGGGTATATGTTTTCCCAACACCAATGATAAATCAACAATCGTACGATGGACAATAATCACACAACGCCCAACCCCCCCTTTAAGACCTTTTGTCGGACACCTTCAAGGCGTCGACTAAGAACTCGACCAAAACAACGAATCGATATGATCCAACCATGTAATAATAAGGGAAATGATATACTACATCTAAATAATCATCAATCCATCACAATCCTAAGTTAAATCGGATTAAACGGATGAAAACAACCAAAATACCCAAATTCCCCAAAACTAGGTTTCCAGAAAATCTGACCTGATTCGCTCGATCAAAGGATGTTATAGGATGAACAGTTTATGATATGAACTTCAAGACTTCATGAATTAATTTTACAACAACATTGCTCCATAATAAACACACCTCTAGCTGCGGAAGGGAAGAAAACGAGTGAGGAAAATGATGAAAAACCCATCTGCAGGGCCTTAAATAGGCTGTCTGTCGGCCGCCATACGTACGTAATCGGCCATGGCTGAGTCTTCTGCCCAACACTACCGGCAGCACTACGTACGTGACCGGACAAGGCTTACGTACGTAGCAGGCCTTACGGCCGTAACTGCCGGGCCATTACGGCCGTTACTCGGCCAAGCGTTGCCAGCCAGGACTCGGTCGATCCGACGGTCCGAAAAATCCCGAAACCCAGACCTGAATATAATCAGAAGATAAGGTTACGAAGTACTCGCAAAGACGAATCTAAGCACTAATAGAACACACGATTCCGACCACCCGAGGGCTCGAAATTTGACAACGGAAGTAATTACCCCAAACTTTGGGAAATTACGAAAACGGCCCAAAACGTCCGGAATACACGATACACGATCGAAACACCAAACCAAAGCTTGAAACATGAATAATAACATTAAATGAACTTACGAGAAACTCGAAACAACTGTTTCGGACGAGATGCGCAAAAATCGAACTCAAGTGCGGAAAAGCCGCTTAAGAACGCCAAATTCAACAAAACGACATCGAAATGCACTCGGATGACAAAAAGTGCAGAATTAATCATTCTCAGAATGACGAAACAGTCATAAACGAGTTGTCGAAATGGACCCCTGCCGAAAAAATAAAATTACCGGAAATCGAAATTGCGGATATTACATATTATCCTCCTTAAAAGAAGTTTCGTCCCGAAACTTAAAACAAGTAGGGAGAAGCAATATCCTGACAGGAATACTCAACGAGATACACAAGAAACGTGTAGCTTTCGCCCATTGGCGAAACGTTACAAGCAACGCAAAGGAATATGCGGCGTGAAAACACGCCCCACGGCGGCCAACACAACGCCACCGACTATGATTCAAAATAATAACGAGCAATTAACGACATATCACATGCACACATTTAATCAAAGAAACGCATGAGACAACAAGTCGCACCCGACTAAAACGGCTATGCGATAGAAACAAATAGAGTATCACGATAGAAATCACTCCGATCCTCACCAACAAGAAAATGTCCGACGACAAAACATAAACAATTCAAGATACCGGAAAATGAGAATACCGGATATTACATTCTATCGTACTAAAAAATAAGTTTCGTCCCGAAACTTAAACTAAGGTCATCACAGTGATACGAAACAAAACATAACGACACATAATAAAATACCATAATCATGACCCCGCGGTCCACTGACACATCTCCGTAGGTTCAACAATTATACGGGAACTCATTCAAAACAAAATATCATTCAATGAGTTCCCAACATAAAAGCGTCACAAAATACATCTCTACACGAGAAACAATCCGCACAACGAGTACCAAAAACACCATCACTGGACATCATTGGCCCCTCCGGAAGTAGGAATGGAACTCCGGTCCCTTATCATCTCGGCAACAATCTCGCAGTACTGAACTCGATGCCCCTCGTGTCCACAATTATAACAAGTCACTTGCGGTTTCTTACAATGCACGCGTTCATGGCCCAGAACGTTACGGTTGATACACCTAGGAGCATTACCAAAACTCAAAGACACTGGCTTGGGTCTTTTAGGTCCCACAGTTGACCGAACTGGTCCCATACTCGACTAATACAAGGATTGAGGTGTGGGAATCCCAATTACCTCACTTCCCGATGCGTCATAGGAGATCTTTTGCTTCTTCGCTACCGATACGGACTCGGTAGACATTATAACCATCTCAAATGCCAAGGCTCGATCCTAATAGTCCTTCAAGGTTGTACACATACAAGGAGCCATACACTGCCGAATCTGAGATTTCATACGCATATCGAAATAACGAACCTTATCTGCCTCACTTTTCACCTGCTTGAGACATCTCGTAACCACTTACTAGTTCCGTTATCCCCATCTGGGACCCCACCCCGGTGCACGTTCTGATTCATCTGCGCCAGTTGGTCAACCATCTGACGAAAGATGGTGGTGGCGCCAATGTCATCATTACCTCTAGATGATTACTGTTGATCACGTGATTGGTCATCATGACCGTCCGTACTGAGCTGATTGGCACTCGACAACGAGCGAGTCACCTTGTCACGCTCCTGATCACGACCACGACTACGACCATGTCCTCGGCCTCTCGACATACTGAACGGACGACTAATCAGAATAACACAATCAAACAAACATCACAACGCCAACGCAGGACAATAAATAGCAGCACAATATAACATCAACCCCAAGTCATCACACAAGTGCACGAACTAACACCGTAATGTTGGGACTTAAATCAAAAGTAATTCACACAGTCATATCAACAGAGATGTTTGGATTTTACCAAATCAAACATGGTCAAAACCACACACGTATCGTAGGGATCAAACACTAGCAACACCAATAAAATATTTCCGGGGTATTATTCAAATGATAAAATTTTAAAATTCTCAAGTTTGAAAAATTTGGTGAAATGAAATTTTTGAAAACACTATTAATGCCTCGGTCGTTTAATCAAAACCATGTATCTCATTATCAAAACTGTTTTGATTCGAGATCACTTGCAAAATAACACTTTGAAACACCAACATACTCGATAGACAATATCATCAAAGTGATCTTATATATATATATATATATATATATATATATCATTACCATTACTAGCGATATATAGGGTAACAACATGTTACCATGCCAACCATCACGAATATCTCAACATAGATTAAATAATCAGTAAAAGGGTACGGATGCAATCGTAACAACAAATTGCTACCAGGTCAGTCAAAAGTTTACGGCCGTAACAACATGCAATTTACGGACATAACAACTCTGAGCTTACGGCCGTAATGGAAAACATCTTACGGACGTAACAACTAGCTGCAGGGCTGTAGAATTGTCACAGCAGCCCCCAACAGGGCTCTGAGAGTTAGGGAACGATACCTAACAACGTATCTCAACATTTAGAAAACACTGAAACATTCTCCGGCGAGCATAACAACACCACAAACTTAACGCAACCACTTAGCCCCAACACGTGAACATATGAAGTTTAAAATTTCGAAAAACCCAAAAATCGTTTTGCAAAATAAAAATTTTCCAAAATCCTTTCGTTCATAACCAAAAATGATGGTAGTATTTTACAATGTCCTAAGTACTTCAAAACATATATTCCAGATACCGTCTGATGGTGTCATTTGAAAATACACGACCAATTTGTCAAAAATTTAACCGATTTTAAAATCCATATAAACCGTGGTTTTAACCGCACCATCAAAATATTTTAAACAATAGCAAACGATTCCCATGAAAATGTTCAAACTCGTAAAGTCCTCCAGGAAGAACATTCTAAAACCTACCCGTAAAGGCATAAACATAACAATCTAAAAACAATCAAACTAAAAATCACATGCCCAAACAGCAAATAGGATCGCCAATCCAATTGAATACATCTGACAACATCAAGTTTAAACATACAACAAAACCATTCCTCGGAGTTTCTCACGAACTCAATCATCGATACCCTATTCGAAACCCATCAAGGTTCTCAATTTTTCACACCATACCACCCCATACGGTGGTTCAAAGGTAAAACAACAATACACCCAGTTTTTATACATATACTATGTGTCACAAGTATTATATACAACTATATTACACAACACCGTGTAAATAAAATTATGCACCACAATTAACTCACTAAGATAAAATCATGATATACGGGTACCTCGCATAAAAGAGGAGTCTTACGTCCACAGGTCACACGGAGATGATGGTTCCCCACGATACTAATCTCATCCGACAATATATCCGACACATTGTGACTACGCACTACTCAACTGGTCACCTGACGACTCGAACGATAAGACAACACATTACTCAACAAATCACGACTCGACTCGACCCGACAGCCTAGGTTTCCGCAACCTGGCTCCGATACCATAAATGTAACACCCCCAAAACCGTATGGGAATTTTACACGCCGTAGACCCTTTCCATAAGGATCTACCAGGCTAAACATCCATAAACAACCAAATGCTTGCCCGGCCAGGGTCAAACAATATAATAATACAGACCGTTAAGGTCACTTACACATGAATACACAGACCGATGAGGTCACACAACTCTATCAACAGAACTGACTAAAACAACATTACCCACACAAGGGTCGAAACACAATACAGCGGAAGACTGAAATCAACTCTAACAATACAACCAAACTCTACCAACTCTCGACTCTTGATTAGTATCGCAGCTCGTCATCCTCTTGTTCCAATACTATGACTGCTCCCCCGAACCTGCATGTACCTAGACGCAAAACAGACATCCACGCCCCGATTACTTGGGGGTTAGTAAAACTCCACTGTTTTACTAGTGCAAGTATAATACGATACGAAATGCAACAAGTAAATAACAAATATGAATTTAATAGGGAAATCAATTATCAAAATGTTCCCGAGAAGTTTTAGAATTTCGAATTCAAGCAAGAGATATTTGAAAAGGAACACATCATCTCGGGGATTTTTAAAGCAGAAATTCTTTTGGACCTCGAGTCCCAATTTACAAAACCTTTTCGTAAACATTAGGGCCTTAGCCCGATTCTCGTTTCAAAATACACTAGATAAGATATCATTATGAGTCCGAGACCCATATTTAAAATATTATCCAAACAATCACTGTTATACGATCGTTGTTCGTACACATCATGTACCGAACTCCAGAGGCCTCGATGGACCTTACCCGGACCACACACACTGTTCGTACACATCATGTACCGAACTCTGGAGGCCTCGACGGACCTTACCCGGCCACAAACATCGTTCGTACACATCATGTACCGAACTCCAGAGGCCTCGTCAGACCCTACCTGGATCACATACCTTGTTCGTACACATCATGTACCGAACTCCAGAGGTCTCGTCAGACCCTACCTGGATCACACACCTTGTTCATACACATCATGTACCGAACTCCAGAGGCCTCGCCAAACCCTACATGGAACACACACACACATCGACACGACACAACTCATAATCATCAAATGTCAAGCCATTCCACACTACACCGAAATGTATAATCAAGTATATAAACCAAAACAACACAAATATCATAATCATAACAACAACTCAACAATGACCAACCACGCCCGGCACAAACTTAGATGATTTGCACATCCAACACAATTCCACGATGTTAACTAAGTGAAGGTATTATCGTTACCATCAATCATTCATAATAATCAATTCATACGAAGCATATTCTCTACGATAAATCAATTCATCATAACCATAACACGACGTCCCTATTCACAAGACATAAATCGTATAGTAAAATACTTGCCTTAATAACCGCTACCGAATACTCCGAAGAACACGGTTAGACCGGGAAGCTCGGACCCCGAAGAAGACAACAAATGGAAGGGTTCCGACTCGAGTTCTTCACAAGAATTTCGTCCCTAAGTCATACCAATGATAAATCAACAATCGTACGATGGACAATAATCACACAACGCCCAATCCCCCCTTTAAGACCTTTTGTCGGACACCTTCAAGGCGTCGACTAAGAACTTGAACAAAACAACGAATCGATTTGATCCAATCATGGAATAACAAGGGAAATGATATAATACAACTAAATAATCATCAAATCATCACAATCCTAAGTTAAATCTGTAATATCCGTACTTTCTATTTTTGGTAATTTCTATTATTAGTGTATGTTCGTTTTGGACGACTCGCTTGTTACTGTTTTGAAGTTATGAACCTATTTTGTTCTTGGAGTTTTTCGTTTGGACGAGTTTCGAGGATGTTTTTACGCAATTTTATCTTGAATTATATCTTGTCGCATGTACGTTCGGTTCTCGTAAAACTCGTTTGTTTTCGTTGTTCCTTGGTTTGCATAACTTTGTATGGTTGAGTTGGCCGTGTTGAGACTTTCAGTTTGTTAATCCGCGTCGTATCGTGATTCTCGGGCACTTTGGCCATTTTTGTAATTTCCTATAAGTTAGGGAATTTCACTTTCTTTGTCGCATTACGGACTCTCCGGTGATCGGAATTGTATTTTCTTTCAACGCTCAACTCTGTCGTCTTGAATATTCCTTGTTTGTGTTTCTAGATTCTGGCCTTGTTTTGCATTTCGATTTTCGTACCATCTGCAGCAGTGTACTGATATGAGCAGTACTGGACTGCTGCCTGAGTAGCGCACACTACTCCTTGATTCCTTGCGTGCGCTATCGTTGTGTGGTTAGCATACGCGAACTTGGAGTTTGTAGCGTTCGCTAACAATTTCAGCGGACTGGGCAGAAGGTTCAGTATTTCGGTACTGGACCAGATAGCGTACGCTAATTGAGTGTTAACGCGCGCTAATTTCTAACAGTAGCGTACGCTAATCTTGTTATCCTGTGTACGCTAACGGGAGGACAGAAGCCTCTGATTGCTTTCCGCACCCCGTTAGCGCACGCTAAATTCTGGTGCATAGCGTGCGCTAAGTCTGTCTGATATTAATAGGACAGCAACAGCCCAACTTCGTCATTTTCCATCCTTACTTCTTCTCTTCGGATTTGGGCGATTCCAGACAAGGGTTAGGGCCGATCTCGACCAAATATCATCATCCACTAACATCCTTGCATTCCTTGCGCGAATTCTTCAAGTTTTTAACATTTTTCCGCCATCCGAATCAAGGTAAGAATCCCTGAAACCCTTATTTTGAGATTTTGGGGAAATTTTGGGGATTTCTTGTGATTTGATTCATTTGATCCGAATTAACATGGATTATTGCTAGACTTCAATCGTATACTTGTAATCCTTCGTTTTTCTTAAGGATTTATGGTTTTAAACTCCGATTTTTCCATTGTTCGTCACGTATACTCGACGATACCCTAGTAATGTTCGACGAATTGTTCCAGCGGGTAGAACTAGGATGTATTCCTACGTTTTCGTAGTATCGAGATTGGTTGTATATCGTTATTATGATAGGAACGGGGTTGTGAAGATTGTTCGGACCAAAACCTTACCTTTCAACCTTTCCCTTCCGTCGTCTCACCCAAGGCAAGTATTTCTTTACATTTTGTTATGTAGAACATAAAATTCGACATTGATGGAAAGTTGTGATAATTGTGTGTGTGCGTATGTTGATATTGTGTATTCCACCTGGGGATGGTCCGACGGGGCCTCTGGGGGTCGCTACTAAAGGGTACGACCGCGGAAGTGGTTTCCCACCCGGGGAGGGTCCGACGGGACCTCTGGGGGTCGATACTAAGGGGTACGGCCACGGGTTACCAAGTGTGAAATTGTATTGTGGTAATGTGATGTTATGTTTTGCCTTGATAGGCATACTTTGTTGAGAAAAACTGTGATATTCCAGAATAATGTGTTTCTAGTATTTTTCAAAAGCATTTTCATGTTGGATTATACTCCCTTATAGCATTATGTAAATTATACTTGCACTGGCTATTCGAATGCTAACCCCTTAAATGGGGGAAATGCGTCTTATGCATTTCCGGTGTTGGTCGAGCTGAGGAGCTGGCACGGGATGCGCACGCAAAGGATGGTCTGACATGATGATGTGGCTCGAGTCTATATTTTCATGCTTTGTCATTGTATTTGTCTGAGTATTGGAGTTGGACTGATTACTTTTAAACTTGGTTTAAGTCCCATGCGTGGGCAATGAATTAGTATTTGACTTATGCCTCATGTACTTCCATTAAAATGTTTTGGCCGAGGCCACGACCTTATTTTTACTATGTTAATTGCGTCTTTTCAGATTTTATTGTGGTTTATGTCTCATGAGTTAGCCTGGTAGACCCTCATGAGGGTCCTACGGCGTGTAATGCCCATCTGAGATTTGGGGTGTTACAAAATCGGATTAAACGGATGAAAACAACCAAAATACCCAAATTCCCCAAAACTAGGTTTCTAGAAAATCTGACCTGATTCGCTCGATCAAAGGATGTTATAGGATGAACGATTGATGATATGAACTCCAAGACTTCATGAATTAATTGTACAACAACATGGCTCCATGATAAACACACCTCCAGCCGCGGAAGGGAAGAAAACGAGTGAGGAAAATGATTAAAAACCCGTCTGCAGGGCCTTAAATAGGCTGTCTGTCGGCCGCCTTACGTACGTACGTAATCGGCCATGGCTTACGGCCGTAACCGGACATGGCTGAGTCTTCTGCCCAACACTGCTGACAGCGCTACGTACATGACCGGACAAGGCTTACGTACGTAGCAGGACTTACGACCGTAACTGCCGGGCCATTACGGCCGTTACTCGGTCGATCCGACGGTCCGGAAAATCCCGAAACCCAGACCTGAATATAATCCGAAGATACAGTTACGAATTAATCGCAAAGACGAATCTAAGCACTAAAAGAACACACGATTCCGACCACCCGAGGGCTCGAAATTCGACAACGGAAGTAATTACCCCACACTTTGGGAAATTACGAAAACGGCCCAAAACGTTAGGAATACACGATACACGATCGAAACACCAAACCAAAGCTTTCAACATGAATAATAACATTAAATGAGCTTACGAAAAATTCGAAACAACAGTTTTGGACGAGATTCGCAAGAATCGAACTCAAGTGCGGAAAAGCCGCTTAAGAACGCTGAATTCAACAAAACGATATCGAAACGCACTCAAATGACAAAAAGTGCAGAATTAATCATTCTCAGAATGACGAAACAGTCATAAGAGAGTCGTCGAAATGGACCCCCACCAAAAAAAAAAAATTACCGGAAATCGAAATTGCGGATATTACAATCGCAATCTATGAAAAATTCAAGAGAGGATTGATTGGTTTCTTTAATGTAGTCACCTAGACTTGCATCATCAGTCACCAAAATCCAACCATTTGTCTTTCTTTTGTTCACATATATCCCCCCCAATCTCCGTATGGTTTAACCCACTCTATGAGTATTGAATAGGAGAACAGGTCGGGATCCATTGTAAAACAAACAAGCGAGCCACCAGAATACTTGGTTTTCAAGAATTGTCCATTGTGGTGCAATTTTATACTTATTCTTTCATTTGCCATCCTGTTAGATAGTAAACAATAAACAGTTAAATTCAGATGTTATTTCAACAAGCCAAATTATCACAAAAACATTCCAACTGACCAACTATAAACATTTAATCTAATCTGGACAATTAATCCAAAATTCACAAAAACATTCCAACTCACAAAATCAGAATATTTAATCTAATGTAGATAATTAATCTACTTTCCATATCACAAGATAAATCTAATTTATGCATTTAACTACCAACAAAACATTTCAACTGACCAACTATAAATATTTAATCTAATCCGGACAATTAATATAAAATTCACAAAGTCATTTCAACTCACAAAATCAGAATATTTAATCTACTGTGGATAATTAATCTAATTTCCATATCACAAGATAAATCTAATTTATGCATAACAAAACATTCCAACTAACCAACTATAAATATTTAATCTAATTTTGACAATTAATCTAATTACATATCAGATGAAATGTAATTTATGCTTTTAATATAAGGCACACATGAATCAAATTAAAACATTAAATTTAATTTACAGATTAAGTAGTCATTACCACTTAATCAATTTTCTCTAGCTTTTTTAGATGGAATTGAAATTTGTGTTGTAGGGACATCATCTCTGTTCCAACTAACTTCCTCATCTCGGATTTCTATTATACTAATATCATCTTGAATCACAATATTCTCGTCGTCTGCTTCAAATAACTCTCTGGACAGCTTATTAACATAATGCAAATGTTGGTCAATAGGATCTTCGATGTAAAAGACTTGCTGCGCTTGGGTCGACATAACAAACGGGTCATGTTTCTGACAAAGTTTATTAAAGTTAACTCGAGTGAAACCAAAAGAATCTGTCTCCTCTTGGTACCAAGTGCACCTAAATAAAACTATACTGAAAGCTCCCCAATAATCTAGTTCTATGATTTCTTCAACCGAACCGTAGTAACTAACATTCCCAACTGTGGGGTTTTGGTCTTTTGAACAGCAAAGCTAGTGGTCAGGGCAGTTAGGACAACACCACTATTTTGCGTCGTACATTTACGATCTCTCTGCTTAGTGTGGAATCTATATCCATTCACTGCATACCTACTAAATCGCTTCGCCGCTCGATTAGGACCCCTTGATAAGGCAGAAAGTTCTCGTGATACATTCTCCTTTTTTCTTATTTCCTCTTTAAACCAATGACATACTTGATCCGCATGTGTTCTATCTCATTTATACCTTTTGGACTGTGCATTATTTTCGAATGATGCTCGATGTTCCCTACAGTTACAATCAATTAAGATATTTCAACATTTTAATTCATGGATACTGTTATGTACTAGAATTTGTAAAACATATATATTTATTAATTTGACTTACTCAATTAAATTCTCCACTTCCTTATCATCATAGTTAAACAGAATATATCGATGAGCTGCAGTCCACATCTCTTCTGACAAGTGAATATCTTTCCCATTTTTGTTCTTGCCAGAACCAATATGATACCCATCTACTTTTACATTCTTTGTTGTCCCAAATTCACTCGATGACTTCTGTTCATCTTCATTTAAAAATTGGGCACAGAATGTTAAACATTCATCTGCCAAGTACCCCTCCGTGATGGACCCTTCTAATTTGCTCTTATTGCGAACATATCTCTTCAATTTACCTAGATAACGCTCGATTGCATACATCCATCTTAGGTGAACTGGACCGCCGAGTTCAATTTCCTTACATAGATGCACTGGTAAGTGAACCATAATATCAAAAAATGAAGGTGAAAAAATTATTTCTAATTGGCAAAGTATATCAACGATCTCTTGCTGCAACTTCTTTATATCATCTGGCTGGATAACTTTGGCATATATACCTCGTAAGAACTGGCCGAGTTTAATCAAGGGTACTGCAACCTCGGGATTTAGTGTTTTTTTCATAGCATATTGTAACATATAATGCATAATAACATGTGCATCATGTCTCTTTTAACCCGCAACTTTTCTGTCATTAACTTGCACACATCGACTGATATTGGAAGCAACGCCATAAGGCAGCTTAGCATTCTTCATTACAGTGCAAAACATGACCTTCTCTTTATTTGTCAAGTCAAAGTTTGCTGCCTTAATTTCAAGGTGTTTTCCATCAGCCGAGGTAGTCAGATGAAGAACCTTTCGAATACCCATTTGGTGCAAGTCTAATCGGGCATTTATATGGTCTTTCGTCTTACCCCCAACATTTGACAAAGTGCCAAGAATAATATCAAAAATGTTCTTTTCTATATGCATGACATCGAGGTTATGTCGAATTGCATTATCTTTCCAATATGGCAAGTCAAAAAGTATTTACTTCTTATTCCATGGGTTCGTATCACAACTAACTTTCCGTTTCCTCCTTTTACCCCCTCCAAAATAATTTTCGTAACCTTCCAACAATTCTGCAATCTCCCTTCCAGATAACATTTTAGGACTTTCGCCAAGCTCAACATCAGCATTAAATCTTTTCATATCTAATCTCCATTTGTGGTTGGGATCTAGAAATCTTCTATGATTCATGTAACTGTTAGGGTTGTATACGTTAAAGCATACTTTATGCTTGTATTACCTAATTTCCCGGTATTTATATATGAGAATATTTAATTCATTTATCACATGTTTTGCATATTTATTCACGCTATGTTATGCAAATGTAGTCTAAATTACTTTATATTGTAGATAATGTAGTGTGTCGTGTCACACAGAAGATCACATTATCGGTTCCTTATATAGTAATATTTAGTTCACAATCTATATAACATTAGAACGTTATGTGAGAGGTTGTAGTATATGCTTAAGATTGGTTGGTCTTGACCATTAGCATATATTAGCGTATTCGGTATACGTTGAACAGGATCGAGGTGAGATAGATTCTTCTGTACTGACTATAAGAAGAACGTACATCTCGGACAGTTATTATTATTAATTCTAGTGATTAATATTTAATTATATTTATTTAATATTTATTGCTTTGATTTATCATGGGTGAGAGCCACAATGATTGACTCAATATGCTCGATATTTTGGGCAATATTATTATTTATATGATAATTAATATTATAGCTAGAAATCGTGTCCCGACCAGTCAGGTTGATCATGTCCCTTGAGGCACTCGAAAGGATTATTATATTAAACCCTGCAGGTGGAATTAATTTCGATATAATAATAAAAGTCGAGTGGTATACTCATGTATAACATATTAATTAATTAAAGTTGTCAGTAGCTTAAATTAATTAATGGACATGGAATATCTTAAACACGGGAAATAATTAATTCAAAAAGAAGCCCAATTTCGTAATTTGGGATTTTAGTAGGAAGTGCAATATCAACCTTTTAGTGGACTAAGTTGATATTAATAGAGTCTTAATATTAGAAACCAAACCAAACCAAGCATACCCAGTATATCCCGCTCAGAGCACGAATATAAAAGGACAAGAGTAAATATATGAAAACATACCCTTGAAGTCCTTTGATTGAATGTTGAGGTTGATCCCAGTGACCGCAAATCCGATTTGATAAGTCTTCGATGATCCAAATGCCGAAAGCACCGTGTCTCTACTAGCCACGCGCCGGGAGGTGATCGGAACAACAACTACCCAATTATCTTCCAAGGATACCGCTAGAAAAGAGTAGTAGGAAAATGTTCTCTCAAATATGTGATCACTCTAAGTGATATAGGTTTTTGTTCTTGATTTTCTCTCTCTCTCTAAGATTGTAAGAACATGAACAAAATGAACTCACTCTCTCTCTCTAAGTGATGATGGCCGATTTTTTTGGTGTTTTTGGTGGTGGAGGATGAACTTTATTTTATAATAAATTCCACACTAACCTCCAACCATCACACCTAAGGGTGATCATGATAAGATCCCATCTTATCACCCTTTTGTCCCCAAATGATAAGAAAAATCCTCAACACATGCAACCGAGGGGACAAAGTCATCATGAAGGAAACTTGATGATGTGGGGTGGCCCCTACCATAATAGAGAAAGATTCGGTTCATTTCAATCCATAAAACGGACGTCGTGTATTCAGTCTGACTGATACATCTTGGTTCATATCAAATAAAATTAATACAATCGATTAATCTAATTAATCAATTATATAAAAATACTATTTCTCCAAGACATAATAATTCATGAGTTAAATTAATTATCTAGTAATTTATTTAATTCACAAGACTGGTTTAATTTATCCAATAAATTATATAAGACATACAATGTCTAAAGTTCACAATAAGATATCCAATTCAAATTATTGTAACACCCCCAGATCCGAACGGGAATATTACAGCGTCGTGGGCCCCGAGATGGAACCCACAAGGCTGAAGGAAATTTTCGCAAATATTTACAAACGTCCAATAGGCTAACGACGGTATTATCTATTTAAAACATTTGAAGACTTTATAAAACTCGTTTATTAAAACCGTCGTAGAATCTCATTTGAAACCACAAGGCCCAAAATGCCAAAACTCAACGCTTTAAAAACATACGTTAAGCTATCGCTACACGCATCTGTAACAAATTTAGAAAACGATTTCCAAAGAAATCTAAATTACCAGATACCAATAGGTCATTTTAAAAATACTCACGCAATGGAAAAAGACAAACAATTGAAATACTCTAGCAATGAATACAAGAACTGATCAGGAAACTCAATACACAAATACATGACCTAGCCAGTATCCTCCGGGAAGTTCATCTCTCTACGACCGCTACAAGCTTGATAATCCAAGAACCTAAAAAGAAAGCCCACGACGGGGTCAGCCATGATATCCAACAATGATAACCATCACATCTCATCAATAATTACATATCAATGGAAATACTAAGTAAGAATACGACCAATTTAATCTTACCGTCGTAACTTTACGAGAATCCACGATTCGTATCCTTAACAACACATTAAAATAATACCGAAATATCTGTACGGTATCTCAACAATACTCAAGGTTCTCAAAACATTATCATAACTCGCGATACGGAAATTATACCAACTCTGGCCAATTCAATCCATCGGATAACATCGACAATTCCAATACGATAATCGATTGTCCATCAAATACAAGTACCAAGGAAATACGAAACATACCTCAAGATACGAAATACCATTACCATCACATCAGTCTAATCCGAGATCAGATCAACACAACATACGGACATGGTCCTAACACAAGACCTACAAATGCATACTCATATGACAACGTCAATATGATCACAACAATAACGACAATGTATACTTATGGCCACCCATAATATACATATGCACAATAACAACAACATATGGTAATCCAACGATCCAAATGCACACAATATAGATTCCCATGATGATCCCATCGGACCAACGCATGGTGGCATTACATCCGGCGATCCAAAGCAGACACAATATAGATTCCCATGATGATCCCGTCGGACCAACGCATGGTGGACATATGACAACAATGCACAACTGCACAAAACAACAGTGCACAATACACGACAACAACAATGCACAAATGCATGACAACAACGATACACGAATGTATCACAACATGATCGACTCAAATGATAAAAATGATTAGAGTACTTGCCCCGAGTCCTTCAAGAATGATCTCAATGCCTAAACCATCACGAACCATTATCCTCAATACTCGACGGTCCAAAGTATCAAGGATTGCAGATAATTAATATCTCCATTTTTATCACGATATATCCTCGATATACAAGTATACCAATAACAAAAGCAAATCATATACATTATGATTTAGATTCCCAAAACTCGAATATGATTTATAATCTCAAGTCTCCTGTGATTACGATTACAAACATTGCTATACGAATTATAAACGAATGAAACGGAAACCATTCATTAAATACTATAAACTGAGTAAGTAATAACTTACTTCGATACCGATACAATGACGAGGAAGCTGTTACCAAATCCATTGCCATCATCTACAAGTTCTTCGGTCCCGACCAAAGCAATCAACGAACATTCTCGAGCTCGACCGCAACACACGGTTGTAATCACTGATCAATATTCTCAACCTATTACAGTAATCGATAGACAACAAGTTCGACAACAATTAACAATCGATAAAACCAATTTACAAACCCAACGGCTCGACAATATCTCGATTAAACACTAGTCGGATCAATCCTACTCAAACCAGCACGAATTTACAACCACAACACGAAAATACTGCACTTTCTGCCTTCTTAGCGCACGTTAATCACCTAACGTAGCCTGCGCTAAGTTGCTCCCGTTAGCGCGCTAGGCGATAACGTAGCTTGCGCTAATGCTGTACTGATGCTTGTTTTTCAGATACCGATCAACTTATAATACAAGTTCTATATCCATATATCATCTTCCTCAATATAAACATCATGTATCATTAAGAACGTAACAACACTTTCATAATCTATCATTACAGGGAGTAATCATCGACAATAACATCAACATCCAAAACTTAGGAGAAGGATTAATCCACTTATCTCAAGAAAACGAACAACACTATTCAAACCACAAGAATCATATCAATATCTTCATGTCAACAATAACATCATCATAATCCGTAATCCATCTCATAATCATGCTTATCAACTTGTTTATGTAATAATCATCAACTCAAGAACATCAACATTCAATCCAAAACGAAATCCAAAGATGAAGAGTAATTACCTCTTTGAAGGAATGGATTGAATCCCAAGGTTGAATCCGTTTTCAATCACTTCCAAGTTTCAAATGTTGTTAGGAATGATCAACTCAAGTGTTTGGGAGCTCAACTTCTCTCTAAGACCTCTCTCTATCGTCTCAAGGTGAAAGAATGGACGAAATGCTTCATAATACCCGTTTGTCCCTTATATAGAATACATTACTAGCGTGTGCTAAACCTTATGTTTAGCGTGCGCTACGGCCTTAGCGTGCGCTAATCGACCTTTGTTAGCGTGCGCTATCGCAGCCTGCAGGCAATCGTCTTCTGCATGAAGTGATTTACGACGCAATGCCCATGCAATAGCCTACGTAAATGCCTATATTTAGCGTACGCAAGTGTCTTACCTTAGCGTGCGCTACTCATAGTTGACTCGTTTGTCTCGTATGCTCAAGACCGGTCCACACGCCGAAAGTGCTGACGAGGATAAGATTCCTTTTTGTCCGATATACAGTTAGCGTGCGCTAATCAACATGCATTAGCGTGCGCTAACACTACATTACAACATCCGATGACTTATCATAACGTGCGCCGAAAGTGGCCTGGTCCACACCTGCATTCCTTCCGACCGATCGCATTAGCGTGCGTTATCTTATATCCGTAGCGTGCGCTAAACCTGCATGATAACGTGCGCTAGTCCTGATTATTAGCGTGCGCTAATAATGTTACACTTAGCCATTTTCAGCTATTCTTGTCCAATCGTCTCAACATACAGAATACGAACATACGGCATACTGAATACATATACTTCTTACATCCAATTGTCGACCAAGTACGACAATTATACCAATACAGATGTCTTGGTCCTTCAATTATTTTACCCATACTGTACAGATTCCACGCTGTACAACATAACTCGGATAAAATAATCTTAAACAACAGTAGTGGAAATTCCGGATATTACATACTACACCACTTAAAATAAGTTTCGTCCTCGAAACTTGCAATCCGTCATAAAAACAAACAAATCGTTCAACCAAAATATTCCGAAACCATCACGACAACGATCAATCATCATTATTACCGAATAACCAAAATAGCATACTTACATATGCGCCAAGTCGATGCTCTCCTGAGATGCTAGCAAGTGACTTCACTGTAAAGCTTCAACACGCTTACGATCACAATTCCATGGATCTCAACAAAAATATAACATCTTCGGAAGAAATAATCTATCCGTTTCAAATCCTGTCTGCTTGATTACACAATCAAGTCCAAATCCTGATACAAATCAATAATACACGATACATCTGTGAAACAACTGCCCAACACAATGGCAACGAATCCCGAAATATCAACACAAAATCTGAACGCTCAGATGATCACCAGCAATGATCAACTCATAAATTAATCGAGAATATCATTGACATGATGAACTCTAA